>JAFELL010001074.1:0-600000 GCA_019059645.1 Caranx melampygus
TTAAAGTCCACACGGCAGGGTACGTTTCCAGGGCCGGACTCTCTCGTTGTTATTCCACTATGTTGACACTAGATGGTTTGTGGGAAAGTGTAGCGTCTTGTCAGCTCTCAGTCCTATAAAGAAGAGATGCTTCCTCCAGGGCTTGAAGTACGACCACAGCTGTAGCGTCACAGTGAACCACAGATGTCCGATGCCCCTAGAAGGCGACATTAACCTCCACCCCAGAGTACCGCTTCTGACTTCACAGATTCCCCCCCCCAGTGTAACTTCTAACGCATCAACCAGCATTTATTTTTATTGTTTATTTTTATTTATTTTATTTTATTCATTTATTTTTACTTTCTAACAGTTAAGGCATTTTGGGCAGCATGTATTGCTAAATTTGATGTTTCGATCTTTGTGTCTTTCATCTGAAGGTTGTTATATAATATATATAAATATTACGCACTGTACTCTGCACTTTGTCGATAGATAATACATACATAGATAGATAGATAGATAGATAGATACTTAATTTATCCCAGCTCTTATTAGTAATAGTAGTAGTGTTCATAATAAATGATAAACTAATAGTAAACTATAACAATATATTAAGTCCGTTCATGTGCAACTTCCTTAAACTCAGATTTTTTTGCATTCTGATGATCTCCTGACCTCTCAGCCTGCAGCACTGGAAGAGGAGAAGATAGCAGCAGATGCAACCATTCTTTGACCTGCCAGAATAATGTTGAAAGGCTGGTTGGTGTTGTCCAAGACATTCTTCATCTTACATGCAGCCCAGACTCTTGGCTGAAAAGCAGGCCTAGACCTCCAAAGTCGCCTCAGGTGTATAATGCATGACCTTTGTGTCACCTAAGACATCAAGTATTACATGTCTGATAACAAAAAAGATGGTTAACCAGAGGATAATACATCAGAGAACAGGCACGTGCACACATAGTGCCCAAGGGTGCTTGAGCCCCTGCCCTTTTTGCCTCATTGTGTTGTCTGTGTGGTCTGTGTGTTGCTAATGTAAAAAAAACAACTAACAAAAGAAAAAAAAAACGGTGGTACAAAAACGCCACGGTTATCTACTGTACCCATTTTCTTGTAATACAGTGGTTGTGTGTGTTGAGCCTGCCACTTCTCTGTCCGTTGCAGCTCCGCTCTGAGAGAGATAAGCAGCTGCCTCATGGATAGCTGCTGAGACGTGACAGTGGAGCGACTTGAACCTTTGTGAGTTATAAAGCAATTAACAAGTTAACCGTTGCCTTCCACTTATTCAACGTGCTTAAATGAATCATATTTAGAAAAGCGCCTTTGTGCTTGTTAAGCTAACTGCTTGTTAATAAGAGTTAGGAACAATCTAACCCCAGGATTCCACTGGATGCGGAACGGCTGCACTTTGTGTCAGCTCCGTCAGCTCCGTGTGTCACGCCCACCGAATGCGTCAGTGATGTGCACTGTTGCGGCTCCGCCGACCCCGAAACAGTACAGCGGATGTAGAGCCACAAAACCAAAAACAGTTTATTTAATCCAGAGGAGTAGTAGGAATGCAACTCTGCTGACCTGTTGATCTGCCTATTTTGTGATTTATTCATGGTGTCAACAGGGTGAAATGACGTCTGAAAACCTCTGACCTGTTGATTTCAGGCCTGCCGCTGCCCATTATGACATTTTCAATTTGTAGCGAAGGAATATGACCCCCGTAAACACGGTGTATTTTATTTTGAAAATTAACCGGATGATTTTTTTGTGTTTTGTGCACGATTTCCTGTCCCGCACGATCTGTCTGTGCTGATTGCTCTGTGCTGAAAATAAAAATAGAAGTTCTGTGAGCCATGACCCAGCACATCCGCAGCCGTGGAAGCACACACTAATATGTCAGCTGTCTGTGTAGGCTCTTGATCTTGCCAGTTCTTAAACCTATTCTAGATATTAATTTATTGTGACTTTGCTGTTGTAACTATTGCTGTTCCTACAAGAATACACAGTAGCGGTCACAGTAGTAATTTCTTGTTTTTTTGTCACATTAGATGTGTATTTCTAGTTTGCACTTGGTCTCTCATGATTTTTGTGTTAATGAATTTCCCTTATTAATGAAGTAATTTGTAACGTGAAAAATATCATACAGTATTAGCCTTAGCCTACCAGTTTGGAAGTTGGTTTTGGGAAGTCTGGAAATTGGTCCACCTATTGTCCAGCTAATATTCGTCTTAGGCTGCATTAGCTGTGTGTGTGTAAGTAGTTAGCTTTCTATAGTACTTTGTTTATTAATTTTACATTATTTACATATTGTGTTATTAAGGACTGAAAAAAATTCAGCACACGCTCTGTGTGCACACATGCAGCCCTTTTCTGAATTTGAGCCCCTGCCCCTCTATAGTCATGTGCACGTCCCTGTCAGAGAAACAAGAATGGAATAAATCACCTGATATACTTGAAGGAGCCACTAATTCTCATTCTGCATCATGTTCTGAAGCCCAGACATTTCCTTGAAATCCTAACATATATATTATGAATTTGGGAATGAAATCAGTAGGATTCTTGTCTACAATCTTAGACAGGCAGCTTCGTCCAACTGATTGCAGAGATTTTGCCTAATGGGTGTACATAAAGTGTAATGATCAACCAATTTTACATTTATCAACAATTTTACAATGACATGGTAAGGTTTCTACAGATTATTCAGTGCGCCTGAGCATGACTCTCATCCTGCATTTGGCAGGTCCTTTCAGTAGAGCCACCTGTTCTCCCATCATCTGAGCCCTTGTTTTCTAATATGTATAATGAATCCTTGGAGTCAGGCATAACCTCAAACATAACCAGAGGCATGGATATCTCTGGTAGTAAAAATAATGTTAGTACTGATTATAGTGACTGCCCTGCCCTCCTGTAGTCACTCTGCATAGGTGTGGTTGACACACTCTTGATAACAAACAACTGTCTATGTTCTTGTCCAAGTTTGAGTGATGTTCCCATTTAATAGTCTAAAGTTACAACAAAAACATAACTGGATCAATGCAAAAAAAAAGAACGTCTGCTAGAAAAACAAAAGGAGTGAGTGAGAGTGAGAGAGTGGAAAACTGCCTTTCACCCCGTTCATCATCTGACCACCTACACCTGTGGTTATAAAAAAAAATCTACACTGCCACTCGTGAAAACGTGAAGTAAGCCATGGGGCAGACTAATAAGCTATGTAAAGCCTCCGGTGCCGGTCGACAAGGGCCCTCAGCTGTGTGTGTGTGTGTGTGTGTGTGTGTCCATCTCTCTCATCTCTCTTTCTATCTGTTTAGATACTGACAAATATATAAACGCACACAAATCGCATTTGTCAAACGCGGTGTTTTATTTTGAAAATCGTTTTATTATGAAAATTGACCGGATTCTCTCGTTGTTTCTTTGTTTGACTTCCTGCCCGGCTCGACGATAGCTCGCGCATAAACTAGACCAGACGCCGAAACGATCGCTGCAGGGTGCGAGCCAGCGGCGGAGGTGCGCGCCGCGGCGCTGCTGGTGTGAACGACACAACTGGTTAAAGCTGGGGTTGATAATCCTGTTCAGAAACACTTTTTGTTACACTGGGTGAAATGGTCCTTCTACCCTCTGAGTAATCAATACATTATGTATTCAGAAAAAGGAACGAAATAATCAGTTCTCTGTGGCAGCTGCAGGACTGACAAAACTCTGACCAATCCACGCTCCTCGGTGCGAGGAGCAAAAACCAATCAGATGCCTTCATGTCTAGTTCTGTATCCCTGCCCCTTCGATCCCTGCGCGCGTGTGCACAATCTTCACGTGTCGCTGTTGCCAGAAGAAATCAGCGTACAGAGTTACAGCAGAACTGATTTCATGCTCATTTATGAGCAGTGGCTGAGAAAATGCAGCCCCAGTTACTACTTCCAGCGTTACTTGTAACGGCTCGCCCCGAGAAAAAGGCAAGGAAGAGAAAGGAGGCTGAAAAGGCTGCTAACAAAAGGCTCTGGATAAAGCCAGACGTCAAACCAGAGTAAACATCGGTGTTGCTTTTGTGGAGACAACTGAGGGATTTGAAGTGATGCTGAGGTGCTCTCTTTCTGTTGGACAGGAAATTATATGTTTTGCTTCGGGGAGGATTTGTTACTATTATTATATTTGACAGTAGTATTGAATAGATTATAGTATATATATATATAGTACTCCTCCTGCCGCTTCTCATTTTCCAGTTTCTGGGGGCGTGGCTTGGACGTACACACTGACGGGAGGGGAGGAGGGGGTGGAACTCATGGGAGGTGCAATTTTCAAATCTTGCTAGCTCTCTTGCTAGCTCTCCAGGATTACCAACCCCGGCTTTAATATGGGCGCCAAAAGGAAACTGGTTCCGCTTCGCGCGCTTCCGTGTCTGGTGTAAACCTAACGTTAGAGGGGTTGGGCAGTGAGTATTACTTGTTATATTATATTAGTCCCCTCTTGACACCTTTTGTGATATTTTGGGATATAAAGTGAATCTCCAGCTTCAGTAGTTCAGTTTCCGCTTTCAGGTGAATTACCCTAACCCTAACACTTATGGTACATTGGCTATATGAGGATCAAGGTGCTGATGTCCCCTCATGGTGCTACCTTGAAGCAAGATCCTGTGCTTCCTCTTTACTGTCTGCCTCATTTGCTATTGTGTCTCACACTGGCACATACACAATAACATCCTGGTAAAACTGGTCTCGCAATGCTATGGACATCATAGAGTACCCTCAGGGGCCCATGTTTATTTCTTCAGTTTTTCCTAACACTTGTTTTTCTTAATACAGTTATTTTATTCTCAATTTCTTTTGCATGTTCTCAGGACCCGAATTTATTGACATTTTTGTCTGCTCCTTGTGAAAACAACTGTAAGAGACTCTGCTGCTCTGACTATACGATTGGTTTCATCCATCTGTGTGTTTTAATCGCATCACACCATGCCCCACATCCCAAGCTCATAGTAAAATAACACTGCCTCCATCTAGTGTAAGCACACAGCCAATGCAGGCCCAGCCTCTGTATCAGAGGCTGTGAGGCTGTGAGGGCAATCCACTGCAGCCAGCAGAAACGCTGAAGGAAGCAACATGACTATAGATTTCACTCCACACAAACAGGAGGATGAGAATCAATCATGAACACCAGGAGTAGAAAAAATGGAACAAATCTCTCCTAATTTGTACTGTTAATCTAGCAAGTCAGTGACACGTCACTCGTGTGGTAGCAGCAGCTTTGGCCTTGTGGGGAGCCAATGCTGAGCGTGAGGGTGGAGGAGCTGTGGGCAGTCTTGACAGTCTGCTCCAGGCAGGGGGGGGAAATTCAAAGCAAGTAGTTTGTCCACAAGGATGTCAGGGGTGATGGTATTAAAAGCTGAACTGTAGTTGATGATAGCATCCTTTTGGAGGTCCCAAATGTTCCAGATGGCTCAGAGCAGTGCAGAGCTGTGGAGATGCATCATCAGTGGATCTGTTTTCCCTGTATGCAAACTGATAAGGATCAAAGGCAGGTATGGTGTGACACAAGTCTCTCAAAGCATTTTACCACCACTGGTGTTAGTGCAATGGGTCTGTAGTCACTGAGGTTGCTGATGTTTGAGTTTTTGGGGACAAGGATATTATAGGGACATTACTATGTAGCTGAGACAAGGAGGGACAGTGGCATGTATCAGGGAGGCTAAAGATCTTAACTACCACTGCTGAGAGTTGGTTGACACAAGCTTTAAGTACTTTGCCTGGTACTCCCACAGGCCCAGCTGCTTTCCTGGTTTTCACAGACCTACTGTAAACAAATGCATCACTTGATAATTCTGGACAGTGAATCTCTGTGTAGGCAGCATGACTGTGTGGGCTCTTGTTCTTTAAAAGTGAGCAAAGTGGGTAAATTCTTCTACCAACAGCATTAGCAGCAACATTCACAGCAATGTTTTAATTGGTGAGATGTTTTAATCCCTGCCACACTTGGTGTGAGTTGTCGTCTTAACTAGGGCTGAACGATTTTGGAAAATAATCTAATTGCGATTTTTTTTCCTCAATATTGCGATTGCGATTTAATATGCGATTATTTTTAAGGTCCTCTTCTCATGTATTTTTCAAACACTGTGTCATAATAAACAATATCAGATTTATTTAAAGTGCAGATTACAACAATAAAGCAAACAAATCTGTGGCTTTACCTCTTCAACATCTTCTAACTTTTTCACGTTTCATGAAACATGTGTAACATTTATGTAAACATGTGGACTGCACTTCTTAAACACTGTCTGAGATTGACAGGACAGTGTATAAATAAATAAATAAATATACAGATATAAAAAAAATAAAGCTTACTGATCTCCAGTCAGGAACATCACACATACTAAAGTGCAGGAAAATAAAGGAGAACAAATATCTGCTCTAACCAATTGGACATTTTTTAGGTAAATCAATCTTCCAATGAACACAAATAAACTAGTGTATGTATTCTTATTAAATCTGAGGATGGAAACTTTTTGAACACTATAGAAATATTATATTTACTCAGCATGTGTCTTTCGCTATGAACTCCGTTATTGCCTGAGTTATTTCCACGTGCCGTTTCGAATTATGTTCATACGGAGTAATACTTTCAAACAGTTCGGTCAGTGATCCCTGTCGGCTGGTACTTGCTTACTTGATGTGGAAGCACTGGCCGTTGGCATTCTAACCACACAACTATCGTACATGGCTTTGTGGTGGCTTTTCAAGTGTTGAAAAAGGTTCGTAGTGTTACCTCGTGAGGTACGAACGGTAGCAAGGCAGGTTTTGCACAGTACTTGACGTTGCGCAGCATCTTCTTTTTTATAGCCAAAATAATTCCACACAACTGATGTGTTACCTCTTTTTGGTACCAAACTTTCAGTTGTGTCAGCTACTTCTGTCGAGCCTGAGGCCATTGTGCAACAGGTTAAAACGCTGACTTCTCGCCCTGTCTGCTCTGCTCAGCTCGGCTCACTCGCAAGTCACATCGCCAGATCACGTGACAAGTCATATCGCGGCCTTTGCGGTTAGAAAATCTCGTTTTATCATATCGCGATATTATCGCAAATGCAATTAATCGTTCAGCCCTAGTCTTAACCTTCCTTTTGTAGGCCTCCTCAAGTCAGCTCTCACTGAGCTGTATAGGGCCATGTCACCTGTTCTGAAGGCAGAGTTTCGGGCTTTCAGGTGTGACTGAATTTTGCCTGTCATCCAGGGCTCACACTTTGGATAAACATGGATGTGTTTATCAACTATGACATTTTCAATGCAGAACTTGATGTAAGACCGCAATGGTACAGTGTCAGTGAAGCCCTGTTAGTGCAGTTGTTCCATTCTTTGAGAGTGAAGCAGTGTTGTAGCTGGGTGAGTGCATCCTCTGGCCAGGTTTTTACACTCTTTATGACTACCTTGTTTTTTCTCTTGGAAAAAAAAAAGGAAAGAGTTCTGAGAAAGTAGAGAGTCAGAAGGGAGGGGTAAGTGTGTGTGCTAGCATAAGAAACTTCAGTGTCCGCAAGGTGTGACCAGTTAGTAGGGGGAATGTGCTGTTGGGAGATAAAGGATGCTGAAACCTGGAAAGCACCTTGAGCTCCAGTGACAGGGTTTGCCAACACCTTGTTAGAAAAATACCAAAATACCAAAGCCAGTGTTCTGACCAATGTATCTAAATAGTTGACCTTCTTATTAAATTATTTAGATCAAGACAACTTGCGCTTAGATAACAAATAATGCAATCATCACAAATGTGGTAAACTTAAGTTGAACCCTGCATGAGGAGAGAAAATATGACACAATTGGCATTGACAGAAGACCCCACCTAGTTGGGGCGGGGATTTTACAGATGTAAGATAACACCATTATATCTGGACAAATCACAAGGGGTAAAACTGGGAAGAAGGATCATTTTCACCTCTCATTTAAATAAGAAGGTAATCCGTTCTTTTGATTTGAAAAGAGAGAAACAAAGAGAAACACCTCAGTCTGGTCTAGAACACACTCAGGTTTATGTCCATTTTCTTGGGGTAAACTGTACTGCACCAAACCCTGCCTCCACTTCTTTTTCAATCATTTTTTAAGAAGTTATTTAGACACTTTGATGAGCTTTTTTCCCACTAATTGGACCCTTTCTGAGGCTGTTATTTTGTACTGTTGACTATTTTCCTACTGGCTGAGATGACATTTTGAGGCAGTTTTCGTCACAAACCACCACTGTTCACCCTGCCCCTCATATAAAACCAGTACCTGTTGACTCCGAACTGTGTCGGTCAAACTGAATACATTGCCTGAATTGAGAGGTAAAAAGAGTGAGCATCGAGGAGGTTGTACTGATAGCAGATTGATTGGTGAAAGTTTTATTGGTAGTAGTGAGTTTATAGCATTTAGTAGGTTAGCTAGCAGTTTCATATAGTTGGGTTGCTTGAGTTTTTGTATTTTAGTAGTTACTATTTTAGTGGTAGTAGGCTAGCTTATAGCCTACTAGCTTGTAGCTCTCTGGCTCTCTCTTTAGTATTTGTTGGGTAGTGGCCAGAATGAGTTGGCAGTGAATTTTTCCCGCCTACTGAAACATCTCCAGACCACATCAGTTCCCAGTTGACCAAGAAATTAGGTGCCAGCAGCTGGACTGTTATGTCCCGCCGAGAGCCGGAGTTTCCGTTTGGCATTTTCCCCAGATTGGTTTCCCAATGGAGGAGAGAATGGGTTACACTAAAGTGCCCAAAAACTATCCAGTGCCCTATGGTGCCCTCCCGGTGCCACAGCAGGACCGACATCATGACAGTTGCACCTGCGGCTCTGCTGCATACTCACATGAGTGTAAAATAATGTTTGTGATAATAACTATTGTAATGCTAGTGACATGACTGAAACTAATGTGTCTAATAACTGCGGAGTCTAAATCCATATATGAGCCCACCGCCTAACATTATCTAAGGTCAGGTGACAGGCGTGTACAGTGATGTATATTGCAATAATTAGGCTGTATAACCAGATAATGTGAATAACATGCATAACTGATCTGTAACCGTCAGCCACTCAGCAAGCCAACATTGAAACGACGTCTTTTCTACGTAATGGTCCAACGTAGAAAAGATGTCTCTGGCGGGTGCAGAATGAAATACATCTTTTTTTGACGTCTTCTAGACTTTCAATTTGACATTTATAGGACGTCTGTCCAAGGTTAAAATATGGTTCAAAAAAATTGTTGGTGTGGACGTCCTCTCAACCTCTTAAATGTAGTGATGCACCAATCCAATCCAATACCGATACCTGGGCTGAGCGTATCAGCCGATACCCGATACCGATCCGATACTACTGTTGAATGAATGACCTGTATACCTTTCCATGTGAGTGAAGGCATCAGGCTTGACCTAAACATTAACCTTGTTTAAAAAAAAGGGTGACAATTAACACAGATATAAATGTACTTAATATTATTTAATAACAAATAACAAATTTTACATTAGCAGCAAAAAGAAATAACACTTAAATGTAAACATTTAGTGCACTGCAAACAGATATTCAAAATCTAATATAAAATATAGTAGCTGAAACCCAACAAACAAGTGGCTTAATGAACTTGGTCAAAAATACAAAATAAATAACCCTAACCCAAGGTTATGTTACATCCTTTAATGCCTCTGATATGTGTTTGCACACTTTTTAGTACAGTTCAGGCAGAGCGGTCTCAGAGAAATATTTTCAAGATGGTAAACTGTACCTTGGCTGAAGATGTTCCACCAGGTGGCGGAATCCTTTGTTATCAACAACAAAGAAGGGCTGGGAATCTAAAACAATAAACTCCATAACCTTCTCTGTTACGTTTGCTGCTTTCACACTGGTGGCAATGTGTCCTCACAGATCAGGAGAGTTTGTATCTTGATTCAGTCTTGACTATGAACTATTTAAAAAAGCACTGTACAAAACTGTTACATTTTCCTTATTTAGCAGATGCTTTTATCCAAAGTGATTTACAACTACACATTCACATACCGATAGAGTCATCAGGGGCAGTTAGGGGTTTAATATTTTGCCCAGGGAGACTTTGACATGTAGACTGGAAGAGCTGGGGGAATGAACCACCAACCAACCTTACAATAAGTAGACAACCCACTGAGCTACAGTCACCCCCTGTTAAGTGATCTGTTGTCTTATCATGCCAGAAATATTAACACTAACTTCCAAATACTACATACTACAAGTCTAGTGCTAAATTTCTTCTGGTTCAATAGTTAAAATGCATCAATTACTGTTAGAGAAATGAAAAAAAATTGCTCTGTACGGTTTAAATGCAAATTTACTAATCTCTTATTGCTCGGTAGATTTTTGTGTCCTCAAGGGCCTTTTCTCCTCATTACATTCTCCTCCCTTTTCAACTCATTACAGAGTTGGTAAAGAGACTGAAGACAAGAGAAATATTTTTTGCAAATTTGAAAGTCCCTTTTTAACTTTAGAGATGAAACAGTACAAAAAGAGTGTTAGCACAGCCTACCAATCAAGCATTTTGTGCACACAGTCTCTTCAGTCCTTCCCTCCAACTCGGGCTAGTTGCTGCACCTATTGGGAACAAAAAAGAAAAGAAAAACTCATTGACACACCCCAGGAAGTAAAAGTTAATGGTCTCTTTTCAGAATACAGTACCTGTCAATCTGGATATTCCCAGGAAATTACCAGGCATTAATATTTATTCTGAAAACTATATGTGATAGGGTGGATTGAAATTTTGGCATCAGTGGGCAATACTTTGTACTTTCAACCATTTGTCATTCCATTTTACATAACATAATTTTTTAGATGCATAGTAATTCCGTGATTTATTAATCATTGGATTAATTAATGCCTGAAGTGGAAAAAATACAGTGAATGGCTGCATCAGAAATGCACATTTTGTACATTATTTCCTTATGTTGCATTTATGTACCTATTCATTACTGTACTGATAACACAGCAAACAGTGGGCTCAGTTTTCAAACAGCAAGCACTCTGCAAACAGTATCTAATTTTCACCCCATTAAACCATGCTAAACACATCCCAAACACTAATCATTATGATCCTGATGGAAATCCTACCAAGGGGTCAAAAATTTGCGTGTCATCCATTTGTTGCTCCGCACTCTCAAAGTCCTCAATGGTTTTGAACCTCTCGGTGCTGGTGGCTGAAAGGGCAGACTCACTTCTGTGAAGGTTTTTAATCTCCAGGGGATGTCAGTTAACTTGGCAAGCACCTTTTTCGGAAACTCTGAACAAACAAAATTCTGCTGCTTTGATGCATCTTGTTCAGTTTCAACTTTCAGACACTGCAGCATCTGAAAAAGAAATCTATTAGAGAAACTTCCAAGTGAGTTTTGATGAGAATTTTTGGAATTTGGACGGCTCACCATAACCCTGGATGACATCCCTGGACCTCCTCAGATCATTCCCAGAACCACCACTGGACCCGACACCATCATGCCTGGAGTGGCATTGCCTGGACCTCATCACATCCTGCCTGAAACCACCACAGGACTCCACACCGTCATGCCTGGAGTCATAGCTGTGCCTGGATCTTTCACTGTGTTGGGACCTGTCGCTGTACCTGGTCCTTTTCCTGTACTTGGAGCCATCACTGTGTCGGGAACTGGAGTCATCACTGTGCCCAGGCCTTTCCCTGTACCTGTATGTGGAGCCATCGCCGTGTTGGGACCTGGCTCTGTGCCTGGAATCATGACTGTGATGGAACCTGTCACTATGCCTGGAGCCTTTGCTGTGCCAGGACCTGCCACTGCCCCTAAATCCAGAACTAGGGTGTAACGGGACACATATGCCACGATTCGGTACTTACCTCGGTGTGGGGGTCACAGTTCGGTACGAATACAATGGGAAAACAGCAACGAAAAGTCACACGTGTATAAGACTAACTTTTTTTGATTTATTTTGAACAGACACCAAGAAATGAAATGTAGAAATGTAAAATTAAACAAAATAAAACAAACCAAGTGCGTTAGGAGTGTTATAATAGGCAGGGGTGCACATACGCATACGCAGGTACGCATGTGCAACTGTGGTGTCCGAACCCTATCTCCTTCTCATACCTAACTTGGGTGGCTAGGATTTCCTCTGTTTGTTCCTGTGCCATTAGGGTCTTCTGTCTTAAGTTGTTTTCACAAATAAACCGTCAGACAAGCAGGATGTTTGCCTAACCTTAAAGGTCTAGAATCGTATAGGCCAGATGGTCTGGTAGCCTAAAAGATAAGGGGTAGAGTCAAAGGTCATCAACCATATGGATGGATGGTGGCGTTTTGCTGACTAAGGAATGTGCTCAGAAATGGTATATAAGGAGTGGGTTTGGAGCTGAAGAGGAGGGCATCCAACAATTGGCACTGGAGACTCCCTCAGATTCGGCCAGAGGTTTTGACATTGTTTTTTCCCACAATAAAGTCTTTTTATCGGAGACAGAAGACGTGTCAGCGGTGATCATTTTTCATCAACACATCAATACACTACACAACAACAATGCGTAACATCACGTGTGTCACCAAGCACCTTTGCGTACCTGACAGTCGTTAAGAAAAAAAAAAAAGGACAGCTCTGAGCTCTCCTGCAGCTGAGCCCAGCGGTCAGAGGAGTGCTCTGCTGTTCCTCTCTCTTCAGCCTGGTGTTTGACTGCACTTTATGTTAAGAGTTGAAGATGTGAAAATCTAACGGCCATCTGAGTGGCGCTGCACAGATATAGCAGAATGTGTATGTTTTATAATGGAAAAACAAAACAAACCATCGTCGATCGATGTGTTGCCAGCAATGCACCGCACCTCCGTGAAACATTGCCGACAGTCTTTGTCTGCTCGACCACTTGCGTGCCGTCGCCATTGTGTTTCACTGGGAAGCCAAAGTGTTCCCACACAGGCGATTTACATGAAGCAGGTGCTCTTAAAGCTGGGGTTGGTAATCCTCTTCAGAAACACTTTTTGTTATACTGGGTGAAATAGTCCTTCTACCCTCTGAGTAATCAATACATTATGTATTCAGAAAAAGGAATGAAAATAATCAGTCCTCTGTGGCAGCTGCAGGACTGACAAAACTCCGACCAATCCACGCTATTTGGTGCGAAGAGCAAAAACCAATCAAATGCCTTCATGTCTAGTTCTGTATCCGCCCCCATCGATCCCTGTCTCCGATGCGTGTGCACAATCTTCACGTGTCACTGTTGCTGGAAGAAATCAGCATACAGAGTTACAGCAGAACTGATTTCATGCTCATTTATGAGCAATGGCTGAGAAAATGCAGCCCCAGTTACTACTTCCAGCGTTACTTGTAACGGCTCACCCCGAGAAAAAGGCAAGGAAGAGAAAGCCAGAGGCTGAAAGGGCTGCTAACAAAAGGCTCTGGATAAAGCCAGAAGTCAAACCAGAGTAAACATCAGTATTGCTTTTGAGCGGTGGAGACAACTGAGGGATTTGAAGGGCCTGAAAAGTGATGCTGAGGTTGCGTTCTTTCTCTTGGACAGGTGATTATATGTTTTGCTTCGGGGAGGATTTGTTATTTTTATGAAATGTGTAACTTTTGCTAACGTAGCTACTTTTGTAGCTTGTATTCGCCTAATGCTAATATTAGCTTCTCTGTGGGTTTAAAACGGGTCAGTGATGCTAGTATTGAATAGATTATAGTATATGTATATCTATATATATAGCACTCGTCCTGCCGCTTCTCATTTTCCAGTCTGTGGTGGCGTGGCTTGGACGTACACACTGACGGGAGGGGGAGGAGGGGGTGGAACTCAGAGGAGGTGCAATTTTCAAATCTTGCTAGCTCTCTTGATAGCTCTCCAAGATTACCAACCCCAGCTTTAATTCCACACTCATCACTTTTCTTCTTCGTCTGTAATGAGGTTGCTGGCAGCTTTTAGGCTCATTACCACCACTTGGATTGGAGTAAGGACACAACTTTTTTTTTTTTTTAAGACGTATTGGTCGTATGACTGCGTGCACCAAATTGTGACGCACGAACCGTGACAGCACGGGACGAATACAAATACCTTTACACCCCTATACAGTACATTCAATTTTGTTATATAATTTGATTATATGATGCTCTTGTTTATCCTAAACTGACACTGTGCCCTGACCTGTCAATGTCCCTGGATTTAGGATCTCTGACTTCCTTTGGAAATGACCATCGTGGAACTGGAAACAAAACAAAAAATGTTCTGAGATTTATGATGATTGATTCTTTAAATAACAGTGACATTAGAAATACTCACTAAATGGTGACATTTCCCTGACCCCTGGCCTGTCACCATGCTCCACTAAGCCAGACAAGGGTGGAATTTCAGAGTCTGAAACTAGCTAAAGACCGTGTTCAACAAGTTTCTTTTTGTGCACATTAAAGTGATCATTACTGTGTTTAACTGTGCTCCACTGCATGTTTTTAAGTTCCAAAAATGTTAGTTATCATAGTTATTAGTAGTTAACATTACTCAAAAGTTGAATTAACACTGGGTCCAGCTGTGTTGTTCTTAGTGAGCTGTAATGGTGTTGGTGGCTTAGGAAAAGGGGAGTAATTTCCACCTATACAATTTGAGCAACATGAATGAGCATGCAAGTCTAAAACATACTGTACAAGACAGCATTATCAGAATTAAGTATAGTGTCCAGAATCCCATTCTTCTCACCTCCTCCTCCTCCTCCTCCTCCACCATGTCATCAGATCTGGGGACAGAACAAAATATTGTAAAAACAATAATTGCTGTAAACCTGAGCACAGTTGGTAATCTATTAATATATTATCATGTCATATTCATCAATTTGGAAAACATACCAACAACATAATCTTCAAATTTTCTCTTTGCCCCTCCCCTTTTTGCTTGTGACCACCTCGTCCTCTTCCTCCTCGTGCTGGCTAGTTAAATTATAGCTCTTGCGTTCCTGTAAATTAGCTAATTTAACTATAAAACGTAATTTAATCCACAAACTTTTGGTTTGACTGCTAGGGAGACACACCTTATTAATCAAAATGTACCTGAAGTGATTTTAATCTTTATTGATGGGAATGACTAACAGTCATCCCCAGGGTTCCTCTTCTTCTTGAAAGCGTCTTTTTGTTTGTGCCTTGGCCATCCGATGGTCTTATTCACGATCCAGTTCAGTGGCACCGTGCCCTCCATTTCTTTGCCCTCCTCCTCCCAAACGGCCCTGGCGAACATTATCTGAAAAGGAAAACATATAAATTTTACTTAAGATTTAAACATTAATTTAACCAAAGCAACCTGAAGCATGTAAATTCCGATGGATGGTGTACAAGCACCTGGTGACCTGCTCCAGAGGACTTCTCCTACTCCTCACATGTTTCTTCAGTTTTTGGAGATAGTTTTCAAATGGGAAACACGACAGCTCATTTAGAGATCTGTTGATTTTTTTTGACATCCTCATGGAGATGAAGGAGTCCATGTACATTATAAACCGAAAATGTGGGGCCATAGGGAATGGGGCATGATGCAGTGCTTCAAACGCTCATGTGCAAACTGCAGGTAGGTGGTTTGAATTGTGTCACTGGACTCAAGTAGAATGGACATAGCTACTGTTAATGTCAGGAATAGTTTGTATTGGTCAGGGCTCAAGATGTTTCTCAAAACCACTGGACCTGTGTACAGCAAAAACTATCTATACTCCGTTGCCTTACAGCACTCCAGTACATCAACACCACAAGGTTGCCGGGCAAAGTCACTTGGCATCTTTCCTCACAGTGTGCTGAGTCTCACTGAGAGATGGCATAGTTTGGGGCCATGCATCAAGAATGTCATTAAATGCCTAACTACACCCAAGCACACCATACACATGTAATCTAAACACACGGAAATCCAACTTCAATGAATGGGCGAATGCTTGTCTGGTGTTGGGTGTAATCCAGCCTTTTGAAACCTTGGTCAGTCTGAGGTGTGCAATCCTCGTTTGAGGTGTGAAAAACAACTCTTCTTTCTCTAAATTCACCGCTAACTGTGCACCTTTCACAGCTCTCATATGAGTTATGAGTCTTGATTGATTTCAAGTTTGCTCATGCAGGAGCATTGCACACTAGTTCTATGTTTACAGAATATAGTTGCCCATTGTACTCTATCCCATTCTATTTCAGGTGTTTGTACTCTGACAGAAAATCACTGAGATACTCCTGAAGGGGGCAGGCTTTTTCTGACCATTAAAATTTGCCACTATAAATGGGTCAAAATGGCCAAACTTGGTGAGTATAGGCCAGAACTGTAGACCACTGCTTTTGAAAAGAAAAAAACACAAAAAAACACACATGCTGCTACAGCCGTGCAGCCACATCCACTGTGCTCTGGCTCAGCTGATCGCCGCTCAGATGGAGCTCCTCTGACAGCTCGTCTGTGGAGCTACAGGTGAACCGGCTGGAGAGCGCAGCGCTGTCCCCTTTTTTTTAAGCAGCGCCGCTGATGCACAGCTATGTCCGTGTATGTTTGTCGTCTGACCTTCTTTCACGGAACCGCGCTGCATAACTAGCACATAGGCCTACTGTAGGCCTATGTGCTCCCGTGTAATAATATAATGTTTATCTTAAAGCTGCGAAATATGACTGAAGGCACGTGGAAGTTTGCACGTGTCGATACGCCCCCAGTTGAACTAGGTCTTTCAGTCACTGACACTGAAATATGCAAAAAGTTTTTTTTTTTTTATTTGAGCAAGTTTAGCATGGATAAATGTTACCTTATATCTGAAGTTTACTTTTGTGTGTTTACTTCATTGGAACCAGTTTTTCAAATTTAAAAATCGCATTATCTTATACAAACTGTATCCTGTTTTAATACCATAATTTGCCTCATTATTAACACACTATGCACTTTATCAATTTTTGATGAAGAAGAATCGTTTTGAATCGAAAATCGATTTTGAATCGAATCATGACCCTAAGAATCGGAATCGGATCGAATCATGAGACACCCAAAGATCCCACCCCTAATTGTCAGTCTCAGGTCCATCCTCACTGTCACTGCTATCGTGGAGAGGTTGGGCCATCTCTGGCCTTCTTTTTTTCCACAATCGCAAGTAAGCCATCTAAAACACAGACAAGTAAGGGATTCTACGCGCTATGTTAAGGATAATGTAGAGTGAGCAGGTTGCTAAAGAGAAATAAACCCCAACAGGATGGATAGAACCCAGACACAACACTGTTGGGTCAATGAAAACTTTTATTTTTTAATTCATGTTAAACTGGACATCGCAACTGATACGTGAAAAGAGACAGTTGGCCATAAAAAACAGAGAAACACACAGATCTATCAATGATTTACTGGCAATACTACACAAGCGGGGCACCTGTTGCCAGCAGATGCCAGAGCACTGTTGGCTACACCACAAGGTACGATAACATACTATAATATACTATATTATAGTATGTTATAATAATATACTATAACAGAGGCAAAATGTGGTGGTAAGTAAAAATCCTATGGCCTGGAGAAGGGGATGTGTCACTTGCTTAGTAAGGGGCATGGTGATTCAGTTAATCTTAGCATGAACATCAATGGGATTCCATTTTTCAAAAGCAGTGGTCTACAGGTCTGGCCTACGTTTGGCCATTTGACCCATTTATAGTGGCTCTAATCTCTTCTTTTATTTTTCTGATACAGAAGCATGGATGTATCAATGAGCACTAGCTTAGCTGATCAGAGCGGTGTCCCTAACAACAGTCTGTGATACATAGCAACGGTCTATTACACAGAAATAACAGACCTTAAAATGCAGTGACTGACCAATTAGAATACATTTTATAGAGCTGTGTGATTATATGAAATATGTCCTGTGTGTGTGTCTGTGTCTTACCCTCTAACTAAATCACTGAATTACTGCTCAGGTACCTGTAAGACATCAAACACAGATATGAGACATTATTAATACATACCTAAAATGAGCACATATTACAGGGTATTAATTCCATTTTCATAATCAGTGTAAGCTCCACATTCTCCAGTCCTCGTTGAAAATATGCAAAATACTGTAGCTTCAATAAGAAAGCATATCAATTTTATAACTTTCACAGTTCTAACACAGTTTTAAAAAAATATATAAAAACCTGAATAAACCTAATTCAGCAGAGGGCATACCAAGTAACAGCCAAGTAGCTATAATAAAAATCAAAGCTGTTATGTAGCTTGATAACATAAATCACAATAAAATAAAATATAGACTGATCTGATTATTGTAAAACATTTATTGATTCAAATGTGGTGGTATCTGTGAACCCAGCCCCTGAAGCAGCACTGCTCTTCTGCCCAGTACACATGAAGCTTCACTTTACATTCTGACAAATTAATGTGGCTACTACAATTGAGGTCAATATTTGTCTTTTAAAGGAAATTATATCAGTCAGCAGTAACAGCACTACAGTGGTAATTAAATCAGCTTTTGACCGAAACAATATGTATTCTGAGATATTGTAAGGCGTTGTGGTGACAAGCTAGGCAGTACTATCCCATAAAATGTAACGGATACAACCTCTGGAATGTTACCTGGTAGATACCAAAGCTGAGTCAAGTCCAGTTGAGCTGTTACCACATAGTGGAAATGCATACAGAAATAAGAAGTGATTGACTCAGAATACAGCATTTAATAGAGCCGTGTAATAACAGCTAATAGTAAAATCGTCATGTACAGGTGATATTTTGTAATATCTAAATGTTGAATTCATTCATATGTTTCAGTATTTCTCTTGGAAAACGTAAAAGGATGAAATAACATTCATATACATGGAAATCGACCCTGTATGACTCCAAGCAAAGCTAGAGATCTTCTCAGACAATTTAGCTGTATGATGACAGGAACACATTATTAACGAAGGTGGATGGCACAACAGACTGTGATGCTAACATTAAATAAAATGTGCATAACTATAAGCTAAATATAGCTACTTACCCTTCGATGCTCCGTGCTGTCTGTGACAGACTGCTCGACTAAACTAACTGCCTTGTAAATTCATATTGCATGGGTTCAACTGGGCTTGAGCTCGGTCTCCGGAGTTTAGCAGAACTCTGGTGTACCAGGACCATGGTGGCGCTGTGTTCCTGCCGGATCAGAAAAGTTAGCGAGTGCAGCCGCTCAGGCTGCAGCGACGGCATGATTCATCCTATTAACCGTTTTTCTACCACGTAGAGTTTAGAAACATTATTTAGTCAGCACCATTCCAGCCACTCCGGCAGAGGGGCCAGATACCCTGACGAGGGGGGCTGCAACCCCAGCACTACCCCACTTCCCGCGCTTATGTGTAGATGTCGGATGTTTAGTGGGTTAGTTGTGTGTCCCAAACACTGATCTTGCCTTGTCTCCTGTTAGCCCAAGACGTTTTATATGATCAATCTGCAGTTCTACAACCAATGGCAAACACGAGGCAAGTTTTATGACCATATCCAGTAGATGAGGCTCCAACTAACGTTATATTGTCAGTGCTACATGCTCTGGATTGTTGACAATACGTATGACCGGGGGTGACAGTTTAGCTTCAGTCATGTCATTCTGCATAATAATTAGCCATGTGCTTCTGTTTGTGTGAAGGAGGGGAGAGTCTTTTTTTCATGTCATTTATCTTTAACAGTTATTTTAACATACGTAATTCTGATGAATTGCCACCTCATGCAGTGAGCAAGTATCATCCATGAAGACAAGAAAATGGAGCTTTTCCAAAGATGTCCAGTGTGCACCTGTGTGATCACCAAACACATAATCAGGATATCACATGTGGTTAATATGTGAATCTCTTACTTTTACCACCTTAACATCATAAGGACATGGCTGCTATATTTCCCAGTCCAATCTGTTTTGTATTTTATTCTGTGATGTGATGATAAAACTATCCTGCACTAAAAAGAACATGTGAAATTGACAACTGTGGACAATATACACTAAATACATCATATAAAGTTGGTGATTTGTTTATTCCACTGACTACTTGCAGATTTTATTAATATTAAATGTTAATATCAATAACAAAAAAATAATGTTATAAATACTATTCCCTGTATGAACTGACTGTGATTTTCTGAAACTGTGGATGTGACAGCCTGCAGCACATAGGGGTTGAGGGCAACAGATTCAAAACTTGCATGCACAGTTTCACAGGCTGCACCTACTATCTGCTTGCACCTATTCATCACCTACATGTAATAATGTATTTTATTTGTGGTGGTGTCATGCATGGATAAATAATAATGTTGGAGGCTGCACAGCCTCCAACAGCCCCTGGGCGCGTCTTAGCTGCTCCTTCGAGGCCCGCCCAGAAATAAGGCATTTTTTGAATTTCCAGCCTAGAGGTACCTCTGCCAAAACCCAGGGTTTAGTTACTCTTTAAAGTTATGAGTGAAATGGTCCTTCTATCCTGAGAGTAGTCAATACATTATGTATTCAGAAAAAGGAACAAAAATAATCAGACCTCTGTGGCAGCTGCAGGACTGACAAAGCTCTGACCAATCCATGCTTTACGCTCCTAAAAGCAAAAATCAATCAGATACCTTCATGTCTAGGTCTGCCTATGTCCAATCAAGCTGCCATCTCTCTCCTCTACCTCCTCTGGCAATGCACGCATTGAGTGTCTTCACCTATGTCCATGGGAAGCTGGAGGCATGGCTTCACCTCCCATGGGTGTAACCAGGGAATGAGGGGAGGAGAACAAAAGAAACTAGTTATCGGGAAAAGAGGAAAACGACTCAGAGACTGATTAACGGCAAAATAAGGACTTCATTCAGGACCACTTTGTCAAAATAATCTTTATTTACTTTGCACAAGTTTAATTTGGCGATATGGTACTGTTCTGGGACGCCCTGCTCTTCCACGCGCTTGTGTGGAAAGCCTGAGGCAGGAAGAGCACACCTTCCTGCCCTGAGCTCGGGTGAGAACGCAGGTCCTGAACAAATCTGGATGTTCCGTCACTAAATCATCTGACAGAGACTCAGTTAGGGGCATGACCACCACCTCTGGTGCAGGATACACTTTTCCACCTGCCAGGTCGTTGCCCGTGAAAAAATCAACCCCATCAATGGGAAAAGAGGAACGCACAGCAACAGCGAAACACCCCATAACTAGCTTGCACTGGACGTGAATGTAATGAAGAGGGGCTGGTACAAAACTCATCCCGATCCTTCTCACGTTCACACACCGACGTATCTCCCAGGAGCAGAATACTAGACATGATAAAAGACTGCGACCCAGATCACTGATTTTACATGCCGAACACCATCGGTCAAAGAGGAGACTCTTTTCCCTAGCAAAGTCAGTGAAAGTTTGGCCCTGGCTTTTCCTAAGACCCCTAAAATGCTGCTGATATGCCTCTGACACTGACTCATATTCTCGCAGAACAGCCCCTTTAAGTTTTTCATAACTCAAGCTGTCTGCAGTGGAGAGAGTGGCGCAGGCTTCCTGGGCTTTGCCACTTAATTTTCATTGAAGCAACAGTGCCCACACATCCTGTACGCCTCTGACTCACGGAACACAGGGACAGGGACAAATTTGGGTAACGTGACAAGTTTTCTCTCCACTACCAACTGTGCACTGGGAGTACAACCAATCAGCTGAGCCTCAGCTAGTTGTTGCGCAACAGCTGGTTCTGCCTGCGGAGACGCCGGGTGGGTTTCTTCCCCCTGCACCTTTTCGCCTGATCTGTGAGGGACTTCCTCAAGAACCCCTTGTGCCACCAGGGCCTCTACAACCATGGTCTTCAGCTCTGTCTTACGGAGGGCACGAGAGACTGAGACGCCATAGTGAGCCGCCAGCTCATGCAACTCACTCTTCCTGCACTCTTCAAGCTGCACTCGCGCCGGTGCAGTGGCAAACGCGTCCACGCTGAACTTCTCCAACATTGTTGTTCTCCTCTTTTAATGTCTGTCCACGCCAAGACCACAAAACACAAAGGCCAGGGAAAACACACACTACACGCCTGGCCAACACAAGCTCCCCCAGACCCAGACCCCTATCACAAACTGAGCCTGCTTGTCATCTTGGAGTGTGCCAGGCTCAGGGCGGCTTTAAAGGCAAAACTGCTGGAACTCTGGACACACTTACACATGAACGTACACACACACACCCAATTATCAGCTAATATCCGGTCCTTCCCGGTCCAGAGATCCAGCAGTCCCAGTCCCCCTGTTGTATGCAGACACATTATGCTGTGCATGTTTCTGTATTTCCAGGTGCAGGCACATGCACACATAGTGCCCAAGGGGTGCTTGATCCCCTGCCCTTTTTGCCTCATGTAAAAAAAGTGCTCTTTGTGTGTGTGTGTGTGTGTGTGTGTGTGTGTTTTGTAACATTAAAGCCGGGTTGGTAATCTTGAGAGCTAGCAAGAGAGCTAGCAAGATTTGAAAATTGCACCTCCCATGAGTTCCACCCCCCTCCTCCCCCTCCCGTCAGTGTGTACGTCCAAGCCACGCCCCCACAAACTGGAAAATGAGAAGCGGCAGGATGAGTACTATATAAATATATATATAAATATATATATATATATATATATATGTATATACTATAGTCTATTCAATACTAGTGTCACCGACCCGTTTTAAACCCACAGAGAAGCTAATATTAGCATTAGGCTAATACAAGCTACAAAAGTAGCTATGTTAGCTATGTCATAAAAATAACAAATCCTCCCCGAAGCAAAACATATAATTTCCTGTCCAACAGAAAGAGAGCAACCTCAGCATCACTTCAAATCCCTCAGTTGTCTCCACAAAAGCAACACCGATGTTTACTCTGGTTTGACGTCTGGCTTTATCCAGAGCCTTAATTGTTAGCAGCCTTTTCAGCCTCCTTTCTGTTCCTTGCCTTTTTCTCGGGGCGAGCCGTTACAAGTAACGCTGGAAGTAGTAACTGGGGCTGCATTTTCTCAGCCATTGTTCATAAATGAGCATAAAATCCATTCTGCTGTAACTCTGTACGCTGATTTCTTCTGGCAACAGCGACATGTGAAGTTTGTGCACATGCGTAGGACGAAGGGATAGAGGGGGGCGGATACAGAACTAGACATGAAGGCATCTGATTGGTTTTTGCTCTTCGCACAGAATAGCGTGGATTGGTGGGAGTTTTGTCAGTCCTGCAGCTGCCACAGAGGACTGATTATTTTCATTCCTTTTTCTGAATACATAATGTATTGATTACTCAGAGGGCAGAAGGACCATTTCACCCAGTACAACAAAAAGTGTTTCTGAACAGGATTACCAACCCCAGCTTTAATACATTCCCGTTGCTAATGTAAAAAAAACAAACAAAAAAACGGTGGTACAAAAACGCCACGGTTATCTACTGTATCCATTTTCTTGTAATACAGTGTTGTGTGTGTTGAGCCTGCCACTTCTCTGTCCGTTGCAGCTCCGCTCTGAGAGAGATAAGCAGCTGCCTCATGGATAGCTGCTGAGACGTGACAGTGGAGCGACTTGAACCTTTGTGAGTTATAAAGCAATTAACAAGTTAACACGTTGTCTTCCACTTAATCAATGTGCTTAAATGAATCATATTTCAGAAAAGCGCCCATTTGTGCTTGTTAAGCTAACTGCTTGTTAATAAGAGTTAGGAACAATCTAACCCCAGGATTCCACTGGATGCGGAACGGCTGCACTTCGTGTCAGCTCCGTCAGCTCCGTGTGTCAACACCCACCAAATGCGTCAGTGATGTGCACTGTTGCGGCTCTGCCGGACCTACGAAATCTCACAAATTCACGTATAATCGAGCAATACAGCGGGATGTAGAGCCACAAAACCAAAAACAGTTTATTTAATCCAGAGTAGTAGTAGGAAAGCAACTCTGCTGACTTGTTGATCTGCCTATTTTGTGATTTATTCATGGTGTCATCGGGTGAAATGACGTCTGAAAACCTCTGACCTGTTGATTTCAGGCCTGCCGCTGCCCATTATGACATTTTCAATGTGTAGTGAAGGGAAATATGATCCGCCGTAAACATGGTATTTTGTTTTGAAAATTAACCGGGTGATTTGTTCTGTGATCTGGTCTGTGCTGAATTGCTCTGTGCTGAAAACAAAAATAGAAGCTCTGCGTATGTGTTGCGGAGGGCCCGGAAGGCCGGAGCTGGGAACCTTCTATGCAGATACGTGTACAGAGACTGTTCCATAACCATGGGTGAATCTTGAGTTTAAGAAGTCTACAAGTTCAGTAATGTCTAAATGAATTGTTGATGTCTTAATGTGAGGTAACCTAAGTACCAAATCCAGGTTTTATTGTGTAAATGGTCTTATCATTTTATCTTTTATGTAGTTGTCTCACTAGTAGTTTCCGAAGTAGAATGACTAAGTCAAGAACAACTGCTAGAATTTCATCAGAGTATTTAATTAAAGACCTGAGAGCACCAGAGGGTGCCTTTATTGTTTTTTTCAAAGTTCCTTCTTTTTCTTCTTCCTTCTACTGCTGCTGTGGAATTTATGCTACTTTTTTTGATGACACTTACAGTATGAAGCATTTTGCACCACCCATGTGTGAGATCCCTATTAGATGTCAACTGTTGCCATTAATAATGTGTCTACAAAATTTCATTACATTTTGAGTATGTCAAAATCATGAAAAAATGCAATGTTTTTGGGGCGCCAGTGGGTCGAGCAGGTGCCCCATATGCAGAGGCTACAGTCCCCGCTGCAGCCAGCCCTGATCCGAGTCCCGAATACAGTGGCTCTTTGCTGTCTGTCATTCCCCCTTTCTCTGCCTTCCCATTTGCTGTCTCTCTCAAATATCCTATTAATTAAAGGCAAAAAGCCCCAAAATATCTGTAGCAAAGCTGCCTCTCATTTTGTCCACCAGAGGGCAGCTTGTAAGGTTAAATCTTAAAAAACAAATAGTTGCATTTTGACATATTTTCATATAAATATATTTCATTATTTGAGTTTATTATAAGAAAATGTAATTCATCTCTTTTTATATATATGGAGCTTATGGTTATAATGAGCTTTTATTTTGAAGACCATTAACCTACTTCCTATTTCCTTGGTGTATTGTGTTTTTTCGGTAAAAAAAAAAGGCACTTGACCACAGAATGAACGAGCTAACGGTAAAAACAATAAAAGTTCAAGGTAAACAAAGGAAAATGAGGCAATAAAGCAGTAACGGAAACTTAATAATAAAACGCCAGAGGCTGAATATATTATAGCAACCCCCCAAGGTGACACAAGGTTAGTGTGTATGCTTTATGTTATTCTTCAGACGAGAGCCCAAGAGGAGCTACTTAAAATACAAGGTCTCCAAATAGATTGGTCCAAGGGGTACTAATGAGGCCTGATGTGTGTGCAAAGTTTCATGAGTTTTCTTTTTGTTCAGGCTGTTAAAAAGGCGTTACTTTTTCTTAAGAGGAATAATTTGAAAAACAATAGCATCCTCACCCTGTCCGGTGCACTTAGGCCCTAATAAAAAGGTAAGATATTCCCCTCTGACCATCCTTTTCTCCACTGTGCCTTAACTGACTCTTACATAATGACACATCACAACAACAACCTCACATCTCATGACAGTGGCAACATAAACACAGGTTGACACAGCAGACAGGCACAGCAGGCACAGCGCAATAATAATTAAACATTATAAGAGTTAAAAAAAAAAAGTGACATATCATTAGCTGTTTGGGAGTTGAATTGCTCACTGATTACTAACAGGTTTGAGGTATAGGCTCACCAAGTCACATCAGGGGATTGAGAAACTGTTGTAATTTAGATCTGGCAATCAATGGAATGTAGTAAAAAACAGGGATTTCTGAGCCTTGGATGACATTAGTCTATCAGAGCTTCTGTTGTGGTATCAATTTGAGATCTCAAGTCTTTGGAAGGGCTTAAAATCAAATTCTCTCTGGAGCTTCTTCAATTGTTGTTCCAAATTCTGCCACTCTGCCTCCTTCTTGCGTTTGAAATAAGCAGAAAAAAATATTGTAATGCTTGTAGACACAGTATGAGAGACTTCTGGGGTATCATTCTCAGCCAAAAAGAGCTTGAGCTGCTCTGTAAAATATTTTATAAAATCAGGGTTTTCAAGCAGATGGTTTTTTAAATCGCCACTGTGACAGAGGATGCTACTCTTTACAGGACATAACCAAAAACAATGGGGCGTGGTCTGAAATAACAATATTACCAATTGAGCATGAGAACACTTTTGAAAGGGCATGAGTAGGAGTGAAAAAATAATCAATCCTCAAGAAGGATTTGTAAACCTTAGACTAAAATGAATATTGTTTGTCTGTAGGGTGGAGGGCCCTCCAGGTGTCGATGAGATTTAAATCTCTACAACAGCCTAAAAGTGACTGACTGGAACTAACACTAGATCTCAACCCAGTATGTGATTTATCTAGGCAGGGGTTCAGCAAGGGGACAGCAATTGAAATCACCTGCAATTACTGAGGACTCAACAAGTCCAAACAGAAAACAGGGACAATACCTTGGTGTGGAAGTCAGGAGGACATATTGGTGGGTGTTACGACTGCTGTCGGGGGTTGTTTTTTTTTGTTGGAGTGTGTGCTCTTTTCTTTTTGTCTTTCTGCCTATCTCTGTTAGCAGCAGCAGCAGCGACACAGGATTGGAGGAGGCTCTCCAGTCCCGGGATTGGCCAAGGGCTCAGCAGAGGAGCTATATAAGGCCCAAGATGGAGCGTCAGGGTGGGCAGTAGCAGCAGCAGGCTGTCCTCATCCTCCTCAATCTCCAACCACCCACCCCCTTTATTGTTTCTTCACGTGTTCATTGTAAAGAAGAGACTTGCAGTAGGGGTGAACCGCCGTTTGATTTAATTCCCTTTTCTCCTGTGTTTGTTACGCCAGGGAGGTTAGTATATGTTGTTTGGTTTTCTTTGTTCAGGCTAGAGCTTGTTTTTTCAGATAGAACTGTTTTGCTTATTATGTTGGCCTTGGTTCACCCTGAAGTTCCTTTTCTGTCACCTGTGTTATCTGTTTTTGTTGTTATCCCTTCTCAGTTGTAAATAAATATCGCTCCCTTCGATAACTTGTACTCCTGGCTGATTAGGACTTGGGGAAGTTGGGGCCTAGTTCAGGTTGTGCCTCAGCACCCCTAGGCTGGGCATAACATGAATTGGGGGGCTCGTCTGCTTCTTTTGCGCTTTGTTTAGTGGTAAGTTTGTAAGTGTTTTCTTCTTCTGGTTGGCAGTTTTCTTTGGTGTGTGGGGAAGGTATGGAGTTCTCAGTTGAAGATTTTGTGGCCAATCCTTGTAAAATGTAAAAAATGTAAAAAAAAAAAAAAAGCAGAGTTGTTTGCAATGGCTGACAATTATGATGTGCCTGTGTCTCGCAGTGACAGAAAAGCAGAGCTCAAACAGACTTTGACTGAACAGTTGGTGGAAAGAGGTGTGTTGCCCATGTCAGCTGCACCCATGAAAGGGGCTGAAGCAGCTGGAAGTGACGCGGAGGAAGAAGCACATGTGGTGGATGTTAAAGTTGCGGAGGCTGCTGGCAGATTCGCTACTGGTGTGGAATTCGCTCCGGTCTCTGATACTGCTGTAGGTAAGATTTCTACAGAGGATCTTCGTTTGCAACTTCAGATAAAGGAGATGGAGATTAGAAATAAAGAGCTTGAAGTACAAGCCATGCATCTCCGTATCCGTGCTCTGGAGCATGAGAGGGGAGCTCCTGTGGCCTCCACCTATGTGGCTGTAACTCAAAGTGCTGTCTCTGCTGGGTTTGACATTAGCAAACACATAGCGTTGGTCCCTTTGTTTGATGAGTCGAGCGCATAGCTGCTGCATTGCAATGGCCCAAAGAGTTTTGGTCATTTTTGTTACAATGTAAACTAGTGGGGAAAGCCCAAGAAGTATGTGCCACTTTGTCCATTGAGCAAAGTTTGGATTATGAGACGCTAAAGAAAACTGTGCTACAAGCCTATGAACTTGTTCGTGAGGCTTATCGGCAAAAATTTAGAAATAGTGAAAAAACTGCCACCCAGACATATGTGGAGTTTGTGCGCGATAAGAGCGTTTTGTTCGATAAATGGTGTCAGTCCTGTAATGTTAACACTCTAGCGGAGATGAGAGAATTGATCCTCCTTGAAGAATTCAAGAAGTGTTTACCAGAGCAAATTGTGCTCTATTTAAATGAGCAGAAAGTATCCTCTGACGAAAGCCGCGGTCCTGGCTGATGAATTTATTTTAACTCACAAAAATGTATTTTCTTCACCAGTACCTAGTACATCAAACCGAATAACTAAGCGTAAGAATAAGTCACCAAAACTGACGCGCAAAACCACGTCACCCGCAGCTGGTGAGAGCTGCAACTGTTACTATTGCCATGAGCCAGGCCATGTGATTGCTGTCTGCCCAACTCTTAAAAGAAAAGAGAAGCTTAAAAACACTAAGGTTCCCGCTGGTGTGGTGTTCATTCAAACCACGTCTACACCTGCCACACTTTTTGAGTCCAACCCTGCATCTGATCCTGAGTTAAAGGGGAGGTAGATCCCCGTTTCAAACCATTTATTTCGGAGGGTTTTGTGTTTTTAACCGGGCAGGAGAAAGACAAGTTTCCTGTTACGATCCTCAGAGATACTGCTGCTTATCATTAATTTATGTTGATTGATGTCCTGCCACTTTCAGCTGACACTGCCTGCAACTCTGATCTGTTAGTGTGGGGTATTAAAATGAGTGTACTTCAGGCCCCACTGCACATGGTGCATTTGCATTCTCCCTTAGTGACTGGATGTGTGAAAGTTGACGTGCTCCCATGGTTCCCGATTAGTGGGGTGTCATTTATTCTGGGAAATGATTTGGCTGGAGGAAAAGTGTTTCCTCCATCTGAAGTTGTTGACGTATCTGTCTCTGATGTGCCCGTTTCTGCCCCCTCTGCCTCGACTGTGCCAAATGTGTTTCCCGTGTCTGCCACTACGCGCGCACAGGCTCGTAAACTGGGAGAAGTGGTGGATCTGTCTGAAACATTTATGGCTACCTTAGATGAAAGTGAACCTGCCACTTCGGTTACCTCCACACAACATAAGAAAGTGCCAACATGTGTGAGTGAGGTTGACTGTCTTTTGCTGTCTTTTGTCTTTTGCTGATTCAGAGTTGAATTTGAATGTGAGAAATGTTAATTGATGCGCAGAAAAATGACTCGTCTTTAGGTCACTGTCTGTCCTCTACTCTAGCCACTGAAGGGAACATGTCACCTGTTTTCTTTATGGGTGATGGCGTGTTAATGCGCAGGTGGAGCCACAACTCAAGTGAGATCAATGTCGTGAACCAGGTGGTTGTCCCGAAAGCTTTCAGACCACACGTGCTCAGCCTGGCACATGATTGCAGCTTAGCTGGACATCTTGGCATTAAGATGACATACTCCCGAGTGCTGCGTAATTTCTTTTGGCCAGGGTTAAAATCAGATGTGGCGAAATATTGCCACTCATGTCATGTGTGTCAAATTGCTGGGAAGCCGAATCAACCCATCCCACCGGCCCCTCTGCATCCGATTCCGGTGCTTGGGGAGCCCTTTGAACGGGTACTGGCTGATTGCGTCGGCCCTCTGCCCAAAACTAAATCTGGAAACCAGTACATTCTGACGGTGATGTGCGCCGCCACGCGCTATCCAGATGCCTGCCCATTACACACACTAAAAGCCAAGCCTGTTCTGAAAGCTCTGTCTTACGTATTTTCACAGGTTATGACAGAATTGAAAGTTAAACACATTAAGTCGAGTTCTTACCACCCACAGTCTCAAGGGGCCCTAGAGAGATTCCACCAGACGTTAAAGTCCATGTTACGGAAATACTGTCTGGAGTCCAACAAAGAGTGGGATGAGGGTCTCCCTTTGTTGCTGTTCGCTGTGCGAGAAACTCCACAGGAATCTTTAGGGTTTAGTCCGTGTGATTTGGTGTTCGGCCACACTGTGCAGCCCTCTCCGGCTCCTCAAAGAGAAGTGGTTATCGGAAACCCCCAAAAGTGAACATAAATTGCTGGATTATGTCAGTACTTTCCGTGAGCGTCTCCATCACGTGTGTCAGCTGACCCGTGAAAATCTGGCACAGGCCCAAACAAAACTGAAGCATCATTATGACAGGAAGTCTGTGCGCAGAACTTTTCAGCCAGGCGATAAAGTCCTGGTGCTGCTCCCGCTGCCTGGTTCCAGTCTTCAGTCAAAGTTTGTCAGTCCATACGTAGTGGATCGAAAAATCAGTGACACTGACTATGCTGTGCAAACTCCAGATCGTAGAAGGAAAATTAGAGTATGTCAGATTAACAGGTTGAAACGATATGTCTCCAGAGACACTGATCCTCAGGTCCCTCCTGCTGCTCTGGTGGCAGTGTGTGCTGCTCCTCCATATCATCCTCTCGATGATGGGCTGTTGGAGAAGAGCGGGTTACTGACTCAGAGATATTGAATAATTTGGAGTCCTTTTTGGCTCATTTGCCTGATTCTTTCCGTGCAGACATCACTAAATTGTTTGAAGATAACTTGTTGCTCTTCTCTGATCATCCCTGTCAAACTTCTGTGCTATGTCATGATATAGATGTGGAGAGTCACGCCCCTATAAAGCAGCACGCATATCACGTAAATGTGGCCAAACGGGCCCTGATGCAGCAGGAGGTGGGTTATCTAATTAAGCATGGTCTACCTGTCCCTAGTACACGTGCCTGGAGTTCCCTGTGTGTGCTGGTTCCAAAACATGATGCAACTGCACGTTTCTGTACCGATTACCATAAGGTAAATTCTGTCACCAGGCCCGACTCGTTTCCCTTCCCTAGGATGGAGGATTGCATTGACAGAGTTGGCGCTGCCAAATTTGTAACCAAACTGGACCTGCTAAAATGTTACTGGCAGGTCCCATTAACAACCAGAGCATCGGAAATATCTGCGTTCGTTACCCCTCCTACTTCCTCCAGTATACGGTGATGCCATTCGGGCTGCGCAACGCTCCCGCTACTTTCCAGCGTCTTATGCACCTACTCCTGTCTGGAGTTGAAAATTGTGAAGCCTTTGTAGATGATGTGGTTGCATACTCCTCCACCTGGCCTGATCATTTGGAAACATTGTCTCTCATTTTCAGTCGTCTCCGTGAAGCGTCTCTTACTTTGAACCTCGTAAAATGCGAATTTGGCAAAGCAACTGTAACATATTTACGCAGGTGGGACATGGGCATGTGCGCCCAGTTACAGAAAAAATCCAGTCAATCCTTGATTATCCAGTTCCACAGTCCAAAAAAGCCTTACATCGCTTCCTCAGTATGTATGGATACTACCGTGGTTTTTGTAAAAAATTTTCAGATGTTGTGGCTCCTCTAACTAGTCTAGTTAGTCCTTTAAAACCCTTGGTCTGGACCCCTGCTTGTCAGGCGGCTTTTCGAGTCTGCAAAAGCGTTAATATGCAGTGCACCTGTTCTTGCTGCGCCCTGTTTCATACAGCCCTTCAAGCTGGAGATAGATGCCAGTGCAGGTGGAGCAGGTGCTGTTCTGTTGCAAGAAGATGAGCAATTCATTGATTATCCAGTATGCTACTTTTCTAAAAAGTTCAATAAACACCAGCTAAACTATAGCACAATAGAAAAGGCACTTGCTCTATTGCTCACTTTACAGCATTTTGAAGTATATCTTGGGTCCACTTCGTATCCAGTTTTTCACAGACCATAATCCACTTGTGATGCGCAACTCAAATCAGCGACTGGTGCGTTGGTCTCTATTACTGCAGGATTTTAACCTGCAGATATGTCACAAGAAGGAGCTGAAAATGTTATCGCAGATGCCCTTTCTAGATCTTGAGTGGTTGGTTTGTGGCTGCAAAACCCACCCCACCCCTTACCCCAATACTTCCCAAAACGAAGCACCAGAACCCTAAACTAAACTACTGTGCATCTAAACTGTGCACTAGACCAGTATTCCAGATGTAGATATGTGCATTAGCAAAACTACAATCGCAGGAATAATTTAACACAACACAAACTAAAAATATAAACAGATTAGAGAAACAATATCCTGACCAGCCACCTTGGTGGCACCTCAAACAATTTGGGATGTTTCGAACAGCGAATCAAGTTTAATGGAAAAAAAAAAGAAGAGAGAAAAGAACAAACAAACCGTGGCCCACTAGAAAACAGTTAAAGCACGAATATGGGCTACCTAGTAACATATACAGCTGCCACAATCCCGAACATCATATGGCATAGTAAACAGTTTGTGGAGCCAGTTTGTCAAACAGTTCAATTCACAAAGATGTGACTCATCCTGCAGCAGAACGCTGCAGTGTAATGTGCATGAAGGAAAGATCCCAAACGTTAAGTCCACGGATTGCTGCCTGGCCGACCGGGTACATAGACCCTGAGTGGAGAGATGAGAAGACCCGGAAAAAAACATAACAATTTGGGGCAGGAGCAGTCTCCAGTGGCCAAGCTGGGGCAATCTTTTCCTAGTATTTTTCAGCGGCCTCTGGGGTGTTGAATATATGGTTCTCATTGTTGAACGTGAGCTGCAGCCGTGCGGGAAACAAGAGGCCATATCTGCCCTCAGCAGCTTGGGGTTTCTGCTTGATGCTGGTGAAATCTCGAAAAATGTGCACCTGATATCAGCTGAAGCTAAGCAGAGCTCTTTCCCTCAAAAGCCGGAGGATCCGTTGTTTAATCTTAAAGTGATGGACTTTAACAATCATTGGGTGCAAAGGGGCTCCTGGTTTGGGCTTGGGGGCCAGCGAGTGGTGGGCTATATCTAGCAATGGGGAGGCTCTGGAGTTGTCAATGCCCAGCAGCTCAGCAAAAAAGTTTGACATAAATGAAGTTGCCTGAGGTCCCTCGATGTTTTCCAGGATTCCCAAAACCCTCAGATTTTGCCGTCTACTTCTGGACTCCAAGTCTTCAGTTTTCGACACAAGCATCTCAGCGCCTCACATTTCTCCTCAAGCTCGGCGACCCTGCTGTCAATATCTTGTGAACATACTGTCCGAGAGGAGTATGATTATTAGGGTTAAGAAGAAGTTTGAAACATTACATATGGCAACAAAAGTCTAAAATGGCACACGGAGAAAGCAGAACCATCTGGCGAGGAGGAAAGAGAAGGAAACGGAGTGAGTATGGCACTAACGACGGTAACTGCCTTTGATGTGTCGAGCGACCCAGCTAATGTCAGCGCCCGCTGGCAAAGATGGCTAAAAAGTTTTGAACTCTGTTTAGTTGCATCTGGAATCTGCGACAATGCACAGAAAAGGGCTTTACTGCTCCATTTAGCAGAAGCTGAAGTCCAAAACATCTTTCACTATGGATGAAACTACAAACAACGGTGGCTATGACAGTGCAGTAAACAAGCTGAATGCCCGTTTTACACCGCTGAAAAATATCCCCTATTGAAAGACATGTGTTTAGACAAGCAAAACAAACACAAGGAGAGTCCATAGACAATTTTGTGTGTAGATTAAAGAAGCTAGCAGCTACATGCAAGTTTGGGCACGACAGAGATGATTTCATACGTGATCAAGTGATTGATAAATGCTTGTCAAACACACTGCGCAGATGGTTGCTGCGAGAAAAAGATTTAAAACTCCCAGGGCTCCAAGAAATTGCAAGGGTGATGAATACAGCAGATTATCAGCCCGAAAGGATGGGAAAATTAACAGTTAATGCTGTGGAAAAGAAATGTGACAAAAGTAGGGATAAATCTGTAAGATCCAGATTCACCAATACCCAAAGTCAGTCACCACGTGATGAGCGCAGCATCAAGTGTTACAGGTGTGGGCGTGCAGGACACATGAGTCATGAGTGCACAGTGACAAAAGACAAAAAGAGACATATCCACAGTAACACACCAAGGTAGTGCTGTGCGATATGGACAAAATTTATATCCCGATATAGGTAGTTTTATATCCCGATAATGATATATATCCTGATATAGTATTTTGTCTTAAAATTATATATACAGGGTTTTTCCTGCATAGAACATTTGCTGGCGGACACCATTACTAAATTCCTCACTGCCTCCAGCTCACAAGTCAGTGTTTTGTTTTGTTTTTTCTTGGCCTTTTGTGCATTTATTTTGAAAGGACAGCTGGAGAGCGACTTGGAGTGGAGAGAGAGAGACAGGGGAACACGCAGGAAAGGGGCCACTGGGTGGAATCCGAGCCAGGGTCACTGCAGCAGGCGTGCTTTACCAAGTTAGATATAGGACCCACTCACGGCTCAGCGTATTTAATCAGAGACTCCATTGAGCGTGTCAGTGACGGTGAGCGGCCTGCCACTACTCCGTTATTACTGCTGCTGCTTCAGAGTTGGGGTAGACCCATGTAACAGTCACCTGTTACCGTTACCATACCGACGAGCTGATGTGACCTTTTTAGTGTATAACCTTCTCTTCTTCAGCTCTCCTGTTCTCACTACACTCTGTTCTGTCATCAATAAACACATGGTGATGGTGCTGCAACCGAACTACACAGTTGTTTAATGACTGGCTGTTTGCCTAGCGTCTAGGGAAGATTCAATGTCCCACATCCTTGAGTTTTACACTGCTTACTTGTATCACCAGAACAAACATGTCCTGCGACCCGTAGTAACGTTAGTGTAGCAACAGAGCTAACCCAGTACCCCACACTTTAAAAGTACGATATAAACAATACAGGGTTATATCTTACGGTAGACATTTTTATATAGCACTACGATATATATCCTAATGGGGCACAGCACTACACCAAGGACTCAGCAACAGTGAAGATGACCATGTATTTACAATTTATGATTGTGCTGCCGAGGGAACACTATCCATATTAATAAATGAGCAACCAGTAGACATGATGATAGATTCAGGGACTTCATGTAATACTGTGACAGAATCCAAGTTTAACCAGTTTAAGCCAAAGAGTTACATCAAGCTACAGCGCCCAGAGAAGAGAGTCTCTCCATTCGGCTCTACAACACCACTCTATGTAAAAGGTGTTTTCACTGCTGAATTCAAAGCTAATGAAACATCAGAAACAATCACATCAGCAATCCAAGTGATTGAAGAGGCACAAAGTTAGGCAGACACACTGCTATGAAAATGGGACTTCTACACATTGGTCCTATTGAACATGTGAACACAGTCCAGCCACAAGACATAACAGGTTTCACAGCTCAGATGAAGGACAAATACAGACTGTTTTCAAGGTTTAGGAAAACTGAAAGACTTTCAGCTGAAGCTGCATGTGGACGACAGTGTACAGCCAGTTGCACTGTCTATTTGCAGGATACCTTTCTGTGTAAGAAAACAAGTGGAGGAGAAATTGAAACAACTCAAGGAAGCTGATGTCATTGAGAGGGTGAACGGACCAACACCATGGGTATCACCTCTAGTTGTGGTGCATGGTAAGAAAGAGCCTATAGACTTTGTGTGGACATGCGCAGAGCAAATGATGCCATAGTGCGAGAAAGGCACGCAATCCCCGTTACAGACAAAATACTGGAGGATATGACAGAAGCCACAGTATTCTCAAAACTTGATCTGAAGTGGGGATACCATCAAATAGAGCTGGAGCCTGAGTCCAGGTCACTCACCACTTTTGTAACACACACAGGGCTATGGCGTTATAAGAGACTGATGTTTGGTATCTCATCAATGGACAAGTACTACAAAGCATTCCTGGAATGCACAACATATCAGATAACATCATTCATCATCACATCAGGAGAAACTATATAGCAGCATGATGAGAGGCTGCGTCAAGTCATGCAACGATTACAAGAGAGGCATTTGACAGTCGACAGCAAAAAGTGCCAATGAATGTCACAATTGGAATTTACGGGACACGTGTTATCCAAGAATGGAATAGGAGCAGCTCAGTCTAAGATCAAGGCAGTGGAGAATACAGATTGACCAATGAACGCTGCTGATGGGAGGAGCTTTTTGGGTCTGGTGAAATATTGTGGCAGGTTCATCCCTAATCTAGCCACAACATCTGAACCACTGAGGAGGCTCACAAGAAAATCCTGTAGATGGACATGGGGTTAGGAGCAGGAAACAGCATTTGAGGAATTAAAGAAACAGCTGGCCAGTTCACATGTAATGGCATATTTCAAACAATGTGGTCACATGTGGTTGTGGATGCTAGTCCAGTGGGATTAGGAGCGATACTGAAAAAAACTGAAAAAGAAGCTCTTGCTATTGTGTGGGCATGTGAGAAATTTCATGTATTTCTCTATGGAAAAGATGGTGTTGGTCACTGACCATAAACCTCTGGAAATTATCTACTCATCGAAGTCCAAACCACCAGCCGGGATTGAAAGATGGGCGGCTGCAGCCCACAGAATGCAGCTAATTCGCTGTCACACCTAACAGTCAACCAGCCAGTACAAAGAATCGATGGAGGACCACATTTACTGGGTGGCTCAACATGCAGTGATGCATGCTTTCACACCATGACAAATGGAGGAACTATCAGCAGCAGACCCCACTCTAGTTACTTTAGGGAACTGTATCAAAACTGGTAACTGGATTAAATGTGAACCTGTTTATCAGACAGTAATTCCTAAGGCCGCACGATGACAAACACTGATGTTAGCACATGAAGGTCATCAAGGAATAGTAAAAACGAAACAGAGACTAAGAACAAAAGTGTGGTGGCCTGGAAATGATCGAGAAGCAGAGGAACTAGTGAGGTCATGTCATTCATGCCAAATCAACAGTCCGACTTCACAGGCAGTTCCTACCACTAGGACAGAGCTCCCAGCAAAACCATGGCAGATGCTCGCTATGGATTTGTGTGGACCATTTCTATCAGGACACCATCTGCTGGTATTGACTGACTATTACTCCAGGAGGGTGAGTGTTGATATCTTGCAGAGTCCCACCTCTGTGAACATAATAAATCATCTGGGACACTCATTTGCAGCACATGGGCTCCCAGAGTGCATAGTGACAGACAATGGCACTCCGTTTCTGTCAAAGGAATTCAAAATATATCTGCAGGAACATGGGATCACACATCGCTGTGTCACACCATACTGGCCTCAGGCAAACGGTGAAGTTGAAAGGCAGAACAGAACACTTTGTAAGGTCATACGCGCAGCTCATGTTGAAGGGAAGGACCGGCGCACTGAGCTGGATGTTTTTCTTCAAGCTAATTGCAGCTAGTGTGGTGTCACTGGTGTCACAGGTCGCAGTCCGGCCGAGCTACTATTCAACTGCTAGATCAGAACCAAACTCCCTGAACTGTCAGAATCTCAGCTGCAACCTACAAAACGGGATGCTTGTACGGGGCTGGTCTGACTGTACTTTGATGCTTCAGTGTGTGTTATTGGGAAAAACACCGATGGCTTATTCATCGTTGAGCACAGGGGAGAGCATGTGTTATGATCAAAGTCAGTGCTCACAGTGTATGAGTTAGTCCCCGAAGCCTATCGGCAATGTTTTAGGTGTTGGGAGAGGAAAAATGGACAAACGTATGTGGAATTTGCCAGGGATTTGACGCATTGTGTGAATTGATGGTTACTTACATCACTGAGCGGGTGTCACTGCTGTTTTGGCTGCAGCAGCATCAGCTGATGAGTTTGTGTTGATCCACAAAGGTGGGTTTGGAGACCACTCTGGTGCACGGTGAAGCCATGGTCCAGTGGCCTCCTCAGAGTAGTTGTGGCCTGGGCTGCCTGCACCTATAAGTGTTGTTGTATGAAGTAAGTTGGAGGAAGGTGATAAATGCAATTTATCGGGGGGTTGAGCGATTGGAAAGCTGAGTGCCCCACATTGCGGGATAAAAACAAGCAGGTGAAGGCAAATGTAAAGCCGGCGATGGCCGTTGGCCCAGTTTCTGTGCCAGTAAGTGGGATGCCTTCTGCTGTTGTGGGTGAGGCTGTGGTTTGATATTCTGAGGGATACGGCAGCCTATCACTCCTATATGGTGGACTTAGTGTTGCCACTGTCACCGGACAGTGACACTGGTGATGTTGTTCAGAGTCGGGGGCTGGGTTTGAGTGTTTTGCTGACCCCTTTGCATAAGGTAGTCCTGAACTGTGAGCTGGTGCAGGGGAGGTGGCTGTCGGGGTGCGTCCAGCGTTGCCTATGGAAGGAGTCCATCTTGTTTTGAACAGAACAGAACACTTTATTGTCATTGCATGCGACACATAGAACGAGTTCGTTTCTCGTAGCACAAGCACTCACACATTACAAACAAGGCGAGACAAGAAAAACCCAAATGGATACATAATAAATAAATACAACAAAGTGCTAGTTGTAAAAGGTGATAAGATAGTAAGTGTCAGGGAGAAATTCTGAGGTGATGCAGGAAGAAGAAGTACCGGAGTCTTGGATGTCTAATACTGAAAAAGTTTAATAGACTTCATCAAGGAGAACAAAAGAGTCATCGACACAACATGAGTGCATGATGCCACCTCAATTCTGAGCTGCAAAGTTCAGATTCATATACTAGGAAGGTGGACCAAGCCCACAAAGGGAGATGTGCTATTCCATTGGCTATTGGGCATGAACATTAAGATAAAGACTCACACCATCTAGATGACGCGAGAACAATAATGGTTTCTCTCTCACTCAGAGTGTTATCCGGCGAATGCGCCAGGGGAATGAACATGGCCTTGGCATGTCCCTAGGAGAGAGTACAGGTCAGATAAACTGTCTCTAGCAATGCATCTAAAAGAAAACATCTAATTCTCAACCTTCACCTATAAACAAAGAGGGATTGATCATTAACTACACAAACTATACGGAGAAGTGAAATTTTTCACTAACAGTGAGTACTTTAAAAAAGATCAGTTGGTATGGTGGCAATATGTGTGTGTGATGTGAGCGTGTGTGTATTGCGTGTGCGTATGAAGAATAGAATGGCCTGCACTTGACTGCCAGCAGCTTTAAGTCAGGGGAGCAATGTCTGCCGATAATGGCAGTATTTGTGCACCAGTTGTTATTTGTGTAAACACACAGTCCACCCCCATGGGTCTTACCAGAATCCTAGTTCCCGAGTTCAATAGACTCGTCCGGGACTCCTAAATGTAGCCATGTCTCAGTGATGAGCATCATGCAACCGCCCTGGATGGGCAATCAGGATGATAGACAGAGTCTCCATTAGCCCATTTTGTTATTGAGAGACCTGGCATTGGCGATGAAAAGGCTGGGGAGAGGAGGTCTGTGGCAATTCTTCTTCTCTGGTGCCTCTGCTGTCTGCGTCCAGGTATGATAATCCATGGAGATCCCGGCACTCTGGTAATCTCCGCTGGAGTCCGGGTGTGCTGGTAAAATTCTAAACCAAGTTGTTATAGTCTGGTCCTGATGTGAATCAAAGACTGTTGGGAGAACTGGATTGGGTTTGTTAAACCCCAGTGGAGTTCACAGATCATGATCCATAACAAAAACCACAGAAATACACTCTCAGCTCTCAGCCGCTGCGACTGTGCACGCCGCCATCTTGGACAATGGTCTGACTGGTGGCCGAATCGATGCTGGCTGGTGGCTGACTCTGGGCTAACACTTCTCCATTCTCTGTAGTCGCACCCGGTCCAGTTAATAGCGTTTATTGTGAAAACTCCAAGTGGGTCTCCGGGAAGCCTTGTCAGCTTGTGCAGTTATGCGCGGAATGGCTATGGCCAAGGCATCGTCTTGCAAAGCTGGTGATGAGGTCTTGGATGTTCCAGCTCTGTCTGAACTTCCACTGGATGTGTCACCTGAGGAGTTGCGAGAGGAACAGATATGAGATCAATCTCTCACTGGAACATTTGAGCAAGTGTTGTCCGCTGCTGAGGTGAGGAGCACAGCCATCGGCTACTTCTTAGAGGATGGCTTGTTGTGTAGGCAGTGGGTTCCTTACTTTGGTGTGGCAGTGGGAGATGCTGCTAGTGAAGTTTCGTCCTCTGGTTCTCAAAGTGGCCCATGATGAAAGCGGGCACTTTGGGGTGAGAAAGACATACTTAAATATTCTGCAACCCTTCTTTTGGCCGTGTGTAAAACACGTTGCTGCATATATCAGAACGCGTCATGTGTGTCAACTGACCGGAAAACTGAATCAGAATATAAGGCCTGCTCCACTACAGCAAATTCCGGCTGTTAGTGAACCATTTCAACATCTTATTATTGATTGTGTGGGTCCCTTGCAGATAGCTAAGTCAGGATGTAAATATTTACTGACTGTGATGTGCCAGGCAACCCGGTATCCGGCTTCGTATATCCTTTGAGGTCTATCACAGCAAAGTCAATTGTTAAAGCTCTGACACAGTTTATTTCAGTGTTTGGCATTCCCAAGATTATTCAGTCAGACCAGGGCTCGAACTTTTCCTCCCATGTGTTTGGCAAGGTGTTAAAGATTTTGCATGTACAACACAATCAATCTTCAGCTTACCATGTGCAAAGTCAAGGCGCCTTCGAAAAGGTTTCACCAGATGCTGAAGTCTCTCCTGCATGCATATGTGGCAGAATGGTCTCTTCCTTGCTCCATCCACACTGATTATGAATCAGTGCACTGATTGCTGGACAGTGCTGCCCACCTTTTTATATACTGGTCTGGCCACACCTGCTGCCCTGTCTTCTCTTCTGGTTCTGCTCGTCCCTCATGGTGGCTGTGTCCTGGCGTGGTGGAGCCGGTGCAAGTGTGGTGGAGCCGTTATGGCGTGTCTGTGAGTGTCCGGAGCCCTGTTGGCGTGTCTTTGAGTGTGTGGAGCCCTGTTGGCATGTCGGATCATCTTGGCACATGTGTCACTGGCATCAGAGCAGGTATGCGCACCTCTGTCCTTCCTCTCATTCAGTGTGCCCTAGGGCGCATTGGTGTTACGGTTCTGTCTTCTCTGTTGTAGTGTGTCTGTCTGTAGTGTGGCCGGCTACTGTGTTGCCCCGTTGGAAGCCCTCGTGGGTGTGGTTGTGCCTCCTTGTGGTAAGTCGGCGTGTCCGCTCTGCTCTTTTCCTTCTCCTTGCTGCTCAACCTCTGGCTAATTGTAAATATTCTGTGCCACAGTTTGGACCAGGCAGAAGCCGTGGAGTAACTCCGCTGCCTGGCCTGTTGTGACGCGGCGCCGGTGAGGTCCATTTCATTGTTAATTCATCGCCACGGCTCCCTGGACGACGCTGCTGTTTTGGTTCTTCATCTTTTGTTTTGATTTTTTTCTTTTGGTTCAGTTTTGGCTTTTCTTTTGTTCTGGTTTGGTTCTGGTTTTGTTTTGTTTTTTTGTTTTTTTGACTCCATCGCTCTTGTGCTGCTGCATGACGCAGTCATTTTGGTGTCATTGAAAAACTGATTTGTTTTGTTGTTCTCTTTTTTTGGGGGTTTCTTTAGTTAAGTTTGAGTTCACCATCCCCGTTGCAGAGCTGTTTTCGGTTTTCTGTGCTGCTGCTTTTTGTTTAATGATTTGAGAAACCATTTGATTTATTAATATGTTTATTGATAACTGTGATTTAATTTAATTTTAATTTAATTCCTTTTGTATTCTTTTCATTGTTTTGGGGTTTAATTGTATTGTGAAGATTTAATTATTATTATTTTGGGTTATTTTGGTTTCTTTTCCAGATGACTTTATTGTAAATAAATATTATTTATTTATTTGCTTTTTGCTGCTCAGACTGCTGCCCCTGCGACCCGGCTCTGGATAAGCAGAGGAAGATGAATGGATGGATGGACGGATAGACATAACCATATTACATTCAGTGTAAGTAGGAGTCAAAACATTGTAAGGTTATTAACTGTCTCCACAAAAAGCGTCTAAATTTTAAAACTTTGAAAATTCCTAAAAAACTAACTGTACATGCTGCAGTTTTGCAACTTTCACCAAAATATAGCCCCAATACTGCGGAAACCTTTGTTCATTCAAACTCCGTGCAAATGATGAAGTCCATCACTCAGTTTTTTTCAAAAACTGTAAAAACTATTAAACCTTTCTTGTCCCACAATTTTTCCCACAATTGACACCAAATTTGCTACACTGCATCTTCAGACCGTCCTCCACAAAGTTTACACCCGGATTTTTGATATTTGATAAATTGAGCCTATAATGCATGAAAATGTTTCTCTGTAAACAGTATTGTAAACATATATCAGCCAATTCTTGCTAAGTACATTTTCAATCTTTCTGAAAAAAATTGACAATATTTTGGAGTCAGGGTTGATGAAGTTTGGCAAATATCAGAATTTTATCTTACCAACTGAATTTTTGAAAACATTTTGAATTCTACTCTCTTGGGAACAACTGCAGCCAAAGTAAGAATGGCATTTTTGAATATCAGATTTTCTCTTATGATAGATTTATGCATTATCAGATTTTTGTCTTGATAATAGATTTTTTGACATTTTGACAATTTTCTAAATCTGCCTTGACAAATGCGGCCTGGCTGGTGACTGCCTGAGTCCATTTGTGAAGCCACACACCAGGTCTCACTTCCAGCCAATTAGCTCAGTAAGTTAGAGGATGGCTCTAGCACCAGCACCAAACTAGCACTGGAACCAGGTGGAAAAGGGGTATCAGTAAGCTGTCACCATCTTATCAGTGCTCTGTTGTGTTTGCGTTTAAACCATGGTATATTTCTCAATTTGGTATAATCCTTCTTCATTCTTCGTCCTAGTTATGTATGTATCACATTTGATATGCCATGGGTTTTTTGATACTGAGAGGCTTCAGTAGGATGATCATTTTAAGGCAATGAAAAACAAAAGTAAACTTGGCTGTGTTTGCTTAAACGAAAAACCAGTCTTCTTGACTCTTTTCTTGCACAACAGACTCACACACCCCTGCCTCTCTGACTCTAGTGGTCATTTGAAAGACTATCATTTTCACTAGTGGCTTCATTTTTCTCTGAGGTTGATGTTTGGTTTTAACCCAACAGAAAATCATGAAGTCTATCAGACTGCACACCTGACAGTCAGTAGTCCAGTAGTAAGTGTCTGTGACAACTGAGAGTGAGACTGTTTATATCTATGACATTAGTGGTATGTGTCCGTTGGTGGAATACCTGGTGATGAGAGGGAGTCACACACAAGCATAGAGTGTCAGACTGCTGGTGGTGCAGGCAGTGTGTCTTTAACCCATCCGAGTGCCTCAGCACATATACCTCTGATCTGTGCCACTCCCTACAAGGAAACACCAAGGTCAGCATTCTATTTTGACGCAAGGAGAAATTACAGTTACATATTCATGCATACATCAAGGGAATAACAGTAAATAAATCATCAAACATGACTTATTTTTAAAATAATCACAATTCAAGTCATTTCCAGAGGAAACTGAAGTCTGAGCTTTACATGGTTAAACGTGACTTCAAGGTTCAAGGTTTAAGAAAAAAAAAAAAAAAAGAAAAAAAAAAGACATTGTGGACAAATCCAACCTGATATAAATAAAATAATAAATAAAATTTTAATTTTACTTTCGCACAATTCAGGAAATGAAGAAATTATTATTTAAGATTTCATACAGACAGAGTCAGAAGACAGAAGACAGTTTTGTTGCCTGTGGACGTGCTATGACCCAATGTGCTGAAAGGTGGGTTAGTAATTAATATAAAAACCTATGTTGAGAATAAACAACAGTAAAGTTTACAAGGTAATGAATACCAGTGTAGAAACGTACATACTCCCACCCACATCTGATTCAGGACCAGCAACTAGAGGCACTGGTCTACTGATGTGGAAAAGAGTTATGTTCCCTCGGAAAGTTTACAGGGTTCAAGAAAACAAGGAAACCAAAATGTTAGTATGGTCCAGGGGTGGATCCAAACCTGAATATAGTATTCGGAAAGGCACAAATAATGTGTGTTTTTCAAATGCTTATTTCGAACAAATTCTTTAAAAATTATTTGTATTCGAGAACAAGAAAATGTCATATCAACAAGCAATGAATATCTGTGTGCCTGGCCGGAAGCTTAAGTGACGTTCAGGAGTCAGAGAGAGTGAAAAAGAGTCAGACTGATACGGGCTGATCAATACAGCAACAGAGGAGGCTCAGTCTGGACCAAACAGGACTAAACTACATCACTATTTTTGTGGAATAGTTTTTTTTTTTTTTTTTACCTTAACAGGGTTGCGAAGGCAGCTTATAACTTTTGGAAGCGGAGTTTGACTGGGAGATTATGAATGAGACATCTGCAGTCAGGTTCTCTCATGTTAGCATTTGTCTGTTAGCTCGGTAATCATTTGTGTATATTCTGCCTATTCAGTGTCCTCCAACAAGGACGGGTGGTGGTGGGGTTCGTAATGTTCATAGTGTTCACAATGGTATTTATTAGTTGTTGGTTTAAGTGTGGATGAGGTAATGGCTGTATGTTATTTTATTTTCAATGATGTTCCTTGTTACATGTTTATTGCTGGATTCATGAAAAACATCAACCAATATTAATAATATTCCCACCTGAAAAAACTGAGAAACCCTTGTCCTCAAAAATAGTTTTACCCTCAAACTCCACAGTTCAGTGCTCTATAGTTATCAGTCTTTTCATGTTTTTTCAAGAAACATATTCTAACATATTTATTATGTTTTCAATCAAATCTCGTGTTTCACTTTACACAGACTTTAAGAATTTTAGACTGTATCTGACATTAAAGGAACATTGAAACGAACATTACACTTTTATGTGGACACTTTCCAGCTATTACATGCTGAGGAAAAAAACTGAAATATTGTGAATTCAGTTGTTAATGCACTGAACTGTTGTTTTATTTTCCTCCTGTTAGGAACCTAGCCCTGGTCCATATAATACCCTTTGGAGCAAAATGTCACGGCAGCTGCAGTGTCCTGCTGAAAACTGGAAACCTACGGAGAAGAGAGCTGGGGCTTGACCCGCGGATTGAGCTACCGTGTGCCGAGAGACAGCTGCTGAAAGCCTGCAGCTTTGAGAGCCAGGTAGCATGTGGAGGAATGAACACACAATGGGCCACCACACCAAGTTCTCCTCTGAATCTGGAGCTGTTTACCGGCAGGAAGAGTTTATGCTTATGTGATCAAAAAAAGTTTTATCTTAACTTTTGCTACTCAACCTAACATTAGCCGGAGCTAACACCAGTCACACATACAACCCAGCTGCTAGCAACAATAATAAATCTGCTTATTCATCAGTAAATCGGTGATTGATACCGTGGTCTAGTTCAGAAAGTCTTGGTGCTCTTATCTAAATCACCTACACCTGGTTTGTCAAATCCACCCTCAATCATCCTGGCTCAGTGAATGTGCAATGGACTGAACCAAGATTCATAGATGAGGCTTTGTCAAGCCTGGCTTTTTCAGTTATCCTGGATTTCTTAATTCCACTTTTGTGCAATAGCCCCCTGGTCCTGACCATTGTTGCTTTTGGCTGTGATCACTTTTTTTGAATTCCTCGTAGCACTACATTAGAACAGCCTGCTCCGTTTGGCTGAAATAAGCAGCCTGCATTTGCTCCATTTTGTAGTAGAATCATATAATGCCAAACGCCCCCCTTTTATGTGAACATGCACAAAGCTGACACCCAGACGTAACAAATCAGGTTGATAACCACTGTTATGTGAACAAAGTGAGCCTACACAGAAAAACCATGTCATTATTTGAATCTGCCCTGCTTACTTAATATAGAAGTAATAGTATAGTAATTACTAGTCATTGTATCATTGTCATTAGCTACTACCATACCTCACTTTTTATCTAATTAACTTGGATATTACTGGTTATTTCCAGTAATAACTTCATAATTAATGGTCTGTAATTTAAAAGGTTACCAAAAAACATCTAATGAATCAGTAATAATTATGATTTTAAATACTCTTTTTGTCATAATGCAGGTGAGTGAGGCAACTGGACCCAGGCCATCTGTCACAGAGGACCACTCCTGTCCTGCAGTGTATGAGGGGAGCCCCACACTGCTGTCAGAGGATTCGGACACATGAACATACACCTTTTTTTGTATTTTTGCATAAGGGTTTTTTCTTGTATTATTCAAAAACAGTTCAAAGCACACAGTAGGTGACCTTTTTTTGTTTTCTTGTGTTTTTGTTATTCAAAAATGTTGTCACAGTGTTTTCATTTACAACATTTTAAGAGGGTTATCACAAAACATTTTTAGAATGTTCTGGGAACTTACAGAAAACTTACCGCTGAAAACATCATTAAAACAATGGGGTATAATCATTTTTCAATTTCATTTGTAACATTTTAAGAAGGTTATCACAAATATGTTAAGAATGTTTGTAGAGAACATTATCCCAGAACATTCTGGGAACTTAAGGAAAACTTCCCACTAAAAACATTATTAAAACATTAGGGTATAATGTTATAACAATATTGTCATTCAACATTTTAAGAAGGTTATCATAAAATATTTTTAGAATGTTTTTACGAATGTTCTTTGAGAACATTCCAGGAACTTAAAAAAAACTTACAAATAAAAACATCATTAAAACATTAGGATATAATGTTATAGCAATATTTTCATTCAACATTTTAAGACAGTAGGACAAAACATTTTTACAACGTTTTTAGAGAATGTTCTTCCAGAACATTCTGGGAACTTAAAGAATACTTCCCACTAAAAACACTGTAAGAACATTCTACGTAACGTTGTCAGAAAGTTTTTGGAACAAAAAATTTCTAGCTGGGTGATTGGTTCTTTACAAGAGTGCCGGAACTAGGAACTAAATTCAGTTCTGGGTTTTTTACGTTCGACTGTTTTCTACCATATAAAAATAGAATCACATGGGATACGATATTCACAGAGTTAAGGGATAAAGCAGTTATTCTCCCCGTTACTTTGTAGTGTAGTAGTGATAATACGTAGCCGAAACATGGTGTTGTGATTCAGCGTTCACCCATGGGGCGCTGCCTAGCCGAGACTCGGTCGCCTGGCTTGGTCTACTGGTCTTCGGAAACACTGTGTCGTGCCATTCGCTCATCATTCGGCCCATCGGCCGAGGCAGATGTGCTGGACCTCCGTATCAGCTGGAGCACGGCACAGTCCCGAGACCAGTGGACCAAGCAGTGCGACCAAGTCTTGGCTCTTCCTCCGCCGTCAGGCGGTGATGAACGTAATGGGGACAATGCTTTACCCCACAATGCCATGAATATTGTATCCTATATGATTATATTTCTATATGGTAGAAAACAATCGAATGAGTCCATGTAAAAAAAAAAACGAACTAGGTCAGCAACCAAACAGGTTGCTGATGATAAACAGTACAGAGCTGTGGAGCAGATGGAGATTATCTGCTTGGATAAATAAAAAACACACTGGACTTTGGTGGAGCAAGTAATTGTCCGATCTGTAAGTTGTTAGAATCTCATGGGTCAAAGTGTGAATGGGGGTTAAACCACCTGGGAATGGCTCTCAAGACAGTGTTATAGGTGACTGATGGCGTCTTAAGGCAACACTCTGATCAATGATGATTGTTCTGGTTGGACATAGATGGTTTGAGAGAGGACGAAAGGCCATTTATCTTCTATATCCAGGATGTGGATATTAGCATCTCCAAAAGAGTGTCACCTGTCGTTAAGATGCAGATGCACAGCTGAATCTTGTTCTGCTGAGCTGGCAGAACCATGCATGCACCAGTGGAGTGGTTTTCTTCTATATTTAGGTCTACTCCCTGCACTGCACAGCATACATAACATTGCTCAGCTTGTGCCGAGGTGTCTAGTCCTTGGGATGAACCAGTTTTTGTCCTAGGGTGTTGCTGGGTCTAATATGGACAGAGATGTTAAATTTACACCAGCACTCCCATTAAGCTGGCCTGCTCTCCCTGCCCTTCCTGTATACGACCCAGCCTGGCCACCAGAAGCTGCCTTCATCATATTTTCTTGACTGCACTATCCCATTTTCTGTTATTCCATTTGTAGTGCACCCAGTGTGTCACCGTAATGATTTGAATTTAATTTAATTGAAGAAGAAAATGAATTTTTCTCTTAATTTTTATGGGCTGAGTGTGATTCTCCACTAATATCTGTGAGATGCACATTTTATTTTTCATATACATTGTGAAATCATGGGGAAAAAAGAGGTAAGTGGAACCTTTAAGACCGGAACTGTTGCCGTTCGGAGGGTCTCGAGTGTGGCCTTGCGCCCACTCTCCAGACGTGACCTGTACAGCATAGGCATCACTTTGTGTCCTCATTGTTGTTTCACTCTGTCTGTTTTCACAGGTCAGTGCTTGACACGGGTTGATGGTTTTGGGTTGTAAATGCTTTTGTGCATTTTTGAATAGATGGAAATGTTGTATTCCTCCATGAGTTAATTTGTGAATTAAGTGTGGATCACATCTATTAACACACCAGATGTAAGCTGCATGATAGAGTCACAGTAAAATGATACTGTCATCTGTGCTACATATATAGTATATATTGTATTTATTAGGTTATGGATGAGAATATCACATTTGCAGAATTAATAGCCTACTATATTTTGAATTTGTGAGAATTAAGGAGACACGACTTGGACGACACAGGCATCACTTCATGTCCTCAGGAACAAGCACAGGTTCAGTGATACAAAAATATTTATTTAAACTTACAAAAATCCTTGGACACGCAGGGGAAACCACTGGCACAGAGAGCATGGACAAGGCATTTGACAGAGAGGATCCGACAAAGACAAATGGAAAACACTAAGATTAAATACACAACGGTACAAGACACAAGTGGTACAATCAAAACAGGTGAAACATGCTGAGCTACTTAATAAAGTCTTTGATTCCACTGGCCCCGTATCACGGAGATAATTAATTCCAGGTGTCGTTCCTAGCTTTTTTAAACATGCCATTGTGGAACCTGACTCAAAAAGCTCAGTCTAGACCCATTACAGCCTAAACTACAGGCCAATTTCTAAATTGCCTTACATATCAAAACTATTGGAAAAAGTTGTAGCAGAGACATTTCAGTCTGGTGTCCGTAATAAGCACTCCACTGAAATCGCATTGCTCAAAGTCTCCAGTGACATCTTGATGTCAGCTGATTCTGGTGAACACAGTTTTGGTTCCTACAGTGGCTCCTTGACTGTGGAATGCTTTGCCTCTCCCATTACATGATTTGGACTGTGTTGATACTTTCAAAAAGCACTTAAAGACTCCATTATTTAAACAGGCATTTGGTTAATTTGTGGGTTTTATGCTGTCTAATTCCATGCGCCTTTGTATTTATGCTCTTTTTGTGAAAGGTGCTATATAAATAAAGTTTAGCATTATTATTATTATTATTATTATTATTATTATCATTATTATAACACATTGGGTAATCACAAGCAGGGAGCACATAGGAAGACTGGACAAAGAGACAAAAACTGATATACGGGCCATACAGGACAAGCTAGCCAGCAAGTTAGCACAACTCCGCTCAGACAGCTAACAAATATGAAGAGATGAAATGATGGACAGAGTAACTTTGCTGGAAAAGTCACAACAATTAATCACCAAGGAATGTAAGAAATTTCAGGACAAATGTCGTGATCTAGAAAACAGAAGGAGGAGAAAGTCTATGGATGGTCAGCATTAAAGAGGGAGCCAAAGGAGGCAACATGATCAAATTCCTCACGGATTTCTTTCCCACTGTGCTTGGAACTGACGACTTAAGCTCCCAGTGGTTTTAGAGGGGCACACTGCACACTTGCGTAGTGGCCAGCCAACAGATAGAGACCCAGGGCCATCCTTGTCCACCTCCATTATTAAACAGACAGATAAAAGATACTGAATCAGGGAAAAACTAAAGGGCGACTAACACACAAAGGAGACCAGGTGTACTGTACATTTTCCCAGACATGAGCCCGGAGATTAGCAGACAACACACACTTCTTTCAGCCCAGTGAAGACAAAACTCCAAGAGGCCAACGTTCGTCACGTACAGCTTGCTCTACCCAGCAAGACTCGCTATCAGTGTGGACAGGATTAAACACCTTTGATTCCCCAAAACAGCTAAAGATTTCTAACAACCAGAAAATCGCTCAAGTGGACTGATCCCCATGAATGCAAGTAATGGTAGTGATCTGGGTTTGATATCTTTTTTGCTATCAATAACTCTGTGCATGCAGGACCATCTATGTTGCCAATAGTTTCATATATGCAAACCAGCGATACTCCATATGTTTCTAAAAGTACATTATGGGAGGAACTAAATTAAATTAATAAATACTATCAACAAGGAGAGAAAATAGGAAGGCAACTGGCTCATCAGATAAGAGTACCTGAGGCATCTAGACATAAAACTGAAATTCACACATGTTGTGGAAATACAACAAAGGATCAATCAGAAATAATTCAAACTATTTTATTCTTAACTACATACAACAGATCCATCAGGTAATTCTGGAACTATGCCTCCATCTGTCAGGAGGATGGGTGTTTGTTGGAGGAGCCTATAACTCTGGAGGAGGTTACCTTAGCCAAACATAGATTAAAAAGCTTGAAAGCATGAGACCCAGATGGGTATACACCCAAATTTTATAAGACTTTTGTTGTGGAGGTTGCACCTCCATCTCCATCCTCTACACAACTCTGTCTCTCACCCCATCCTACTGTGCCACTGTCCCCTCCGTGTCTACAACCTCAGCTGATCTACCTGGTTAGTTAACAGCAAAACACCCTTTAAAATTGCTCATTGTACAGCATAACATTCTGAGATTAAAAATTATGTCCAAAAATGTAATTTAATGTCCTTATAAGTCCTGTTTTTTTTTGGTCATTGTCTTTCTTTGGTCACTTCCTCAGCAACTTCTACCACAATGTCCCCTTTGCACCAAGGATTGTTATCAGCTCCACCAGCTGACCCAGCTGAGTGACCTACTTTCCTCTCAGATTTAGACAGGACTGAGAGGGCCATTGCATATTAAGGAGAACTTTTCATTCCCCAAAAGGTATGATGGCCGAAGTTTCTATTATCACTATACCTACAGACAGTTAGTCAATGGGAAAAAAGTCAAGCAGAGCTGGCTCACTTATTCAAGAGGTAAAGATGCAGTCTGTTGCGTTTGCTGCAAATTATTCTCCAAAATGTCCATAAAACTAGCAACTGAGGGGCAGTGGAATTGGGACAACATAGCACTGCTGAAACAGCATGAAAATGGTGAAGATCATTGTAGCAACATTGTGAAATGGAAGGAATTTGCCTTGTCTTTCAAAGGGTAAATCTGTTGACGAGACAGAAATGGGCCGCCTCGAGGCAGAAAAGAATCGCTGGAGAGATGTTCTCACATGTTTAATCAGCATTATTCAGTCATTGGCAGAAAAGAACGTGGCACTGAGGGGATCTGTTGAAACATTACATCAGGTCAACAATTGGAACTTTCTAAAAGTAGTGGAATTGATGGCTAAATTTGATCCTTTATTGAGAGATCATGTGAGACGAATCAACAATGGAGCAAAGCATATCACATACTTGGGTAAAACTATTCAGAATGAGTTGATAACCTGTGTAAGTGATAAAATACTGGAGACAATGGTGTCACAAATCAAAGATTCTAAATATTATGCTATAGTACTGGATTGCACCTCAGATGTGAATCAAGAACACATGTCTGTTGTTGTACACACTGTAAATCTTGGCAAAACACCAGAGATAAAGGAACACACAGATTTCTTCTAGCTCCTGAATCTACTAGTCAAGGCTTGTCTGCACTAATTCTTCAGAGTTGAACATCCCCTTTGAGGACTGTAAGGGACAATGATATGACAATGGTGCCAACATAAAAAGTGCAAATAAAGGCATACAGGCTAGGCCAGGGGTGTCAAACTCATTCCACAAAGGGCTGAGTGGCTGCAGATTTTTGTTCCAACCAAGCTGCAGCACACCAGACCTGACTCAGTTAATCAAGTGATCTCAGTCTTCAGACAGTTGATTGGTGAAACTGTGTGTTCTTGATTGAAACCTGGAGGGGTTAGACTAGGTGGAATCGCCTCCCTCTCCCAAACCAGTGCAGTGTGTCATTATTGGGCTTCAATGCTATTCACGGTTTATCCATAATGAACACGATATTCAAACAAGCATTTGGCACCACAGCACCTTTGGCCAGAGCTCAAAGATAAACTTCATGGTCATGTCACTGGACCGCCAGTTGTCAGTTTTGGACACTCAGGTGAAGTGAGGGACAGAAAACCCATCCATCACCACCTGACTGTGAGTTGGACAGACTGCTGGACAGACCCGATTAAACCAAAAAGATAGTAAGGGTGAACTGGGAATGTCTGGCAGAGGACCCTGTCTTTGATGTCTACAACTCACATCTCCAAGGGAATTCCTTGTTCAGCCTCCATTGCAGAGGCAGCTGTTGAGAGTTGTAGACTAAGGTTGCCACCAGTGAAGGTGGCAACCTGAGGATCCGCTGCTGGCCACATTGATGAGTGAAGCCCTCAAGGTTTAGTTATACCAAAAGCAGCAGAATGATGTGGCAGAGACTGCTGCTCCTGTAGTGGTAGCAGAAGCAAAAACTTGTATGGAGAGATTCTGGAGAGGCAATCGAGGAGAACTTTTGTTTGTGAAAGGGGATGCAAGGGAAAGGCTTAACACAGGATATGTCCTGTCAGGAGGGAGAGCTGCTGACCCTCACTGAAGATGTCATTGGGCATAGGAATAGTTTGAGGATCGCACATCATCTGTGGAGGAGGCAGAGTCTGAACTGACTCATCCATGGGTCTGGCAGAGGTCACTGAGGTAGTGAAGGAGTTCCTCGGTAGCAAGTTGCCAGAAGTGGATGAGATACACCCTGAGGATGCTTAGGGCTCTCGATACTGTAGGGTTGTCAATACTAACATGTCTCTTAAATATAAGTTTAATGCATGCAGCACAGATAGGACACATCTGCTGTGCACTCACAGTAAATGGAACTCTTGCAGTGAGGAAAAAAAGTCTATATATCATCTCCTATTTTTTCATCAACACAAACAAAGAGAGTTTGGCAAAGTTTTTATTTTGTAAACTACATTTTTGTCTCCTCTCTTTTCATTGACGATATTGCATGTTAATTGTGTGTGTGTGTGTGTGTGTGTGTGTGTGTGTGTGTGTTTGTGTGTTGAGTGTGGGGGTTAAGGGATTGGGGAGATACACAACATCATTGTGAAGCCTATACTTAATCTTAATCTACTCCAATGCTTATTATTGATGATGATTTGCAACCAAAATACAAGCTAAGGGAGGTCCACTCTTTAACAAATTAATCTAAGGTTCCTTGCAACACATGGGATAACCTTTCATAAGGAACAATTGATAGGAGTTTATCATACCACATTGGTAATGTAGGTGGGTGTACATCAAGCCAAACATGCAGAATTGAAAGACATGCAGCATACAACATAATGTTCAACAATTTGACAGTTTGACCAGACAAAGACAAAGGGCTAATACCAAGAATACACTGTTTAGGATCCATTACCATTTTAATGTGGAGAAACTTCTCTATCTGTCTGCACAGTAGACAGGAATATTTTAATCAATGGACATGACCACATTAAATGAAAATAAGTCCCCGGTTGTTTTTGACACTTCCTGCATGCTGCAGAGCACGAATCATTTCATGAGTCACATTCAATTTATTAATTATCTTATATTGTACTAAAAAACTTATATTGTACTAAGTGTGATTTGTCTGATCTTGTAATTTTCTTTTACTTTCATTACATAAACTTTGCACCAGGTCTGGTCATCTAGGTGAACACCAAGGTTTTTTTCCCAGCTATTTTCAATATTAATTATAGTCCTATCATTCATAAGCAACTGATCATATATATAAGTCATCACTTTCTTGTTAATTGTTGCTGCTTTCATGATAAGACTATCAAGAATAGTCATCTTACTGCCACTTTTGTAATATGGAATTGAGTTTAAATAACTCCTCATTTGTAAATAATGATAAGATTGAACTCGAGAAAGATTAAACTCTTCTTGTAGTTGCTGAAAAGACTTCAGTGCCTCACCTATATACATATCACCAATTTTTGTAATACCAGCAATCTTCCAAACTCTGAATCCCACAAGTATTTTCAAAGTCAGGATTATTCGCAATGGGTGCTAAAAATGAATAGGTATTGATTTAATCCAAAGTATTTACGTATGGTAAGACTTGCATATATTTGTACCTATAAAATTGTCCTTCATCTTAATCTGTAACTTCCTAGAACATACAAAGAGAAGGTCTGATATTGACATGTTATCTAGACATATACTTTCCAGATCTGCATTAAATGAACAAATTGTTCAAAAGTTCAAATCAGAGTGAATGCGACTGAGGATAATGTTGTGGACGCTGATAAGAAGTTCACAGGGCTACTTAAAACAGTGGAGATGCTGGATTATCTAGAAAATAAAAGTCGACAGTCCAATCTGCTGATCTATGGCGTGATGGAGGGTGAAGAAGAGAAGAACACAGCGGCGTTTATTCGCCACTTCTTGCTGGAGATCCTGGGCCAGGATGTACAGGTGGATTCCCCGCTGCAAACTGAAATGGCACACCGTATTTCTACACGGGACTCACCAAGGATAAGACCAATCATTGTGAAGTTTGGGGTTTATCAACAGAGAATAAAAGTGATGGACTTGCCCGGGAACGAGGAGAGCTTTTTTTCAAGGGCAAAAGGGCCCCCTTTTATCCTGATCTCAGCGCAGCAGTTCAGAAGAAACGCAAATTCAAATAATCCTCAAATCCTCAAATAATTGAGGACACCTGGAATGCATAATTTGTGACTAGGGAAAAGTAGAATTACGTGCTTTTCCTCCTCTTTCATCTGTACCCTTTTTGTGTGTGTTAATCTAATAGGCTATATAGACTATATAATGTTAATTGTTGTTTTGCAAAGTTAAGGTAGCCTATTATTAGAGAGAGACTAAATAGCCATGATTGACTTTCTCTTTTTTTCCTCGTCTATTTTCTCTCTCTCTCTCTCTCTCTCTCTCTCTCTCTCTCTCTCTCTCTCTCTCTCTCTCTCTCTCTCTCCATCTGATGGTTAACAAGTATGAATAAGATAATATGCATGCTAAATGTAATGAAACTTATAATATTATACTTGGCCAATACAAGTATTAGATTGATAGGTAGGTTGGTAGGGCAGGTGTATTTTTTCTCATTCAATAGTAAAAGTAGAGTATCAATATTAATACATAAAAAATTACTGCTCATTATTGATCACTATGGATTCCTATATGGCGAAAAAATTACTATACTTAATGTGTATGCTGCTCCTGATATAAATGTATCCATCTTTACTGCTATGCCTGATTTATTGCTTAAATATAATTGTCCACTGTGTAATGGACAATACATTAGATAGGAACCCAGGTTTGAACACAAGTAAGAGGAATTCTAGACAACAAGCCTTGCAGCAAATGCTGGATGAGGTAGATGTTGTAGATATATGGAGGTTAATGCATCCTTAAAACAAAGATTACACATTTTTCTCTAATCCACATAAAACATACATTAGAATTGATTTCTTCTTGGTATCTAAAGTATCCACAGAGCATGTATTAAGTAGCAGTATTGGGAACATTCATAACATAGATCATGCCCCAATTACAATAAAGATCTCTATAACTAATTCACATAAATATGGACATTCCTTGCAGTGTAATAGGTCAATATTTTCAGACCCTGAATTTTGTTGCATGGCAAAAATGAAACTTATGGAATTTTTAGAAATAAATGATAATGGGGAATCCATCAAACCTATGGGAAACAACAAAAGCCTATTTGAGGGACATGATCATATTGTACTGTGCTGTCAGAAAGAAGAAAGTAATGGAAGAACAGAGAAGATTAGAATTAAAGTTGCAAGATGCAGAATTGGAGCATAAGCTGACTCTGTCTAAGGAAAGCTGGAACAAAGTTTTAATTTCTGGATCTGCATTTAACACATTGCAATCCCAGAAGCCAGAAAAAGCTTTATTTTACAGAAGCACAAGAGGTATGAATATGAAAATAAATTAGGACATTACTTAGCTAATTTAATCAATAACAAAAAAACTAGCAATATACAATTACAAAATTGAAAGATAAAAATGGTAAGTTAGTGTATACATCCCCTGAGATTTCAAATGTTTTTAAGGACTTTTTCTGTTCATTATATAAATCAGAAAATTCAGGAGAAGAGGATGGGATACTTTCTTTCAAAAACTTAAGTTAGCTAAGGTCAGTGATGTTGATAGGAAGATGCTTGATGCTGAAACTACATCTGAAGAGGTTGAAAAAGCTATTACTAACTTAAAAAATGGAAAGGCTTGTGGCCCAGATGGCTTCCCATCTGAAGTATATAAGACCTTAAATCTATTTTTGTACCTGTATTAACACATATGTTTCAGCATTCCTTTCAGGTCAGGAAACTACCTAAAACAATGCAATTGGCCACTATTAAGGTAACACCGAAAGAACAGAAAGACCTGGAGATTCCTTCCTCATAAAGATCTTTATCAACTCAAAATATAGACTCTAAAATATTGGCCAATATTTTGGCAACAAATAATTTAGTACTGCCCAAATTAGTGTCTACAGACCAAACTGGTTTTGTTCGAAATCGTCTTTCATACATGGATATCAGACGATTACTGGGCATTATGCAGTATTCAAGACTTAACATGAACAATGCGGTAATAGTTACACTAGATGCTGAAAAAGCTTATGATGGAGTAGAATGGAATTATCTATTCAGAACACTTGGTGAATTCTCTTTTGGTAATATTTTTATTGACTGAGTCAAACTGCTCTATGCATCTCCACAAGCTGCTGTATCTGTTAATGGTATGTCCTCCCAGATGTTTTCCTTAGAGAGAGGCACAAAACAAGGCTGTCCACTGTCTCCTTTACTTTTTGCTTTGATTATAGAGCCTTTAGCTGAGACTGTAAGAGTAGGTGATCAGGTGAAGGGCATTCAAACTAATATCAGAACACATAAAATTTCATTATACGCCAATAATGTACTTTTATTTATGAAGGAGCCATCTAAATCTATACCAGTTTTAATTAAGATCATAGATGAATTTAGTACCTTTTCTAGATATAAAATAAATTATGATAAGTCCCTGGCCTTACCTCTTGGGAAGAGGAGCAGTATTTCAGGATATTTGCCTTTTAAGGTGACTTACAACAGGTTTAAATATTTTGGAATATCTGGAATCTTCCCACCCAATTTGTCTGATTTAACTAAATTAAATTTTCTACCTCTAGTTATTAAAAATAAATCAGTCGTTTAAAGATGGATGAATCTACCAGTGTCCTTTTTGGCCGAATTGCAATTATTAAAATGAATGTTTTGCCATGTTTATTGTATCCAATTCAGATGCTACCTATCTATATTCCATTAAAACTGTTTAAATCAATGCATAGTGCAATTTGTAGATTTGTTTGGAAAAATAAGCATCCTATGTTGAAGCTACAAAAGCTTCAATCTCCCATAACTGAGATTTGTCATAGATTGGGTAAAAGATAATCAGTTTCCCATGGACCTAATAGACAAAGTAAATATCTAACTGCCCAAATATTTTTAAAACAGCTATAAAACTGTTATTGAAGAATCTTCATCTTGATTCATGGCCCCTCAATAATTATCTTCCGTCTCTTCACATAGTGTCCTAGACCAACAGGGAAACACATTTAGTGTTTCTGGTTTGGGTCTCACCTGGTTTGAATCCTATGCATCTGGCAGAACATAGTGCCTCTCTTAATAACACTATATCATTATCTTATCACTTCTGTAGTGAAGTATGGTTTACCTCAGAGCTCTGTCCTCTGTTTTTCTTTCCCTCACCTATTGGCAAAATTATCCTTGGCACTGATATTCATTTCCACTGTTATGCTGATGATACTCAAGCACTGGCCACACAGGCTGATGATTCCTCCCAGATCATGAAACTGCTGGTCACTGGCCCCACCCATGAGAGACACAGGTCAAACTCAAGGCCTGTGATACAATTTTATGTGGCCTGTGAGAAAATTTTATTTTTCTATTATTAATTAATTCTCTTATCTGTATAGCGCTTACACTACTCACTACAAATCCCATAATACACTCCAACAGCTACTGTACAGTCATGACCAAGCAATAGATTGGATTGCGCCAAGCTGCTGCTCTATTGACAGCAAATCCACACACACTTGTCTCACTGATGCACACCATCATGCAGGGGTGTGCAGTATTTCCAATACATGTATTTAAAATACGTATTTCAAATACAAAATAATATTTTGTAATTTGTATTTTATTCCAGTGATGAAAATGCCTTGATATTTTGTATCAAAATACTTCAGTCTCACGTATTTTTGTACTTTCAAAGTACTGTAAAATACGTTCTGTGAGACAATGTGAGCCTATAGGCTAATGACACGACAAGAACACTGGGATGCAGATTTAACTGCATAGACATAGTCTTGGTGTTCAGACATAGGCTAATCGGACTTGTTGAGACTTGTTCAGCTCTGGCCGTCGAGGTCAATATGCAAAAATCTCTCATTTCTGCCGCTATCTCTGTATAACCTACAACAGGTAATGAGGCCATCAGTGGAAAGATAAACTATTTCCTAATAGTGTAACTCTGTCCCAGAAATGCAGTATTCATTTCAGCAAAACACTACCACTTTTGTCCACAGGGGTCACCAAAATCAACACAAAATGACAGTTCTTTGTAGATGCTTTAATGTTGCTAGTTTATGTCAGAGTTCAGTCTCCGTGGTCTCCGTTGCGCACACCGGAGCACTTCACTTCCATGCAAATTAATCAGAGCATTTCCACTGTGGTCTGGCACCAGTCCACAACTCTGGACATGGAGCAACCTGCCATCTGTCTCTGAAGCGGAGGATGAGGGTCTTCACTCCCGTCAGTTTTCACACTCAGTCCACAAAATTTGAAAGTGTTTCTCATCATATCCTTCTCAAGTTTGTGGCAGACGGCGCATAATTAGGCTATTTTTTTTCCCCCCGGCCTGTCTTTGGGGCTGTTTTGTTCTGTTATTTATTTATTTATTTTTTACCCCCTTTTATGAAATCACAGTAGTTTTCACCAGCTTGTTCATATCTGATATATTCTCATGTAGCTTGAGGGCCCTGTTAATGAAAGACAAAATTATTTTTATTTTCATTCATTATATTCTTTTTTTAATTTTATTTTTATTGAGACAATTTACAGTGTGCTGGCAGTGCAAATTCATATTTCTGATTAAAACAATGTTAGTTTAGTCTGTTCAATAAATGTCAATACCTTTGACGTGTTTTTGATCTCTCATAGCCTGTCAGCTAAGTGTTACATTCCTACCTTGTCTTTTGAGCAGCAAATTATGCCACGCCGCAGTTTTCAGGAGCGTTTTCCGTAGTTCTTTGCCTTTTAGTTCTAGTTCTGGTTGTCCTCCGTAGCTAGAGTGATTCTCTGTTTCCTTAACTTTACGTAGCCTTGTTGTTTTTGTGTTTTCTGCTGAGAAGACACTGTTTTTATTTGGTAAGTTTCATAGCCACGCTTCTTCCCATAGTGCACATAAGAGATAAGTTCATAGCCTGTTTTGTTTATCTTGGAGTCCTTACAATGAAGACTTTTACTATTACAACCAAACCCTGCATCTGTGTCCTGAGTCCGAGCCTGGTCGTGGCAAATTAAAACTATCACCAAAACTGCTTTCTTTCACCTCCGTAACATAACAAGAATTCAGCCTTTTCTGTTCCATCTAGATAAATCCAAACTTAAAACATATGTTTATGCCTTAGCTTCCCATCAGTACTTAGTTTCTAAAGTTCAGAATTTGTTTCTCTTCTCCTCAGTCTCAGTGGAATACTTTGACTCTTTGCTGACACTTTAGGCCTGGTTCTACTTCTGACTAGATTTTTAAGATGAAAAAGTGATCAACCTCAATGTCAAATCCCTGTACAGTCGATGTGAAAACAAGTGACTGCTGTTTTATGTTCAGTTCATTATTTATTATTTTGACTAAATAAGGTGCCGACTCATGTTAAGTCAGTGTCTTGAATGGTAAACAGCAGAATCATAAAGGTAATATAGTAAAGGGGTGGGTCACTCTGCAAAATGTTACTCATTCAGTTGCATAGTAAAATAATACAAGAGCATACAACACTGCCACAGATCCAATCTTGTAATTACACTGCTAATGGTAAATACAGCTTTTTCTGATCCTGGATCAGTGATTAAGAGTCAAAGAGCAACTTCTGCCTGCAGCCTTCTCTCTGCTGCCTGTCAAGGTCACTGTGTGTGTGTGTGTGTGTGTAGGGTTTTGATTATGGGATAGCAGCAACTTGCTGAGGAAGCTGAACAGAAAGAAAGGAGAGTGAGAGAGATCACTGCAGTGCGTCTAAAGGGAGAAAACGTAACACCATGGATACTAAAACCTCACCTCCATCTGTCTCTCTCTTCTTTTTCTTCTGCTTCTTCTTCTAGTTGCTCCACAGTATTTTTGGAAAGATATGAAACTGTCTGTGATACAGAGTAATTCTATTTATTTTCCGATCTCATAACTCACTAATATCACCTCTGAGCTTCCACCAAAAATACATGATAACTTTCATGTATTTTTGGTGGAAGCTCAGGTGAGCCAGAAATAGAACAGGAGTAAAAGAACAAAAGATGACAACAGCTTAGCAGTCTAACATCTCACTGTTACCTCAAAATAGATACAACTGTAAATAAGGGCACATCTGCATTGCACTGTGTCTTGATTATGTAAGCCTGTGTGTGTGTGTGGTGACCAGATGAACAAGGTGACAGCATGTTACAAGGTGACAGCATGTTACTGTACCCTCTTGAACGCCCCCCCCCCCCCGTTATCCAGCACATGCTCTCAATCTCTCAATCACACACACAAAATTTTCTGATAGAGTGAGAGTGCAGTGCACAACATAAGTGGAGAACATGTTTGTAAGTCTCATAAGTCTATAGGGGAAGCGTGTAAATGTGTGTCTTAGGGCCCGGGTGCACTGGAGGGTACAAGGACCCTATTGTTTTCTCACTGTTGATGACAATGATGCTTACGATGAATATGATTATTATGACAAATGAATTGCTTTTTTGAGGGCTTTCTCATTCTCGAAATCTCACAAACCTTGTACATATTTTAACACATGGGTTGTGCAAAATGCCTCAGTAGTGCCCCCTCAACCATTCTAAAACCCCTCCACATTGGTTAGGTAATTTAGTAGTTGGTGGATGAAGATTGGTATGCCCAGAGAACCTTTTAAGATCACAAAAATGCCTCTGGCAGGCAGCCATAGTCTAAAGCAAAATGAAGTTGGCCATTGTGATTTGAATTTTGGTGCAGAACCTATTAGTTTAACCAAATCCAAGGGATGTGATCAACTCTTTGGTTCATATCAGCTTTATCATAACACCTTTGTGATTGAAAGTTATTAAAAGGTTGAATTCTTATCAGAGGGCATGTCTGTAGCGGTGAGGCTAATTTCCATCGAAATCGCATTGCATTTCTCCCCTCTTTTTATGAGTTCAAGATTGATCATCAGCTGCCATTTTGAGAGAAATGTAGCTGCAGTCACAGTCACTCAGAGAGTCCGATAGGGAGGCTTGGCCTGTCTTGGCTGTACAGCCACATTAGATTCAGGGAGCACTGTGTGAATATGAACCTTGAGTGAGTTAAGAAAGACAGACACGAGAGAGACAGAGACAGAGAGGGGGCAGACCAGTAACTCGGTTAGTTAAAGCAGAGTATTTTTAGGTTATTTTTCCTGGAGCAAAAAACATCACCCACAAATACAGCTCAAGAGGATGATCAAAACTCATGAACAGATAAAGATAGATACTTTAACTACAGCTTGTGTTTCATTAAAGGTAGAGTTTTTGCTCAAAATTAATTCTAGACTTATACAAATGAAATCTGGCTTAATCATCACCTATGGGCTGTGGTTTGGTCTTTTGCTTTGACAGAGCAGATGAAGTTCCATGCAGCACAAGTAGCCCCACTAGTTGTCCCAGATGCTAGTGAGTGCTAGCATCCACTAGCTTGACACTACCTTCCACTACCATCCGCTACCATCCGCTTCCCAGCTCACCACAACAGCCCTCCTACTCGTCACAGCATAGCCCTCAAGGCTCCCATTGCCGGTGATGGCCAGGTATCCATCGCTCCACTCCTGAAAACTGCTGCTGCTGCTGCTGCTGTTGCTGTCAGGGGCAGGAGGCTGCAAAATTGAGCCCGAGAGGAGGGGCCCAGTTTGAATGTTTTGTTTACAAACTGCAACAAACAAACCTCCAGACTCTACCTTTAAACTTTAACATCCACACACTCGAGCAGGTAGTTAGAAACCACATCAACTCCTTCAAGTTGACCTGTCCAAAATTACACACTAAAATCCCAACTGTCAGAAACCAAAGAAAACCAAAGACAAGACTAATCAATAAACACGCACCTTTGCGCACATTTAGGGTGAAGGGGCGTAATAATCTCTGGTTTTCCCCAGAAATTGATGGTCTTCTCAAACAAAGGGATGCTGTCTGGGCCAGGGCAAGGAAAAATAAGACTGAGGCTGATTGCCTTTGCATTCATCAGCTGCAAAAAAAATACACCTCACTACTGAAGAGAGCCAAGTCTGAATCTGAACTGACAAAGAACTTCAACAATCCAAAGAAGTTCTCGAAAGTAGTGAAATCCACTTCTGATAGTGTACCCACAAATGAACTTCCAAACTTAGTGAAAGAAGGTAAAAACCTGAACGATAAATCAACCATGCTGAATTATTTTAATGAACATTTTATTTCTGATGGCTTTTTATTTGACTCCAATTGAAGGTGTTGTCAGTCATTTCAGAAAGCAACACAGTACCGTCACTGCTACTTTAAAGATCTCAAATGATCTTATCCATGCATTGGACTGTAAAAAAATATTGTATTGCCCCATTTATCGATCTGTCTAAGGCATTCGACACTGTTGATTACACACTGTTGATTAATTCTCTGCATCAAATTGGCATCTCAAACCAAGCCTCCTCTTGGTTTGCGGACTATCTCTCAAATAGAACACCATGTGTCCAAGTAGCTGGTTCCACTTCCTCTCCACTAGATCTCCAAAGGAGTACCACAGGGCTCGGTCTTAGGGACAATTTTATTCTCCATTTATATCAACAACCTGTGTGATAACTTGTCTAATGCCTTGTGCCATTTCCATGCTGGCAACACAGTACTCTATTGCTGCTGCTCCTAACTTGCCCAGGCTTTACAGTATTTACAGTCTGCTTTTAATATTGTTCAGTCATGTCTGCAAATTCTAAAACTGGTTTTAAATGCAAATAAAACTAAAGACATGGTATTTTCGCATTTAAGTGAACTACCAGAAAACACTCTATTAATAATAACTGCCCATGGAAAAACAATAGATTTTGTTGTCACCTATAAGTACCTGGGCTTTCTACTCGATAAGGAGCTCACTTTCAAGGCTCACATTGCCAAATTGGTCCACAAAGGGTTCTACTGGTATTGGTTAAATAAAGGTTCAAAAACAAATCATTCCAATCCACCAATTTTCATTCATTCTTCCTTCACCTTTACTTCTGTCTTTTCTTCTGATTTTCTACGTTTTTCCTGATGGCGACAGTGGTGCCATCAAAACATGAGGATTCTTCCTCTGGGAAGCTCAGGATTTAGTAGCTGCAGTAACACAACACAATGTCGGTCATATATCTCTGCCACCTCTGCCACACACACACACATAGACGAGACAAAAAATATCAACTATTAGATTTTGTCTTAATTGCTGTGTGTAGTCTTGTGTGTTAATGGCACAAGACTTTTCAGAGGTCACTGTGACCTTGACCTTTGACCACCAAAGTCTAAACAATTCATCCTTGACTCCAAGTTCATAGTCTGTGAGGATCATAGTATGTGAGCTCATCGTAACATTTACTTTTGACCTTTAGCCCCAAAATCTGAGATTGTCTTTGAGACAAAGTGAATATTTGTGCCAAATTTGAAGAAGTTCCTTTAAAGGGATAGTTAGGATTTTTTGACATTAAGTTGTATGACATCCCCGTTAGCAGTGTTGTGCATCAACAGTGACTTTTCTCCTACTGCGTCCTGTGAGCAGAGTTCTAGCCAGGTTTTGGTGTTGAAGAAATTAGTTCCAGCTAGTTGGCTGGGGTCACAAAAATAAAGCGTTTTGGTTCTCAAAATAATATGCGTTCAAAAGAGTAATACATTTTCTCCCTTTGTATCACTGCACTGCCGCCTGTTGACAGGTGTCCACCTTTCCATCACCTGTTTCACAGTGTTTACTGCTTGGATAGCAAACGTAAAAATGTCTGACTATCAAAAAAGTGATGAAGACATTCCTTTTACCACAGAGACAGGCATACCTTTATGAACCAGAATATATAGACAGATATATAGAGTTAGAAGGGGCAGAGAGAGAAAGCAGGGACAGAGAACTGGTCCAACCACATTATAGCCAACAGTGTTTTGCTATGGTGCCGTCTTTGTTGAAATCGCTAAAACTAGAGAGGTTTGTGGTCATCAAACTTCATCACTCAAGGGGGTGTTCCATTCTGTGACATTTCATCAAATAAATAAATGTCGCTGCTGCTCAGTGCACTTCAATTTAGGAAAGCAGACAGGAAAGACAATCAGACTAACATCCAAAAATTATTGGTAATGTACCTTGCACAGCAGCACTGGAATACACCCAACAGTGTAGCATAGTGTTTTGCGGGGAACACTGTGGTGCCAACTACATGCCAGCTGTTTCTGTTGCTGGGTCAGTGAACTGATTAGCAGTATGTAGGATGAGGAACATTAACAGTATGAGGTGGTCTTTAGACACTCATAGGAATGGTATACAAGGAAGTTCATTAGTTAATGTGCTGCTTTTGACCGGAGAGCAAAAAGGTCTATATTACACTAACATGGTGCAAGTGACAGACAGCTCAAACCTGTAGTGTGAACTGCCCTTGAGTCCTAATCATCTGACTCCTCTTGTTATTATGTTACAATAACTGAGTACCAGTGCAATACTCCAATATTAACTACAGAACTAAAGATGGACATATGGACATGAGACATCACCTGTAGGTGTCAGAAGAGCAGTTTTTAAACTTTCCTTGCCAAAGCCTGACTCTGTCAAACTGCCAGTTAATCCCAGATGTCAGCACATGCATCCTCAATTATACATATCTTTAAGCCTTAATGATATAAAATTGATTAAATTAAGATATATCAATAAAAAAACAACAAAAAAAACACCCCGTACAAGAAGTTACAGGCCAAATCTGTTTTGTCCTATGCTGAAAACATTTATCTCTGCATTAAAATAGGACATTTTAACAGCCCCCAACAGCCTATTGACTAAGTCCCCATCAAGAACAGAGCTTTGTATTGACATTATTGCTGTGCCCTGTAACAGGAGGAGTTGTGGAGGAAGGTTGGGTTTTTTTCTGTTGTTACAACAAGCTTACAATATTACATAACAAAATTGATTCACTGAAGCATGGAGGATGTTATGACGCTCTGCTTTTGCAAATTTTTTCCTGTATTTGAGTCATTACTGACTGCTAATTCTCCTGCCTATTCCCCAGAGAGCTTTGTATAGGTTTGCAACATGAAATGCATCAACTCAGGGGATAATGGTTAACGAACTGATGTGGACTGATCAGCTGCTGCAAATAGTTCCCAGCTAATGCACTGTCCAAGCAACATTTGATAAAGACTACAGAGAAGGGCTTTTTACAGAAATTACAGTATCTTTGTGAGCTGTTTATGTACAGGATATAGTTATTTTGACCTTACCTGTGTTTGTGGTTGGTATTCCTAGCAGATAGATAGATTGCAATGTATCATGGCATCATATTCACTCAGCTCAGTCAGGATATTACTGGTTTCATAGTGAGTACAATGTGAGTGTTCACTGTTGCCTTTGCTATCTGTATCATGTCAGATGACCTTGCCACACCTTAGCTTTAGCAAAATCGATGTCTCTGGGCTGTGTGCAGTAATGACTGCCAGATAAATAGTGCATGATTGATGGTGTGTTCCTCCAGCCATATGTGGACAGAGAGTGCTCTGGTGTTTGATTGGTCTATCAACGACAGATCCGCAGCTGCCTCTGCACTCCCTCGCCGACGCCCAGCATTGAATCTAATACTGCTCCAGTCCCAGGACAAATCCATCAATCTAACACACACACACACAAATAGCAGGGTCACTGTTAGGTTAGATTCAAGGGTTTACACATCTCTGTCTCTCTGACCTGACTGTCACACAAACTCAATTGATGTCTGTCAAAATCAGTATCAGCCAAACCAAACACAGAATAAGGAGACACATACATTACACTCTTATTGTATGCATAAATGAAATGACCAAAAGCTTTCATCTGATTGGATTTCTGGGCTGTGTCTGACTGTGTCAGATGACAGCCAATCAACATAAGTAAAAACCAGTGTCCCTCTTTACAAAGTGCAGTAAACGATGTAATGACACAAACTCATTTTGTTTGAAACTGGACTCAGATTAAAGGTTCACCTACACAATGCAACATTAAACACAACATTAAAGTTGTATTTGGACATTTTACACACAGAACCCTTGAGTCTCCATTGATGCTAGCAGCTCTGTTAGGCTGCACTGAAACACAGCAGCATTGAACTTAACACTAAAGTCGCTAATGATAATGTTAAAATCAATGTTCCACAGGTATAGATCATTTAACATTTCAGTTTAGCCTGTTTGTAAGTGAACTTTAGACTTCTAGCACTAAACATGAAGAAACTGAAGTAGCACTGTAGGGGATGACTTAATTAGATAGACTGGTTACAAAGTAAAAGGCTGGTCAGATGATGGAGTGATGAGGTTGTCACACTGAAGGTGGATGTGTGAGATGTGTAAATGTTGCAGCTATAGACCCTGATCTTCATTTGTAAGGCAGTAGTCAAGTCAATTTGTTAAAGACACTGAAGTCAGTATTCACCAGTCAAAACAGAAACTTCAGCGGACCAAACACCAACCATGTACACTTCCTCTCAACATGCCAAGTGCAGATATTAACCACATACATATGAAACAACTCAGCCAATCCAATAAAGCTGAGCAAGCCAAACTTTGACACACACACACACACTGCACTGTATTCACAGCAACACCAGAGTCCCTGCAGCAGCAGGGCAGTGGAGGAGGAGGAGGAGGAGGAGGAGGAGGAGGAGGAGGAAGTCTGACTCTACCTTGCCCTCTGTCCAGCAGAAACAGATGTTACTGGAGGTGCTCAGGATGTCTGAAATGAAGGAGCAGACGCCTAGACGCATTGTGAGAGACGACAACACCGGAGAGATGTAGAGATAAAAATGAGGAGAAAAAGAGAAAGATGCAGGAGCTGTTGACAGAGCGGAGACCAAGCAAGACTGAGGAGGGGGTGGGGAGGGGGGGAGGGGAGGGGGGGGGGGAGGAGAGAACGAGAGAGGGGAAGACAGGGAGAGAGAGAGATAGAGGGAGGAGGGCGGCTGTACTGTTACTGCTGCTGTATTCAAGACTTCTGCAAGTGTATACCTCCATGTATGAACCTGTGCATGTGCACACATGTGCCTGTGCACACACACGTGTGTGTGTGTGTGTATATGTGTTTTGCTTAGCTAGTTCAACCTGGTCCTTACATGATTCTCATGATGTTCATGTCTCATTTAATTCATGTTATTCACTCAGCACTCAGCCAATGATGGACCAGCACCCTTTTCTTCTGCACCTCCAACCAAATCACAGTAACATCTCAGAGTATTATCACTTCAGATCAACCCCTAATCAATAGCTTTTACAGATCCTCCTCAGAAACTGTCAACACTTTTGTAGAATATTTATGTGTATTTGTCTTTTTTTTTTTTTTAATGCATCCTTTTGACTGTTGCACACATTTATTATATACTGCACCCAAGGCAAATCTAGGAGATATTTAGCTGGTAGTCAACCTAATTTTTCACTCTCCTTTGATGTGACATTATCATCGCTTCTTCATGCTGCTATAGACATGATTTTTTCACCACTATCAGCAATTCTAACAATATCAATATTAAATGTGAATAATAATAATAATAATATATTATTATTATATATATATATTATATATTATATATAATTGATATCATTGAAATGATAATTATATTATCCAGTGTTTTTTTAATATATTATTTATCTCATTGCACTGCTACCTCATTTGTATTGCGTTTTTGTAAAATTTTGTTATTGCTCAGTTGTTGTTGTCCTCTTTCTGTATGTCTATTTATACATATGTGTGTACAAGTGAGGGATGAAAAACCAGAGTCAAATTCCTTGTATGTCCACATACAAGCCTGATTTTGATTCTGACTGAAAGATACAGAGGCTAAATGATATGAACTGGAGGAGGGTGAGGAAGTTCTGGATTTGACTTTACACACACGCACACATTAGACTAATTGGGAGCTCTAAATGTGTGTGTGTGTGTGTGTGTGTACACGCACGTGTGCATGTGTGTCAAACTAAAACACCCCTGAACAGGATTTTGTCCAATAGTCCAGCAAGAACATGATTTGTTAAAGATCAAGTGGTTTACACAGAAAGCTAAGATATATGAAAGAGATTTTAAACGCATAATGAATAGTTACTTTGTAGTAATTTGATTATTTTCAGAGGTATGTGAGTCTTCATTAGACACCGATGTACAGACGTTAAGGGTTCCTTTGATGATTTTGATATCTGATCTAGGGTGCCTACTTTCCTGATGATCTGTGTGTCAAAAATAATTTAAAACCTTCACTCTGTTTACATCCCATGGCTGAAGTCACTGAGGTAGTTCGGAAGATCCTCAGTGGCAAGGCACCTGGGGTGGATGAGATTCACCCTGAGTACCTCAAGTCTCTGGATGTTGTAGAGCAGTCTTGGCTGACACACTTCTGCAGCATCATGTGGCAGTTGGGGACAATGCTTCTGGACTGGCAGACCGGGGTGGGGGTCCCTCTATTCAAGAAGGGGAACCAGAGGGTGTGTTCCAACTATCGGGGGATCACACTCCTCAGTCTATTCTACTCTAAAGTCTAGAGTCTGGAGTGGAAAATTCAACCAATAGTCGAGGTTCAACTTGAGGGTTTCATGGGAGTCACTCATGGCATTCTGTGGGAGGTGCTTCAGGAGTATGGGTCCGAGGCCCTATGCTAAGGGCTGTGCGGTCCCTGTACAACCGGAGCAGGAGCTTGGTTAGCATATCCGGCAGTTAGTCAGACCTGTTCCCAGTGCATATTGTCACCGATTCTGTTCAGTATTTATATGGACAAAATTTCTAGGCGCAGCCAGCGGCCGGAGGGGATTTCATTTCTGCTTTTTGCAGATGATGTTGTCCTGTTGGCTACTTCGAGCCAGGAACTTCAACATGCACTGGGGCGTTTGGCAGCCAAGTATGAAGTGGCTGGGATGAGAATCAGCACTTCCAAGTCCCAGGCTATGGTTCTTGACTGGAAAAAGGTGGCTTGCCCCTTCCAGGTCAGAGGAGAGCTCCTGCCTCAAGTGGAGGAGTTTAAGTATCTCGGGATCACAAGTGAGGGAAGGATCGAGAGTGAGATTGACAGACGGATTGGTGCAGCAGCAGTAATGGAGCCAGTGTACCGGTCTGTCATGATGAAGAGGGAGCTGCACTGGAAGGTGAAGCTCTTGTTTCACTGGTCAATCTACGTTCATACCTCACCTATGGTCATGAACTTTGGGTCATGACCAAAAGAACTAGATCTCAGATACAAGCAGCTGAAAACAGTTTCCTCTGCAGGGTGCTGGGGCGCTCCCTTAGAGATAGGGGAGGAGCTCTGTCACCTGGGAGGAGCTCAGAGTAGAGCTGGTGCTCCTCCACATCAAAAGGAACCAGCTTAGGTGGCTCGGCATCTGTACCAGATGCCTCCTGGAAGCCTACCTCAGGAGGTGTTCTGGGCATGTCCCACTGGGAGGAGGACCCGGGGAAGACCCACTGGAGTGACTATAATGTCACTTGGCTGGCCTGGGAACACCTTGGGATCCTCCTAGAAGAGCTGGAGGAAGAGGGAAGCTGGAAAAAGAGTGAAGGCCTCTGTAGCAAACCCAGCCAGACATTGATGAAGCGTACTGATGCTTCCAGAAGAATTTATTAATGTACAGCCGTTTGTTCTTGTTTTGCACAAAAATCCTTTCCTTACTGGAACACCGTAACAGCTAAGGACAGATACAAAATAAAAATAAAATGAGCTCTTAACAAACAAATAAACCATCTTAACCATGAAATGATGAGAGGTTCCTTTTAGCTTAACATCAGCACATACACACTCCACAAGTTAGCACAACAAGCAACAGAAATATTAGCATGGTGAAATAAGGACTCTCTTACACTAAGTCTGCTGAAACACACATAACTCCACTTTTAACATATTTCTACAACATACCTTGTTCCCAATTCTAGCCAGGTGCTTAACACATACAGGGTTATGTTGTCTGCTCCGTGAGAAGTCAGTCCATAAGCTGCTATTAGATGCACAACCCCTACTTCTGGGCCCGGAGCACCAAAATAAAAGCATGTAATAGTTAAAGTGAAAACAACAAATAAAAGCATACAGGCAGTGACAATTCATTGTCATTGAAACCCCCTTTTAAGAGTTACATACAGCGTCCCTGCTCAGACTGCTACCTCCATAACCCAGCCCCGGATAAGCGGGATAAGATGGATGGAAGGACTGATACTCTGTTTACATGCATGCATTTTCCTAAATTCATTTGTTCATTAGTGATGATGACTGTCTGGCCTCAGCATTCAAGTCGCTTTTAGATTCAATTGGCTTCTCCCAGAGGGTACATGAGCCCACTCACTCTTTTAATCATATCCTTGATCTGGTGCTTACTCACGGTATAGAAGTGGATCACATCACAGTTTTCCCTCAGAACCCGGTCTTGTCTGACCATTCTCTAATAACCTTTGAATTTACTTTAAAAAATTATACTTCACCTGGGAAAAAACCCACTACAGTAGATGTTTATCGGACACTGCTCATTCCAGCAGAGCTTGCTGCCACACCTTATAGTAATATGATGGGCAGGTATGATTATTTTACTCCCTCGCAGGTAGATTATCTTGTAGACAGCACTGCAGCAACACTCCTTGGAGCACTTGATGCTGTAGCCCCTCTGAGAAAGAAAGTCATCAACCAGAAGAGAACAGTTCCCTGGTACAATTCAAACCTGCGCATCTTGAAGCAAAAGACCAGACAGCTGGAAAGGAAAACACATTCTAGCCAACACGAGGAAGACCGTCGAGCCTGGAAAGATAGTTTATTAATAAATTAATATAAAAAAGAACTCCATAATGCCAGAAGTACATATTTTTCATCTTTAATTGAAGAGAATAAAAACAATCCCGGGTTCCTTTTTAACACTGTGGCCAGGCTGACTAAGCACCACAGTGCTGTTGAACCATGCATCCCTCTGACTCTCAGCAGCAACGATTTCCTAACTTTCTTTACTGATAAGATCATAAATATCAGAACAAGGATCAGCTTGTCCCCCATCGATCTGTCAGACTTAACTTCTGCAATCACCACCTTCAAATCAGCGACATGTCTGCTTGACCCAATCCCAACAAGGCTGCTCAAGGATGTCTTCCCCTTAGTTAATGCTGCTATACTGAACCAGATCAACCTTTCCTTAGTCACAGGCTATGTGCTACAGGCCTTTAAGGTGGCTGTCATTAATCCTCTACTTAAAAAACCCTCTCTTGATCCAGATGCATTAGCCAACTATAGGCCTATATGCAACCTTCCCTACATCTCTAAGATCCTTGAGAAGGTTGTCCTAGTGCAGCTACATGAACTATCTGCACAGCAACGAGCTTTTTGAAGCTTTCCAATCTGGATTTAGAGAACACCATAGCACTGAAACAGCACTGGTGAAAGTCTCCAATGATCTTCTTATAGCTTCAGACAGAGGTCTTGTCTCTGTACTTGTACTTCTGGACCTCAGTGCTGCATTTGATACCATCAGTGAAGCATTTTGCTACAGAGACTAGAACATGAAATTGGGATTAAAAGATCTAAAATGGTTTGACTCATACCTATCTGACAGGTTTCAATTTGTTAATGTTAACAATGACCATTTGGAGTACAGCAGAGTTACATATGGTGTGCCACAGGGTTCAGTTTTAAGGCCAGTTCTCTTCACTCTCTACATGGGTCCATTATATAATCCAGAAGCACTCCATCAATTTCCATTGTTACTCTGATGATACTCAGCTCTACTTATCGATAGAGCCAGATGATAGAAGCCACCTCATCAATCTGCAAGATTGCTTGAAAGACATCAAATCCTGGATGTCTTCTAACTTCCTACTACTGAACTCTGACAAAACAGAGGTTATTGTGTTTGGACCTAAGCATCTCAGGGACACATTCTCCAATCAGATTGCTACTCTGGATTGCATCACCCTGAACTCAAGTACAACCACAAGGAACTTTGGAGTCATTTTTGACCAGGATCTTTCCTTCAGCTCCCACATAGAGCATGTGACTAGGACTGCCTTCTTTCACCTGCGCAGTATAGCTAAGATCAGGAATATCCTCTCTCAGAGTGATGCTGAGAAACTGGTCCACACATTTATCACTTCTGGGCTGGACTACTATAAGTCTCTCTTGTCAGGATGTCCAATAAACTCTCTTAAGAGTCTCCAGCTGGTCCAGAACGCTGCAGCGAGGGTATTGACAAGAGTTAATAAGAGAGAGCACATCTCTCCCATTCTAGCTTCTCTCCATTGGCTTCCTGTAGGATATAGAATAGACTTCAAGATCCTTCTACTTACTTACAAGGCTCTTAATGACAAAGCTCCAACTTATCTGAAAGACCTCATTATCCCATACTGTCCTACCAGAGCACTTCGCTCCCAGAATGCAGGTCTGCTAGTGACCCCCAGTATCTCTAAAAACAGACTGGGAGGTAGAGCCTTCAGTTACCGGGCTCCTCTATTATGGAACCAGCTCTCTCCATGGGTCAGAGAGGCAGACACTCTTTCTACATTTAAGTCCAGGCTTAAGACCTCCCTCTATGACAGAGCTTTTAGTTAGGGCTGGCTCAGGTAGCCCTGATCCATTTTATAGCTACGCTGCTATAGGCTTAAACTGCTGGGGGACACATCAGGTTACACGGAGCCCTATACTTCCTCTCCTCTCCCCTCACACGTTTTGAACTATCATTATTTGTTGCACTTTGTAGTTTGGCCTTGGTGTCTCACACTCTCTCTGTATTTCCACAGATCTCTTCAGAGCTCCATCCCCCTGCACCAACCAACCAACTGCTGCCTCCATCACCTCCTTTCTCCTGCTGTTAAACCGGCCTGCACTCCCTGCTCATGACCCTGTCTGCTGTCCAGTAGTGCCATTAAGCTGGCCTTCCCTCCCTGCCCACCAGGAGCGTCCATCTTCATTCCTCGTTAACTGACTGATTCCATTTCTATGTTTTCCATATTCCATGTTGTAAATTGTTTTCTTGTCTGTACACAACATCTATTGCACATCTGCCCGTCCTGGGTGAGGGATCCCTCCTCTGTTGCTCACCCTGAGGTTTCTCCATTTTTCCCTGTTAAAGGGTTTTCTTGGGAGTTTTTCCTCAGTCGATGTGAGGGTCTAAGGACAGAGGATGTTGTCATGATGGTGTGTAAAGCCCTTTGAGACAAACTGTTTGTAAAAACGGGCTATACAAATAAAATAGCCTTGCTTTATCTTGCCTTGCCTTCATCAAATGCACTTCATGTTCATTTTTGTCCATATATGTCAATCTGAGCAGATTTTGGACATGGTTTTAAAAAAAAGTTTATCATTCTACCAATATTTTTTCACATTATAACAATGTAATGACCTATATTGTAACAACATGAAACAACAAATGATCACTATCATGTTACAGTGTGAAATATGAAATACTGAATATACTTTTCATGTTATTATTTCAGACTACACTCCTTTTATGTATCTGCTGCTAGGAACTTACTTAATCTTTATACAACAGTTCTGTTTTCAGGTTCAGGTTTCAGGTTCCCAGCTTTCACATAAAGGGCAGACATAAAGGGCAGACAGGTCTTTTACTTGCTTTTAAAGGGACTTGGGGCAGGATCAAGAAATAAGACTCAATACTGATAAGACAGCTGTTGTGGGTAATCGCGTTTTGATTGACGAGATGTCGCTGATAAAACTTTCGCTTTGTTCTTTGTGGGACTTTTCAGTGTACTTTGTGTGGTGGTGGGTCGTTTGTTTACCGTAGCAGAGTCCATTACTACCATGCTTGTCTTCTTCCCATATCCAAGTCGAAAGCCATTCACGCATTCAGCGCCATCTGACGTCCTGTCCGCAGAACTGCGTGGGAAACAGAGATACATAGGTGGGCTCATTCTTTTGGTTTTGAACGCTTTATCAGCCATTAGCATTGAAAAAAAACTTTAAATGCATCTTTAATTTTTCACAAATCCTGCCCCAAGTCCCTTTAAAGTAATAGAGGATGTTTTCAATTAATCATTCAACTTTCCTAACACAGTGTTATATTAAGCATTTTTTAGTTTTAAAAAATATGTATGTACCGGGAATTCCTCTCATAAATACAAGTGTCAGGGACTTATGATTAGATTACAGACAGACACAGCTCCTCAGGGCCACATTTAGATGACACACAATATATTGTTAGTATTGTTAATAGTACAGTTTGCAATTATGTGAACCAGTAAATAAGGCATACGGCATAAGCCAGAACCTGTGAGTGGGTGATCTGTTGGCAAAGCTCTTGAAGGGAGCTGAGGCATCATTATTTACTTGACCATCAACTCAATGAAAATATAGCTGCACACAGCACATGTGAAGTCGAGCACACACACAACAACCCAACAACTCACCATGCAGGTTTCCACAGTTTACGGAGTGTAGGGACCAACTCCCTCTTGTTGAGGAGGGTGACTCCTAGGGCTGCCTGCATTATGGTTATAAACTTCCTATACTTCATGTTTCTGTTCAGCAAAGGTCCAATATCATAACCACTCATGTCAGTCAATCAGTTGCCATGAAAATTCTTTGGCCGCTCACCTACTCCTCTGTCACTAGTAGTGTTGAGGGAATGAGCTCATCGCCTAGAAGCTGAACACTGAACAGAGGAGATGGAGCAATGATGGCAAAAAGCTAAAAGACAAAACAGCCGAGGTCAGATTTGTGTTCAAGTATCACTGTTACATAATTCCTGATAATAGTAGTGCTAAGCCTCTAGGTGCTTCCAGTGCTAATCCGCCACATCCTTCCTTTTTTTTTACCAGCCACAACAGCAGGGCTGAATTGTTTTCATCTTATGAGTGTATGTGTGTGTGTGTGTGTGTGTGTGCAGTTGTGTGTCATCAATGAAAACTGTGGTTCAACTGTAATGGACTGTTGGCCTTGGTGTTTACATCTACCTGACCGAAAATGAAATAAAAATCCTACACTGGTTTGTAGTTAGGATCAAAATAAAGAGATTTGAAGATGGATGTTGTCTGACTGATGAGTACTCGTGTAGTGATGACTACTGAGTACTGCAGCAATAATATAATGTAGTATCCAGACTCCTTTGGCCTGTGTTTTGGTAGCTGGTGAAGTAAGCTGGATGCTGTAAGAGCAGGGGCATCCCTGTCTATCTTGAAAAATGTCTTTAGATTCATCTCTTCTTGGAACACCTCCTCTTTAGGTTGTTTGGGTTTCAGCTCAGAGGACAGAAACCAGGTCAATAAACTAAGAAAGAGGAAAATTTGTCTATTATAAACTTGACCCCATACTCATTATAAGTGGTTGTGCAGAAAATCATAGGTAAGACTCGTGCAAAATGAGGACCATCCAATGAACAACAACTGAGGACAGACCTGTTCTGTTGAGGTGCTCCTCAGAGATGTTCAGGAAGTCCTTTATACTACCTGCAATGAAGTTTTTGAGTCAGCATTGCTGACCCTGTTGTTGATGGCAATGTGATTCAGAAGTATCTGATGTGAGATGTTCTCTCTTGTCTGCTGTGTCTCCTGTGCTGGTGACAGTTTTATCACTGAGGGTAAGGTTGGATGGTAGGGTCAAAGATTAACATCACGGAGGATCCTTTTCACATTTGTCGAGAATGCACAGCAATAATGTTTTGATTCAAATACTGCTTGTGACATTGTTACAGCAAAAATCAATATAGATATAAAAAAAAGTTTCTCCAAACTACTACTATACTATTATTTCAAGAGAAACAAACCCACAGCAACAGTACAAGTTAGAGCTGAAATATAGTCAGTGATGATATCCAATGTAGACAATCTATATCTATCATTAAAATCAACACTCTGTAATGTTAACAGTTATCTTACTTCTTAGTTGTTACTTGATGACACCATGTTTTTTCCTAGCTGCAAAATCTCTTACTAAAGAAGAATTGGCATGATGTGGGTGGGCTGTTTGGGGTTTCTGGCCTGATGGGGGCGGGGATTACACATATGACTGGCCAATGAGTGGCAGCCACCTGAGTGAAAAAATATAGTAAGAGACAAATATGACTAGAATCAGTACAAACTAGATCTTTACTGATCAACCAGAATTAACAACTGTACCCAGTGGTGGTTTGAAATCTTTTATTGAACAGTGGACTCGGAAAAAACTGTGATAAATATCAATAAATATCAATAATGTTACAAAGTGGGACCCAGATTACTTAAAGGGATCACAACGCTACACTGGTCCTTCTTTGACTGAATTTAATTTGCATGAGTATTCTCTGCTCTAAGTACAATACATGTGCAAACATTCCTGATCCAAATTTAATTAGCACACATGTGGAATGTGTGAATGTGTATAGTAAGTTAAGTGCCATTGTGTCACTGCAGATGAACGCTATTCATATAGTTGAACAAATGAAATACATAAAAACCACCAAAATGGAGACAAACTGACAGATCTCCAGCATTGCTGAGATACTGGAGTGTTGTTGGGGATTCCTCTGTAGAGACATGGACAACAGATGTGAAAATCACACATTGCCATGGAAACAGTGAGGGATACTGAGGAGTTTACATGGAGACTTAATGTGGATGATTTTCACATTGGCTTCATGAAACTGTGATACAGATAGTAAATACAGATAGTAGCATGTACACACGGACGAGTGTCATTATGGGCTTATTCTCTTAAAATACATACACTTCATATGACTGAAGAGTCATTCAGTGAGTCCCAATAGTCGTCTACCATACACAGGTGAATACAGGTGAGGCTCTCAGGAGTAGGACAGGTCAGAGAGGTCAATGTTCTTCTTGAAGATATTGGAGAACTCTATGGAGAGCAGCTGGTGGAGGCTAACACCATCATGAGTGTACACCCAGGATTCACCTGTCCAGTCATAGCGCTTTGGTCCACTGCAAACGAGACAACAGAGGAAATTCCCTGACAGGTTGATTTGATCGTTTCAGAATCCCCAGACAACAATTTATTTCCACTGTCTTTTATGATAAAATATTTGTTATCTTAATAAAGCAATTACCTCTCACAAGTGTACACGTATATGTGCATCAGTAATCGGGCAGGAGGGAGTGACACCATAAAAAAGTGCAAGTAATACACTAACCTAATGCTGTGTATGCTGTTCCCCCTGCTCAAACTGTTATGGAAAAACATTTTAGGCAATGAAAATTACAACAGAGATGGGACGGTAGTACAGTGGTTAGCTATGTTGCCCCACAGCAAGAGGGTTCTGGTTACAAACCCTGGGCCAGGGGCCTTGCTATGTGGAGTTTGGCTGGATCGATTAAGTCAGTGGGTGGATTTGTTCACTGAATAAATGTGTACCAAATCTTCAAATTAAGGCTCTATTCAAATCCACAAACACTGCTGTCTTCATTGAACACTGAAAACATCACTGCTGAAACACTGTGACCATCTTCCTGAGGCCACACCCACTAAGATATGGTGACATGACATGAGACATGTGACATGACAGCTGTAGTCAGGCATTGTTGGAGGGTGAGGTGCGTGTCAAAGGCTACTTCCATACCACTATGTTTCTTTTTTTAAATTCCAGCACTGAAGAGTGAAACTTCTGAAAAATCTGCTGGCCCCATTTTAGTGAGAAAACTCCATGGCTGTGATATAGTTCGGATGGGCAGCAGAGAACTTTGGAAACATTAGCTGTGTCCCAATTCAGCGGCTGCAGCCTTTGAGGTGGCATCTGAAGGCCGATTACGTCACAGTGTGGCGACAAGGCCTGTCCCAATTCAATTCAATACAAAGGCTCCTCCAAATGTGGCAGAGAAATGCAGCCTTCTTTTCCTGAATTCGGAGGACTCAACTGTTGGATCCTACATGATCCACCGTATCCCAGAATGCATTGCGAGCCAAGTAAACAAATGAGATGGCGGCATCAGTATAAGTATGGGAATAAACTCACTCGATTAACTAAACGATAGTAAAGAACAACAATCCAGGGTCTTAAGACATCAACATGCAGGCACTGAAGCTTCTCCAGCTCTTCAAGCTAATTTACATGATTGTGAATATAATTATTAATGTTTCTTTCTACAGAGGTAATGGCTAATGACTTAGACACCCATATTCACTTCCTGTATGGGTCTCATCAGCTTCAACTACTAGTGAATACAACATAACAATATTACTGACATGAATGGAAGCTTTACTGATCCCTTTTTAAATTAATTCATATTTTCACTTGCTTTGTTGAAAGGTGTTGAAAAGTCTGATGGTAATGACAACAAAAGCTAGCAGGTGTTTAGTTCAGCTCTGTCTAAATCACAGTAGTGCTGTCAACAAATATTCTAAATTCTAATATATGTTCGAATATTAGCCCCATAATAATAATAATAGCCCCGTCTGGAAATACTTCGGATTTTGGTCAGTAGACGGCAAAAATGCGGAGCCTCAACTCATATAAATATAGATATTCGAATGGTTCGTGTTTTTGTTAGAGGGAATATTCGAATGTCATTTTGGAGTAATTTTGACAGCCCTAAATCACAGCAGCTCTCTTTGCTCTTCCTTGTTCATAGTATTTTTGCAACTAAACAACTGCAGAGTAGACAATCAACTTCCTGTTACACTGACATGCACAAGTGTCTGTGATGTTCAGGTACCGTATGTATATTATTTCATGTGTGGTAGACTGCTTCTGAGGCAAAGCTAAAAGTGTGTCAGTCTTACCTTGTGGGAGAAGAAAGCCAGATCTGTTTATTTGGTGTCTGTTTGTTGATGACATAGGTGCCATGGTCCCTGCCCACCTTCACTGTCAACACCCCACTCTAGACATGCAGCAAACAGAACACACATATTTAATAAGCCAGTTCAACAAGTGGAACAAAATGGACTAAATGTCCAAAAATCATATAAACATTAACAGCAATGAGCTTCACACTGCTCTGATTAAGAGCCATTTATTTCTCATTTTGTTGGAAAAATATTATGTAATTTCTTCCCTTCGCCGTCAGATGGTGGAGGTGGAGCAGTACTATGACTTTGTACAATATAGAGCAGGAGTTACCGCATGTTAGCTTAACTTAGCAAAAGTAATAGAATCAGCTAAATATTTTGCCTACCTTGCAACACAACAGATTGTGTTGAATTTGTTTCAGTGATACACAAGAAAAATGTAAAAAGGATTGGGGACCGTAGGCTAAGGGTTCTGTTAGCATGCTAACATGTGGCTCATTAAAACCTCTGTTGCAGAATAACTGACACGGTCAAAGCAAGAGCATGAGCTGACAGCTGATTATCCCAAAAAGATTAACTGCAGTATCACGGGTCACTGCTTTATGCAGCGTGTGTGTTGTGTATGGTCCTATGTGCTATTGCAGACATTTGAAAAACGGGGACAGTTGCCAAGATGGGAACACTTGCCCATCAGTGTCACGGCAGAACCAATGAGGAGGAAGGTGTTAGACGAAACAGGGGTGAAATAGTAAAGAGTAAATAGTAAGTGAAAGTGACCATGGCAATGAAATGCTGATTAAAAGGTAGGGTTGGAGATCCTGGAAAGACGGTTCTAGCAGACCACATTTTGAAAAGACATGAGTCAAAAGTCCCAGCCCCTATCCTCAGACTTCTCTCTGAAGCCACGCCTCCACCTTCCCGCAGACGTAGTGAAGACACTCAATGTGCATTGCCAGAGCTACATTTCCAGCCTGTTTAAGATAAATGAGTCTATAAGACACACTGTCTCTGTTTGTCCTCTCAGTCAACAGGCTTCATCTTTCCATCCATCTATCCAGTTAGAAACCAGGGGTGGGAAGTCTGACTTGTCCTGCTGCATGTATATGTGGCTTTACTCTGACAAGGTTACTATAGTGCAGGACACTGAATTTGCAATTCTTCACACTACTCATTACCAAGATGTAAAAGTAAGAGGAACTATGATAAAGCACCTGGTGCCTTCTTCTCAGGCGAGTGGCCATTACAAGTCAGTATTACTATCCTGGACAGAGACACACTCACAGAGAAGATGACGTCGTATTCTGGTCCAGTGAATGCTTCATCTGTCAGGTCTTCAAAATAATCAGCCAGAGCATCCAGAGTCTCATCTGCTAGCTTCTCGTATGCAGCTTCAGACAGCTCACTTCAACAAAGACACAGATACCGGAGGTCACAACAACATCACGTGACACATATGAAAAAGTCTACAGACACAGTAGTCCAAACCAGTGGTTCTCGCAACCTCCAATTTAACATGCACTGTTGTCTGTCGCTTGCACGTCCGACCAATACAGCATACCGTCGGATTTACACATCAGGCACTTCAGATCACACTTTAGCTATTAGTTTCTTTATTATATTATTTTGAAATACAGGTCTTGCAAATCGCTTTTGGATTTGTTGAAAAACATAAAGCTGCGTGACAATAACTTTTTCACATGAGAAACAGACTGACAATGGTCGCTAAATCCCATCATATTGCTGGTAGTTGAGACAGTTAAAATGTAAACAAATAACGCAAACTTTATTTTATTTATTTTTTTTAATGATTCAAGATTTAATTCTCTGGTTTCAAGCTCTCGTGTGCCAGCACTTCAGAGCAAATGACACACTGTCGGTATTCTGTGTTGTTTTTTGTCGTGCACGAAAAGCCATACTTCAAAAAGTCGGGTTTATATTTACGGAGCCTAGAAGCTTTATCAGCTGGTGTCGGCCCCAGCACCTTACGTTTCTCAGGAAGGGTCCTCCTGTTAGGCTTTCTAGTGGCTGACCTTGGGACCCCTGCTGCTGCTGCTGCTGACAGAAGTCTGGAGCTGGAACACTTTTCTTTGAAGCCATCGCTCCATTTTACCAGCATCAGGTATAGCTAGCAAACTTGCTGCAGCTAAAGCAACAACACACCGGTTTTTCTTTCTTTTTTCCGCTGTGCATCACTAAACAGAATCTCACGCACAGTTCAGATCATACAAACTCAGTTGATATACGATGAATTTTGGACAAATAATGAAGCAGAAAACAACTAAAACAACTCCCTGTCTGAAATTATGTAATTTAATATTAATTATATTTTTCCAAAATGATTTGGCGACCCCCAGAAATCATCTCGTGACCCCAAGGTTGAGAGTGGCTGGTCGAAACTGTCAGGTAGAAAAAGTAAATAAATAGCCGTATAAAAGAAACACCATACAAAAGACATAGACAGTAACGTTCCAAACATTCACACCTGTAGTGATACCCAGAGAGGGGGAGAGCTGGCAGTTACCTTATCTGCACAGTGGTGGGGTTCTCCAGCCGTAATGGGGTCAGATGGATGTTCTTCCTCAAACTGTCTCCATCAACTGTGCTCTCAAATGACTAACAAACAAAACCTGAGGTCAGACATTGTCGTTGTCAGACTGTCATTTACTTTCATGCAAAGACCAGTTGTGGCTCAGCGACAAACTCACAACACAGATCTTATCTCTATCAGTTCTGGTGGCGCTGCTGCTGTCACCTTCCAACTACAGGAGCCATTAAGTTTCTAACAGATGACACACTCACACTTTACCCGTTCCTTCATGTTCTTATGTACATGTGTCTGTCTGTCTATGTTGTGATTATTTATTTAGTGTTTTTAAAATGCCTTGGGATTCAAAATCCCAATTTCCCCACAGGGACGAATAAAGTTTTTCTAATCTACTCTACGAAACATGCAAATGTGAAGTAAAAGTTCAAATTTCTCTGTTATTATACTGTTATTTTTATTATCATCTGACTGTTTTTTGAGGGAGATCAATATGTATGAACTGATGGTCCCGTACTGGGTTGATCATATATTGAAGCTAGTCATTGACATGAAGAAGCAATTATGACCACGTCCACTCAGGACACAGGAAGTGTATACCATACCATGAAATGTTGCTGTAATGTGTCATCTGCCATAGGCTATATTTGCTAAAATGTTGTAAATTAGTATTAAACCTGTTTAACCTGTTGATCTTTAAATTGTCAAACCTGTGAATGGAGTGTGGCAGGAGGACTCACTCTGTTGAGCCAGTGACAGGAGGTAGTATGGCCTGGCAGCATGTGTTTAGTGACTGGATGAAGCCTTGTGAGGTGAGAAACACACCTGAGCTGAAACATAAAGAGGAGAGACTGTCTGTATTGCCGGTGCTTTCAAAAGTCTTACACAAACTAGTTCCATGTGTCTGCTATTAAATGACCTCACTGTCACACACACATGGAACGAAATGTTAAAATTCACTACATTATCCAGGTTAATTGCAACATATCCTGTTGTGAAATATGATATTATAACATAAAGATTCACGATAAGAAACTTCTACTCAGAATAAGACATTTGAACATGTAATAAAACTGAACAACCTGTTCACCAGCCAGATGAATATCCTCATTTCTGTCTATGTGGGTTTGTTGTTACAACTTACCCAGACTTTACTAGCCATGAGCTAACTCACAGCTAACAGCTATAACATTAGCACTGACTACAGGTATATGAGAGAGATCCACGTAGACTCACAGTAAGCATGACATAACGACGAAGCAGGCAGTGACAGTGAAAAATAAGTTAATAAAATAATTATTTTCTTATTTATTTTTAGTTTTTTCGCTTATGTGTGTGTTGCAGGCTGCTACGTTCTCACATGTGGGAGCACAGTGGGACGGATTGGCCCTCATACCTGGAAACACAGGCTCCTAAACTTCAGCGTCATCCGTGCGTTGATGTGCGGCTTCAGGATAAGACTGATGTGAGAAGAGAAGCACGGAGCTCTGGTGAGGAAGGACATGACGGACCTGACAGTAGTTTGGGTATCGGTGGACTGCTTCCTGCTGCTCTTCTTCTGCGGCTTTGCTTGTGACAAAATGTTGTCTCCTGCGCCACCTGGTGGAGCAAACCGCCTCCACGTTAAGAAAAAACACATGGAGCCGTTCTCCGTGTGAACTTCTAGACAGTAACTATGGTGCAGACATTGTAATACTCACACAAACTCACACTTAACTCTACAAATCCAGTCCAGTTGTAAGCCCCCTAAATGAGATTATCCAATTAAAACAGACAGTTGTTGATTTAAAGATTACACGTGTAGTTCCATCAAAAATCCAGAGAGTGGCGCAAAGTTTCTTCAAATGACAGTCTGAGGTCAGGGCAAAATGAGAAACTTGAAGAGCATGTTTTCCAAGAAGTCACCTTGTTCTGGACTGTTGTTGCTAGAAGATCATGGAGGACCCCACTTTATGTGTTTTTCTTTTAAAGTAGGTACACGGCCCAAAGCCTCAATGACTGCATGGACAATAACAATCAGAGAAAACTCTTTACTGATGAACTAATAAATATATGCCATTATTTATACGATTTTTGGGAGGTTAATGTTTTGAGCATTTTAGTTGTTCATCTTAGAACTAACTGCCAAGATCATTAAGGTCCATGGTGAAAGAACAAGAATGGACTTAAACTGAGGTTATTTTTTTCCATTGGGTGATTTTTGAGAGGAGAACTGAAAGTCACCATGTGTCCATCAGATACACAGAGCAACTCTGCTGCTGCTGGTGCAGGAGTCACAGACCAGGACAGGACATGGTTTAGGATGGGATGGGGGGAGTGACTAAATCAAATTTTGACATGACTGAAGGGAACTTACAAGAAACAGCTGAAAAAGAAATTAATAGGGGGTGTAAAACTCCATCAAATATAGAAATTGGAATACACAGTTACAGTGACTTCAGTTTCAGCATTTATTTTAGGACATAAGTCATAAGACTTTTTATCCCACATATGGGAAATTCAGGTTTTACGATAGCATATGAAGAAGGTAAAAAATATAAAGAGACATTCTGTACAGTTTGTACAAACTATTCATATATATACATATGTACATGCCTGGGACTTGACAAATTTTATCTTTAATTTTACATTTTATGTTTATTCATCATTGTAGCCTTGCAGCTTTTAATCCGTTTTGATAAAGCAAACTCATTGTTCACAGTGTTGGGGAGTAACGGAATACATGTACATGAACATGTTACGTAGACTATTCAGAATACAAATTATGACTGTATTAATTATGAGCCGATTCCTTCCGCCTCCCACACACAGACCTAGCTTTTCAAAGTAGGCCTAGTCTGTAATCACGCAGCTTTTAAGCATTTGTGGAGGTATAGTTGGTGCAGAACACTCTATAAATCATTTTCAAACAATTCGTGAAAAATAGTGCTTTTGCTTGAAATGCCCATCCCTATTATTGTTATTTAATGTTCTATTTTTCCACTTTTAACAACTGAGTAAATAAAGAAACTGAAAGGGAAAATTGGTCAATTCTTCTCTTTTTAACCAAGCAAAACATGTTTTGTGTGAACATAATCTTTGTTACTCTACAGAAAATTGTACTATATTGCACTTTCAGGGTGTCTTGGACCTGTCACATTCAGCCAGTTGGAGCAGAAGAGCACACCAGCATAGGGCTGTTTCAATGTGGAAGTAATTCAAGTATTCAGAATACGTTACTCAGATTGCGTAGTGTAATGGAATACGGTACAAATTACATTTTTGGGCATGTATTCTGTATTCTCTAACGGATTACGTTTTGAAAGTAGCCTTCCCAACTACCAGCGGAACAAGTCAGGGCCGGGCCGGGCCGGGGGCAGAATATATGATCGGGCCCATTATGTGTGGACTAGAGGGCTGCATTGAGATTGGGTCCCGTGGGTGCGGGCGGGAGTGGACATACACATTGCGGGAGCAGGTGGGAGTGTAACACACACTAGTGTTAGGGGCGGCAATCAGAAATTCAGGGGGAGCGGGCAGGAGCGGGATGAAGAAAACAGTCCCACGCAGGGCTCTAGTGGGGATGTAATGTCAAGTGAACCAGCACATCCGATTGGATTGTTGTAAAACAAATAAAAAGTCACAGTAACGGGCCCCTCTGGGCCCCGGGCCGGGGACTACCGCCCTCCCAGCCCCCCGAAGCACCGCCCCCGTTCCCAGCACTGAACGTTCATACTACTCTCACTAGTAGTTGTCTGTCCCCTCTCACATTATTTCCACAGTCAGATTCCTCCAGTAAAAGCCCTGCAACTCATACCAAGAGTGTGTGACTTTGCACGCACATATTTACTTCCAAACCACAACGCCTAAAAAGTGTGTTTGATTTCTTATTCTGGCATGTCAGATTTTTTCACAACCAGACCTTGGTCTTTTACTTACAATCATCTGTTTAAATCACTGACATGTAGAACTTGTAGAATGTTCTACTAGAGAACCAAGTAAATCAGCACATTATAAACTGTGATTTATTTTGGCTGTGTTAAAATAATACAGCAAACTTAAAACAAAAAAAAAAATAATCTTTCTTTATGTCTTATGTCTCAAACATGGACTTAGTACCATGGTCTCTGAAGAAGAATCATATTCATCTTTATCTAACATTACTCTGCTTCCAAGTAAAGTGAGCATGTAGATTACTTGTACTTGCATGGTAGTGGAGTCAAAAGTACATTTGTCATTAATTGTGGAGTAAGTGTTTCAAAATAATGATAATAATGCTCAAGTTAAGTACAGACACAAAAAAAAATCAACCTAAGCACTGTCCTCAAGTAGGATTATGGTGCTCACACTTAGTCTGGATACTGGATCATTTGGGCAGTGAGAGACAGGGTGAAAACACACACTATACGGTTTCAGTGTGGTGTGTGAACAGACCCTGAGGGGAAAAGAGGTGTGTCATTTAACTCCTGCCAAACATCAGACTGGCTCATTCACAACATTATTCATGAATCTGTCCTACTAGGGCTCAGCCAATCAGTGCGCTCACAACTGGTGAGATGTGCTAGGCCCTCATCTGATTGGATGGTAGCCTCTCTGGTGAGGCCTGTGCATTGAGAGATCAGTGGAGGATTTCTGACTGAGACCTCTGCTGAGCAACGCGGGGAGAGAAAGTTAAAGCTGGATAATCTGATTAGAATTGTAACTTTCACCAACCTATAACTGTCACACATTAACTAGACTCTGCCGTAAAACAGTGAAGCTGCGTTCACAGGGTGATTCCAGGACTGCAGTTTAACCTCTTAATGCTAGGTCTGATTCAGTTTTGTATGTTGTGCCCCATCACTCTGTACATGGGTATTTGGTAGTATGGGCATATAGGCTATGTATATGTAGTTATACTTTTTATTTGGAGATAGTGATTGTTTTCTCTGTCACATTCAGATCCAGACATTGGTTTTCATTAGTCTCATTTCTGAAGTAATTGCAGGCCCACTACTGCTGGTAACATAACATATGAATAAATGAATTTAAAATACTATATTAAAGCCCATTTTTACTTTATTAATATTTTTGGTATACATATGTACATATGCTGTGTATGTCTATGTAGGTACATATGTGTATAGATATTTGATAGTGTAGACATACATGCACATCATGATCAGTAAAAACTATAATCATCCTCATCCTTTTAAGTTATGCATGCACTGTGCTGTGGATTGGGGTGAGGAGGAAAAAATTGCAATAATTAAAAAAAAGTATGTGTCAAAATGTTTAAACAAGAAAAAAAGTATCAAGTTTTATTGACATTAACTGACACAATAAAGTGAATAATCTGTCACTCTAAAGTCCTTTTGTGTTTATTACAAAAAGTATCCAGAACTTCGGCTTCTTCCTGTTGAACAGCAACACTCACTGTCAGTGACTTCAACTTCATCAACAGCATGTCACACATGAAGCATCAATTGCAAATACAATGTAAAACACAGAGTGACTGATTCCACTGCCACTGTCAAACACACATATGTTGATCTGAAACAGACATCAATAAATCACACGCTCAACTCAAGCAGACCTTGAGTTTTTCCATCTCCACAGATACACACATGAAATTTAGAATGACGATACCATATCCATGATTAAATGTATCAATTAAAAAAATTTAAACAAAGTCATGGATGTAAAGTACTAACCTGACCGGTTTCTTATATATTGGTGGGAAATTGTTAAAATGGAGCAGTGACTGTCAGGAAGCTGTTAATGGAGACTCAGCAAGTGAATCATCTAAAGATCAAAATGACCACAGATAAACTGCAGTAACTCAGTAAATACTGATTGAAATAATCAGGACATGTTTTCTATTCAAAGTTGAATTTTGGCCTGATTCAATGTTCTTCTCATTTCTAAATGTTGTATTATCCAGTGTCAAACAGTCAGGATACAAGCTCAACAATTCACACATACACAATCCATCCTCCCTCTTGTCTGAAGGACTAAGTCCTGAGTTTATCTCACCTGTTCGGTCCCTGCAAATAAACTCAACCTATGACTTGCAGTCACAATTCTAAAGTGATTATCATCCACTCATTTACATAATTATCAGTTCCTGATGTTGGTCATGGTTATTCTTTTATGTCCTCCTGAACCAGGACTTTTTTAGGCCGGCATGCATTGAGCATCTCTGGGCCACCCATGACAAAAGATAAGTGAAACAAACATGATATGTTTGTTAGTGCTCCAATTAGTAGCATGAAATGATGATGATGATTATGTGTATTTGTGTCTGCTGAAATACTTCACTTACACTAACTCCCACACCTTAACCCTAACCCCAGCTCTAGCTCCCATGTTGGCCTCTTTGAATCTCACTACAACATCCATCATGCAGATTCTCCTCCTTCTTCTTTGGATTTTGGACAGTAAAAATTTGATTATTTGAGCTGAGCTTCACAAAGTCCCATCATAGTGACACAGATGGGTGATACTCACTGATATAAACATTCTTGTAAATTGACTTATGTCCTAGCTGCTGATTCAGGTATTATTGAGCCTATAGTCTATATACATCATCATCATCATCATCATCGTCATCATACAGTAGCCGTCTTTTTTAGAACATCATTGCACAGAATGACCTGCAGTAAAAGTTTAGTCTGTGTACAGTCTGCAGGCTCCTTTAGGTCCCAATGTTTCTGTGCTCACATTGCTGGTTTGGAGCTGGCTTCATCAGAACCCAGACAACATTCTCAACCATGGAAATGAAAAGTCATTAGCTGCTTTTAGCACCATAGCATGAATATACAACCAAGAATACTCCCTTTAGCTTGAATGGATCCTTCTTATAGCCGACATAGAGACTGGTCATGATACTCCTGAGAACGTCTGAGGTCTATTTTTTTTTTATCAATGAATAATTAGTCTCCTTTAGATTGTCAATGGTTTCCTGAAATTGTATTCCTGCAAGATACAACACTGCTCTCAGGATGCTGTCCTGGTGCAGGTTCCTGGAGTCTCCTGTAGATTCACCTTGGACCTACAGACAGGACAGTAACATTGTTTTAGACCATCTGCTGCCTTAATATGACATGCAGAAACACAGCTTAATTTGAGGGTGAGTGTGAGGTTAACTGATGCAGGAAGACACAAGAAATGTGCCTGAGCCTGAGATGCTGTGATACAGTTGTGAGCGTACCAGTGATACATATGAAGAGATCACTGTTGACTGTTTACATTGTAAAACATGTGTTACTTACATTAGTACTGACTCCTTCAGATACAAAAGTGAGCCATGTCAATGAAGATTGCCTCTTACCTGTTGTGTGTCATGTGACTCTTGACCAGGTGTCCAGCAGCCAGAGCAGCCATCAGTGAAAGCTCTCCAGCCAGCACAGTGGCACATACCACCCTGGCCAGCTGCCGAGCATTCTCCCCTGGACATTCCTGACTGGCTCCCTGTACACCCAACATCTTCACACACACACACACACACAAAAACACACACACAGATCTGTTAAAGCTCCTGTAATTGTATTTTCAGCAGAAAGAGCATATCATCAGATTTAAATTTTCAAATCTGTGTTTGTTTCCACAGTAGTCACTGCAATGTGTGTATGTGTACCTGGAGGCAGGCTTGCTGGGGGGCAGGTTGGTGCCTCCTCCCACTGTGCCCAACTCTATTGAGGGCATGGTGCAGCTGATGTACAGGTCCTCTCCTGTTGGGCCTGATGCCTCCATTAGGGTGATGCAGTTACTGCTGCCAACTGATTGGGCTGGGTCCTGCAGGACACAATCATACACTTACATTAGCACTGGAAACCAGAATAAAGTGAAAAGTGATGAAGAATATTTTGCGAAAACTCTTTCACCTGTCCACAAGCAATGTAGATGGCTGCCACCAGGTTAGCTGCATGAGCATTGAATCCACCAATGCTCCCAGCCATGGCTGAGCCCACCAGATTCTTACTGATGTTCACTTCCACCAGAGCTTCTGTTGTTGTCTTCAACACCTGCAGTCAAGTGAAGTGAAATGAGCATGAGTTTGCTGAGATAAAGTTATAAAACATAGATATAAATATTTTTTATTTGATGGAAAGATCTTGTACAGTGCAGTCAAATTTCTTTAGATGATGCTATGCTTTACTGCCAGTGCACTGGACCTTTTTGTTACAGGTGACAGCCCAACCCTTTACTCTGTACCACCTGATCTACAACATAGATGACAACACACACCTCTCTGACCACTTTAGCTGGGATGGTGGCTTCACAGACAGCAGACTTGCCGCGGCCTTCAATCCAGTTGATGGCGGCTGGTTTCTTGTCAGTGCAGTAGTTCCCACTAACAGCTATGACCTGCAGGTCTGGGAAGTGCTGCTTAAGCCTGCTAAGAGCCTGCTCTGTACCCTGAAGGTAGGACAGGTGTGGTGTGAGTCATTACCATTACACAAGAAACACTGAAATCACACACACACACACACACACGCACATACACACAGAGTTACCTTAGAGATCATATTCATCCCCATAGCGTCTCCAGTCCTGGAACAGAAGCGGATGTACAGATTTCTTCCAGCCAGGGCAACCAGCAGTTTCTGCAGACGTGCAAACCTGCAACCACAACACAAAATCCACATGTAGATACAGATACTGAGCCATACTTTGAATTTTGTCCTATCCATGACAGGTTCCTGTTTTACCTGCTTGTGTTGTCAAAGGCGTCTTTCATGGTTTGGAAACCATCTGTGCTCTCCAACCAAGCCTTGACCTCTGCTGCCTCACAGGCGGAGGGTAGCCTCACCACAGGTCCTCGTGTCATGCCATCAGCCAGAATACGACTGCTGGCTCCACCTCCCAGCTGCAGTGTATTAACATGTTAACACATTAACACAAGATGCTGCTATCACAATAGTCTTTGAACTACTACTTAAGTACTAAACTGAATCAAAATGAATGAGTGCTTGTCCCATGGGAAAACGGTTGCTCAACTCACAGCAATTGCTCGGCAACCACGATTGGTGCTGGCAACCAAGCAGCCCTCTGTAGTTGCCATGGGAACCTGGAACTGCTTCCCATCCAAATGTAGTGGTCCAGCCACGCCCACTGGCACAGGAACATAGCCAATCACATTCTCACAGCAGGTACCCATAACCTGGGAAATCGGAAGTAAGTTACAGAAAGGAATCCAGTGTTTGTTGTGTGCCTTCACTTCAAGAAGAGAGGCAAACTTAACTGTGGAAAATATTAAATGCTGTCCTTGATGTAAAAAAGTACAAGGAAGATGAAAAATCTCCAGAGCAGTGCCATACTTTAACTACCAGACAATGATCCCCAACCCAGTGGTCAGGGACTTCACTGACTGGTGTGAGTCCTCCTTTTTAAGGATAAATGTCTCAAAGACAAAGGAGATGCTCACTGACTTTAGAAAAAATAACTGTACAGTTACCTCACCTGCGGTGATCTCTGGAGAAAATGTTGAGGTTGTGAACCAGTATAGATACTTAGGAACTGTACTTGATGATAGGCTGACCTTTGAAGCCCATGTTGACTCACTCTGTAACGTTTTACTCTTGTTTTATCAAGTTTTTATTAACTTTTAACTTCATCTGTTGGTTTGGTCTTTTAACATGTAAAAACAAAAACAAAGCTTCGGGAATTATCAGGGTGTGCAGCAAAATTGCTGGCACAGCCCTAAATGACCTCTCTGACCTACACAAGGAGAGGTCAGTGACCAAATCCAGACTGATCCTGGCTGATCCAGACCACCCCTTGTACAAGGAGTTTAGGTTGATTTCTTCCAGATGCAGATATCTGCATCCAAGATGCAAGACCAATAGACTGAGAGAGAGATTCATTTGTCCCTGCAGTGATCACGCTTTCAAAAGACCTATGTTGAATCATTAGGTGAAATTGGATGTGTCTGTTGTCTTGGTATACATGTTTTCTATGTTTTTCATTACTTGCTGTGAAACTAATTGCCCGTAGGGGATAATAAAGACTTTTGAACCTGAACCTTGAACCACTGGTTGCCTACATGTATCTGAGAGACTGTTCCAGGGTGAGACTATATAGTACATAATGCAAGTTAAAAAAAAAAACCACAGTAATCAGTCATATTTACAGTGATACTATGGTAGTTCTAAATGGCAATACTACCGGTAACTGTCTGGCAAATCAACTGTGAACCTACCCAATAAAGTGTAAAACCAGTAACCATTTTATCTCTACTGTGTGTGTGTCTTTACCTTGGAGTAGTCATAGTGTGTGTATGGCAGAGACGACAATGCAGAAGGAGAGGGTAGCTTTGAGGAGATCATCTGTCTTCGGATGGCCACTCCTCTCTCTGGCCTCTCCATAGTGGCCTCCAGTTTGTATGCTGGGATGTGTTTGGAGTTGACCAGCAGCATCACCTCAGCATCACTCAGAAAACGAGGCCCCAGCTGCAACATGCACAGACATGTGGCTATTAATTGTTGACTGCAATGTCATCAGACGAAAGAACAGATCTTTCCCAAGTGTCATTTAGCTTTAAAACTATGTAGTTTCTTGGCCTTATAATGTTTCAAAACTCACTGAAGTGATAGAAAAACAGTTAGTAGGATGAATCGTTCTGCCACTGCAGTCTGAGCAGAGTTGCGCAGGGTTGTTGACAGAGCTGGTGCCATTGCTGGTACCGCTGCCATTGCCAGAACCAGTGCCGCCACAATTGCTGGTACCAGTGCTGGTGTTAAGACAGTTTTGCATGTCTCTGGAGCTCTGGAGGGGAGGCTGGCCGTGTGGCCCAGCTTAGGGCACTCTTGTGTGGGTGAGAGGAGCAGGGAGAGTGGGCTTCAGCTAGGTCTCTGGAGCTTGGTGGAGCTGCGCTGTGTTCCTACCCGATCAGGAAAGTTACATAGTGTACTTACAACTGGTGGGACCTCTCTCAGGCTGCAGCGCTGGCACAATTCATCCTATTAACCATTTTTCTACCACTTCAATGAGTTTTGAAACATAATTCTAAGATCGAAAAACTACATCTTGTTGCTTTAAAACATTTTTGAAAACAGTCAGTTGTATTGCACAGGACAGAAGTTATGACTGTAAAATATGGCCATTATAGTTTATCACAGTCTGCTGTGTGTTTATAACATTGTGAACCTGTCTGGCCCTCCATGAGGTGTGTTCCTTTATATACTCTATTACCTGGGAGACTCAAGTGAGCTGAGTGCATAGTGGCCAAACAGGGCCAGGGGAAGCACTGCAAGTGTATTTTCTATTGGTGTCATGTACTAATCGGTTGAGCCTTAAAGAGATACCACTCTGACTAATCTCATTACAGCTCAGTTAAATCACACAACTTCCTCAAACCCTGCAGGCTGATTGGAGGGAGGTGACAACACAACCCAAGCAGACACCCAGTTATCAGCTGGGTTTATGGGTCATGTTTTACCTCAGGGTTGTTGAGGATAGCCGCACATTGGTCCAAGTCTCTGGGCTTGAAGGGGAGGCTCAGCTTAGCTGCCTCAGACTTGAGCTCCTCCTCCTCAGCCCCCATGACAAAGAGGCTCTTTGGCTGGGGGTCAGCAGCTGGGGTGGACAGAGGCCGGATGACCGCATCTAAGGAAATGTGGTGGGGTTAGAATTTACAGCATTCAAAAAAATCTACCTCAACATTGTCACTCCTGACACACCTTTCTCTGCCTGGTTAGAGACCACTGCAGCCACACTGTGGGAAGAGGTGAGGGGGCGAGAATTTGGTGGCTCCTTCCTGCAGCAGGTCTCAGTGGGCCGGCGTAAGGTCAGTGCTGGGGCAGACATAGTGATGGGGTTCTTCAGTGACAGTGTAGACTCCATCTCAACCTGCTCAAAGAAGATGTACTTGATCGCCAGCAGCAGGGCCAAGGCCAGACAGATAACCTGCTCTATGTCCATCGTGATCATCCTGCAGGGAGGAGAGGGACAGTTTCCTTTATGTCTCACACAAACATCACTATTGAAATGACAGTCTAATATCTCAATATAAGAAGACACTGGCAGCCATGTTATTTCTCATCCCAGGATGACAACAGTACACTCCAGTTATCCCAGTTCACTAGACCAGTCCAGTCCAGTGGATATGAGACATAGGAAATTCTGCAAGGCGGCAACAACATTACAGACAGGACTGTCTGTGATGTTGTAACCAAGGCCTTACCTACAGAACACATTTACAAAATCCACTGTAAATGAACTGCATCTTGTGGACACACTTTAATTTCACACTTACTAGCTTATGTGTACACAAACGTGCACATAAGCAGATCCACTGCTTCACCTGGTGAGGTAGAATTGCCAAAGTGGCTTCTCTGGCTCAACCCTCCTGGGAGACAGGTGGTCCACCTCCATGCCGACCTGTGGAATGCCCACTGTGGTGTTGATGGAAAGGGGCTCAGCAATCCAACGGCTGTGAGCATGAACCATCACCAGACCCAGCGACTGCACATAAAGTATTGAGAGGGAATCACATGGTGTTTGGATGAAAATGGAAAAACAGGAGAAGAACAGAAGGTGTTACCATGATCATCTTGACTCTCTGGGTCACAGGGTTGGGTTTGTTGTCCTCCTCCTCTATCACTCTGGAAAAGTGGCTCAGCTGCCAGATAGGGTGGCCCTCCTGACTCTCAAGAGACAACTACAGCAACACACACAACACTGTCAGTAAGGTCAAAATGAATACACATGTACACAAATACAGCCTCAGACTGCAGCCCTACCTCCAGCACCAGTGACACACAGGCAGGGAAGAAAGTCATGAACACAAAGTAGTTGGCCAAGACAGACATGCAGCCAAAGCAGCACATGATTTCCAGCTGCCGCACACCTGAGAGACAAAAGGCACAATTCACAGGAGGGAGTCAAAAGCAGCTCAGAGATCCATGATTCACGGTGTGTGGCAACAGACAATTTTGCCACATTCACGTATTTTTTTCAACAAGATTTTTTTAATATCACCAGATAAAGTCATATTTAAATGTGATGTTTTCCCCAAGTGCTTAAACTGTAGATGTCACTGAAAGGATAAATGGAGCTCCATGGGGCAAAAAGTACCTGACATGGTCCCCACCCCAATCACTAGGCACTCCACTAGGGCATCCAGAGTGAACGTCGGTCCCAGCACTGCCATGCCACGAGCAATGTTGTCCCTCACTTCATCCTGAAAGGTTACAGAGAAATACGCCAGTCAGGACATACTGCCAAAACTCTCTGCCTCATATGAATGTGATAAGTGAATATTTCTACATACCTGAGAACTGGAGCTCAAAGCAAACTTGGCAAGAGCACACGCTTTTGAGAGGTCGATAAGAAGCAGGAAGAAGGGCAGAGCCTCACTGAAGGACAGAGGAGGACAATCAGCTAGAGCTAGAGAGACACTAAAGAGAGGGCAGTATGAGGACTAATTCCTTACTTGAGGCCTGTGAGTTCTTTGTCAAGAAAGTGAATGACCACTGTGCTGAACACAAAGCTGGAGAAGATGGTGAAAAGGCCAGCAATACCTGAAAAAAGAGGATGAGTTGCTTTTTATTTATATCTGGTCAAGTCAGGGAATCTGAAAACATGTGACACTGTGACATCAACATTATTATCAACTTACCTAAAATATACTTGGATCCTAGCTGTCTCAAGTTCTGGAACTGGAAGTATATATAAACAATGGCGATGCAACGCGTGATGGTGAGGATGATGATGTCGCTGCTCAGTATTTGCTATGAGACAAGATCATAGACTCTTGTTAGGAATAATACCACAACTCAATGAAAGGTGGATGCAGCATCCCATATCTGTAAGATGGGATACAAGGCTGTCACCAGCAGCTGTTAAAGCTTAGCACAAAGAATCAAAACAGAAAGAGACAGCCAGCCTAGCTCCTCCCAGGGTGACAAGATCCCTCTATCAGCATCTCTAATACACTGCATTCACACCTACCTAACATACACACCAAACAATTTCTCAAAAGGGATTAATAAAGTATTTTGGGCATTTTCATATGAAGATAAGGACATTATGTCAGAACTGCGTAATTGGTCAAATGATCCATATGTTGTCAAGGTGACATGTAGTCTGAAGTGTAGGTGTAGAGACAGTCCTGAGGCAGTTTCAGTCTCATCTCATTGTCTCACCTCCTCTGATTTTGGGCAATCAAAGTTCCAGCCACATATCTGGTCATTGCCAGTGAACATATTCATTGACATCATACAGATGGTGAGAGTGACTGTGCCAACAATAACCTCCCATGGGTGGGAGGCCACCAGGAGCCCATGCATACGGAACAGACGGGTCAGCATGGTGGACCAGAGCTGCCAAACAAGAAGAGCAGCAAGAGTAAACTGTGAGAATAGATTGTCCAGGTTTCCACAGTCATCAGTACAGCAACAGCCAAAATCAGTGATCAGTTATTAGGTCTAGGTAACAAGGTAGGAAAACAAAAACATTATGTGTCAATACAGAATTCCGTATGCTTATCAAACTTATTATTTTAATCATGTTTAAGCAGAAATAAGGAAAGAGTAAAATTGATGTCACTGGTTGTACTGGTCCTGCGTGAGTATTTCAATAGATAGATGTTATTCCCACACTGTTTCAGTAAACCAGGGCATCAGACAAACCAACACAAACACCGGGAGCAGCATAGTCTGAAATGTATCATCTATAATCAACTCCCTGGCATCAGATGTAATCATTCCGTTTCATAAAACCTCCATAAATCATAAAATCTCACACTTCTCACTGTAACAGTCAATGTGTATTATTTTTACGCGAAGACTGACTGGTCCAAATCAAAGCAGCTGCGCACGTAATACGCCGACACGGTTTTGGGAGAGATCCCTTCTAACGCCCCCAGGTGCAGCCGGCCTGTAGTGTGCGATGGACGCGTTACCGGAGCGGCTGAGATGTGGCTTCGCTCACGGTGCATTCTGCCATCAGCCATTAAACTGGCCTGAATCGTCCGTGTGGCACTTGCACATTAAGATGAAGTGATGAGAGGACTGACTTACCGTGTGCCGGTGGAGAGTAGAAGGCTGTCTGGAGGCTGACGGTCACCGACGCTCTCAGCTGCTTCAGCAGCTTATGGAAGACAGATGAAACGATGGCACGCGTGTACATCACCCGACACTTCAGCCAATCACGTCAGTGACCTGCTTCACGAGCGCTTTATCCACGCCCCGTTTCCTTGGCGACGCAGTAATAGGGCGTGGCCAGGAAGAGAACGCCTGATCTCACCATAAATGACAGCGATCTGCTCAGGGAGCGGTCCCGGCCCAAGCGAATGACAGGATCGCCCCGTTAACGCACCACAACTAAGGGAATTTGTACTGACTGAAACAGTTTTCTTTAATGACTTCATAGGCTAAATCAAGATGACATTGAAACCTCTTGATTCAAATATTTTAATCCCTGCTCCAGCGCCTCAAACATTTGATGGGTGCATGAACTCATCTGGTACATTTACATTAGTTTACCATATAGTTTCACATTCTTGCTAAGAGGTTGAGGGACACGTGATTTGACCTGTATTCATTCAGTAGCCTCACTACATTCATACCTGGGCCTGGTCCAGGTTGAATGAAACAATAACATGTTAGATGAACCTACGGGAGTCAAACAAAATTACTATATTTTAATACCAGTAATAACCACACATGTTGGATTCTAGATCATGAAAATGGAGGAACTATTTTTCTGAATAAAAAGTATAGCAAAAGTGTAATTTAGATCAGGCGTTAGGTTTCCATTAAGTGAATAGCATACTTATGTGGTGGAAAATAATACACTGTCAGAATTGTTAAAACTCATGTTACATTAGCATACACTGAATTTAAAATCTGAAACGTATGCTACGTATGCCCAAAAAATAAATGTATTAATAAATTTAATTTATTAATTTATCTAATTTGCTAAACTACTAATCACATACACACACGTTGTATGACTCCTTTATTGCTCTGTCCATAAAGTGTGAGGTGAGGTGGCTGGCCAAGAGAGTGAGAGCGTTACTGTCCGTGACTGTGGGAGTCGCTGTGGAGCTGCAGGGAAATGCCATGGCTTTCTGCTCGTCCGCAGCAGCACCTGCACCAGAGGCGGCCTCCTGTGTAATACCACAGTTTGAAGCCGAGGGGTTTGGCCCAATGGCGTTTTGGTTTCCATACAGCCAATGAGTTAAACTACTGAAATCATATGTGGGCGGGGCTAAACGTCTGTTGAATCAATGACATTCAAAAAGTGCGGGATTCACGACTACCCCCCCCCCCCCTCCCGTTTTTTCATCTTGCAGCACCCAGATGGCTGGAAAACTTATCCCACACTCCACAGGAAGAGACTGTTTGAGAGGAGCAACCAAAAAACAAAATAGGTGATGAAGTCAGTAATGTTGAACTCTCTTTAACGTTTGTTACTAAAACCTATCCAGCCGAGAGTAGACTGTTCATTCTCTTCAAAGTAGCTAACCCCAATGAAGCGGTAAACGACCGCATAATGTTTTAGCCACTGTAGCTGCAGAAGTTAGCTCATGGAGTTCACATTACGTTTGGCTAACTGTTCGCAGCTAGCCAAAGTACAGTTAGTCACTGAATTAACAGTGAGCGCAGAAAACTAAATCAATAGACTGAACAATATGGCGGCAGGTGGTGTTGGTGCAGTAGTTGTGTCCCAATTCCGCGGCCGCAGCCTACAGAGGACCCAACCTACGCGGTCTAAGCAGGTTACAGTGATACCATAAGGCAGATTTCCAAACAATAAAATATTCAAAGACGTTTACAGTGCATACAATTAATATAAACAAGAAAGGATTGGAGTGACCAGAAGGAAAACAATTAGACTGCATATTCAGGTTAAAGACGTATAAGCCAGTGAAGCTGCAGCTGCTGAAGGACAGGAGTGATACTTGATGGAGGTGGTTCTGGTTCTGGTATTTGTGTCAGAATTCTGGATCAGCTGAAGCTCATGTCTGGACTTGAGAGCAAGACCTAAGAGTGGACAGTTGCAGGAAACATGTATGGAATATAACAAAACATGTCCACTGAATATGATAAAACATCTGTCTGTCCTACATGTGTGGGAGGTAGAAAAAGAAGTCACCAGCTGTTCTTGTGTGTTTCTGACCATCAGGTGGGTCTGACGTTGCTGATACAGGCATTGGTGATGATGGTGCACATGGCTCAGATTCAGGCTTTCCTTTGTGGGGTGATTTTAGTCAAGATCAAAGGTTAATTATCTGGTTATATCTGTAGCACTGAATCACAAGTGTGAAACACAAATCTGGATGAAATTATGGTGACTTATTGGTGATACTTGTGTTGTTTGTTGAGCTCAGTTTGGAACTGATCTCTGTTCTTAAGAACAGAGACAACTAAAAGCAGAAGCAAGTAATCATTCAATTGTTTGGAAGAGAAAGAACAATGTTGTTATTGTTGTAAGATTTGACATAGGGTTCTGTTGTTTTAGGCCTTGTTTGGTTGTGTCACTGTCTCTGCTTTCCTCTTCCAGAGATACTTTGGAGATGACTGACAAATATAATCAGGAGCATGAGGGACAAGGTGAAGTATCAGAATCAGATGATGACTCTTTGAGCCTGCTGCATGATCTTCACGTCTGTGAAAGCAGAGGGACAGCAGAGGTCATGGAGAGAAATGATTCAGGTGCACAGGTTGGAAACAAAGAGCAGGAAGTGGAGATGAAGATACACAGAGTGAACCCACCGAAGGGATTGATGTTCAACTGTGTCCAGTCTGCACCAGGCCACGCTGAGTCTACATCTCAGTCAGGTAACAACAGAATCATCAAAAGTATATGTATATGGCCACTGTAACTGAAGATGAACTTATGAAATTATCTTATAAACTTTGTTTTTTTTGTCATCCTCAAAGCAATTGTCTTAAAATGTGTGAAAATCCCGAACAAGAAACATCTTCACAAGAGAAATGAAAAAGGTGAGACTCATCTGCACAAAGCATGCAGGAGGAAAGAACTGGAACGAGTCAAAAGACTTATTCGGGCTGGGATTAGCGTCAACATGGAGGATTATGCAGGTTTGCCACAGCTATTTTGCTACTTTTTTATTAACATCTGCGACTTCTGCAGTCTGACACCTTTACTTAATGAATCTTCAATTACCCGTTAAACAGTTAGCCACTGGTGACAGTAAATGTTTAATTGTCAGGCTGGACTGCTTTGCACGAGGCTTCATCTGTGGGTGATGAGACAGTGGTGGAGGAGCTGCTGAAGGCAGGAGCTAATGTTAATGCCAGGAACTTTGATGGTGTCACCCCCCTACATGATGCTGTTATTGCTGGACACTATCAGGTAATGGAGCAACCCTCAGTCAGGTTTTCTTACGGGTTTCACTGAAACTCTTCACATAACCTATTGCTGTACACATCACACATTCCATGTGTTGTGGTTACTCTGTCTGCCTTCAGTCATAGAGGAACAAATCAACCAACAAATGACAACAGAAGACGGGAGGATAGCATGTGTGGAGTGATGTAGTGAGGACACACAGGCTGAGCTGTGATAGCGTGGTTTCCTGGAGGAACATGATCTATCTGGGCTGCACAGTCATTTAACAGCCAGAGACACACACAGTCCGACCTAGCTGATTTTATCCTGGTTATGGAACATGAAAAAAAACTATTAGCTGTTAATGAAGATGTCACACTCTGTAGTACTTTACAGCTAATCTTATGATACTTGTCTTATCCTGATCAAGGCTTGTTATACACTCAGACATCACGTGACTGCATTGTTGTGAGATCATACACAGTAGCACTTATCAGTTTGAATGGGCAACAGGGCGTTCATGTCGTAAACTCTCTGAGGCAGGTGAAGGCTCCACCACTTACCAAGATGCTATCAATGTGTTGTCTAGGTGGTGAAACTGCTCCTCCAGTGTGGGTCCAATGTCAGTGACAAGAATGTCAGTGGCTTCAGTGCACTGGACCTTGTAGAAGAGGAGGATATCGAAGAGCTGCTCTCAACTTTCCAAACATCACCTGTTATACATGGGCAGCCTGATGTTGCACATAGACAACCAGGTGAGCTACCCTCTATGTTCCACACTGGACTATAGAGATCAAACTTTTCATCATCAAACACCTCATCAGTTATGGGTTAAACTCCATTGAAAGGTGTGTTGTTGATCCCCTTGAAGCAGGGCAGCTGATGCTAGAGATCTCTGGAGGTTTTGAAAATTGTTATGCTGTGAAGGTTAGGATTAAAGTTTGAGTTGAAATACATTCACACGTTTCTAGCCTTATGGTGGTGAGTGTTGGATGGTAGATGGCATCATGCAGATCACCCAGGCCTATGGGATGTTGATAGATCTAAAATGTCTATTCCAGCCGATTCCAGCTGACATCGGGCGAAGGCTGGGTACACCCTGGTCAGGTCACCAGGCTATCACAGGGCTCGCGTTCACACCCGCAAGTAATTTAGTCTAACCAATCAACATACTGCACATGTCTTTGGATTGTGGGAGGAAGCTGGAGAACATGGAGAGAACCCATATAAAGTCCACAACAGAACACCTGCTAACTGCTAACCACTGCACCACCAGTGTGTTGAAAATATTATGCCTTATGCCTTGCACATGGTCCAGGGATCAGTCAGTTGAGGATTGACTGGAGGTAGTAGGTGAACAGGACTGCTACTATGGCACTGTGGCACTACTGTGGCTCTTACAGGAGGTCATCCACCATGTATGCTGTATGCTGCCGTCTAGTGGCCCAACAAACACATCACATTAAGTGAATATGTCATTTATGGTGTTGTGTGTGAGTGCATTCACTGGCCACTTTATTGGGCACACTTGTTTGACTGCTTGACGATGCAAATACCTAATAGGCCAATGACATGGTGGTGATGAAATGGTGTAGGGCAGAGGTCTTCAACAGGGGGCTGTGACCCACAGGGGGTCTGCGGAGGTAGTGCAGGAGGGGTCTCAACATTTTTTGTTGATTAGACAATTTTTTATATTTTTCATTTACACATTTATGTTTAAAATAAAAATGTCGGTTTGAATAGCTTGTGTACATGGTTATCATGCAATGGACAGACATGTTTAAAATACAGACATTAATATATGAACCTGTGTATTATTTGAATAGCTTAGTACAGTATTGAATGCACAATAACAAGATATGTTTAGACATGGCGCTAGGCCCAGTTTAATGAAAAACACAATTTTATACTATATATACAGTAGGGGGTCCCTGCTCCATCTCTCCATCAGTTTGGGGGTCCTTGGCCTGAAAAACGTTGAAGACCCCTGGTGTACGGGAAATCTTCTTGGCACACTTTGGGGCCATTGCTACTAATTGAGCATTGTTTAAATTCCACAGCTTACCTGAGTAAAGTTGCAGACATCCCTTTATGACCACTGTGTACTATCCATCTTCTGATGGGTACTTCCAGCAAGATAATTTGTGTCTATGTCACAAACATCAAATAATCTCAAACTGGTTTCTTGAACATGAAAATGAGTTCACTTTTCTCAAATAACTGCCACAGTTACCAGATGTCAATCCAATGGAGCGCCTTTGAGATGTGGTGCTACAAATGATCTGCATCATGGAGGTACAGCTGACAAACAGTTCTTTCCATATACAGTATCAAGGTAGAAATGCCAGCTGCTTTGTACTACCACTTACATTTTACTGTCACTGTAGCTGTAGTTGATTCTATTGTGGTTTAATAGACTCATGTTGTGTTCAGTATGCCATCAGCCAGAAACAGACTCTCAGACATATTCATTCATTGATTGTTATATGTCGGTTTATATACTGTATTTGTGGAAGCAGTGACAGCACTGCTACAGTGATTTCTCTGTCCTCCAGTCCTACTTTATACACCAAAGTTAGTGGGTATAAGCCGGTTTTTGTTTTTGTTTGTTTAGTTGTTTTCTGGTCGAGGGTTAGGGTTATTTAAAGTCTGTTTAAAGCAGACTTTCACTTGAAATGATTTCTGTTTGTGTGCTATTACTTCTTGAACATTTGCATTTACAACAGTACATTTTACCATTGCTGTGATAACACTGATAATCATGATCATTTTGGACACTATTATCTCGATACTCCTTTTTTATTTTTATGTTACACATGTTTAATATTACACACTTGTCATAACAGCCATTTGATCCGTCTTGACATCATGAGGATATGACAGCAGCTTGGAAATGAGTTCGAGACAGTGTCCCATGAGAAGGAGGGGCACATGTAACACACACCTCTGTGTGTTTTCAGTTAGACACCTGTCATGATCTCTCCACCTGTAGTCAGTTGTTGGCACTTACATTACCCCAAAGCTGAAATAACCAGTTATTTAAAGATAACTGTGGGGCGCTCAGTGTGTTGAGCGGGCACCCCATATGCTGAGGCTACAGTCCCCACTGCAGCCGGCGCTGGTTTGAATCCTGAATCTGGTGGCCCTTTGCTGCATGTCATTGCCCCCCTCTCTCTGCCTCCCCATTTCCCCAACTCATCCCCAACTCTCCTATCAATTAAAGGCAAAAAGCCCAAAAATATACTTTAAAGATATTTGTCAATGGTACTTATGATGTACATTCAGTAAGTTTTTGGTTGTTTTGGTTGAGAATTTATGAAATTATAGTAGTAGTAGTAGTAGTAGTAGTAGTAGTAGTAGTAGTAGTAGTAGTACTGAGTTCAGTGTTTATTCCTGACAGGACTGAATGCGACTGGTGTCTTGCTGAACTTACAAACTGATTTTGTTGTTCTCAATCATTGAAAAGAGTTTTACAGAATTTTATTTGAACTTTTTTGGTGAAGGCAGTTGACGCTTAAGTAGTTTTAGCAGCATATTGAATGTTAGACACTGTGAGTTAGTACCAAAATGTGATGTTGGATGTCCTAAGGCAAGACTGATTCTTAATGAATTCTGAGTATAGACTCTTTCAGGTGCCACATCTTCAGAGGCTCAGGGCCGCATGCAGCTCTCCTGCCAGAGCAGCTTCCATCTCAGCTGCACTGATGATGTACAGTCCAGAGCGTCAGGTAACAGAGATGGAGCCAGAGAGCCCAGTGACATTCAACTGAGGAAGGAACACACCACCGCTGATGATGTGAGAGCTTCTTACACTAAAGCACCTTCAAACTCTAGTTTGCAATAGAGCCAGACAAGGCTGGATTAAATGTACACACAAATAAGGCCTTTTTATCAGTTTATGTCTGGAGACTTGCAGCAACACTGCGTTTACAACCTTGATGTGATAAAGATACGTTTTCACTACTCATTTTTCATAGCTCAGACATTCAGAGGCTGTGACAGTGGCTTTAGAGAAAGTGGCGAGGAACCAGGCAGACATGTTGAACTGGCCTCTGGCACATCTGCAGGATGCAGGTAGAACAGATTCACACAGTCTGCTTCACCGGCAGCAGCGAGAACACACGTTAAGATGAAGGGACATTGATTTCAGGTTGTCCCATTATCATTGACATGGTGTCTCAATAACACCTCAATGGAACTTCAAATTTTACACAAATTCCCACTTGGACTCATGGATCAGCTAATTAGATTTGAGGGGCAAGAGATTAAAGGTCAAGGTCATGATGACCCCACAAAATGTGGTTTAGACCTTAAAAATAAAATATCTCCGTAACACCTTGATGAAATGTTCAACATTCATTTGCTCACAAGGATGAGCTCAGTAGATTTGGTGCTCACAAAACATGTTTTAGCTATAAATCAAGACTCCACAAGTTATCATAACACAGCTTGATTTCAGATGGAGGAAAACCATAAAGAATGATGATCATTTAATGTAGGCGTGTGTTTTCAGACAGATATCACGCAGCTCTAACACAGATCCAGAGTGTGCTGACTGTGCTGCTCACCAGACAGCATTTCCAGAAGGATCATCTTTCCCAAATGTACCGGTCAGTTCAGAAGCTTCTCTCATCCTTCACCCAAGTGAAGTGAGTGTGTGCAGCAGTATCTTGTGCTGCTGGCTCACAAAGCTTGTGAGCCAGAAGCACAAGATACTGCTGCACACACTCTCTTTGTCAGAAACACATAATGCATTTGTGAAGAAGAATAACCTCTGGGGTTCTGCAGTGCACAGTGATATGCTGCCTGTACTGATGATTACCAGACAACACTGGAGGAGGTCTGAAAGGAACTCTCCACTACACCAACTTTGATTTTTATTCAGACTAGAAGAACAGGCAGCTCTCCAGTGTCAAACAGTTTAGACTTGAACTTTCTCCAGATATGATTTTTAGACTTGATAATATGAATTTATTTATTAATAAAAAATACATTTATTTTTTGAAACTGTTTTGAAGAAGATAAAGATTCACTCAGAAACACTCCTGTGTGGTTAGTTGTAGTTCATTCTGGTTAACTGTGGTCCTTCTTTGATTCTTAATGCAGGACTGTGTCTGGCTCCCTTCAGCAATATGTCTTGAATAGTCAGCTCGACTCTCTTCTTTCCTGTCAGAAGACTTTGGTGGAAATTCTCCAGAAACAAATGCATTTGGTGGAATTGTATGTGTCTGTGAAAGCCAAAATGTCCCATCAGCCTGCCAACCATGGGAGCAGTGTAGAAAAGATACAGCAGCCACATCACCTCTCCATACCAGCCTCCATTGAACCTGGGGGTGCACACAGCTGTAATCAAGACAGGCAAAGCTGCAAAGATGTGACACTGGTAAGATTGCCACCCCCAATCAAGGCCAAAGACCATGTGACGCCCATTACCAAGGGGGAGAAGACTCGCTCTCTGAAGAAGAGCTCCAGCCGCTGTCAAAGCAGCACCTCACAACCAAGAAATATTGAACAACTTATCAGCTTTCAGATGAAAAGAAAGAATGCATTGATACAGACACAGGCTAAAGATAACAGCAGGAACCTCCGTCAGCTCGTACTGAGGGGAATCCTGCCCCTGGAAGTACTCTTCAGCTGCTGCTTGAGGTCAGGCTCGATTTATTATTTTTATTTATTTATTTATTTTAAATGTGTGTGTGGGGGGAGGGTGTTGTATATTTATTATTTTGAGGACCAAAATGCAGCTGTAAGTTTACATTTTTTTAACCTATTAAAGATGGGATAGACAGGATTTGTTTCAAAAACAAAGTCCAGTTCCTGGTATCTTTGACCAATCGAATCTATTCTGGTCTTGGGGTTCCTGATTGGTTGAAGGGCCAGCCCTACTCTGTCCTAACAAATCAGAAGGACAGAATAGGGCCAGCCCCTCAACCAATCAGGCGCTTAAACTAGTGTCTGACTATGCAAGTCTGGTCGCTTTTCCTCTGTTTTGCTAACCCTCCGCCTGGCCGTGTGCGTTTGTTTTTAACAAAGCCGGCAAAAAAGCAACCCATGGAACACTGGATAACGTTACAGTGATACAATGTTTATATTTGTGTAGTCTTATCCGTCATAAACAAAAGATTACTGGTTACGTGCGTTTGTGTCGCGGTGTGCAGAGACGAGAGCTGGGACACGGGGGCAGAGGCACTGATGGTGCAAGGATGGTTTTCAGCCCAGAGACGCCAGGTGGAAGACAGAGAGCCTCCGTTCTCCCTCTCCCTCGTAACAGCTTCGGAGTAATTGTGATGGTTACATACAAATATGTAACCATCACAATTACTCCGAAGCTGTTTAATTAAGGTGAAAATGTAGCATAGCCACGGGAAAAACCTGCATAGTTCCTCTTTAAATAATACATTTAAATTTTGTCAGTTAATGGTTTATTAATGATCGTTGGCTATCAATTGAAAGAAAAAAATCACAGTGAGGTCCCTCTCATCAGATAGTTGATTTTGTTGTTTCCAGGTTGTTGGTAAATGTGGTATTTTAAAATTGTTCTCTGAACACATTGTATAGTCTACACCCGTTTTCCTCAAACTCCGTGACATGTCTTACGCCATAGTGAGAGAACACACCCTGTACACTGATAAACCTTTACACTAAAAGACAATAGGTTGGTGATAACAGTGAACCTGCCACCCAACCCTTCTAAAGCACAAGTTCTCCTGCTTCTATACTGCTGTACTGGCAACACAGGGTTCAGTGAAGGAGAAAACAAACTCATTGTCTTGCCTCTACAGGGTCACTGGCACCATGCTCATGTGCTGAGAGATGGCTTGATAAAGGACAGCAAAGGGAAGCTGCACCTGGCCCCAGAGCGCTGGCTGGGGTCAATTCTTGGAAACAACATCCCAGTGAGCTCAGTGTTTGCCTGGGACAAGGTCTTTTTCTTTTCTTTATTTATTTATTTATTTTTTATTTTCTTTATTTAGTAAAATAGTGCAACAAAACAGTGATATGGGAAACACATAACTGACGTTACAAGACATATGACAGTAACGGGCAAGGAGAATATATTTAACAGACAATAATATGAAATGGTCACAATGATGATGTGGCCAAATACAGTTATCTTGTTAAAGGGGACCTATTATGCTTTTCCAGCTTTTCAGACTTGTAAATATGTTTACAATGTAGGATACTTGTTCTAGAGGACATGGAAGTGCCATATCATGAAGTAGGAGGTGTTGAAGTAATCCTGGGTGTAGTTTCAGGAGCTCTGAGCTGCTGCAAACTACCAAGTTTGGAGAGTTCTTTTAAAGTCTCATTTTGTAACGTCACAACTTCAGTGGAAGTTCCCTATATGGCAACTCACCTGGCTCTAGCCTCAATGCACTGTGGTAATGTGAGAGGAAGCGTATCACTATGCAGTGGCCCTTCAATATGTTGACCACTTTCAGCAGGGTTGGCACAGTGGGGGATCTGAGCATTTCAGAGGGAAGCAGGAAGGAGTCAGAATGGAGGAGTACACAGACATATGCAATAGTTATGGAGTTTTTTATTGAAACTTCCAATAGTGCCCCACTGGGGTCCAATATCATATTAAAAGCCCCTGAAATTAGCATAATAGGTCCCCTTTAAGTGAGTTCAGTGGGTGTGTGTAGGTGGGTGAGATCATTTAGATGTATTTGGCATCTAAGTGAGACGCAGAGGAGCAGAAGTGTCCATTTTGTGGTTTGATGAGGTGCAGTGTGTGTGGTGGGGAAAAAGCTGAGTTTCTTTTTCCACCACCAGGACCTGAAGCAGTGTACCCACAACAAGTCAACTTTTGCCTTTCATATCTTCTTTACTCCCTGGTAGTCAGTAGAGAAGCAACAGGAAAACAGAGATGATACGTAACAAAGACCACATTCTTATGAAGAAGCTCACTCTGTTACACCATTTTCTGATTCACTCAGCTGATCTCCAGCTGTGTGTTCCATAGGTGCACATGTATGTAGGAATAAGGTAGTTAAGCAGTTCAAAAAGTAGTGCTAGAGTTAGGTGCTGTTCGTCAAGTAGAGACTCAGGTTTTAAATGTGAAATCGAAATTGTGAGTTGGTAAAGATCTTGTCCACCAGAGGATCTGGAGCTGAGGGCTAGAGACATCAAAAAGCACTGCAGGTGGTCTAAGTATCATATACAACAAGAGAAATAGATTACAACACCACTCTTACCTTCTAATTATTACCCTTTAAAATGAATATATATTAAACTTGGAAAGTTAGACAGGTGATGGAGAGGAGTGACATATAATTCATGTTTTACGCATCAGAATAAAATACACTCCTGGTGACAGTGACAGTGTTATGGTGATTTGAAATATTTATGCAATCTAAGAGAAGAGCCAGGTGCTCATAACTCGAGGAGGATGACGTAATCACCTGACGGCCACTTCCTTCCATCATGGTGTTGCTGTGAAACAAGCCCCATATCTCTTCTGTTAAGGCTGTAAATTATTAATTGTTCATTGTAGAGCAGTGAACCTCTGACCCCTCACCCACCTGCCATCTCATTAAGAAGATGAAGAGTAGCCATTTAGGTGTTACACAGTGTTGCAATTTGCTTGGCCCTCAGGTTTCACATGTGCCACCTTCCCATTGATGAGTTACCTATCCATGGTGTGCAAGATATTTATTTTAATAATGTCATTAAGATATTTATTTAAAAATGCTATTTGGAAGCTGTGAAATGAATACACAGGTGCAGATACAAATATATAGGGTTGAAAATGAATCAGATCCTTTAATTATCATTCAGTCAGTACACCATAGATGAACTGCAGAACAAATTATGAGCACATTCACAACCTAAAAACGTAAGAGCGTACCTTATAAGATGTACTGCACATATAGAAATCATATTGCACTATATAAAAACAATATTTCGCTAATTTAAACAGAGCTTTGAGCCCTTGAGATACTGTACTGCGTATTTAATATTCAGATGGCAGTTGGGTAAAAGCTGCCGCCCCCCCCCCCCTTTTTTTTTTTTTTTGCACTTCAGGCTGCGGTACCTACACCTTTGCGGTACCTTTGCCAGAAAATAAAAGGGTTCAGACTAATTACAGATGAGTCGATCAGCTGGAAGACCCACATTAAACATGTACAAACTAATGTGTTAGTGTGCATTTCAGAATTAAACAAAGCAAAGCAGGTTCTGGATTAGAAATCACTCCATTTCAAACTGTTCTCTAGTTATGCAATATTTAAATTACTGTGCAAAGTTCTGGGGCAACTATCTGTTCTACAAAAAACAGCATGGATCATTCATAACGCTGTCTATCAGGATCACAATAACACATTATTCTGTTTAGGTTACTCGGGTATAGAGGATTTTCACAGGACACATGGGTGATGGAGTCCTCTTTGTAAATAACTCTTTCACTGTTCGCCCAGGTGACATTTGGAGACCGGCCCCTGTCTCATTATTTATTGAACATGGCAGCTGAAGGAAGCTCACCACAGATGCGTCCTGAGGACAATGTTCAGCACTGCAGGGCTGCATCTCCACAGAGGGCACTGACCACAGGTCTGTTGTTCCTGACTTGTCTGACCCTACACAGCCACACCAACGCTGAGCACCTCAAGCAAAGAGAGAGCAGGCATACAGCCACTGAAACTTCCTGTCAGCAGTGAATCACCCACCTCACGTTTCCCACTAGACTCTGAACATTGTTGTAAACACCCTTATTAAAGTGAATTCATTTAGTTCATTTCCAGTTCTCTTCCAAAAGAGACCTGTGAACAACAGAATACCACAATAAAACTAGGAATGAAAATAGTAATTAACTAAGATGTTTACAATGGACATACAATTCATCAAATAATGAAGCTTTAAATCCCCAAAGGGATTTGATAAATGAGTTGATAAAATGGTGGTGTTTAAACAGTGGTGATAGGGGCCCCTGCTGGTGGTTGTATGGATCCTCTTTCTATGGATAGGGAACGTGGAATAGTATCGTATATGATATACAGTTTCAAAAGACCACTATATATCATACTATACATCAGCCCTGATATGGGACCAGAGCCCCACCTCGCCATATGTCAGCTTGGATTGGCTCCAGCGCACAGATAAACAGTATGGCTAATGGGTGGATGATCTTATTACCTTATTTACAAAATGGCTGCATGTACATTTAATTTGTTTTGTTTTTTTTCTCTATTATTGAGAAATGTCATTCCCCCAGGCTCTCTCACTGCTTTCCTTTCTCGCTACACTGTCCTGTCAAATAAAGGAACAAAAAAAAAGTTGCCCAAAAAATCTCTTTAAAAAAATACTGAAACAAAAGATTTTACATGTATGTCAGAATTTATTGAAAGAAATATGGATGGAATGTTCCTGTGATTGTTATTTCAGTACTAATGCCACCAAAATAACGCATTCATTTTGATTGATTAATCACACAGTAAAAATAATGTTTTCAAAAAAATGAATGGCGGTTGATAACTTTCTGTGGTGGCATTTGTCCTGCCTCATTGAAACTATTCTTAAGTCAAGGCAAGAATCACAGAGCAGGTCATTTATTTATTAGATTGTTGTTGTAATTGCTGAACAGCCCTTTTCAACACGTAAGAAATATGGCCTATTGTGTTCTTATTTTGTATGGTGGGGAATCCGTGCAGCATGACAAAAAACAGATCTAGACCAACAGAATGCAGTTTGTGTGTGGATGAGGTGTTTATCATCACCTGTAATGAATACTTTTGACAGGTTGAGGAAGAGGGCAGCTAAAACTAGTGTTTAAAGATGGACTTGATATGTAAAACAAAGTTATTAATGCATTTAAATTCCTTTTGATCTTATACAGAGACAGCACTGAACAGACTGATGAAGATCAGGATCATCCATCTAGTGGACAGGGAGGAGTTCCTCCCCACAGCTGTGATGGACTACTACTGGGAGAAGCTACTTAAAAGAGACTACTCAGAGTCTGAAGACTGGAAGAGTGAATTACTGTAACATTTTGTTCATAGGTGTGTTTCTGGTCATTGTATTCTGAAACAGACTATTTGACAGTTGTTGTCGTTATATTTGCCTTTGCCAACTTTAATGTTACCACTGTGTATATGAGATCAACCCAATGATGATTCTGAAGACTGTAGTTCTATGGATAATCCACTTTGAACAGTTTTCCATGTACTGACTTTACCTGTAACATTGATACGTGATATTTCTGCTGCTGCCAGCATTAAACTAATAAAAGAGTTCATAAACGTCTGTAGTTCAACTTTCTGCAATATAGTGAAACCATGACCCTGCACCAGATTGTAGATATGTTTAACGTTACGTGTGTGTTGACTGCACATGTGTGTATGACTCAGACAATACGTGTACATACTCAGACTGTGGACATGTCGTTATTTCCATATTTTCAGCCCGTCCACGACTGTGGTGAAACGGGTAAAGAGTGGCTGGTCAATGTGTCGTGGGGTGGTGGATGTGTATGGCCATGGGCGGACCGCTGCTCCCAGCGGCCACTCCTCTCAGTTTCTCCTGCGATGAAGCTCCGGACTCAGCAGACGGGACTTTGATCGGCTCTGTCGAAGTGCTGTCAAAGCTTCTTTGGTGCTGTCTTGACTCTTGTTTAGAGATGTGAAGTGTGATACCAGTGGTCCAGGACTCAGCCTCACCATGTGATTCCTGTTAGAGAAGTTTTTTCGGGTTGTTGTGGGATTAATGGAGTCAGACCTGAGGAGTGTGACTTCAGAAAGTGCTTCTCAGACACAAGATTCTCTCGATCTGTTCTCTCAGGTCGGTGTCTGTGTTCATAACTTTATTAGTGTTTTCTTTTATGCCACACACTGAGTGAAAAGTGCCCGTGCCCGTTACACTGAGGTCCTTGTGGAACTGTGGGAGACTTACATGGAGCCACTCAGACGCAACTTCAACAAGCAAGGTAATAAGAGTAGAAGTAGCTTCTATCGTCTAACTTCTCTGTGACTCAGCATTTTAATTGACCTGCTGTCTAAACTGAAAAAACATGAGGGGGATTATTTAAGGGAAAGAATGTGTAATTTTTTTATGAACTTTGATTAAGAGTTTCGTCGACCTTAAAGCTGAAAATATAAGTTAAGTGTGAATAGTTTTTTTTTGTTTTGTTTTGTTTTGTTTTTTGCCTCACTTAATAAAATGACTTTATTAATCATCAGTGGGAAATGAATTTGTCTGTCACCTCATCTACCATTTGCAGAAGAGTGAAAAAATCTGATGGCTGTTCAGTCCACCACAGCTTTTTTTTTTTTTTTTTGATCAATCACGGTCATGATGATGATCTGAGTTGTTCAGAATGGCCTCTAAGAGCTGCAGTGTGCATCAATGTACATTTTGCATAAATGTTTAAGATCATCAAACAAATTGTAATATTAGACCAAGATAACCTAGAGCCTAATTACTTTTTCACATAGGGCCAGGTTTTTTCCCTTAATAAATGAAATCATAATTTAAAAACTACATTTTATATCTAGTTGGGTTATCTTTGTATGTTCTTAAAATTAGTTTGATGATTGTAAATATGTAAGTGTGACAAATATGAAAAAAATAAGAAATCAGGAAGGGGGCAAACATTTTTTCCCAGCACTGTATATATGTAGTATGAATGTTCATCTCCATGTTTTTATCCCTTTGTTCGCAGAATGAGAATAAGATGTGCTCACCACTTCCATAGATTGAGACACAGGTGCTTCCTGTTTTCTCTGTCTCTGCTGGTCGTCTGCCTGCTCAAACTGGTCTACATTAAAGTGACAGTGAGGGAAGGCATCTACATTGAACCCTATGGTATCACCGTTAGCATATCCAGAATCCACAACCACAGGGATGTCAACTGCACTGCAATTTACGAGCTGGACCCTGTGGAGATTGGTAAAGCTCTGGAGTTAAAACAGAAGGTTATTATAGATGTGGATGATGATAGCACTGTGAGTCTGACCTCAGATTGTCAAACATTTATCAAAACAAGGGCCTACAATGAGGTTCCAGTGTCAGAAGCAGAGCAGAATTTCCCATTGGCTTACTCTCTGGTGGTGCATAAGAACGCACCCATGGTGGAGCGCATTCTTCATGCCATCTACTCACCACATAACATCTACTGCATCCACTATGATCAGAAGGCCTCTCCAGTGTTCATAAAGGCCATGAAAAACCTGGCTCACTGTACTCCTAATGTGTTTATTGCCTCAAAACTGGAGTCCGTAGAATACGCCCACATCAGCAGGCTTAATGCCGACCTCAACTGCCTCTCTGACTTGCTAAGGTCAGAGGTCAAGTGGAAGTATGCCATCAACCTGTGTGGCCAGGATTTTCCCCTCAAGTCAAACTATGAACTGGTGATGGAACTTAAGCAACTGAATGGCAGTAACATGCTGGAGTCCAGTCGACCGAGTGAACTGAAGAAGCAACGTTTCAGCTTTCAGCACGAGCTGAGGAATGTTCCTTATGAATACCGTCGTATTCCAGTCAAAACCACAGTGGCTAAAGATGTTCCTCCTCATGGTATTGAGATATTCATTGGAAGTGCATATTTTGTTCTGTCAAGGGATTTTGTAAATTATGTCAGCAGCAGCAAGATGGCAAAGCACTTTCTGACATGGTCTGCTGACACATACTCACCAGATGAACACTTCTGGGCCACTCTCGTCAGGGTTCCGGGGTTCCAGGACACATTCCCAGGTCCGAGGCTGATATTACAGATCTGAAGAGCAAGACACGACTGGTAAAGTGGAACTACTTAGAAGGACACCTTTATCCAGCGTGCACAGGTACACACATGCGGAGTGTCTGCATCTATGGAGCTGCTGAACTTCGCTGGCTCCTTAATTATGGACACTGGTTTGCCAACAAATTTGACCCCAAAGTGGATCCTGTCCTGATCAAGTGTTTGGAGGAGAAGCTAATGGAAAAACGCCAGTACGTGTAAACGTGAGAGAATGGTGTCAATATTTCATGTTATTAGACAAAGTGAGAGATGACAAAATGAAAAAGTCTATCAGCTCAGTTACAATCACTTGTCTTCATCCATTCCAGAACATTCTCAGGCTGTTGTTTTCAGTGACCACTCCAGCAGCATGAACAGGTGACAAGTGCCTCATTTCAGGAAGTGCTTTCCAGCCAAGAAATGCAACTTCATATCTCAATTGTGTCCATACAGACAGGACTGCTCTTCTAGTAAGAGTAGAAATACCAAAAAGCCATGTTACTGTTGTGTGTCTGTAAAAATCTGTTTTTCTTGTTGATTGAAGAAAGCAACGGGTTTGAATATAGTTCAGAGTGAAATAATTCTGATCTTTGATCATTTATTTATTTCTAATAAAAAACAATTTAAAAAAATGATACTATTATAGGTTGCATGTCCTGAAATGGTCCGAGTAAGTCACATGTCTGAACACTCATTTGTTTATAGCAGGATTTTGCATCAGTTGTATGATTTGTGAAGTTATTGAATTACGTCATCAAGGAGGAAGTTAGCAATAGAGGCCAAACTGTTTCTACCAGGCTGTGAACATTTCTGAGAGTCTAGGTGGATTGATTCACTGTTGAATGCTCCCTTTTGGCCAGAATGGACAAATTAGCTCATTAGTGAAACAACTTAGTGACATGTGCGGGTACAGGATACAGAAAGAGAAAGGAAAAGGCCTTCCCACAGTGTGGAATATGATAGTTAGGGATATTCAAATTTTGTGTGAAATTTATGAAAAATGTAAAAAGTTCATGCTACAGTGATATTGTATCATGAAAATAGGGTGTCTAAGTAGAAGTATGGCATGGTAATTTCTTCATCTCAAACAAAGTATTGAAACAAAAGCTAACAAAACATTTCAATGTCTGTAAGTTGTTATGTGGCCAAAGGACGTCCACTTCTCTTCCTTTCTATGACTCTTACAGTCTCTCTATGTCTGTCTGGATTAGAGGGTGAATGGCAGGAGAGAGAGGGAGGATAGAGGGACCATGAACAGCAATATATACTGGTAATTGTTAATTGTAACAGTGAAAAGTAACAACTGTACCCATATGTAATTGTGATGTTGTATGTGCATGTAAGTAATTTATTGTTATAACCCCAACAGACCACTAGTAGATGCATAATGAAAGAGTAGAAATATCACTACTACCACCAGGTCACAAATTATTCTTTTTCTTCATCTGTTTTGTTTTTTTCTGTTTTCGACAACAACAGTCTCTGTTCTCACACACCAGATGACAAGCACTTGGTTTGAGTCATGCCAAGATCTTTAATGAGGGAGGCTATTTCAGTATTGGCAGTGTTTTTGCATTGATATAATGATGTATTAAAATGATAGACATTCCTGTCTGGTAACATGACATAGTTACATTGACACAGTTACAGTTAAACCTCATTCTTCAGCTGACTCAACATTTCTCTAGCTCATTAACACACATTAACACAAACATTATGCCACTGATGAATGATTTACTTGGAGTAGACTGCACTAATTTTAACTGCAGAGACCTAATCATTATTTGTAGTTCCCCTCTGTCATGTTACTATGTAAATCTTGATCTAGAAGCCAGTGCTTAGACAAGCTGAAATTAGGTCAGATCATTTTACAACACATCAGGAGGAGGACGAGGAGGAGGAGGTGGAGCTACAGCAGGTGGCTCTATAGAATCAGCTCATGTTTCTGTCTGCTTGACTGGCTGTAAATACTTAATCAGCTGTTGCCTTTTACAGGAATCCTGTAAAGGACAATATGGGAGAGGTCTTCAATATCCAGCTTCTCAGCTGAGAAGCTGACACAAAGGCTTCAGCATCTATAACTAGAAAATATTTGTTATTTTTTTTAACCAGGTGACTTCTGTCCTAAGGTTGTCATACATGTTGGTACAAACCACATGACCAGGCAGCAGTCTGAAGATTCCATGTGTCTTTTTATACACTTAAGTTTTATGTTTTTTATTGAATTGTTCAGAGTATAGTGAGTCAGTGCTATATAGGCAAGTCAAGGCAATTTTATTTGCATAGCCCGTTTTTACAAACAGTTTGTTTCAAAGGGCTTTACACAGCATTATGACAACATCCTCTGCCCTTAGACCCTCACATCGTATAGTATAGTCAGTGCTGTGTATACTCGTATACAGAGCTCTAATGTATAATGGTTTAATGAATGAATTTTCTGAGCTCCTGTCCCTTCGTGTTCCCAAATACCTCAGAGTCCTTATCCTTGGCGACTTTAACATCTATGTTTTTGTTCTAATTTCCTGTGATTTTCTGAGTCTCTAAATTTAGTTCTCCATAATAGCTCCAAAGCCTTATTAACATGATTGACTCTGGTGAGGGGCCCTACCCCTCCTAATATTGATTCTAACAGCGAATTATCAGAGGCTTATCTGAGCCATTGGTGGAGAACATTAGTGCTCTTCTTATTGTGGCTGACTCATGTGTCATACTTTCTCCCGTGCCAACAATGCACAATTTACACAATTTCAGCCAGTCTCCCTCACTACTACTACTACTACTACTACTCCCCTCGATGCTTATGTGCTGAGACAGCCTTGGTTAAGGTTACTAATAAGCTATTGCTTGCTGCAGACAGATGTGATAGCTCCCTTGTTGTCCTACTGGACCTCACTGCTGCGTCCTGTACAGTAGACCCCTCCATCCTCTTTGAACACTTTGAAACCTGGATTAAACTAAATGGGCACGCTCTGAATTTACTTCAGTCCTACCTGGCCAACAACACTTTATCTTTAGCTTTTGGGAACTCAGATTCTTCTGTGTCCCAGTTTACACATGGTGTCCCACAAGAATCAGTTATTCTTGCACTTATTCTTTCGGCTACATTACTGCAGTGTTCTTTATGCAAGGATCTCACAGGCTCCTTTTCAGAAACTGCAGTTAGTCAGTAGCCTCCCTACACTGCGGCATGCCTACCCAATTTTAGTTCTTACTTCTTAACTTCTTAAGTACTACATGATCTAGCCCCAGGCTTTATTAAAGACCTTTTAACTTATGAGCCTGGCATGAGCAGATCAGCAGGCAGTGGCCCTCTGCTTGTTTCTTTGCAATCCAAGACCCTATCCTCAGGAACAGTTAACTTGCTGAGATTAGTGTAGGTCTGCTGATTCTGTGGCTGTTCTCTAATCTAATATTAAAATTTTCTGTGTTCATTTCTGTTTATATTCTATTTTAGTCATACAGTTATGACTGTTTTATTGTTTTATTGCTGGGTTGTTTTATTTTTATGTCCTTTGTTTTTATCTTTTAGGAATCACTTTGCTAAGAATCATTATCAGTACTATTTAACAGACTATCTCTTTGTTTAAGAAACAACTCTTCATCTGAACTGAGGCTCCTGTGTAGCTGAGAAAATACCTCATGGTGAGTGTCTGTCAACTCTCTGATGATGGACATATTTTCTAATGTTCCTACTTCTTCTCTCTGATGCCCTGTGTCACTGTACAAACTTGTTCCAGCACAGTTCTATGAGGTGGAGAATCAGTGCTCTTTTTTCCACAGTCAGTATCTTCGGAGTGGCAGGTCACTGGTGGTTTTTCCTATCGACTGCTTGCCTGCTCCTCACAATAAACTCAATTCATGGCTGAGGATTTATAGAAGACAGGTGAAATCTGAATACGAACCCTGTGCTCTCTCCTTCGTGCCTGTCTATCTGCAGGTACACAATGAACAATAAGCATCATTCTTTCTCTGTGCTCTGGTATTTTGGACACAGTCCAAGCTGAGCTGTTTATTTTTCTTTTGCCCAGGCTCATTAAGACCTCATCCTGAAAAAGAGCTACTGTGTCATCCTCAAAGTCTGTGAATGACTCTCTTTCAGCAAGACGTTGATGTTTTTTAAATTGAAAAATCAAAATTTGCAGATCAACCCTTTCCACCTAGAGTATTAATATTATGGCTCATTCTTTCAGGATTGCAATGCACGATCCTCACACTAATCAATATTTCCATGAATATAAATCCTATGAGGAAAAAAATGAAAATACTCAGAAACATATTCATAAGTCATGCTGCTCATGGTTCTGACCATGTCTGAGTATGTTGTTTTTAATTAACAATTGTGCCTCTCTCATACGAACAAGCTCAGAGCCAGAAAGAAAAACTCAAAGTTAACGGAACAGTTTGATAGCCAGCTTCACCCAGGCTGCTCAGTGTTCAGTCAACCCAGATAACTGAGTTATCCTGGGTATGTTAAACTCACTTCATAGCAATGGCCTCTGGTCTACTGAAACCAGCTACCCATAAAATCAGAACTTCATCAAGGACATGCATGTAGGACCACACGTCCATTTGTATCCAGACTGCTCAGAGGTGGTCCATGTGCCCCGGCAGAAATGTCATTCAGGGAGGCAGAGTGTAAGAAAGGAAACAGGACGGACATTTTCCAGGACCATTGATTTCATTTGACTGTAAAGACACTTTTGAGGAGGTCTGTGGATCTCCTTATTCAATATTTTTTCCATATTACAGTGGAGAGAAAAATATAGTTTGTGTAATGAACTAGTATTACATGAATGCAGAGAGTGAGAGAAAGAGTGCCTCATATCTTGACTGACCTGTAGAATAGCTGGGCAACCTTTCTTAGTTCATGTGGTATAAACAACAAATGGCAGGATGGATACCTTTGAATGTTGTCTCAGGTTACAAGTGTTTATTTGAGATAAGGCATGCCTTGCAAACCTAAGAACATTTGTGAACGTGTCACTGGCTCAGTGAATTCAGAGTAAGAGTAAGACTGTCTGTCTACAGCATGATGCAGAAGTGGATAAAGTCTGACATGACGTGCCTGACGGAACTGTCTTACACTTTTTTCTCTGTGTTTCAGGCTGCCGTTCATTTCTGCTCCTCTTGCAAATATGTGCTTGAGCACACAACTTGAGAAAACAATCATGCTTTTTAGAAAGAGGGTGTGAAGCACAATCTTTAGTTTCCAAGATAAACATCCTTTACATCAGCCTCAGTTATTTTCATCCCTCTTAATAAAATTAAGTCCAACTAATAAAATATCTAATCTTATCTTTCTGTTAAAATGATTCTGCTGTCCAATCACTCAAACAGACATGGACCTTGTGTGTCATTAGCATGAAAAGCAACTTTATAACTGATGCCTGATGGAAAAAAAATACCCATGGAGCACAGTCCTCTAAGTATAATGGAGGCCTTGTCTGTGCAGACAGCCACTGGTTCCAACCAGCCAACACCTCACTTCATGAGGGAATAGCCTGGAATAACAGAGTACTGTATGTGATCACTTTACTAACACTTTCTTGGCATCTGAACTGTGACAAACAAATAACATGCTTTCATAAAACGATTTGAAAAATCAAAGAACTTACGCTAAAAACTAAGAAATAACTCATTCCAATGGTAAACGTAGTGCACTTCTTCACCACTAAGATCACTTCTCACAGGCCTCATACACCCATTTAAACACATTTCTATACAGTTACCTCTTTTCAACCACTGCATGCACTCACATGCCAGTAGGTGCAGTATCTTACCCAAGTTGAATGCAAAGCCAGAAACGGAATCACAGACCTTCTGCTTAATGGATGACTAGGTAATTTCCTTATCCACAGCTGCAGAGCACAGTCACTTGTGTTGGGGTTCTGCACCTCAACTAATATTACAATAATATGATGCCTCACACAGAAGCACCAATTATTAGTGAATTCTGAGATGCCTCAGACACACTCACACAGGCAGCGCCAGTTAATGTTATGCACCATAAATGTTGGGCTCTATCTCACATAGAGGGCGCTATTTACAGTGCACTCGTGAGGGTTATTGGCTATGAAATCAGTAAAATATTAATATCAAAATATCAATAATCACTATAATAACGATAACCAAAATTACCTTATTAATAGTGGCAAAGTTGAAGGATTTAAGAATTCTACAGTGTAGAGGTTGGCATAACTCACTCTTGTACAACATTAACAGGCAAGCAAAGTTTCAAAGTAAGTTTATTTGGACACGTAGAAAATGCAATAACAAAACATAAAACTAACTTTCGGAGGTGGTTTGGCCGTCCTCAATGCATCTTGGGTGCATATACACATGTACATGTGGTCAAGCACTATTTGATTGCAATCCAATCACTCAAAATGCATGTTAATGCCAGGTGTAAACTGGATGTAAGCCACAAGTTCTGACTATGAATAGACCAAACAACAAAGCTCAGGTATTACTGATTTGAGTCAATACATACATTGGCACAGTTGATGCATTCTAGTCAAGGTGTGTGCAAGGTAAACTAACTAGGCCCAGTTACATTACCAAGTCACATGGAAAAGAAGATGTTGGTGCTAGCTGAAATCCTGTGGTTGCAGGTCCTGCTGTGGCTGCAAAGTCCAGTTGTTGTGTCCTTGTCCTATGAACTACAGCTGCCCTGGCTGTGTGGTTCAATTCTGAGGAGAGTCCTTGGTTCTACTTGCAGAGTTGATTTGTTGTTTCTTCTGGTTTGTTTTGTGGCTCCATTGCTTGTTTACTCAACTAGCAGGCCTTGCGTCATGCTAGTTGGTGTTTGTCCTTGAGTCTGTTGGTAGGCACTCGCTATGGCCTGGTGACATCAAAGGTCCTGGGCCATACAGTCACCAATGAAGGTCGGAAGTGGGGATTTCACACCTAGGTGTGAAAAGGTGAAAGATGCTCGAGTTTTTCCTTTGTCTGTGGAACAAAACAAGCCATGTGGTCTTGTCCTCCATTTAGAATGGGCTGTGTCCCAACACTTGACAACTACAAACCAGATGAAGATATGGTCTTTGGTTACTTCGGCCCCCTGAGGATGTATCTTTCTACATTTTGTGACCTCTTGACCTTTGATAAAGTGAAGAGAGGCCTATCGTGTACCTACCTCAACCCCACTTCAAAACATTAACATAATTGTTAGTTTTTATATGAAGCTGTAGTCCTAATTACATTCAAACAGGTGGGCATATTAATGAGACATCTTTTTGTCTAACATAAATTGCATAAACTTTTTATAGACCCACTAGTGCCCTACTCACATCTTTATTATATTCGAGGAGGACAGTTGGTCCAGCAACTGTCACTGCCCTTGCTGAGAAACTACCGAAGGTCCTAAGTTCTCCCATGGTAGGGGTTGACTCTGTGGACATCTTTACTGGTAAATTTATGTCTAGTCTCTTACGCTCAGTTGCTCCACTAAAGTTAGACAGTTAAAGAGGTATACACCCTGGTTCACTGAGGAGACACAAGCCCCAGAGCAAACCTGCAGGAGATTGAAGCAAAATTAGCACAAGTCAAAATCTGAAGCCCTCTATGTCAAGTGGCACAAGGGTGTGCTGAAATACAAGTGTGCTCTCTCAACTGTTAGAGCAGCCTTCTATCAACCAGGATGAGGTGGAAAGCATTGCAGGGATAAATCAACCTGACCTTGGATGGATGGATGGATGGGTGGATGGATGGATATTCTTCACTGGCACAGTGTGCCCTGGCAGTGTATCAAAGGATTAATTCATTTGCAGCAAAGAAGGTGTGTATACCTATGATACACTGACTCATTTGGGAGGCAATGATTTATTCAATGAATATTCCACATAGTGAACATGCATGGTAGCCAGTGACTCACACTGACTTTTTCTTTTAATTGGTTCCTTTTGATGAAGTGATTCTAGTGACTCAGGACACTGAACATCACTCATTAACATTTCTGAAACATGTTATCTTGGGGATAATATTCCTAAATCCTGCCCACTGCTGCAGTTAAGTTACACAGAGAGTAGCAGCTTACAGTGAGGACAGCCATGCAGGAGGGCTATGTTACACATTGTGTTTGTGTGTTTGCAACTATACACTTCATCAGTAATAATACTTAAGTCAAGATTAGTGTGATTATATATAGACTATCCTTAATATTTTTAGTGATTAGCAGCTGTTAAAAAAAAGTGGTGACAGTATTAAACTACTTTTTAACCATATTTATCACTCAAAGTTTATCACAGTAGCAAAGCAGAGGTAGATAATTTAATTTCACCATTCCAACAATAACATATATATATATAAACTGTAGATTTTACTTGGATATTGAAATGGATAAATGTGATAAGGTGCAAAACTATTTATTTTGGTTTAAATTCTATCAAGACTTGTGACCACCAAATGGCCACAAGATGGCACCGAGGTACAGACTTTTCAAAGTTCACAGCTGGCATTCTTCAAGTAGCCTTGCCTTAGAAAACTGAATGAATTAGGCAAGACAGCATTTCCGAAAATAGACAAGAAAAAAGGAAATAATAATAATTTAGGTGCATGTGTCTTCCTGAGAGCTGGGAACAAACTACAATAATACTACAATATTTCATTCTAGTTTAGCTTTAATATTTCTCTCATTTCCACATGCAAATTAAACACAAGGTAACGTGTAATGTCATGTGACTGTAGTTATCAATTTATTTGTAAATGCAACATCTATGTTACACAAAGGAGATTTGTTGCTGCAAAATATTATCTGATTTCAATTTCAACTCTCATATCTATAGAGCGGGGGTTGTAAGGTTCCTCGGTAGGAGGTCATTTGAGGACATGCACTGAGAGAGGACTGTGAGAGTGGACTATAAAAGGAGGGATTTGAGAACACACCTTCTCGAATGATCTCCTCTCACTTGATTAAGACTCTTTTCTCTCTGCTCATGATGCGGCTTTATGGTGCTCTGATCCTGTCTTTGATTCTGTCCACAGGTGAGTACAGCTGGAATTTCAAGGGTCTTGGCTCAGCAATGCAACACAAAGAAATTAAAATGTTCAACCTGTACTATTTTTTCGACTGATGATTTTGAAACTACCATTTACAACACTTCTACAGTGGTATATAAAAAGCCGTCCGGCATTCTCTTAGAAGGTTTAAAGAAGATGGACTGTAATTGAAAATTGGGATGTTTCATGTTGTCTTGGTGGAATATTTTCAGAGCTGCTGTTCAAGGGGACATTGGTGTTGTTTAGTGCATCCTAAACCATGTGTTTGTTTTCTGTATAGCATGTGGATTAAAATGTTACACATGTGCAACTCGTGACCCTAAATCCTGCACACGGATCTCAAATTGTCCACATCCCTTGAACAGCTGTTTCTCCCACAATGACAAAGGTATGTTATCTTCCACAATAATTGATATCTAATACCACACTCTTGTAAACAGGTGATCAGTCAAACAGTCAGAGCTGGCATATTGCTGTAGTGAATGTCTGAGGTTCTTCTTACTTTGTGTTCTACAGGTGCCATTTTTAAGGGTTGTCGAACAAGTTTCACCTGTACAAAACACATGTACTGCTGTGAAGAGGATTTATGTAACAGTGCCACAGCCACTGGTTCCAGTGCAGTCCTCCTTCTGGTGTCCTCGGCCATCACCACATTTTTTCTCTGAGGCTCTGCAGCAGCTACAACTGAGAATATTTTGCCCTCTTTGTTTTGTTTTGTTTTGTTTTGTTTTACCAGATTTGTATGACTCAACACCAATGACAGATTAAACCTCAGTTTAATTATTAGAGTTAATTGAGTAAAACACATTATGGTTGACTATTAAGTGCAGCAAATCAGTGCTTTGTTAGGAAGCTGAGAAGTTGAGTGACAAAACAAGACTTGTGAGAAATTGACAATGTGAGAAATTGTGAGCAAATCAATAAATTATATTGGTAATTGTTGATGTCTTTAGTAAGACAGACTAACAGACATTTGTGTTTTGGATTTCCTGTTTGATGTGTTTTGTACTTTTTAACACTCACCAATGTGAAATGCTTCCTTGCAGACTAATAGAGAAACTGTGAATTTCTGTGACAAAATAACAAAATAATATTCCAGTATTTTAATATCAGTTACAGTTTATCATTTACACAGTTTTTTGAAATGTGGGGTGAAAGTGAGGGATGTCAAATTGCAATGTAGTTAAAAGTGGAGTTGAATTAAACATTATTTGCTGCCTCTGTATCACAGCAGAGATGTTACCTTCCCTTGAAATACCACCGATTTTTAATTTGCCCTCAAAAGAAGACGGAACATCATAGATTTAAAGTTAGGCAGTTATGTAGCCTCAAATCCTTGTATCTTATATTGATCTGAAAATAAATGTATGATTAAAAGCTCTAAATGTCATCAAGACATTAAAAGAGTACAATAAATTGCTTCCTCTTAATTTACAAAACTACTGATCTATGGTTTCATTAAGGAATACAGAAGCGTGTGTCTTACAGTGAGTGAGTGTAACTCTCTATGTGTTCCTCCTCTGTGATAATGAGAAGTTCATAGAGTGCACCTGGTTGAGCTTCATCCTCTATCAGCACCATCAGCCTGATGTTTTGGAAGGATGGTACATGAAAATTGAAAGTGAAGTATAAGTGCATATATTTTAATGTAGCACTTTAACTGACTGTCCACCCTCTGGTTATCATCATGTAACATCTTACTGCCCCCTCCCAACCACATATCTCCAAGGAACATATCTCTGTGGTCTGCAACCAAAAAAAACAACAGCAGACATTTTTTTCAGGGTTTTTGAATAGGGAACAAAAATGTGGTAAATGTATATTTAAATGTTAGGATCCCTTAAAATAGACTAAGTATATAGGTTTTTCATCTTGATGTAAAAAACAGTGTGTCTTTTTACCAAGCTATTTTCTCTCTTTTTTCATGGCTGACAGCAGAGATATGCCACTTGGAAATATGTGTTTAGGTGGGGCAGTAAGGTGGTCACTGCTGATAGTGTGGAGAGTCAGCTTTGATGCTTGGCAAAAATGTCATCATCATCATTACTTAATACACCAGGGCCTATTAATAAGACCCAGTTTACAGTGAGGGGGACTTGGGTGGTGGTGGTGGTGGAGGAGTGGAAAACAAAATTGCAGTCTTTAGGCAAAAAGGCAAGGCAGTTTTATTTGTATAGCCCTTTTTTACAGTTTGTTTCAAAGGGTTTTACACAGCATCATAACAACATCCTCTGACCTCTGACCCTCACATCGACTGAGGAAAAACTCCCAAGAAAAAACAGGAGAAACCTCAGGGTGAGCAACAGAGGAGGGATCCCTCACCCAGGATGGGCAGACGTGCAATAGATGTTGTGTACAGACAAGAAAACAGTGCATGGATAATTAAAACCACTGCATTTAAATGAGCTTAACTGTTGTTTAAGAGCGTAATGTTTATCTGCATGTTACTGAAATTTCCTGGGGATGGTTTGTCTTCAGGTCCAAAGGAAATCATAACTAATGTGAGCAATTTCTGCTTTTTTTTTTTTTAATGCTGATGTCTCTGCCAATGATGCCACCATGATACCCATGCCAAAGAAGTCCCCTGTAACATGCCTACATGACTATTACCCCATTGCACTGACAGCCATCATCATGAAATACTTTGAGAGACTAGTCATGCAGCACATCAGAAACATCTTGCCCCCCACCATGGACCCCCACCAATATGCATATCGAGCCAACAGGTCCACTGATGATGCTGTATCCACTACTATGCACCTGGCACAAACTCACCTCGAAAAAAGAACATGCGTGTCAGAATGTTGTTCATCGACTTCAGCTCCACTTTTAGCACCATCATCCCACAACAGCTGATAGGGAAACTGGGCACACTGGGTTTCAACAAACCTCTCCGCAACTGGTTACTGGACTTCCTTACCTGCAGGCCACAGTCATGCAGGATAGGAGGCAAAACACCCAGCACCATCACACTGAGCACCAACTCCCCTCAGGGTTGTGTGCTCAGCCCACTCCTGTTCACCTTGTTAATACACGACTGCTCGGCCAGAGGCAGCTCCACCCATATCATAAAGTTTGCAGATAACACAGCAGTGGTGGGCCTCACTGTACAATGAGGAGGTGGAGCAACTGATCATGTGGTGCCACACCAACAACCTCTCCTTAAACGAGGAGAAAACCAAGGTGATGACTTCAGAAGAGGTCACAGCATGCACACCCTGCTGACAATCAATGGCACCACAGTTGAGAGAGTAGAGTACCAATATTACTGCACATTACTGATCTGACCTCTCACCATGAAAGCCCAGCAGCTACCTGCTGAGACTGAAAAAGTTAAATTCCCCTCCATCCATCATGGCTACATTTTACAGAGGACAGAGACAGCTTTTGCTACGGGCAATGTGGGCAACTGCCCAGGGCACAATCTATGTGAGGGCACATGAGCGCCCTCCAAAAAAAAAAAAAAAAAACTCGCCAGGTCTAGACTACCACACATTTCCACGTGAAGTTAGTGGAGTCAACATCAACATGCTGCTGGGAGTCATGTATACAGGTTGTGTGTGTCAGAAGAGGGAGGGGGTGTGGGATCAACTTGCAACTGCAGAGGTTGTATCAGAGTCTCAGAGGAAAAGCAAGGGGGAGGGGGGCGAGGGAAGGACTGACCTCTGATGATGGATCCCAGTTTATATTATACCTCCATGATCCCAGGCCACACAACACAAACTGCTTCCAAATAAATTGTATTTCATTCATAAAATTAATATAGACCCACAGAGCTACATGAAATTTATTGCGTCATGTGAATGAATCTGAATCATGAATCTGTGCATACATCTATGTGAATTGGGGGTTAGGTTTGGGGGGGGGGGGGGGTGATGGTTCGCCCAGGGCATAAAACTAGCAAGGACCATATCTAACAGAGGAACCACTGAGAGCATCCTAACACACAGCATCACGGTTTGGTACAGGACCTATTCAGTTAAAGTCCCTGCAGGGAATAATGAGAGCAGCAGAAAAAAAATCACGGGTGTCTCCCTCACCATAACTGACATATAGACAGACTGGTGTATCAGAAAGGCCACCAATATAATGACTGATCCCCTTCACCCCTCTCAACACCTCTTCAAACCCTTACCATCTGGTACAAGGCTTCAGAGTATTTGAGCAAGAACCACCCGACTGTACAACAGTTTCTTCCCCCAAGCCATCACAGCCATTGACACTCTCCATTGTCTTGGTTTTGGTATGCTCTGATCGTGGTCTTGACTCGGTCTTGGATTAGGTGGTCTTGACTACAACACTACACTGTGCCAGTTCATGATTTGATTAATTTGAGTCCGCTCGTATCTCCTGGACTAAGTAGGCATACATATTAGATTCTGCACAAACATGGAACGTTAAAGAGATTTTGTGGAGTTCTCTAAAAAGCACACCTGATGTTTGAATTCATTGTTTCTCATAAGACATTGTGCATATCCTGAAAACCTTTGAAAGGATCCAGTGTCCTAAATCATACAGATTATTTTAGTGTTTTAAATCCTGCACAGTTTACATGCATGTTTGCTACCATGAAGTTGCTCTGCACATTTTGGTGGTGCACAGCCCCATTGCCCCATTTCTTGGCCCATTATTGGCACCTGTTTATCAGTGAACAGCTTGAGACCACTGGCATTGATGAAGGCTGCTGCACACACGTGCATGTGCTCCATGGCAAAGGACATGCCAAATAACTATGTATTACAACACTGCCACCTCCTGTTACTGGTGGTTTAAAACTGTCACTGTCAGTTAATGTTGACCAGGTTGTCCACCAGGTTGTCCACCAGGTTGTCCACCAGGTTGTCCATCAGGTTGTCCATGTTTACCATCAACCACAGTTGATGGTAAACAAACCTTATGATTCAAGCCATTATTGGTATTTAGTAACACAATGTGTGCCATGAAATATTCCCCACAGAGAAGTAAACTATCACCAGGCTGGACTGTTGACAACAGGCAGGTCACCTCCATGGATTACACATGCTGTAGTTACACCTCCAACCACCTGTCCCCTCAACACTGTTAATCCCTCAGTGTGAAATGTAGGTTACTTCACCTGAAGCACATGCTGTGCTGTTCATTAACATCATAGACCAATGTGTATGTGTACCCCCACAGAAACCTTACTGCTGTGTAGCACACCATACTGCTGTGCCACAGCTGAGCTGAGAATGTTTTACTTTTACCCTTAGCAAATTTGTACAATAAAAAAAAATCAATGCTTAAAAGCAGTGAATGACTACAACACACACAATCTGATCAATGACTGAACTGTTTAATAACTTCAGGTCTGCCTTTGACACACCATTTAAAGCTTAGTCATGAAGGCCTAATTAGAGACATGAGTGACAACAGGGCATAAACATGAATAATCATGAACAAATCAGTGGAGGATGTGGTTGATCCTGAGGAGTAATGAAGCATGCAAAAAGATTTTGGATGTTGAGTGATTTTGATTTTTTTAAGTTTTAAAACTCATCGCTGCAACATGCTGCGGTGCAAAGGTCAGAAAAGGTCAAAGGTCAACCAGCACCATAACAACTTCTGACACATAACATGAAGAAAAGATTTGGTTTGCTCTGTATCAGACAGCAATCTGACTGAATCTTTATTCTTCATTATTTTTGATGCTTGGGCCTGCCAATGTGTCCTCTACTTATAAAGAGACAGCATCAGGCTACCCTTTCTTTTTACAGGTGGGAAACACTGACATTCAAACAGTCTCATAAGCAAATTAAGTCAACCTACAGTGACACAGATCACAAGCATGATCCTAATTCAGTCTAGTTCTCAGGACCTTTAACACAGATTCATTTAATATATAATGTAACCAGTGTGAAATTGAGCATGTTGTTGTCATGAGAAGATATCTGACCTCAGCTTTGGTGATGTTTATGGACACACATTCCTCTGATGCCTTTGGAAGCTCTTCACAAAATATCAACCACACTGTTTAGTCTATCAATGGATAAGGAAAATGCAATACAATTATTCAGTGCTTTGGCACCTTTCAATTCCCTTTAATACACATATGTCAGATTTCACATTTTGCAATTTGTAATCTCTTTACAGACAATAAAATATAAAAGCACTGTGAAAATATGGCAGCATTGTCATTTTGTTTCCATATGCCTGCCACAGTGACATATGCTTGATGTATTCTATATTTTCTCTAATTGCACTGTGTAAGTTTTGCAACATTTCTACCTTTGGCTCCATCTTTTGGTGGCATCAAGAGTGCAGGAAAGCGACACAAAGACTACCATAAGATCATTCTAATAATACCAAAGATGCTCTACTCCCATAACAATTCTCTGTGCTAAGGCTGGCACATTCTAGCTCAACTGATAAGGCAAATTAAAGTCACAAGGCAGACATGGACAGCACAGGAAAATATGGCATCTCTTATTTTAAAAGGCAAACCAGCAGCAGTTATATAATAAATCTATGTCTTGCTGTGGATCAATAAATTTAATCAAGTGTTGTTGTTTTTTTACATCTACCCTGAGCTGTGAAGTCAGATGAAAATAAAACATACCAGAAATTTTGGCACTGAACTGACAGAATGGCACTGCAGGTCAGGGAAAAGTTGACATAGTAATATCCACGGTCAGCCTGTTGATCACATAGTGTTTTAGTACAAGTGAGTAACCTAAAGCCAGTCACATTTATTTACTGTATATATACACTCAAACAATATCCATGAATCAAAAGAAAGCAAAATCAGTAGTGTTGATAAAACTAAACAAATAGGACTAGTTTAGCTTTACTCATTAATGCAAGTTTGCTTTAACAGGTAATTGAGAATGTTACATCACAATACAGCTGTAGCAGTAGTCACATAAGGTCGGACATGTCTTCTAAACTCAGGTGCGTCTGTGCGATTCAAGAGTGCATTTTAATCGGCAGTTAAGTGCCCAACCCTGTCCAACAGTCCCTTACCCTGTCTCACAGATATTCAATCTGCCCAGAAATTCAGGTCGCACAGAAGCAAATAAATCCAACTCTCACTAAAGCGAAAACCAATCTAGCTAGAGGACTCATGCTTTGAAGAAAAATTTAAATCTATATGTCCATTAGGTGGAAGACTGTGGTAGTGATACAATCTGAGATCGGTTTTACTATTGGCTGTGGAAGGCACATGAGGATGAGGATCAGATTTATGATGGAACAATCTAATTCTTTGGGTGGACGGTTAAAATTTGCAGAAGTCCAGATAAAGGGCAGGTCAGGAAAACGTGAGCTTAATCTTTACCAAAAGTCACATTCTGCTGGGGCAACAGATCCCTAGTGGTCATTTCCCTTTGAAAAACAAACATTTGCCTCTATTTCTTGGCATGTGTGCTCACAAGAATGTATATGTGCTGTACCGTACGCATACCGTATGTGTATGTGTATGTGTGTGTGTGTGTGTGTGTGTGTGTGTGTGCGTGTGTGTGTCTTTCACTCTGAAAAGTGTTCAATGAACCCATGTAAAGAAAGCTACCTCATCCAGGTCGACAGGGTAGTCAGTCAGGTAAATGGGGCCTTTATCAAAATGTTCCCCCTTGTAGCTTCTCCACCGTCCTGCAGGCAGGTAGATGTCCCTCTCCTGCTTTCCTGGCTCTAACACCGGGGCCACCATCAGATCATCCCCTATGAGGAACTGAGAGTCAATCTTGTAGGCCGCCTCGTCATCATTGGCGATCCACCAAAGGGGCCTGATGATGGGGTCTCCCGTATCGAGAACCTCACCTGCCAGTTCAAGAACCCTTGGAGCCACCAGAGTCTCATGAAGCTCTGTGAACTTCTGTGCTATTTGTACCACCTGAAAAGATACAGTGTTAGCATCACTGTACAGGATGATGGCTGGTTCCACACAGTATCTGACTGACTGAGCAGGCACATTTAAGTCAGTAGTAATAGAAATGTTAGTTCTGTTAGAAATTCATATATGCAATTATGTAATAAATTATGATTCAATTAGTCCTTGTGCTTCCATAATAATGTTAGTTAAACAAGATCAACCACATATATTTCTGTATAATACTCAAACATTTATATTTTAATTAAGAATTCAATCTCCTATTTCTCTCAGCAGCCAATTTAGGTGTGAAACACACCTTTACTGAAAAATTAAAGAAACATTCTTTTTTAAAGAACTGTGTTTTACACACTTACTTGAATTTAACCACAGGAAATAACAGAAAACATCTCATCGTGTAAAAACATTTTTTCCAACTGTAAGACATATCCTCTTTAATCTGCTGCTCACCTCACTGTCATATGCCCAGGGTGGTATAGAGTATTGCATGGCAGGCATAAAAGCTGACAGCTCCAGCCATCTGATGTACAGCTCTCTGTCTGGAAGACCACTGTTACCATCTGAGCCCCCTGAAAGAAAAAGCAGGCATCAGACAATAGATTAGGACCAGATCTAAAACTGTCTGTAGCCATATGTAGTGGAGTCTCATACCTGTGGTGCGGTTAGGGTATGCATTTCCTCCTATCATATCAGGTAACACAAATTGGTAGCCTAGAATGCTAATAGTCAGAACAGTTGGGATGATGGACTTTAGGCCAAGCTCATAACCCCACACTGAGTCTCTGTCAATGATCCTGAAGAAGCAGGAGATGTTCTGACTCTGGTAACCCACCCTCAGCTCAGCACGCTCACTGAACGGTATGGCCATCTCTGTGTAGCGGCGGGTGAAAGTGGAGGGGTCGGAAAGTGGGACCAGGGTGCTAAACTGCTGGGGGAGGTAACTTGTCTCTCCTGCATCAAATTTGAACGAGGTCACATCATAGCGGGTTTTGAGCAAGCGCAGGTGGGAGGAGTACCACTCTCGGGCTTCTGGGTTGGTGAAATCCAAGATTCCTCCAATACCGTTCCACCAGCGAACCAGAGCAGGCAGCTTGCCACTCGGCTCCCGAACAAACAAGCCCTTTTCCACAGCAACACCAAAATTAATGGAGTCATAGTTAATGAAAGGATGTGTCCAGAGCGACACCTGGAACCCATCCTCTCTGAGTTTGTCGAACATCCCACTAGCATTGGGGAACTTCTGCGGGTCAAAGTCAAACTCTCCATAGTCAGCAGTGTAGCGGTCATCCAGCTCCAGATGGGAGCAAGAGAAGCCATGTTTGGTGATGTCAGCAGCATAGCGCAGCAGCTTCTCCTGAGTCACAGATGATTTGTGGAGAGCCCATGTGGACCACACTGGATGTTTGAACACTTCAGTGGATGGGACCTTGATTGGCTTTGGGAAATACCGACGCACCTGTGCAAAAATGCATACAGAGCACACAGAGTTTTTCATTGTTCAAAAGATTTGTTAGGCTCATTTTTTTTAAAGAAATATGTTCCACTACTCTCTATCTGCCATTCCCTGCTGACAATCGTGCAGCACATGACCCCACACAGATATAACATGTTGATTTGTGAGCTTTAAACTGCTGTTAGTTTTAATTTGTTACCTTTGGACAAAGCCAGGCTTAGTATCCCCTTCATAATCAACCAATCAATAGCTAGCAGGCTATTCAAATAATAAACAATAGAACCTTATTGATATGCTCACTTAAATCTCAATGTCAAAACAAGTAGTTCCCAAAATGTTAAACTACTCATTTAAATACCACTGGACAGAGATTAAAGGTTTGGCAGTGGTATATGAATCCATGGTACTTACATTACATTTGTCTTTAAATATGGACAAAAAGTCAGTGGCAGTATTCGCATTTATATCTTCAAATGTGTGTTTGACAACCAGTGCAAAATCCAAACCTTATCATATGACCAGAATATAAATCACAGGGTGGTAAATCTCCTGCTACTATGAGAAACTGTTCGGTGGTTTTGATAAATGACTCCAACAATCACAATTCTTACTGATTCATTTTCTGTCATCACAGCAGTTAAGACATCATGATGTTATATCAGATCAGCATTAATGCCAGCCAACACTGCAATCTGGCTCTATTCTTGTCATCTCTCTCCAATTTTGCTCTTAATTTTGTTATGGTATAATTGAGTTTACAGGCAGAGAAACTTGGCCTTAGTCTGTAAGTGCGCCACAATTTCCTGGAGTACAAACAACAGATCCATTTTCAGGTGCTGTCAATATATGCATTTAAGGATAAATGCAACAGTTCCCCAAATGGTTAGCTAGGGAATGTGTGATCTGTGAATGTTTCTTGGGGTTTGTACAGAATGTGAAAACAATTTTCCTGAAAAGGACAAATAAACTTAATCTTAATTTCAACGTCATTCAGTAAATTCACTGATTTGACTGCATTTAGTTTGAAAAGATTATTCTTAAAAACAAAACTGGGCTACGCTGCAGATAAATAAATGATAAAAGTTTTATATATGGGTGATTTTACCATCAAAATACACAGTATGCCAACTGTACACGCACCATGTATTTATGAATAGATGTCACATCTGACCCCACACACACTCTGTAGCTCAGTTCAGGTAAGGCCTGCTGTTCTTCTGGTGGTCTGAAGGGAGAGTCCTGATACCGGGCCTGGAACCTCAGTGTCCTGTCCTTCTCTGACCAGCCCAAATGAAATGGCACAGAGTCATTAATCTTGATTGCAGTTGCATTAGATGACAGCCAATAGCGTTCCAGGATTCCCCCAAAAGCATTCCTATTGGAGTAGACATCACTGGTGATGAATGGCCGTGGTTCCTCCTCACCCTGGATTCTTATGGGCCAGTACTGTGTTGCCATTTCTGCCCCTCCGTACCAGTGAGACTCATTGTAGGACATTGCATGCTCCACTGACTGCTCATTTCGCAGCTCCTCCCAGCGAACACGGTAACACATCACTGTGTCCTTTGGTCGAACCGTCTGGATAAAGAAGTTGATCTTACCAGAATCTGACCGAGTGCAGCTCAGAATACTTCCCTCCTTTGAGCACGAGTCCAGGTCCAGGGTGCCAGACCTAGAATGGTGTGTGGATGGACAGAAAGAAAACACAAAGGAACTGGTTCAGCACAGCATTAGCATTAGCCAAGTGAGTATTATTAGCAGCAAGTCATACTCCTGTATAACTGAAATGATATCAAGCTCATCAGAATGTCTGAGGCTCTTAGAACATTTCAACAGAGGCATGAAAGTATTTTAAGATGCATTCAATTACTATATTTCTGCATATCCTGGGACTGTAGCGTCTATTTCTGTCAATGAGAGCTGTGCTGATAAAGGATGTGATCAAAATAAATCAGTCTTCCCTAAGAGTTTAGTCATATGTCTGACTTATCTGGCTTTGCATCATCCATTCACACATTGTAGGCAAACTGTCTTTTTAGACAGCACATGAAAAAGGAACAACAGTGCTGGGACCAAAAAAAATGTGATTTATGTTACAAGAGTTATTGTTAGCCAAGTTTTACTGACTGACAGTTTTTAAGGGGTACAGTCAGTATTTCACTTCCTATTTTTGGCATCGATCTGTGTTTTGATTGCTCTGAAATTGCCAAAACATCAGCAGGATTATCCTCATTTCTTACCCAACATCTTCCTAAACCTGACATTTTCTATTTTATTTTATTCTAGATTAAATAACTTTAGGTTTATTGAACTGACAAAAACCAGCAAGAACTGACGTGTCACCTTAGTCTATGGGAGATTGTTTGGGCGTCCGTTGTTCTTTCCTGACATTTGATGGACAAAATATATAAAGACAGGGAACCCACCTGAAGGTCATAGTGAAGATGACAGCCCCTGCCAAGTTACGAATGATGAAACCATCCTTGTTGAGGTCCAACAGCTCGGTCTTCAGCAGCTCAGCTTTACGGAGAGATGCCGAGTAATAGCACCAGGCAACCACAGCAGCTAGCACCAACACACAGCCCAACATCCCTGCCATCACCAGGGGTCGGCTTTCGTTGCCCAGTTTCTTCTTTAGTGGAGAGGCTCCAGCACCCCCAGCCATCTGCTGCTCCCCAGGAGCCACTGGGATAATCTGATACATACTGAAGACTTCAGGCAGTGAGGTGTGCACAAAGACTGGCTCAGAGGAGAAGAAGCAGGAGTGGACAGCTGCAGTGAACCTGCTGTCAGCCTTAGTGAAAATATCTAGAGGTGATTTTCACACTCACGGCAGTGGAGGTGGAGGTGGGGGAAAAAAACCTAGGTCTACCTGGTGATTTTTAGCAGTGTCTCCATTTCTGAATGGGGGTGGAGTTTTCCAAATCTGAAACACAGACAAAGGCAGACAGAGGTCAAGATTCTCTTTACAAGGTGGTGTTAATGTGTAAAATGACAAGCCAAAATGTGTTAAGTTCAAGAAATAAGTCCACACAAATATCATCCACACAACTTGTAATATCACACAGGGAACACATCATCTTTAACCTGGTAAATAGCAGGTAGCCAGGCTCTGCAGCCACACAGAATTAATGAATCCATAAAAACAGGCAACCATCAGATATTCCAGACAACATGTCAGCATTTCAATTACAGTTATCCCTTGGGTGAGAGCAACAAGGATGTAATTAAAGATACAATCAATTGTAGCTCTGAATATAACCCTACAGTTTTCAGATACAGCATGGGCCAGTCATCCACAACATAACCCTGTTCATCCTCCCCACAGGTATCATTACGCTCCAGCTCAACATGCTTATTTTGTTCAGATGGAGGCTGGTGGCATTGCAACAGCACAGGAAACCTTGCAATTGCAAACCGTGCAAAAACTGGGTTCCTGTGTTGAAACCAGTGCTGCTCCATGTCTTCAACTGAGCTTACTAAAGTCTCCTTAAAATTAATAAGATCCTCTGTATATCCAGACCTGTATTACTTTACCAGTCACGCATTTAGTAGCACATGCACAAACTAAAACTCTGCTGTTTTAATCCAGGTTCCCAGTGCACGCAGTGCTTGCCATGAGCAAAAGTCCCACCACTCACTGCTTTCCAAGACATTGGCATCACTTTCTTTAATAATAGTTACTACAGACATTGTTTTACTATATATAGCTAAAGTGTGGCTCTTTTAAGCCATACAGCTGAATACATGTGTTTCAATGAGACATAATGTGTCAGTCTTCAGATGCAACGGGGTTTACCTCCAGAATAGTCTATGAGTTAGCCTCCACGGTGTGACCAGAGATCAGTCCAATTCTGCTAGTTTGCAATGTGAGGTGTTGGCTATTTTCGCAACCAACACAAAACAGCCAGTGTGGTCAGTGCAGTACCTCAGCCTGGTCCCTGTAGCTGACGCACGATTTCGAACAGCGAGCTCATAAGCACGGGCACGCGCCCCCCTCCTCCTCACTACTGCTGTGTTCACATTAGTTGTATGTATAAAACTACAAAAACCTGGCAATGTCATGTGACTTTGATGTCATGGTCACAGCACACACAGCACCTGCAGACGATCTCCTACACCACATGCACGGTGACGTACATAGTCTCCTAGCATTTCCAATTCCTGATCGATGACAGTGCCATTCGTCGAAATGACTGTTGACGCTGTGTCGGGACATTACTAACCGGCTACACCGGTTGTCACGTATTGTGTTAAACCTGAGAACGAGACCGTTCTTAGGTCTGGAAGCGATATTTTCTGCTTCTTTACCCTAAAACAAGTTCTTTCACCCACGCACCTTCAAATCGTCCTTTTCAGAGCTGCGACCATAAAAAGAGAGTTATCTCACCTCCGCATCTGTCTGTTGGGGTCAATGTGTAGCTACAGCTGTGTGTGTGTGTGTGTGTGTGTGTGTGTGAGCGCAGTAGTCTACTGCGCAGCTGCAGGGCCGTTTGGACTTTCACGGCCCCGCCCCTTAACGGACGACCTCGAAGCGGATTGGCCCGTGAATGTGTCACTTAAACACTACAAAACAAGATTGGATACTGGGAAATGTATTGTAAATGCAAGGTAGTCTTCTTTAAAGCAGACAAGGAAATCATTGTCATTATCAATAACAACAACTTAAACGTGACCTGCCATGAAATATGAATATACTTTTACATTACATGTTAACCCCCCCCCCCTTTTTTTTTTTTTAAATTACCGTATATTTCTTATTGACCGTTAGTGTTTTCCATGAAAACAGTTCCTATTGTAAGATGTGGGCTGATTTGCTCTGGCCTATTTTATTTTTTTCTCAGTTTTTACCTTCGCCATGGATATGTGAATATATACTTGCACTGTTATCTGTTTGTTTGTTTGTTTTATTTCTTCGATAGCTGTTTTCTTACCGTTTGTTTTTCAACAGAATCTGAAACGCAGCTCACGTGGCACTGGAGCAGCATTGCACAACTTGTCCTCAACAAACTCCACGGGTGAGATCATCCAGAGCAAATAATAACATTATAGTGGATGTGACTCTTTCTACCACTGGGTGACAGCAATAGGCTAGATATGACATGATGAACGTATGTGCCATTCCTAAAGCGAGCACTTGACTGTGTCCCATCTTGTTTGTCTTCTTTAGCACTGCAGACATGTTGTCGTTGTTCCACTGAACATCCGTAGCTACTGCAGAGGTGTTGGTGATCATGTCTCGTGTTCTGTGTCTGTCTGCGTCTATGATTGTATGTATGTGTTGTGATTGTATTAGTTGTTGTTTTTTCTTTTGATGGGCTCAGATAAATGGACAATTTGACTTAATGTTTGGACTCCAGGAAGAATAGCTATGCTAATGTGCTGGTGCTAATGGAGATCCAACAATGAAATGAAATGAAATCAGTTAGCTTGCCAGGACTGACAACAGTACTGTTAAATTAGAGACTACAAGCCCCAAGTACTAGTAAGTACTAGCTTACTGGTAGTAGTTTATAGTTTTCTTCATATGTAGGTGAATATGTAATGGAAGAATCATCAAATATTTAGATTTTTGATTGTGAGACGATGATGATTTTTTAAAAAATCTGTTATGGTTGGTTTTTCAACTGTTACTGGCCATAACAAAATATTTAATGACATCACCTTGGGCTTTGGGAAACTGTGAAGGCATTTGCCACTGATTTCATTTCATTCAATTCAGTTTAATGACAAATCAATAGAATAAAAGACTGATTAATCAATAACCATAAGGTAAGGCAAGACAGTTTTATTTGTATAGCCCATTTTTACAAACAGTTTGTCTCAAATAATAATAATTGTTAATTCCAGCCATGCCCGTGTGTATGGTGAGTGTTTCTTATAAACTTGTGCTATGCCAAATGGATCCAACAACTTTTTTTGACTAATGGGTTGTTGTGTGATGGGAGTAACACTGGGATTCAAGAGCAGTAGCTACTAACCGAAAAAGTAACAGTGGTGGAGTGGTGATGATGGTTGCAGTAACTGTAATAGTGGTGTGTGAAGCAGAAATAATACTTGGCAACTCTGTTTCAGGGCCTGCAGTGACGAGAGCCAAAGGGACTCATGCTCATCTGTAGGAGGTTCAGGCTACAGATGGATGTGCTACTGTTGCTAGTTAGTGTGCTCTGCTGCATTCCTGCAGCCGAGGCCTGTCTGCAGTGTGACCGCAGGGTCAGGATCCTCCATGAAGACTTGGTGCTGTCTGCCCCCACTGTGGCTGACCAGATTGAAATGAAAAAGATTTGTGACTATGCTTATGAGACCTACAGAGAGACCAGCCGGCAACGAAAGGGCGTCATTGGTGAGGACAGGAGATGGTTTAGCACAATATGACATGAATATTTTTCACTTTGTTCTCAAATACTGAGTGAGATGTTTAAAGTGTAAAAGATGACTGTTTCCTATTGCTCAGATCTCACCACTCTGTACAGAGCCAGAACTGAGTACCAGAGTGAATTTGATCGATTTCTGAAAACTCCCCGCACTGGTGAGACTCAGACAAATACATCATTCATTCTATCTGTTCCAAAAGCAGACACAGCAGTTTCAAACCTTTGAAAAACTCTACCAATCACCAGATGTACAACATGTGACACATTAATGCAAATGCAAACTCAATGTGCTCTAGGGTTTCTGTTCTTTTTAAAGGATCTGTAACATTTGAAGCCATTCAGATCATGGAGAAAGGCAAGAGGATATTGGAAAAACACTTAGATGCCTTCATCCCTAATGGTAATTGGCATGAATAACAGTGAGTGGTCTGCATAGTATAAGATGAAGTACAAAATACATCAATCTCAGATCATTCATTTGTCCCTCCCTCAGGATTGTGTCCCAACAAGTGTGGTAAGTTTGGTCTGTCCAGTTCTGCCACCTCCATCGCTGTGAATCCTCATACAGACACATGCTGTGCTATACATAGATTGTGTCTTGTGTGTGTGTGTTGTGTGTGTGTGTGTGGTTCTCAGGGCTTCTGAATCGAAGAGTAATGGATTGCCTCTCTTGCCGTTACAAGACATACATCTGTCACTCACTCTCTGACCAGCAGCACTGCAGTGGTATATTTTCTGTTGGTTTGTGTGTTCATGTTGGTGGGTGGATGAGAGGCTGGGGGGGGGGGGGGGGGGGGGGGGGGGTGTACCTGTATGCACCATTCTCTAAGGGTACATGGACACGTGCTGTCACGGGTGTGTAAATGTGTTCTCAAGCAAGGAGGCACTGCTGCTGCCTGCAAAGCTAATGAAAAAAGATTATTCAAGCACTGCAGGTGCAAATGAGTGAAGCACCCCCCACCCCCCCAATACCCCTTCTCTCCAGAGTACCCAGTACAGGCTGAGGAGGGAGGCCAGGCACTGTTGAACTGCTTTCTTCCATGGCATCGACTTCTGCTGGGAAAACCAGAATACCACTACTCCTGGGCCCTGGACAAACAGGAACTAAAAAGGTCTCTTCAATTTTCATGTTTCTTTCTCAAATGACAGTGACATAAGTAGTGTATTATCCATTTAAAACTACTTCACGTTGTCAAATCAGTTTTATTTGTATAGCACCAACAGGGTTAGGCCATGGCCTAAGAATAAATTGGAGAGACAGTTTCCACAATGAGCAAGCACTCATGGAGAGGAAAACTCACTTGTAACAGGAAGAATCCTCTAACAGAAACAGACTGGGGTGGGCTGCTGTATCCACTCGTTGGGTCAGAAGGGGAGTAATGGTTGGGGCAGTAATTATAAATTTATATTGACTGAATGAGTATTATTGTGGCAGATCAGAGATACATGCAGAATGAGAACAAAGACAGACAGTGAGGAGAAGCACAAACTAGAGGAAAAAGAAAGTTGTTGACATGCACTGATGTGGTTTAACTACTGAATGACAACCTTTATTACAAATGTACCATTATGCCCACTTCCTGATACCCATATATTACAGCATGTTCTTTATTTAGCTTCATTTATGAATATGTAGGTTGACTGTCTGCCAGCTTTTTCACCCACTAACTTGCAAGTATCACTTCCTACTTTGTAGACACAGCTGGATGAAAATGATTTCAAAGCCTTGGTGGTGACACATGACTCGTCTATAGTGTTAAATCAGCTGCGTGTGGATGAGCAAGGAACATATCGCTGCTCTCTGCAGCATCAAGATGGAACCATCCTCTACCAAGTCACCTTCCTGCTCAATGGTAAAGTCAGAACTCAGAGACGGTCCGCATCAAAGAGAGCAGACACTGAAACGTCTTTAGATGTCCCATTCTAGTTATTCTAGTGCAAGTGCTCTTCTATTTTAGTTTTCACTACACTCGCTATAGATTAATTTGTAAGGGTTACAATCACTTACTGTGGATGTGTTGATGTGTTATGTTTGTCAGACTCATGAATCCATGGTCAGACCTGTCCAATAGCAATTACTGGAAGTTGTAACACTATTTCAGGGAACACATTAGGTTTACTATTATTGAAATATGCTATATACTATAAAAAAAAGTACCTTACAAATGCTCTGTCAACCACTACTGAACAAGAACCGCACACAGTTTAAACAGTAGCTGCTAAATTACCAAAATGAAAGTTCTACCAGTATGTTTTCATGTTGTTAACAGATGTCTTTGATGTTTTCGTCCCCTTTCCTCACAGTTTCTCCTTTGCCTGACCAAACTCGCCAACCCCTCCTCACTCTGCCCTCCTTGCCTCATGGAGACAAGTACTTACCTTTCCAGTCTCGCAAGGGCATGCTGGTGCCAGTCATTGCCATCGTTACTGCTCTGAGTCTGATGGTGAGCATGGGTCTCACAGTCATCCTGGGGTGAGTGTCAGTAAGTGGGTGGGAGGGTAGAAAAAGAGAATGAGAAGTTAGCAGGAAGGGGGAGGTAAAGATGTGATACCAAAAGATACAAGGCTAAGATAGTCATCCTGTGGGTGAATCTTGATTCATGAGGCTTAGGTATGTATGTCCTGTAGAACTACAATGGATAAAAATTTATTTTAGGGAACAGTATAAAGTTGTTTTCTTTAGATGTAGCATCACTTTTTCCAGGAAGTTATGTCAGCCACCTCAGAAACAGGGGCTTATACACATATATATAATATACAAACAATTAGCTGTGATATTTTATGTGTTAACCTATGACTAAAGGTTAGCATTACTGTGTTGTTGTTGTTTTTTTTTTTGTAGAATGATGATGAGTCACCGGAGAGCAGTACAGGAGCTGAGATACGCACAGTGACGTGTTACTGTACTGTGCAGTTGTTGTACATTTTACCTGTTGTTAAATATAGTCTTCTTGGCAGTGAGAATACATGTAGCTAAATGAGGCAGAGGTATCTATAAACATGTTGTTTTGAAAATACAGTAACCTCAGTATATGATTCACATGTCCAGGCTAACCCCCCCCCCCCCCCGAAACCACTCAGTTTTCTGTTATATTATGCACCAGCATTGATCTGACCCCAGCAGGGACACGTCCCCTCTGAATGGGGAGATGGCCTTGTCACATGGACATATATGAGAGGAATCAGGGATGAGGTAAATCTCTTGGATTACAGTGTTTTTCAGAGATTAATAGACCCACACATCCAATTAATCCTGGATAATCCCCCAGTGGGAGGAAGGGGTGATGTGAAAGGGTAAAATCCAGCAGTAGATGCTTTTCATCTGGGTTTCTTTAAATGCTTATTTACTCATACATTCATTCAGAGAGACACAGCAAGGGTGTGATGGCAGTACTGGTAGTATTCTTCTCATTCTGAAGTCACTGTCTTCTGACAGCACTGTCACCTTCTTTGACATCATTTGTTTCCTTCCATCTGTCCGCACTGTGCGTTTTTGATGACATAAGCAGCTTTTGTTGCAAAAATAGTCACCTCTGTTTACACAAGTTCTGTCATGGTTTCTTCATCAAGTCTATGAGTCTGCCTCTGCATATTCTGCACACCCTGTTTTTGACTCTCATGATGTGTGTGCTACAAGCACCCAGCCCTGTGTTTATGTTGAAAGCCTGATTTCCTGTGATAGGCAAGGTCATTGTTGTCATTATCTATTTTGTTCATTTAATACCTTTTATCTTATTTTACTGTTTTAGTCCCTCAGGTTTTAGCTCCAGTGTTTCCTCATGGGGACCTGCCACACTGGGAGTTGCTATTGGTCTACTGATGGGGGTGCCATCCTGTGGATGGCTCTGCCCCAGGTGGCTAGGGGACTCCACACCTTGGTGTGGGGCCGTGAGCCCTCTCAGTGTGGACGGCCCCCAAAGGTGGCTTTCTCCTTGCCATGTCTCTCTAATGACAGCTAGTGTGTGTGGGTGTGACCTTTTGCATGCGTGTGTATGTGTGTGTGTGTCTGTATGTATGTCTCTGTGTGTATTTGTGGGGGTGGGAGGGTTGAGTTTTGGGTTCTGTTGTTTTAGCCTCTGTGAGGCACTTTGTGTTGCTTTTATGTATGAAAAGTGCCATATAAATAAGATTTGATTTGATCACCAGGAGCACTCTGGCTTGTTCACCGAGGGAAAACACATTTGAATCAAGTCAAGTCAGTGTTATGTATGTAGCAGCAAAAATCATAACTGGACGATCCAAGGTACTTTTCATACAGAACAGGCTAGACGGGCTATTCTGTACAAGAAACTGAGTGAAAATGAAAGAGAGTGATTTGTTATCTATGAGAAACCACATCCAAGAATTTGTGTCTACCTCAACTCTGGACTCATCGATCAAGGCTCAGGGTTTTTGGGGTATTTTCTGACAAACTTTTTGGATCACAGGAAGTCAGGTTGGGTCATGAGCTATGACAAGTATATGAAAGGTTGTAATGAGGTAACGTGAGGGGGTGAATGTGTGGAGGCTGAGGCCCTCATGGATGGTGACAGGATGTGCGTGTGCTGCTGTTTCCTGTCAAGCTGCTGAGATATGGGCGAGAGAAGAGAGAGAGCATAATTTAAGACACCCTCACACAGACACAACTCACGTCACTACCTTCCAATTCAACTCTGGCCTCTTTGCTTCACTGTGACTTCATACATGTGTGCGTTTCAGCCAACAGTGTCAGTTGAGGCTACAGTAAATGCATGCTCAGCGATTCTGCTGACAGCCACAATGAACTGCAAAGTCCACAGCAGCACACACATACATGTGTGTGCTGCTGTGGACTGAAAGTGCAACCTCTGCAGGGCAAGAGTAGGGCAGAGTGCTACAGGACCAGCGGAAATGGGAAGATGAAGAAAGTGGAGTCAGAGGTTTGAGTGGGAGCCAGAGTCTGAATGTGGGTTATGAGGAACTGTAGACACAGATGTTAGATTCCACCTTAAAAACCTATCCACACTGCACAGAACATGTACTTCCTTGTCTGTAACAAGAAAGAAATCAAGAACAAGAATCCAAGAAAAGAGAGAAGATACAATGCCTTTCTCAGTGAGGATCCCTCAAATTTGACTTCCCATAAATTAAAAAAAAAACTCTGAAAGGAGCCCACCTTTTATAGGAAGGGAAACTGAGAAAACAGGTTTATAGGGACATAAAGGTCATGAGGAAAGAGACAACATCACATCCTGACAGTTGATTCATTAACTGCCTCCAAGTGAGTCACAAAGTACCTTATAATGTGTAATCTGTCACTTTAGAATTGTTAACAGAACAAAAATGATTGGTATTTTCATGGGATTTGTTAACAGTTACAAAAATATTGGTATTTCGACATTATTATTGAAGTAGACGTAGAGTGTGCTCATAGTGCAAGTACACAGAAGTTACTTATTTTAATGGAATTATCAGAAACAACAACTCTATGTTGCATTCAGCTACTGTTTTCTGTCAAGAACTTATTTATTTGTCAGTAGGCTGTACTATCACAGAGGAGGGAGACTCAGATGATTTTGATTTCCAGTATAGCAGAAAAACAAGTCAAATCTGCTGTAACATTTTATCAGTGCAACGTTTGACTTGTCTCAGAGGTCAGTGTTAACATGCTGAGAACAGAGAGAATCCATTTAGGCCAACAGTTGCTTTCGTGTGCAAGGAGCCAGAGAACAGAGGCAGCTGTGCAGTGGCCTAGAGAGGCTCAGATTTAATCTAACCCAAATAACAGAAATCGGCCCTCACCCTTTCCTTTGAGGGTTGTCGGCTCATGCGGTGATGGGGGCGTTTCGGTATAACGTCATTCAACACAAAACACGGGATAACCCCAAATGACCACGTGCGCGGTAGGAAAATCAGGTTTGACGTCAATGTCCATATGAGGAGTGGCAGCCATGCCATATTTGGTCGTTCCGCGTATGACAATTGTTCCTGCTTTGGAAAACAAGGAGGGGCCTCTGTGTCCCCGCCCCCCACACGGCTGTTATCAATGAACTAGTGAAACTCAAAATCTAAAGCTGGTTCTCAGCGAGCTGACAGATACATCTGGATCTAAAAACACTTCCTGGACTACTTCATCAACTTTAAACTGTCACTGAAAAAAGAACAACTAGAATCTAAAACCGTTTTCTACAGGCTTGGTTTTAGATTTCACGAACAAATAGTCCTGGATTAATTGCGTCTGAATTATTTTTGAATCTATTTTTTCCGTCATGACTTCAATTAATGAACCTTTGGAAATTACTGGCAACGAGCTGCTCCACATACTCCGGACCCCCCGGGACCAGTACACCTCTGCCGGGTGCGTGCTGCTGGACTGCAGGCCGTTCCTCGATTTTTCTCTCACTCACATTTGCGAGTCCCGAAACGTTAACTGGAACTCCATGCTGCGTCGAAGGTCCAAGGGCTCGGTGGTGGCTCTAGAGTGGCTCATCCCGGACAAGGCGCTCCTGGGTCGGCTGCGGCGTGGAGAGTTCTCTCTGTGTGGTGGTGGATGACAGAAGCCGCTCCGTGGCCGAGCTGAAGACAGACAGCGTGGCTCAGATGCTGCTCACCGCCCTGCAGAACGAAGTGCAGGCGCAGGTCTGCTTCCTACAAGGTAATAACACATACTCATAAATATATATATAATTTTCACGTGTACCATTTCAAGACTTTGGTGAGAGCAGAGGATAAAACTTTGATTTTCATGTAGGCGGATTTGAGGGGGTTTCAGAGGCCTACCCAGAGCTCTGTTACAACTCTGCCAGCAGCCACCTCTCTACAGCAGAACCTGAGCCAGTAGTGACGGGTCGGAGGACACCGGCATACGATCAGGTGAGATGAAATTCACTTTCAAATAGATGATACATATTGTCAGGCAATAAAAATCAAAAAGGGGCCTTGTTGTTGGTTTTAAACGTGGACTCTGCTGGGTTGGTCTGCGTCAGGACGGTCCTGTGGAGCTGCTGCCCTTCCTGTTCTTAGGCAGCGCCATCCACTCCTCCCGCAGAGAGACCCTGGCAGCAGCAGGCATCACAGCTGTGCTCAATGTCTCCTCCACCTGCCCCAATTTTACGAGGGGGAGTTTGAGTACCTGCGGCTCACAGTGGAGGATAGTCTGGCTGCTGACATCAGAGCCTGCTTCTCTACAGCCATCAGCTTCATTGGTGAGTTTCCTCTACAAACACAATACCTACAAACCTGAATGCAGTATTTGTTAAAATGAATCGTGATCATTGTAACATCAATTCAAACTCCAGTCAATTTAGTAGTCACACAACTCTGAGAGAATTGGTCTGTCAATGAACCTTAGGTGAAACATGCAAAACATTACACAAGTAGCTTGGACACCATAATCCATTTTGTAGGCTAGATTTAAGGGGGTTACAAAACACCTGGATTATGCTGTGTTAGCTACAGAAGAGAAATGCATGAACATTTCTTTTGCTTGTTTGGGCCCTGTAACTTAAAGTTTAGCTCAGGAGAAGTTGAATTTCCATTATCACAATTATCACAATGAATTAATGCATTTTCATACCTGGGTAGAGCGCACCGTCCATCACACTGTGTAAAGCTCTAAATGTATTTCCACTCATGAAATATTCTGATGTCAAAGGAACTAAGGTAAGCACAATGAGCTGATCTCTCTCTTCCTCTTTCCGTCTTGTCTTTTCCGTTCCGCCTACAGACTCAGTGAAGCAGAGTGGTGGACGGGTGCTGGTGCACTGCCAGGCAGGTATCTCCCGCTCTGCTACCATCTGTCTGGCCTACCTCATGCACACACAGCGTGTCCGCTGGATGAGGCCTTCAACTTTGTTAAGCAGCGCCGTCATGTCATCTCTCCCAATCTGGCCTTCATGGGACAGCTGCTGCAGTTTGAGACCGACGTTCTCTGCCAAGGATGAAGGACCCATAATTAATGAGAAGAAATTTATATGATGGTAATTTTAGGTTAAATCCCTACCTCCTGTAGGTACTGGGCTGGACTCAGAGCATTATCAGGAGTTAGAACATATGAATAAATACACTGTTCGTGCTCCTAAATGTAGTATACAACAGGTAAATACTCGCTCAGAGAAAAGCTACATGTGTTGTAGGTATCACATGGCTGGTGGATCTGGACTCTGGACAAATAGTGTCTGGATGCAACAAATTAAGTTTGCAATAGAAACCACATTATGAACAACTGTGATTCTGAGCCAGCAAGTTGGAGCAACTATGGAGTAATCCCATGATATTTTGTACTTGAGGGGGTGGGGTTTTGCCTGCTTGTCGAGTTTTGTGTATGTCTGTGTGTTACATTGTCCCACTAATGTGCCTGATTGTTTACAAGGGCTGTCCTATTTTCATACTGGAAGTCATTCCCTCATAGGCACAACCACTGTGATGTGTCTTGTTTTCATGAGACAACACTGTGCTAACTATGTACAGCAATACATGAATCTCAAGTATTATTGTCTAACTTATACAAAAATGCACTAATCAGAACACTGGTGTCTAGTCATAAGTCTAAACATTTTTTTTATCTGGACATACACAGAAATCACTCAAATTGAAAGACATTGTATTTTTTTACCATGTAAATAGATTTTTTTCTTTTATTTATTGTGTCAGAGTCTGTTCTGAGAGTGTTGGCATTATTGTTCTCTCTTACTGCACTTTACAGCTGATAGGTTCAGCTGATTCCTGCTGATTTTCCACTGAAATAAAATTCATGCTGGAGAACACACTGAGTTTCTTTACTCTTTAAAATGCTGTTCTGATTACACACACTGTTAACTCCCTGTTTAATATTAACACATAATAAGGATATAGTCACTGCCTATCCAGACAAAGCCATGTCAGAGCAGATCATCTGGCTAAATCAGGAGGTATTATGACTGTGCATTGCTGAGTATTTTTGAGGATTATCCTCTGGGAATGGGTTTTACAGTCTGACAGTACTTTTACTCAATGTTCAGCTGAATCCAGGTATCCCTCTTAATGGTATGGATATACCTTAGAGAATTCAGAGCTTTTTCAGGAACATTAAAAATGTATTTGTGGAGGACAGTCTGAAGATGCAGTGTAGCAAATTTGGTGTCAATTGAGCAAACATTGTGGGAGGAGAAAGGTTTAATAAGTTTTTGGAAAAAAAAAGAGTGATGGACTTCATAATTTGTGAGATCTATTGTACAACATTTTCTGCAGTACTGGGGCTACATTTTGGTGAAAGTTGCAAAACTGTAGCATGTGTTGGTTGGTTTGTAAGAATTTTCAAAGTTTATAAATTTAGACGCTTTGGTGAAGTTTGGTGATTTTTCATGCATGGGAAGTAGAATTTCCTAAGAAGAAGAAGAAGAGGAAGAATACTGTCAAAACAATAGGGTCCCAGTGATCTGCCTGGCTACTATGGTTAAAGATTCTCACACATTGACTGACAGGTCAGCCATGCTTAATTGTTTTTTCTTGACTGGCTTCTCGTTTCATCCTTACAGCCTGAATTGATAGGGTCTGATACAAATTTTGACTATGCTCCCCATGCACCTCAGGATGAAAATAAACCTCCTAATCACTTATTTCATTATAAGGGTCAACAGTCTCAACAGTTGTGAGAGAATCAAAGAGCCTGGACATTAAGAAAGCAGCAGGTCTTAATAGACTTGAAGTGGCAGCTGACAGGGGCGTTGTATAGCTCACTTGGTAGAGCAGGCGCCCCATATACAGAGGTTATAGTCCTTGTTGCAGCAGCCCCAGGCTCGATTCCACCCAGTGGGCCTTTGTTGTATATCATTCCCCCTCTCTCTCCCTCTCTGTCCATCTCCAGCTGTCCTATCATAATACAGATATAAAAGCCCCCAAAATACTTCTCACACATTTATTTTAACTTGAGTCTCACAAGTAATGACGACCCTAAAGTCCAGAAATAGTCTTTTTTTCTCCCCTTGTCTCCCCTGCCACACCTCATCATCCTCACCATTTCCACTTGTAGCTCCCAGCTACACTTCATCTCCAATCAAGCCAGTCTTTAAGCAGCCACAGTCCACTCACTCAGTGCCAGGCTGTTTTTGCTCCTATGCCAGACCTTCCAGCACTTATTCACAGATGGACTTGTTGGTTTTGACTTGGCTTGCCTCTGACCACCTCTCCTCATCTCTGCCCTGCAATGCAATATCCCTAATACAAACAGCAAGGCTCCACCAGGGTTCTCATGTCTTTAGATGTTAGGGCTCTAACAACGGTGTCCTTGCTCCCTCTGTTCGCTCAGGCCCTAAAAATGAAGTCCCTTTGACCTCTGCAACCAGACAGCAATTTCACTTCCTCTCACTCAACTTGTGAGAAAAGCATCTGGCAAAAAACGTATGTATTTATATGTATTTACAGAGTAGAAAGCCATAATCAGGAGGTCTGGAAAGTCCATGTCACTGATTCACAGTCATGGCATAATTCAAGCTGTACATTCATGTTGCACTCATGATATCTTGCTGTGTAGGTTGTGTCTCACTGTGACCTAACTGCTGGTTTCTCATTTGGTAGTTTCCATCTGAGCTATAACAGGTATGACACTCAAGCTGAGCTGCATTTAAGCATGTCAACCACAGGTTTCCTCAGGTCCTGTTACACAGTACTGCATAGCATCATTGGTAAAAGTGGCACTGAATTTTACAAAGCCTAGAGTAGAATTTGCACCATTGTTTAAACAATCTCTCTCTCTCTCTCTCTCTCCCTCCCTCCCTCTCTCCCTGTAAACAAAATGCATTTAATTCTAAACTCGACTAATCCAGATGAGATGATAAAGACCTGACACTGACAGTGGAGACACTTGTCCCTGATGCTCATTAGGCCACCCATGCTCTGTAGTGTTCATAGATTCACTTCCCTCATTTACAAATATCCATTACGCAACGTGTACGCAAGAGTAACTTGAAGTCTTCCTTCATTAGCCACAGATTTATATAGGACAGAGGAATGCACTTAGGAGTTTTGGTTAAGACCCAGAGGACACGTCAACTCAGAAACATGCTCAAAATAACATTTTGTTCAGGTTTGTGATGGGTTAAATGCTGGGTTAAACTTTTACAATCATTTTCAGTTTAGATCACTTTGTGGGTGGCTGGGGGGGTGTGGTGTCAACAGCTTTGCCAAGAACAGATTTTTCCCAAAATGGCACCATAATTGATCAAAAATCAAAATGGATGACTTCCTGTTTGTTTTAGTGTGGCTGCCAGATGTTTTTTTGTGTGTCTTGACAGGTTCCACCTACTAAAATGTAAGCCCATGCAGAGGGGTGTTTCAATGATCTAATAGGCACTATTGAGGCATTTTGCCCCACCCATTTTGAGACCCCTACAATATGTAACTTTTCACCAAGACCGAGGTGAATGTAAAGTTTGATGAGTTTTTGAGTATGTTCAGGCTGTCAAAAAAGAAATTGATTTTAAGAGGAAGAAGAAATTGCAACAGTCCTTGCACATTCCTGTGCACTCTGGCCCTAAACAATTCCATTTCAAACACTTACTACAACAAAGTATGCATGGAACACAACCTTGTGGCTAGATCAATGCATTAGAACAGCTGATGCATATGACTCTTTAGAGTCTCTGAGGATAAACTATGAATTTGCCACGACTGATCATGTACCTCTTTCTGTATCTGTAAATCTAGGCAAAATTCTCACTCTTTTGCCTCCAGATAACAACTCACATGTGGGGAGAACAGACTGGTCTAACCTGTCTGAGGTGGAGCTTGTTGAGCAATATTAAATTACCAAGAGATGCTGTTGCATGTTGTGACATTAACCGTAAGGGATCGCAACATGGTTTGGAGCAGTGCTCCCTGCATGATAATATTGATATTGTGGAGTCCCTTTTGTTTCAAGCAGGCCCCTGTATAAGACTGGGGTGTTTAAAGCCAAATGAGACTGGAATGATTATGTGGAAGAGTTCCATACTGAGGCTAGAAGGGCTTTCAAGGTATGTGTTGAGGCAAGTAGATTTAAACATGGTCCCTTATTTGAATAAAAGAAAAAGGCAAATGCAAACTTCAAATATGCTCTGCGTTTATTAAGAATAGAATAGAATAGAAATTACTTTATTGATCCCAAAGGGAAATTCATCCCTCCCGTAGGCCCACCACCCGCGGGAGGGTTCAGATGGGGCCGGTGCTTTGTGGTTTGGGTGGCGGTCGTGGGCGGGGGCCCCGGCGACCCAATCCCTGGACAACGACTCTGGCTTTAGGGACATGGAATGTCACCTCACTGGGGGGGAAAGAGCCCGAGCTAGTGCGGGAGGCTGAGCGGTACCGGCTAGAGATAGTCGGGCTCGCCTCTACGCACAGTCTGGGCTCTGGAACCCAACTCCTCGAGAGAGGCTGGACTCTCTTCTACTCTGGAGTTGCCATGGTGAGAGGCGGCGGGCTGGTGTGGGCTTGCTCATAGCCCCCCATCTCAGCCGCCATGTGTTGGAGTTCTCCCCGCTGAACGAGAGGGTCGTTTCCCTGCGCCTTCGGGTCGGGGATAGGTCTCTCACGGTCGTTTCGGCTTACGGGCCAAACGGCAGTGCTGAGTACCCGGCCTTCTTGGGGTCCCTGGAAGGGGTACTGGAAAGTGCCCCAACTGGGGACTCCATCGTTCTGCTGGGGGACTTCAACGCTCACGTGGGCAGCGACAGTGATACCTGGAGGGGCGTGATTGGGAGGAACGGCCTCCCCGATCTGAACCCGAGTGGTGTTCTGTTGTTGGACTTCTGTGCTAGTCACAGTTTGTCCATAACGAACACCATGTTCGAGCATAAGGGTGTCCATAAGTGCACGTGGCACCAGGACACCCTAGGCCGGAGTTCAATGATCGACTTTGTAGTCGTATCATCTGATCTCCGGCCGTATGTCTTGGACACTCGGGTGAAGAGAGGGGCTGAGCTGTCAACTGATCACTACCTGGTGGTGAGTTGGATCCGGTGGCAGGGGAGGAAGCTGGACAGACTCGGCAGACCCAAACGTACTGTGAGGGTTGTTGGGAACGTCTGGCAGAATCCTCTGTCATTGAGGTCTTCAATTCCCACCTCCGGGAGAGCTTTGACCAGATCCGAGGGAGGCTGGAGACATTGAGTCTGAATGGACCATGTTCTCCGCCTCCATTGTTGATGCGGCTGTTCGGAGCTGTGGCCGCAAGGTCTCCGGTGCCTGTCGTGGCGGCAATCCCCGAACCCGGTGGTGGACACCGGAAGTAAGGGATGCCGTCAGGCTGAAGAAGGAGTCCTACCGAGCCTGGTTGGCTCGGGGGACCCCTGAGGCAGCTGATGGGTACCGACAGGCCAAGCGTGCGGCAGCCCGGTCAGTCGCAGAAGCAAAAACTCGGGTATGGGAAAAGTTCGGGGAGGCCATGGAGGAGGACTACCGATCGGCCTCGAAGAAATTCTGGCAAACCATCCGGCGCCTCAGGAGGGGGAAGCAGTGCTCTGCCAACACTGTTTACAGTGGAGGTGGGGAGCTGTTGACCTCGACTGGGGATATTGTCGGGCGGTGGAAGGAATACTTCGAGGATCTCCTCAATCCCGCTGCCATGTCTTCCATGGAGGAAGCAGAGACGGAGGACTCAGAGGTTGATTCATTCATCACCCAAGCTGAAGTCACCGAGGTAGTTCGGAAGCTCCCCGGTGGCAAGGCAGCGGGGGTGGATGAGATCCGCCCTGAGTATCTCAAGTGTCTGGATGTTGTGGGCTGTCTTGGCTGACACGCCTCTGCAACATCGCGTGGCAGTCGGGGACAGTGCCTCTGGACTGGCAGACCGGGGTGGTGGTCCCTCTTTTAAAAAGGGGGACCGGAGGATGTGTTCCAACTACCGGGGGATCACACTCCTCAGCCTCCCGGGGAAAGTCTATTCCAGGGTGCTGGAGAGGAGAATTCGACCGGTAGTCGAACCTCGGATTCAGGAGGAACAATGCGGTTTTCGTCCTGGTCGTGGAACACTGGACCAGCTCTATACCCTCCACAGGGTGCTCGAGGGTTCATGGGAGTTTGCCCAACCAGTCCACATGTGCTTTGTGGACTTGGAGAAGGCATTCGACCGTGTCCCCCGTGGCATTCTGTGGGAGGTGCTCCGAGAATACGGGGTCGGAGGCCCTCTGCTGAGGGCTGTAAGGTCTCTGTACGACCGGAGCAGGAGCTTGGTTCGCATTGCCGGCAGTAAGTCGGACTTGTTCCCAGTGCATGTTGGCCTCCGACAGGGCTGCCCTTTGTCACCGGTTCTGTTCATTATTTTTATGGACAGAATTTCTAGGCGCAGCCAGGGTCCGGAGGGGGTCCGGTTCGGGAGTCACCGGATTTCATCTCTGCTTTTTGCAGATGATGTTGTCTTGTTGGCTCCCTCGAGCCAGGACCTTCAGCATGCGCTGGGGCGGTTCGCAGCTGAGTGTGAAGCAGCTGGGATGAGAATCAGCACCTCCAAGTCTGAGGCCATGGTTCTCGACCGGAAAAAGGTGGTTTGCCCTCTCCAGGTCGGGGGAGAGTTCCTGCCTCAAGTGGAGGAGTTTAAGTATCTCGGGGTCCGGTTCACGAGTGGGGGAAGGATGGAGCGTGAGATCGACAGGCGGATCGGTGCGGCGGCCGCAGTAATGCGGTCGTTGTATCGGTCCGTCGTGGTGAAGAGAGAGCTGAGCCGAAAGGCGAGGCTCTCGATTTACCGGTCGATCTACGTTCCTACCCTCACCTATGGTCATGAACTCTGGGTCATGACCGAAAGAACGAGATCCCGGATACAAGCGGCCGAAATGAGTTTCCTCCGCAGGGTGGCGGGGCGCTCCTTAGAGATAGGGTGAGAAGCTCTGTCACCCGAGAGGAGCTCGGAGTAGAGCCGCTGCTCCTCCACATCGAGAGGAGCCAGTTGAGGTGGCTCGGGCATCTGTACCGGATGCCCCCTGGGCGCCTCCCTCGGGAGGTGTTCCGGGCATGTCCCACCGGAAGGAGGCCCCGGGGAAGACCCAGGACACGCTGGAGTGACTATGTCACCCGGCTGGCCTGGGAACGCCTTGGGGTCCCTCCGGAAGAGCTGGAGGAAGTGTCTGGGGAGAGGGAAGTCTGGGCGTCCCTGCTCAGGCTGCTGCCCCCGCGACCCGGTCCCGGATAAGCGGAGGAAGATGGATGGATGGATGGATGGAAATTCATTAGTCTGCCAGCTCATCTTCCATTTGCGTAATAATTAAAGAGTCTGATGGCTGTTTGTATGAAAGATCTTCTGTAGCTCTCTGTCCTGCAACAAAAGAGGAGCCGTCCACCTCTGCTGCTTCTTTGATCCATCGAGGTGTTATGAAGTGGATGATCCGTGTTGTTCAGGATGGCCTCCATCATCCTCATTGTGTATCTCTCCACCACCTCCTCCAGAGAGTCCATCTTTACTCCAATGACAGAGCCAGCCTTCCTTACAAGCTTATCCAGCCTCTTTGCCTGCTTTTTTCCTAAACTTCCTCCCCAGCAGACTGCAGCATAAAATAAAACACATGCCACCACAGACTGATAAAACATCTGCAGCATCTTATTACAGATGTTTAGAGATCGGAGCTTTCTTAGGAAAAAGAGGCGGCTCTGCCCTTTTTGTAGAGTGCATCTGTGTTAACAGACCAGTCCAACTTGTTATCAAGGTGAACACCTAGATATTTATAGGTTGTCACCACCTCGATGTCCACTCCACAAGTGTTCACTGGCTGAAGAGGGAGCTTGGACCTACGGAAATCCATGATCATTTCCTTTGTCTTTGAGGTGTTCAGCATGAGGCAGTTTTTGTAACTCCAGTCACTGAAGGCTTTTATCAAATCCCTATATTCAGATTCTTGTCCATTTCTAATACGTGCCACAGTAGCAGTGTCATCTGAGTATTTCTGGATGTGGCAGGACTCAGAGTTGTATTTAAAGTCTGCTGCATACAATGTGAACGGGAATGGAGCCAGGACAGTCCCCTGTGGAGCCCCCGTGCTACTCATTAATGTCCCAGAAAAACAGTTCCCCGACCTGACAAACTGTGGCCTTTCTGTCAGGTAATCTGTGATCCAGCAGACAAAGGAAGAATCCACTCCCATCTCTTTGAGCTTGTTTTTGAGTATGTTGGGTTGGATGGTATTAAATGCACTTGAAAAATCAAAAAACATGATTCTTACATAAGCGCCAGATTCCTCCAGGTGAGAGAGGGCACGGTGGAGCATGTAGAGGACTGCATCATTCACTCCAATGTGTTCTTTTTATGCAAACTGCAGGGGATCGAGTTTGTCTTTGACCTCAAACCTCAGTAGACGTAGAATCAGCCGCTCCAAGGTCTTCATGATGTGTGAAGTCAGGGCCACCGGTCTGTAGTCATTTAGTTCAGCCGGACATTTTCTTTTTGGTACCGGCACTATGCAGGATGTTTTCCACAGAGCCAGCACCCGCAAGAGGAATGAAAACAGAATAAGCTCTGACTCCATTACAAAAAAGATGCCTGGAAAGAAATTTAAAAAATGAATAACTATAAAACTTCATTACCAACAAATACTGATGGTGTCGGCAGCCCAAAGGAAGTTACTCAGTTGTGGCAGAAGCATTATTCTGAGTTGTTCAACTGTGTTAAAAGCAACTCCTCAGAGCGGGTAACATTAAAGGTCATAGCGACAACTTTTTCATCAAAACTATTAATTTTTCAAAAATAATACATCCACAGAACATCTAGGCAGGTGCAGAATAAAAGTATTAACTTTACTGAAAATAAGTTATAGTATAGAAATAATTGTTTTATAAATTTTTATGGGTCCAAAATATAAAATATTTAAATAAATATTTACATCTGGCAACGTCGATGTGAAATGATCTCTGCGCCAACAGCATTAGTACGTTGAGTACTTAGTTAGTAGTACTGATGAGTAACGGCTCCCGGACTTCGTGTGTCTCACCTGCATCACTGATGATCAGCTGCTGCAGCTACAACCTGTCGACCACACTGCTGCACTACACTCAGCTGTTATTTTACATTTCTATCATTCTCACAGGTTACTAAAATGATGTTGCACTGGAAATTCAGCTGATATAATACAACTTTGTCTTGTGACAGTGAGGCTCACCTTTACATCCTCCACAGCTTTTAGTATGTTTCCTGTGGTGTAAATGGCTTAAATATGAAATTAAAGTATTATTAAGATTTGCTTTGCTGGTTTTTAATTGTCCATATCTGGTATGAATTTTAACAGCAATATGAACACAACCACACAGTGCTGTAAATAATAATAAATTCAGGAAAACTTCCAAGACTATTTCTATGTTTGCTTTAATTACCCACAAGAAAAATACAATGTTGAATGTTACAATCCTTGAAATGATAAATAATAAAGCATTCAGAAATGAATACCAGAGCTTGTGCGTTTCTGATGTTTCTTGTCAGCTAATCAAATGATGTGGTACTGAAAACAGTAATTCACCAAATTTTTTATATACAGTCTGTGGCACTGACTACAGTACAATTGAAGGTTGGAGTGAGGGCGGTCGAGTGTGAGTGTGACACCTACCAGCTGGGAAAAATTAAACCTTGAGCTAAACCCTTTAATAATGATGAAGGCGTAACAGTTTCCACACAAGAAATCTATGATGCAGTTATAATGCTAAACCCCAAAAATGGTACAGATATGTGTATTTTTGCTTTGAAGGAGATTTTAGATTTGTTTAACAGGCAAAACTCTACAATTATTATGTGTTTTATTGTTGCTTCTGAAGCCTTTGACCAAGTAAATCATGAAAAACTATTTGGTAGAGGGGTCCCTAAATCCCTAGTGAGAATCCTGGGTTTTTGGTATGCTCATCAGTGTCTGTAAAACGGGTAACTCTATGTCTGCTGCATTTAACCTAAGTAATGGAGTTAGGCAGGGAGGCATTTTATCTCCCCTCCTGATTAACATATATATGGATGAACTGCTAAACAGCTGTGGAACAGGCTGTATGGTTGGTGACACTATTATCAACAATCTGATGTTTGCAGATGACCTGGTGATCCTTTGGCCTTACAGTGCTGGCCTTCAACAGTTGCTAAGGGTTTGCTCTTAATATGGCTCAGACTTTGAAAAGAAAAGAAAGAAAGTAATATTATGATTGTCAGCAGGGAGGATAGTAAACTGTCATTTCTGCCTTCTCTCTGCCTGGTACGGTACCAAAACAGCCTAAAGAGGTTAAGTACTTAGGGCGTTATATAATGGATGACTTGACTGATGATGGGGACATCTACAGACAGTATTGTACCTTGTATGGAGAAGCAAAATGCTGAATAGAAAATTTAGTATGTCGTCATCATCTGTCAAGACGACAGTCTTTAAAACTTTTTGCACCTCACTGTATACTGCCCATCTGTGGTGGCACGATGCCACATTGGAGCAGTGCTACTGAAATGTTTGTTGGGGTTGGAGTATCCACCTGTCCTCCCGTCCTGCAGGAATCCTATGTATAGGTGTATGTGTAGGCCGTGTGACTCAGCTAATGGTATATTTTCAAAATTAGTGAACCCTGCTATGAGTGCAGTCGGGTTCACCTCAAGATTGGTGTCTGAGTCTGAGTCACCAATTGATTCCCAAATAAATGCCATTATTACTATTATTATTAGTAGTAGTAGTAGTATGGTCTGAGTCTGTCAATCAAAGATATTTTCATATTGCCAGATCTTTAGATTTAAAAAAAAAAAAAAAAAGGTTTATTCTGAATTCTTGTGGTTTGATATTTTACATTGTTCCACAGGTATGTTATATGTGTAATATATATATATTTGATTTCTCATTTATATTTAATTGTGTACAATCATACACAAGTAAATTATACATTACAGTAAACTGTTTCTTCCACCTCTGCAAAAAGACGAAGGTGTTGGAGTCATCACCAACAGTGTCACAGAGATGAGTTTGCAGTAAGTCAATGCCCTCTAGTGGTAATATTTTGTTATTGCTTGAATTTTATATGACTAGTTTCCAGCAGATGACACCAGCAGTCTGTATATTAACTAGTGCAGACTCTTTAGTACTAAAATAACAGAGGAAACACATGGACGTAATGCTCACACACACACACACACACACACAACACATATTACATCAATACAATGTCCTAATGCATCACTGCATATTTAAATGACAGAGCCGTTTCACTTGGTTCTCAGACTGAAAGTTCTCTTTGATCTCATCTCTTCTAAATCAGGCTCCTTAATGAAAAGAGACCTAAATCATTTCTAACACTCCATATCCACATTAATCTCATGTCAGGCTCAATCATAATATATTGTGCTGTCGCAATACCTAGCAATGACATGGCTATGCTGTGTGCACTTGGCCCTGTGCTGTACTCAAAGAGAGAAAAAGAAGAGCACGAGGGATTTGGAATTTTCACAGGCATCTCACCTGTACATTAGATATTTGTTGTTCACAGCTGAAGACTGTGTCACTCAAATAGTTGGAAAAAAACTCTTACTTAAAAAGAGCAAATAGACAAGATGAGCAATACTGTATGTACAATATCATTAGGTGGACAGCTAATGTGAGGATATAACACATACTCTGTTTGTAGGTTGCACACACATGCAAATACTGCTAATGTTATATCACAGAGGAACCATAATGGGGCTCAAACAGCATACATATTCTGCTATGTATGTTTTTAAAGCATTTCTCCTTAAATTTGGGTCTTTATTGTGAAATTTGATCTGAACCTGAACCATAATGTGCACAGTCTCCCACCTCAAACCTACATTAATGCTGACCTGGCTGCAGCTAATCTGGTGCTTCCTTAGAAAACAGCTTTCAAAAGCTGCGTAGTTACGTTAAATCTTACCACAGCGGGGGACTTCAGGGGTTTGCTTTGAAGAAAATTAAAACTTTATCTAAAACTCATAAAAGTTTTTCTCACAGTGAGAAAAGGGAGATCTTTGCAGACCAGGTGCAAAGCCTCTCCAGCCTAGATGTCAGATGAGACTGAGGCTACTAATGATCTGTGACAGCACAAGTTTCTCCAAGGATGTGTATTGTGCCATGGCGCACGCGCGGGCGCGTGTGTGTTTGTATGTATGTGTGTGTGCATTCTCTTATAGAACAAGCACTTGAGAAGCAGTGCAGTGAAGGCTGTGTGCTGCCATGACACACCCCTCTCGCCCAGAATGCATTTTCAGCGTGTTACCGAGCACAGTTCACCGACGGAAACAGACACAGTTGACTGAAGTGCTTTATTCTCTCTTCTCTTTATTTAGAATGTGTAGCGTATAGAGGAAAATGTACAAGCATTATTGACTGGTCACACAATGAGCACAGGGGCTCCCAACTGAAATTCCATATGTGGGTATAGCTTGGTTTCACTCTCATTAAAGCAGCAGTGCGTGTGTGTGTGTGTGTGTGTGTGTGGGCTGGTGAATGTCTGTGTGCCTGTGTGTTTGTTTGTTATTGTGATTGTGAGCACAGAAGCCGCCCACCTACTTTTCAAGCACCACGAGCTAAACTTTGACTGTTTAATGTGTGGCTCAGTAAAAGCAGCCAGCGTGACGTAGGTTCCACTGCAGTAATTGAACAATCGGGCCACTTGATCCCAGGTAGGCAACAAAGTGTGCGGGAAACTGCTGGTGATGCGTGTGTGTGTGTGTGTGTGTGTGTGTGTGTGTGGGGGGGGGTAACAGTGCATTGAGTTGTGAAATATGTTCGGGTTACCCGTCTCTTTTCAGAACACGATTTCATATGCAAAATCTGTACATTCATAAAATGAGATGTATTTTTCATTAGGTAGACGGACCACTGGCTGTTCAATGAAGAACAGCTGCTCGTGAAAGGTTTTTTCCATTTCAGAATTCCCCCCTTCCTTTTGTTTATTCATTTATTTATTTAGTTTTCTTTCTTTACATTAAAACGACCAGACCGTATACTTACCAGCGGAAGATGGACCCGGCCTTTAGCACTGCAGCATTGCCTAACCTACGAGCAAATACTAGAGAGCACGTTTGTGGCCAGGTTCAGATGGGAGTCAGTGTCGTCAGTCCATCCCCAGCTGCTGGAGCTGATCTTACAGAGAAGCATTGATAAGCCATGTGTGTGACAGCACGTGTTGGGGGGACTCATGATGATGATGACGATGATGATAATAAAGTATTGAGTAGCTAATCATCGAGACACCCCGGCGTCCCGTGGAGATAACTGACCGAAGCAGTGCCCCAGCACTCCTGATGTATGTGCTAGTATATGCTTAATGTGAGTGAGAGAGAGAGAGGGAGGGAAAGGAGAAACAGGCGTAGATAAATAGAGAATGTAAGGATCCCGTGACGCCCACAGCTCCACAATGACATCACTGGCTCTAAAAAGAAGCAGAGGAGAGAGATGGGAGGCACCCCACTTATTAGATTTCGTCGGAAGGTTCACGAGTAAAGACGCTGCTTCGCCGCTGCAAGGACGCCTGAGATGTGCGCCAGCGGAGCGGCTCAATCTTGGCATCCTGGTGAACTTCTGAGTAGAGAGAAGCGCCAAGGCGCCGGGAAACGCCTTCCAAGACGCACAGTGTGAAACAGCTGTGGGGATCATTCCACTACTAAAGAAGAAATAAGGTCTTTTCATCTCTGATCTGGCATTTGTGCGTGCGGCTGGAGCCGGTGGTTAACTTTGAGCTTCCCCCTGTTCGTCTGGGTGGAAACGTGAGCATCAGCACTGACGGCACTCCGCAGGGGAAAACCGGTATTTTTTTAATTAGTGAATCACAGTAAATATTTCATTTGATTAACTTTATTACCCACTGTATGTCCTTATGTGACCAGTCCGCTCACATGAGACGTTCAGGTGTGTGCACGTCTCCAAACAAGGACGCATGGAGATTTTGCGAGAAGAGTCGCTGTTGTTTTCTCTGTGTTCTCCTGTGTTTATTGTTCGAAAAATGTGTAACTGTGAATTAAACCATCCATATTCAATACTAGTAATCAATTCACTGAGAGAGAAAACGCGTGTTGAAGAAGTTAGAGCTCTGTCTGCAAAATAATTCATTACATTCTGTTTTGCGGGGAAAATCTATCTGTTCTAGAAAGTGCCAAAGCCTTTAATTGAAAAGCACTGATCCGTGTCTTGACGCACAGCCCAGGACTGTTTGTGCGCTTAAAATGGACTTGGAAGAGCTTCCGTGGAGGATACAAGGGAGCTAACGTTTGAAACAAAACAGAGACTAAACGAGAACAACTGAGGTAAATGTGGCCTATAATAATCACATGGGTTTCTTAGAATTTAAATATATTTTCTATGCACCGACAACATGTGACTGTCTTATGACAGGTAAAAAAAAAAAAAAAAAATCATGTGACTAAACAACCATACATGTGCTGTACTTTGTATGTCTTTGTGTTTGTGAAGACTCCTGGAACGCACATCCCAGCATGGCCTCAGTTCTGGACAGCGGCTGCTCCATGGAGCTGAGCGGCTGGAACAGCAGTGTGAGCGTGTCCGGAGCCTCCGTCCCCTGCAACCAGAGCGTCCTGAAACTCGCCCCTTACTCCCCTGAAGCCACGGCCGCCTTCGCCACCGCCATAACCTTAATGGTGCTCTTCACCATTGTGGGGAACATCATGGTGATCATCGCCGTCCTGACCAGCCGGTCACTGCGAGGTCCACAGAATCTGTTCCTCGTGTCTCTGGCTGCTGCGGACATTCTAGTGGCCACACTCATCATCCCATTCTCTCTGGCTAATGAACTTCTTGGTTACTGGTATTTTAAGTCTCTGTGGTGTGAGATCTATCTGGCGTTGGATGTGCTATTCTGTACCTCCTCCATTGTGCACCTGTGCGCCATCTCACTGGACCGCTACCTGTCAATATCTAGAGTCACCTACGGCCGGCAGCGGACTCCCAAGCGCATCAAAGCGGCTATCGTGGTGGTTTGGCTCATCTCTGCCATCATCTCGTTCCCTCCCCTGCTCTCACTGAACAAAAGCGAAGCATCAGAACAGGGTACGGAGAGGGGACCACAGTGCCAGCTGAACGATGAACGGTGGTACATCCTTTACTCAACCATTGGCTCTTTCTTCGCCCCATGCCTCATCATGATCCTGGTCTACATAAGAATCTACCAGATAGCCAAACAGAGAACACGTTGCCCACCAGGAGAGCCCAGGAAGGATGGGGTCAGTTGTGCTACACCAAGTCAGCCTCCGCGACATGTACAGGCTAATGGGAAGGATGAGGAAGAAAGCACACCACCTTCATCCAACAAAACATCCAACACTAGGCCCCCACCCTTGCCATCACCCCTTCCCATCCCTAGGAGATTCTCAAATCTCCCAGAATCCCACAGCCAATAATCTCCTGCAACCTCCATCCACCTCTCCAGCCATGACCCCCACCTCCCTTGATACCTCCCTCCATTGCCCCTCGAGCTTGTCCTCTTTGCCACAGTCTGCCCCTGCCAACATTAAAGAGAAGGGGAAGAAGGGCAAGCAGCAGGGAGGAAAGAAAGCTGACAATAACAATGGTGACAGCTCAAGCACCGAAAGCGATATGGAGCACAGCCATGGAGGAGGTCGAGGCAGCGCCAGCATGCCAGGGTCACCTGCAGGCGGGGGGTCCACTCCCCGGCCTCAGTCAAGCGCTATCGCGACATGCTCGCCACTTCAAAGGGGGCTCGGCTGGTGCCTGGGAGGAAGTCAAAAACAGACAACAACCCTGGAGCAGCAAGGCGTAAAGCCATGGTCAACAGAGAGAAACGTTTCACCTTTGTCCTGGCTGTGGTCATCGGTGTGTTTGTAGTGTGCTGGTTCCCGTTCTTCTTCTCCTACTCTCTACAGGCAGTGTGCCCAGAGACCTGTGCCATACCTGATCCACTCTTTAAGTTTTTCTTCTGGATCGGTTACTGCAACTCTTCTCTCAACCCTGTCATATACACTATCTTCAACAAAGATTTCAGAAAAGCCTTCAAAAAGATATTGTGTGGTGGCACCAAGGGTACTTTCTTTTAACGTATAGATGCACTGAAAAGGACATGGACACAAAAGAATAGCTATTTCTAAGGCATACAAAATAAACAATTATTTCCATTTTTGGAACAATGAAAGGGCTGTTTTAAGAATATGAAATTCCAGCATAAAATTCAGAGCCACTCTTTTACAGCCACAGTGTGTGCAATCAGCCAACTTGAACCGTGAAATCCCAGCTTGCAGCTGTTACACACATCATTTTTTACAGTACGGCTGAACACAGGATATGGAACAGAGGCAGAGCTCGACTGCACTGGACTGCGCATCACTTGGCTACTGCTGATAACATTTTGAATGAAGAGTTTCTCTCCTGATCACACTGAATAAAGAAACATCACACAAGAAATATCTACTGATTCTATGAAACTGACAGATTTTGAAGGACACAGGAAAACTATAGAGAATGAACTCCTGGATAAGAATACATACATTTTAATGTATTGATGATATTGTTTTTGTAGTTACTAAGAACTCCAGCACTACTGGGGGGAAGAATACAGGTGATATGAAGGAAAAGTGACCTTAGATTCCTAAGAGCCCAGGGCTCTTTCTTTATCAATACAGAGCACAAAGACTACACAAGGATAGTGGTGATTTCCTACGTCTGCAGTCTTAATTTGCCCAGCTGCAGGGCAAACATGTGTTCCTCAACATTATCTAAAAGTACAACAACAAGCAAAGGTTTCTGGTTATCTCAGCTTTAATAGCACAGACAAGGGCCCCCTTTCAAAATGAACTTGTGGACTTTTATTCGGGAAGCCTTCATGGAAGACAGACAGACACCTTGCTCTTGGTTTGGCAGGGGCCACAGTGGACACTGTGGCTGTTTGTGACTCTCTGCCTTGACCAACAATGAGACTTAATGAATGAAGAATAAGCTGATGTATGGTGGACTTTGAAAAATCACAAATGTAAAAATAAGTCAGCTCCCTCCCTCTTCCTCTTAGGTCACTGATCCCTGCTTTTTAACTTGACTCAGGCTACCCCATCCTGAGCATTTCTTCAAATGAACTGCCTCATCAGTTTGTATTAAAGAAACATACAAGATTGTTTTTTCCAATTCTGGATGTGTAATTTTAACCTTAATTATGCCTGTGTGGGTTATTCTGAACACCATTTGGCTCAGTCACTCTTTACCAATGTCTCTGGCACATCATTGCCTGCACTGGACCTTTACATGGCACATTCGCTTTGTTGCTGAGAGGCAACAGGCCGAATGCATTTTTCAGTTTTCTTGATGAAAAAAAAGAAAAGAAATGAAAAAAACAAAGAAAATGTATTAGTAACAGCACACAGGTTTATTGACTCAATGGGACAAGGGCTGTCAGCAGCAACACTTCAGTTTACTAATTGTCTAATTCTGCTGACCTGTGTGAATGCGTGTGTATGATGTGCATGTGTGCATTGACTTTGTTGTTGTTTTCTTTTTCTGTAGGACGTGTCAGTGGCTCCTCTGGCTGCATTGTTCTACTGATATACTGTAGTATTGATAAGAACAGAGAGCAGATTTACTGGCCCAGGCATCACATTGCTGTCTGTCATGGGAATGTTTCACTTGATGTAAAGATTAGTAGTATGTTACTATGTTGAGAACATCTTGAGCTTAGGGAGTGTTAATCAGTGATGGCTAGTGATCACCCTCAAGGGACCAAAAGATCTTACAGGACACCTGCCTGGCTCTGTTATATCTGGCTCAGTGTTGTTTTGATGAAGTATTACTTTTTTTTCCTTGGCTTATGTAATGGGAAGCAAAGATTGAAAACACTGTATTATTTATTTCCAACAAGTTTGTGTTTCTGTCTGTTACCTATTTATTTTTTAGTTACAATGCTTTTTTTCTGAAAGTCACGCAAAGAGGAACTGATCAAAGAGTGGGAACATTGTACAGATTTTTAAATACTGAGCAAAAGTGACTTGTGCCATCAAGCTCTTGCTTTGTGAGAGTGATGTACACTTGAGCTTGGAGGACATATTTGTGTTGAACTGAAGGAATGTGAACTTTGAATTATGTGCATAATGCAGAACCTACAATGCAATATTTGTCTTCACTGTTTTATCTAGTTAGATTAAAGTAAAATGTTAAATCAGACTTAGCAAGCACATTCATATATGTACAATTTATCAAGCATACTGCAGCAGGAAAACCTCTCTTCATCAGTGCTACAAACTTTTTTTCTCCTGAAATAGTAATCGACCATGAACGCATCAATAGCACCCATAGCCAGTTTCAGTCGGATGACTTGCAGGCTTTGTCTAGGACATTATGGCTGCAATCCATGCTACACAGAGTCAATAACCGATTAAACAAAATGGCTAGGGTTAGAGTTAGTGAGAGATCTGTGCACTTCCACAGCTGTCCTCATCTCAAAAGAATATTTTCTGACCAGAAATATAAACAGCTGTGGCAACACAATAGTCATGTGTTCATGACATGTATGAGTTGCAATGCTGGTCACACATACACGCTCAAACTTTACACACACTTAGACCCCCCTCCACACATCCCATGGCTTTAAGTGATGGGAATGCTGCTTTGTTTACTTTAAAAAGTATGAATTGTCTTAAAGGTGACAGATGCAGTTATCTGACTCTTTATCACCATCCCTTTTCCCCTAAGACCACCTGTCTTTCCTCCACTATGTTTGGACCAAACTGCATGTGTGAATGTCAGTATCTTTATCTATTTATCTGTTATCACCTCTCTCCAGTTTGGAAATAAAGCTTCTTGAAAAAGCACAAGTGACTCTCTGGTTCATTTATTTTATGTAATTCCTGTGTGAGGGAGGAGGATGGAGAAAAAAGAAAAAAGAGATTAAAAAAAGATTGCTTCTGGAAACAGAATTATCAATACTTTCTTTCACAAATATGACAATTTGAACAGATTAATGTCTTCCTCACATACATGTTGTAAATCTGCAAAAGGTGAAATCCAAAGCAAGTCTCCTAACACAGTGGGACATGAGAAGTAGGCCGCCACAGCAGAAGCAGCATTATGTTGCCTGCTGCCAACCAACAGAGAACAAGTCTATAAGGAATTAGAGCGTGTTGGCAAATATCACATATGCACTCACACATACTGAATTTGTCAGTCTGAACCAAGTGTCACATACTGTATTCAACTCAGGAAACATGCTCAGTGTGCACACAGATGCAGCTGCATACACATGCGTGCGCACGCACACATGCACACACACACACACACACACACACTTGTTGTGACAGCTTGTTATATTTGAGGTCAGCATGCCCACTGTGAATTGTAATTGATTTATGCTGATGGGCAGTTTGGGGATTTCTCAGCACACAGTCAAGCCTCTTCCCTGCTTTTCCTTCAGACACACACACATATTGTCTCTCAAAGACAATACAGGTGTTACACCACCCCTATGTCCTCATGACTTAATTTGCATATTAACAAATTAACAAATTGCAAATAACAAAGCGTAAGTTTTTTTTTTTTTTTTACAGTGTTGTGTAGCCATACAGTCACTGAGAGAGTCCAACTAACATGACACGCAACATGCTCATTAGTGTCTTATTCAGGCAAGACAGTAGCCTTGAGGAGAAAAAAGGCACACACAAGCTTCTATACATGGGGAAACGTATATACAAGATATGCAAACACATAAACACCAATGTAGGAACACAGAGAGACACACACCTTTAATTTTAAGATTTATGATGGATGTAGCATTCCACTGTATGAATATGTATGTGTTTGGAGGGTATTCCAGCACTGAACATTTTCCATTTCCAATCTCCTCTACGTTATAATGCCAGATAGATTCTCTGTAATTCTCTGTAATTTGGCTGTTGAAAACACCTTAAAGGCAGGGTGAAAAAAGAGAGGCAGAGGCAGACTCTTACCCTGTTGAAGGTAAAGACATTTAAATGCATTTTCGCTTTGTGAAAGATCAGCATCACTTTAGGAGTCTGTGACTGCACAACAGTGTGCGTGTGGGTGTGTGTGCGTGTGGTGTCAGTCTGACGAAGAGATCTTTTTTTTTTTTGAAAATTAGTAAAATTTGCTTCATGTAAAGTGGTAGGATCTGGGTTAGCATTTAGTGGTTCAGTGTTTATTTGACTCTCCATTTAGCTGATTAAAGGTTACCATGACAACAACTGCTCTTACTCGGCTAAGAAAAAAACACAAAATTATGACAAAGGTCAAGTCAGTTTTTATTTATATCACACCAGTTCAAAAGAAAGTTATATCAAGGCACTTAACAAAAAGAGAAGGTGTGAGACTAATATAATGATGTGAAGGTTTGCAGCAGGCAATAGTCAGGATGGGGCAGCAGAAGGTGGTCCACAGCTGAAGCAGCAAATTCACTGGAGTCAGTTGTGTAGATGTGTATCCAAATAAAATAATGTCTCTTTCAATAAAAGTTTTTTTTTTTAATTTTAGATGAATACAGGATTATATGGAGCTCAAAAAGACCTAATTCAGCAACACTCATACAAACTGAGCAAGTCCACCAAGTAATGCACAAAAGATATTTCAAAATAAACCTCCCATTTTTCCAGCTGGAGTGCAATGCTTTCTTAGAGGAGTATTCTTGTACAGCTTCATCATTGAATTAGGAATGAGGTTCATTTCTTCTTTCCCTGTGGACACAATTACTCAGATGTTTTTCATGGATATAAACCCTGACGCCATTATTGTGCCTCCTGGTGTTGGTAAAGAAAAGAAATGAGAGGCAAAATTGTCACATTATTATCATGGGAAGTATCAGGCTTTGCTGCAGTAACTCTATTAGTGAGACATTTCTTAGAAAAATCTAAGTCTTGCCAGACCTCTGATGAGAATCCAAATCAGAACTGAATCATCTGATTGAAAATCACATGCACAGGCTATGAAACAGCCATAAAATCTGCAGCTGATGTGTTTTAGTGGGTCAACAAACAATGGGAGAGATGACTTGTGCAGCTGTAGTAGACTTCCAAGCAATGTTGCCAATATGAAGAGGGGAGAAGGACGGCAGTGTCTTTATTTAGCAGGGCCAATGCAGAGAGAGACAAACAGCCAGAATACACACACACACACACACACACACACACACACACATTCATGGACATAATGCAAACTGTAGCACCTTACCTCAACCTTCAGTAAACACTGAATGCCTAAACCTAACCCCAACCTTAATCCAATTCTAAACCTGACCCTAAAACCAAGTCATCATCCTCAACAGCCTTTTCTGTTAAGGTTAGCATTTACAGGTACACAAATACACAATCACACACACCTTAAAAACTGTCAGTGAATTTTACAGCAAATAACTGAAAAATTATGACAGTGAAAAACCATAAATTCTAAAAAGGTAAACAGTGAAGAAGCACATTAATATATCTCAGTCATAACTGTATTTTAGGTTTTGCTCTGGGAAAATTGCTTCTCTTTTGAATACTATTGCACTGTGCTTGTAACAGATATATAACACAGTTTATATAATTGTCAACACTGCAATTTTTGCATCTATTTTTTGTAAAAAAAAAAAACAAACAAAACAATACAATACAATACAAACAATAGAATTTGTCACTGTTAGGTTTATTAACCTTGTGCAGATATATGCTGTTATATATAACAGCTAACACTGTAACACATATATAACAGCTAACACTGTCATAACAGCTAACACTGTAATGCATATATAACAGCTAACACTGTAACACATATACAACAGCTAAAACTGTAAATACTCAGAAATGGTACTGGCCAACTTGCTCCTCCAGGATAAGTAGGTGGGTTTCCCAAGCATGCTCTGAGGTAATGTTAGCTGCACATGATATTACTGTTCTAGAGAACTGCCTCATGTTATTTTGGTTGTCATAAGGTTTTGCATGTTAACCTTGAGTGTATTTCCATAAAAATATCAAACATGTTGTCTTTGATGCAATGCTGATATATCTGTAATGTGATGGCAGGAACAAAGGGGGATGAGTTCAGCCCAATCCTCTGCATCAGTCACCACCACAGCACACACTGGTGCCACTGTCTCTGCTCTCCCTGGTGCAATCGTTCAGCCCATCACTGCAACTCAAACACATGTTTTTAGCATAGAAAATTTTGCTGTGTTGGCATATAATAAACATAAAAATCATGTTTATTATATTTCCAAATGTTGTGTTTTTAATAGTTAAATGTTTATTTATGGTAATTTTGAAATCAAACTTGGATAGTAACTGTATAATCATCTGTACTAATATCTTTTTATCATAATAGTAGAAAAAGTTCTAACTTATCTATTTGACAAAATCCTGGCAACCACAGCAGCCAGTTCATTTCTTTACTGTTGAATTTAGCTTTCTTATCTTTTATTTCACAACTGTATTTATGTCAGAGGTCAGTGACTCTCTGACAAAGCCTGTCTTTAAAATTGACCCAGATATACAGTACTTACAGCATGATTTTTCATGTGTGGTGTGTGTGCGTGTGTGTGAGTGTGTGTGTGTGTGTGAGAGAGACTCTAGGCACTGGGAGGACAACAGTGCAATGATGTCATGCTGTCAAGCGGCAAATGTATTTTTATCCACACAAAAACAAGGGTTGTGTGTTGGATTTTTCTCACTTTACTGTGATAGTGCTCCATAAATCAAAATATGTAAATATGTGGTGTTAGATGTACAGGTCACATTGTCTTCTCCAATTATCTGGAAGAAAGCAAATATAAAACTGTCAAATTATGATGATTTATTCCTGTGAGCCAGTAACAGTAGTGTGTATTATTCCCCCTTTACCTCAAAATTAGACACAACAACAACAACAACAACAGCAACAAAAAACTAAATTCAAACACAATGCAGCCTTAAATATAGTAATTTCCTGATTATGGGTTTCTGTTCACATCATTACATAAGTGTCAGTACATATCTAACTCTAACACCATTTTATAAATGAGGCTGCTGACCTTACTTCTCTGGCATCATCCCACTTTTTTCCCCCTCTGCTTTGCCACTTTGAAGCTTGAACAGTGACTGATTTCAGTGGTTAGTGTGGATGAAGGGCTTCATGTGACTAACAGGAGGAGAGCATCCACCATAGCAAAGAGAAAGAGGCATTTATTTCTTATCAGGCTCAACATTCAATACTTGTTTGCGTCTTTGTATCAGCTTTCTCTCTTCTGGTTTCAAAGCTTTTCACACACAGTTTTCTTTTTCAGATCAATGTGTTTTGGTCCACTTTGAAAACCAAGAATGAGGTCAGCACAACATACAAAGATAGTTAGGACCCAGGACTCTGTTAACACAACATAAGTTCTGCTTTGCTGCCTTTTTGATGAGATTCAAAGGTCTCAGATGTTATCATCTCCACTCATTTGACTCAACCAGCACATGTTGTACATTCATCTATTTTTGTGTGGGCAGCATTATGCTCACAGCACAGAATCTTATTACGTTTTCAATTACTTTACAGTGCCTGAAAAAAAAAAAGGGTTGTGACATGTGGGGTAAATGAGGTAATATTTATAGTAGTGTGTTGTAGGCATCTCAAACCAATTCCACGAAGGGTCAGTGTAGCTGCAGGTTTTTGTTCCAACCAAGCAGCAGCACACCAGACCTGACTCAGTTAATCAACTGATCTCAGTCTTCAGACAGTTGATTGGTCAAACTGTGTGCTCTTGATTGGTTGGAACAAAAACTGCAGCCACACCCATAGATATATATAAGAAGACTAGATTACTCACCTGACGCTGCTGCCCAATGACATCAGCACACAGCCACCATCTTGGCTCAGTCAACTCGCTCCCTCAGAGCATGAAGCCTATTGTGCATGTTCTACTAAAATAACCAGATCTTGCTCAGTTTTTGACTGATTTTCAAACAGTTTGGTTTGTTATGGACGTCAGACGGCAGTTATGATACTACATACTTAAAATTACAAATAATGGAAATCATGTACTTTTCTATGAAAGTTACATTATAGTAACATTATGCAAATAGCTAAAGTAATATCTCTATATGGACAAAATTTCACAAAGTTGAGAGTAGTTTTTTTTAGTGCAGACGACTGGATCACCCATCTACTACAGCCAGGGTCAGAGCAAGTTGCCTGACCCAATATGGCCACCAGTGAGTTACATCTGCGCATAGTCTGATCCACCCCCTTGGCCACACCAGCCCTTTGTGGTATTGGTTGAAGAGATGCTTGTTCTATAGTATGTTAATGTATGAATATTTTTGATATCTATTGCTCTTCAGAATTTAGGAAGAAATGCGAGTCCAACTATGGATGAGGAAGAAAGGAAGCCATTGCCATTTATCATATCTCTACAAACTTCTGAGACAAGTCGTCTAAGATGAAGATAAATATTTCCTGTAATCCTCCCTGTGCCAAGAGGATAACTCTCTGTCAACCATAGTCCAGACAAGGGTAATACTTATTCCTGGATGTTGAAGTGCACATGCATCCTGTTCTCATGCCAGTCATTTAGTAATGTTAAATGTCAAATGTCAAAGCCATTTTGCAAAGCATTGATGTGATTTTTTTCCCTTAAACACACTGCAGAGAGAGATGAGACATAAAAGCCTGCTTGTTATCAGCTTCAGATGAGATTTGGGTTATCTGGGGTGAATCGTGCTGCCAGAAATGTGTATTTTGCGATAACGCTTGTACCTCTCACCATGATATCACACAAACAATTAAAGATATTCCCTTCTCTTCCAGGGTATGGATGACAGAGCAGAGAGTAACTGCTTCCTCTATGGGAAAAGGGGGAGAATACCAGCCATTCATAGATATTAACTATGCCACTGATGAATCCCAAGCAGCCTGTTTTGATTAAGTTTCAGTGAAACAGCTAAATTCAGTTAGCTCCACAAATCATTTTGGAATACTGGGTTTTTTTTCACTGCAATGTTTCAAAAAGAAGTACATCCAACAAGACATCCAAGAGAAATTAAATAATTTACTTTTCTGACAAACTTTTTTTTCTTCTTTCTTCATTTCCTTGCCACTTGAGGGCTAGGCTACATATTTCAGAGTTTAGTAAGAAGAATCATTGCCAAAAAAAAAAAAAAAAATTACATCTTGGCACATATTCATGTTTTTTCTTTGTGATCCTCTCACAAACATTTCATATTTTAATTCAAGGAGAAGGTAGGGATGGTGGTGGGTTTCAATGGCTGTCATTGCATGTCTGATAGCAAAAGCAACTAACTGTGAGATCAGAGACAAGAGGGGAGCCAGGATAGCAGAGGGTAATTTGATTGCGATGGGTGTTGTTGACTGACAACAGAGAAATTCTCTAGATTGCTTATCAGTCTTAGTGGCCACTGAATGCTGGAGTGAGCAATAATGAAACATGACATGAGGCAAACACACAATGGCATCTATTGGAGCTTATACCAGGGTGAATATAGGAATCTCTACTCACCTCTGAGTGTGTGTTTCTCACATTCATGCATGGATGCACACAGAACACAGTGACATTAAGAATGTTAAATACTTTTGCAGCCTCTTAAGTAACTGACCAGGTTCTCAACCAGCAGCAGCAGCAGCAGCAGATGACCACCAGACCACTGAATCTACTGATGCATACGAGTCTGAAATCAGCCGTGCTTTGATGAACATAAACCGATTGGAGAGTCAGCCACCTAATTCCTGATGAAGCTGGAGACAACTCCTGCACATACACGGCATGCATAGATACAGCATAATCACACTGGTGCATTGCAGGAACAAACTCTTGACGTTGGGAAATAGCGATCAAGGTAATTGCACACACACAAGTTAGTCTTGAAATGATCGCACGTTTGTATATTTTGCAAGAAGCAACTATCACAGTCATATATCCTGATGCATCTTGGAAAGGCCCATAATGCTCCAGTGAAGCTTTAATTTGTGTATACATCCGCGTCACTGTGTGAGTAATATGTGGGTGGGTGCATTAATATCTCAATATTCTGCTGTACTGAAAATGTATCAAATATGTTATTGATATCATGTATATCATCCAAATGAAATCCACAAGCAATAGAGAACAATTTAAGATATTCAAAGCATATCCATTGAGTCAGATGACTTCAGTGATGTGTCTGCAATACAGAGATAGTTGAGGGACACAACATTTGGTTTCAAAAATAGATATGTTAAGAAGAAATACATCATCATCCATAAGTGCATGGGTTTTAGGCCTCAAAATGTGAATGTAAATCATCAGTTCCAGTGACCCTGCAGCTTCTAATCACTCCTGCAATCAGAGATGAGAAAGGCACATGGTTACATACGTATGATTGCCACACTATAATCAAAAGAAGAATTCTATTGTTGATTGAGTGGCACTGTCATAAGTGACAAATCAAAATTTGAATTGCACTTTGTAATATGGGGCAAAATGCAAATATCATGTATAATAGTGAGGTAAACATAGTTCAGGTTCCACCTAAGGTGCCAGCAATAATTTACTTACTTGGACAATTAATATGCACTTTTCAGTAGGTCTTCATTCAACCTTTTTTTTTTTTTATAGACATAGCTTTTATCAGTAACAATGGATCAAATGATTGTTGTGGCTCACTTGCAGGGGCAGACCTGCCCCTCAGTTTATCTCAGGTCCATAGAGCTTATCAGTTTATTTTTTTTGGCTTTGTTCTCATCAACCTAGACTGAATGAAGCTCTCAACTCATTGTAGTTGCTGACCACCAACTATTAGGCAGATATACTGGCTACTCCACATGGTGATAACATGTCATTGCTCTGAAGTTGCCATCAAAATGCATTGTTTCTATATCATGTTTTGTCACTATTTCAGTTCAATTCAATTCCATATCATCTGTATAGCACTAAATCACAACATGTATTCACTTCAGCAAGTACTGAGTTCACGAAATCATAGAGAAACCCAACAATATCCACAATAAGCAAGCACCTGATGGCAGTCAAGAAGAAAAACTCGACCAGAAAATGCAACCAGACTCAGGGTGGACTGCCATCTAGTTTATGTGTTAATCCAGTGAGGCTTCTGCCTTTGAAACTTAAAAAGCTCACAGGGAGAACATGCAAACTCCTTGTTGAGAGGTAACAGTTCTAACCAGACTCACTGTGCCACCCATGAGATAATTAATCAGTGAAATTATCTCGGATGAATATAAAGTCCACTAAAGCCAGATCAATGGCTTGCACCTGCAACAGAGTAAATCCTTCCACAGATGTCTTGGAATATTAGTATCTTCGCATTAGATGGGGCAAAACTATTTGAGTTGCTCTGAGTACTTGATGATGTGTGCACAATCAAGTGTGTGCAACTCTTCATTTCCCATCTGTTTAAACTGGCTCAGTAACACACCACAACACTGCAAATATAATGTATCTATCCTCAGGCGGAATCTTGGCTAAAGTTTCAGCTGATGTTGGCTTGTAATATCTTGACTATATAGCATTTGCACTCATACTTGAAATGAGTCAACTGTCTGTGGATTGTTATCTCAGACCCTTTTCTCCTTTTAGCCTCTGCTTTAGATAAGCTACACTTCATCTGCCTTGATTCGATGACCTGTCCTATCTGAGGTGGCCAGGTCACAAGGAGGAAGTTACATGTGGAAGTGAAGTGAGAGGATTATCTATCTCCACAAATGGGCTTAAACACAAGATCTTCACATCTGGTTTCAGCCAAGCTGATATTTGGCCTCTGTGAGGTCGAGGTAGGAGCTAGGAGAGATTATCATAATAACACAGTCAGGTTTGCTGCACTGCTTCCATTCTCCAAAACTAGCCTGTTTACAAATTGTCAATACATAATAAATATGCAAATATATGTAATAATTAGATTTAGGTTATTAAATTCCACAATATGAACACTTCAAAGGGTTTAGCTAAAAGTTTAATTCCTCCTGGCCAGTAGGTGTCGCACTCACACTCAACTGCTCTCGCTCTAACCTTCAATTGTACTGGTTGCCAGGTACGCCAAATACCGGAGGTGGACGGAGAACAAGACAGATGTCAAGCAAGGAGTCTTTTGTGGTATATTAATTATTAAATCATAAATGAATAAACAGTTTGACTCAACTTTGTCCTGCATTACAAAGCAATGCTTAAAAACAGACAATACTTAACGGTGTTGTAGTTTTTTTCACAGATTGAATGAAACACAGCTTGATCTTTCGGTAATTTTGCTCCTTATTGGTGAAATATGACAAACTGAAGTCGCACCTCCGGTTAACTTGGACGCCTATAGGCAGCGGCTAGTAGTTAAAGCTAAACTAACCATATTTAACAAGCAGCAGCTCCAGTGTTGACAGTGGACTGAAAACATATCTGAATCATTTCACACTAACTCACCTGCAGACGAACCTGACAAACCTGCAGAATCACGCCTGCACCAGAAACGTTACAGTACCGGCTGACCATTAGTTAGCATTAGCAAACATTAAGCTTACCTGTCCAGAAGGAAAGCGGCAACCTCCATGTGGCTTTTGAGCCCCTTTGCTTCCTTAAGTTGGCACCAATGCTCAAAATCTTGGCTAATGTTCACTCTTGTCCTGCTTCATTTTTGATCTGCTTGTATTTGAGAATTATAACACCAGGACGATGCCATTTCTCCACAGAGCTATTACGATCTGGCACCCCCTGAGCTCTGCCTCATGTGACATCAATGTACTAACGCTGTTGGCGCAGAGATCATTTCATATTGACGTTGCCAACGTAACCAGATGTAAATATTTATATATTTTGGACTCATAAAAATTTATAAAACAATTATTTCTATACTATAACATTTTTTTCAGTAAAATTAATATTTTATTCTGCACCCCTCTAGACATGCTGTATTATTTTTGAAAAATTAATCGTTTTGATGAAAAAGTTGTAGCTATGACCTTTAAAACTGTTTAGTTAACTGTTTGGTTAAAATGGATGGAAAATCAATATTCCATGTGCTCCTGACCTGTTCATTGTATAAAACAAGACATATAGACATTAAGTTAGTCATCATTATTATTGTTTTTGAGAGGTATAATAATAATATAATTATAAAATAATTAACTGATTAACAGACAAAACAATTGGCAGATTTATCAATACTGAAAACTACCCTTATTTGCAGTTTAAGATATATGGGCTCACTGGCTGAGTAGCCCAAGTAGTCGAAACCTCTGGAAGTAAATTAACCTTCAGTTTCATTTTGGACCAAACTATTTTCTGTGACAGGACTGACTTTAGAGCCTTGCCCAAAACGTCTGCCTGAGCCCGGCCCTGGCCAGTGGTATCCGACATGACAGACACGAATTATAAATATCATCAACGCTAGACTACTTTGTTTACATTAGAGTCTCTCAGTCCGCGCCTTATATATATATATATATATATATATATATATATATATATATATATATATATATATATATATATATATATATATATATATATATGTATGTGTGTGTGTGTGTGTGTGTGTGTGTGTGTGTGTGTGTGTGTAATATGTGTTTGATGGTTTGTGAAGCTGATGAAACACCTGGATTTCTGTATTTATTCCTCAGACCGCCATAGCGGTCATATTGACGGCTTCAGTATGGCCGGCCGGCTGTGACCTTCTAATTCGGATTATCTAGATGGACTACGTAACTTCCGGTCACCATCTTTGCTTAGGAGACAGAGAAACGGATGCAACTTTCATAGGAATGTACCGCGGACTGGAGTGATTTACCGTGGTGGAAACGTTGGAAGCAAGCTGCGGTAAGTAATGATAAATGACTGTTGGGTTTTTTCGGGATGGAAAACAGGTGCTACAACATTAATTGTACAGAGCACGAGGGGCAGAGCGGCTGCTAGCAAGTTGGCCACAGAACAGGTGAGGAGAGCGCAATTAGAGAGGTGAGGGGCGAGCAGATGGAGACACAAGCTAATTATTTGATGTGTTTTTGTTGTCTGGCAGGTAAAATACTCCGTGGGATGTTGTGTTTGTTCTGAAGAGGCATGGGGCTAATTACACAAACAGGCTAAAAAAAAAAAGAGCTACCTTTAACAGCAAGCTGCAAAACTGCTTTGGTCACATGCCTTGGACTCTCTTTTTGTTTGGTTTCATGAATGATGCCTCTGCTAAATTAGAAAGGGTAAAATGGAAAACTTGCAGTATTATATTTTTTAATCTGATTTATAATATATCTGATCGATACTTATTACAGTTATCTGGATCACGACAAAGACTTTTATGGCTAACTCCTCACAAAATGTAAATGCGTGTGACTGCAACAGGATCATCTTGTTTATGGTGTTAGTTGTACAGCACTGTTGTAAATGACTACTATGCTATGCCAGTTTTGTAGCCCTGTGAATGTGGTGGACAAAAAAAACTTTGTTATTTAGAGGATCACTTTAAGTCCTGTCTGCTTTGTTGTACTTGTTTAGGTAGAAGTCCTGCAGATCTCCATGCTTGTTGCTGACAGTGCTGGTTAATGTTTGAACTGTAATCCTAAATTCTCTGCCTGTAGTGATAAGAGAAGTGCATTTCTTTTAACTTGGTTAAGTTAAAATGCTGTGCAAGACTGCAACACAACATGGATCCAATTTATGTTTTTCTACAGAACTAAATAGATCCCTAAAAAATAAAACCTGAATGCATATTTGCTCTCACTTATTCTGTCATATCAGCAATAGTTAAAGCAAATAACCAGCTGGGATTTTTTCCCCCTGAATTTGCAGGCTGGATAATAATAATATTCACAATAACAATGTTGATAAGTCTTGTAGTAGAATTTTCTTAATTTCATGGCACTCTCAAACAGCCAGTTTAAATGTTGGACAAATTGGAGGTCTTCAGTGAGAGGAACTTGAGTCTAATCTTTGGTTGACAGAATATTCTCAGTTTACCTCATGTTCCAGTCTATTATCATTTTTCTGTGGCCTTTGTCTTTGCCTTTACTTTAGTCTCACTATCATTTACTCCAGATTCACACAGATGTGATACATCAGTTGCAAAGGTATGACTGATTACCTTCGGGTTATCTGCTTGCTTTTTGATATGGTATGTTTGATTGGAAATAATGGTTGTGCCTTTCTGCTTTACACAAGCATCAACACTATATGTCTGTAATCTTAAGTCTTTAATGTTCTCTGTGCGCCATAGTTAAAAAGGCCCAGTAGTCTAATCAGTAACATAAACACACCATGCCTTAGTCAGAAATTAGCACTGCAGCAGAATGCAATATATAGAGCTGCTGTACAGACACAGATGAAGCATCATAATGCTTCTTGGAATCACCTTTTACACCAGTATTACTGTTTAAATGTGCAACCCTTGCTGTGTGATAAAGCATATCAATTATTTTTCCCCAAACCTGATTATTATAGTTCATTAGGGGTTTTTTTTATTATTATTTTTAAATGAGAGGTTCCTATTATTGCAAGTGGGACACTGTGCCTCTGCTGTAATACTGTGGGGAACCCTGGTGATAGTACAGATAAATATTGTTTTATAGGTACAGGAAATGCAACATATACCCTGTACATTAATATATATAGGATGTCTAATGAAAGCTATATGATGGCCTGTGTCTTAGTCATTATGATGTGAAGATTTGCCAGTCAATTCAGATGGGATTTTATTGTTTTGCAAGGAATGTTTGTGTCTGACACTTTTTCTAGTAAAGTTTAGTATAGTAGTCACTTTGACTCAAAATCTGTACATTTGTTCGAATACACACACATACACACACACACACACACACATATATATGTGTGTGTGTGTATAGCATATATATATATGCAGCTCATTGACTCCAGCTCATTGGATTTAAATCTAAACAAGTCATCAACTAAAGTCTTGACTTTTAGCTTTATGTTTGTTCATATTCATATTGGCTGAACAAGGGAGGACTAGAAGCCAATTGTAATGGTGCTGATGTTAGTGTATATTTAAAAAAATAAAAATAGAAATAGAAAATACTTTATTGATCCCAAAGGGAAATTCATTTGTCTAATAGCTCATCTTGCATTTGCATAATAATTAAAGAGTCTGATGGCTGTGGGTACGAAGGATCTTCGGTGTCTTTCTGTCCTGCACCGAAGAGGGAGGAGCCGTCCACCACTGCTGCTTCTTTGATCCATTAAGGTGTTATGAAGTGGATGATCCGTGTTGTTCAGGATGGCCTCCACCATTCTCATTGTGTATCTCCCCATCACCTCCTCCAGAGAGTCCATCTTTACTCCAATGACAGAGCCAGCCTTCCTTACAAGCTTATCCAGCCTCTTTGCCTGCTTTTTTTCCTAAACTCCCTCCCCAGCAGACTGCAGCATTGAATAAAACACTTCCCACCACAGACTGATAAAACATCTGCAGCATCTTATTACAGATGTTTAGAGATCTGAGCTTTCTTAGGAAAAAGAGGCGGATCTGCCCTTTTTGTAGAGTGCATCTGTGTTAACAGACCAGTCCAACTTGTTATCAAGGTGAACACCTAGATATTTATAGGCTGTCACCACCTCGATGTCCACTCCACAAGTGTTCACTGGCTGAAGAGGGAGCTTGGGCCTATGGAAATCCATGATCATTTCCTTTGTCTTTGAGGTGTTCAGCATGAGGCAGTTTTTGTAACTCCAGTCACTGAAGGCTTTTATCAAATCCATATGTTCAGATTCCTGTCCATTCCTAATACATGCCACAATAGCAGTGTCATCTGAGTATTTCTGGATGTGGCAGGACTCAGAGTTGTATTTAAAGTCTGCTGTATACAATGTGAACAGGAATGGAGCCAGGACAGTCCCTGTGGAGCCCCCATGCTGCTCAGTAATGTCCCAGAAAAACAGTTCCCCGACCTGACAAACTGTGGCCTTTCTGTCAGGTAATCAGTGATCCAGCAGACAAAGGAAGAATCCACTCCCATCTCTTTAAGCTTGTTTTTGAGTATGTTGGGTTGGATGGTATTAAATGCACTTGAAAAATCAAAAAACATGATTCTTACATAAGCGCCAGATTCCTCCAGATGAGAGAGGGCACGGTGGAGCATGTAGAGGACTGCATCATTCACTCCAATGTGTTCTTTGTATGCAAACTGCATGCAAACAAGGGTGGAGGAACAGGTGTGGGAAGGGGAGTAGCTGCAGCAGTGGAGATGTACCCAGGTGAAGAAGGAGGCAGAGGAGGAGGAGGAGGAGGAGGAGGAGGAGGAGGAGACATGGTGGAGAAACAGACTTGTGGAGGAGAGGAAGGAGCCATCATGGAGATGTCCACATGTTGAGGAGGGGGAGAAGGAGGAGGAGAAGGAGGTGGATAAGGAGTGGAATCGGATGTGACCTCAGTGTCGAATCTGTTGAAGAACTGATTGAGTTCATCAGCTCTTTCCACATCAGCCACTATTGGCTGTCTTTTCTTTTTATTGTAGCCAGAGATGGTGTTGATTCCTCTCCACACCTCACGGATGTTGTTGTGTTGTAAATTCTTCTCTATCTTCCTTTTGTATTCCAACTTTGCCATCTCCAATCTCTTCTTCAACTCATGTTGCACCTGTTTGAGCCGTTCTTTGTCACCATCTCTAAAAGCTTCCTTTTTTTGGTTGAGGACTGCCTTTATGTCACTTGTGATCCAGGGTTTGTTTGGGGAAACAGCGTATAGTCTTTGTAGGTATGACTGTGTCTCTACAGAAGTTGATGTACTCTGTAAAACAGTCAACCTGTCTGTCAATGTCCATACTGTTCTTATCTGTTTCCAGCAGCACATCCCAATCTGTGTACTCAAAGCAGTCCCTTAGAGCCTCTCTAGCCTCAGGTGTCCATTTCCTTACTGTGAGTGTAGTTGAAGGTTCCCTCTGCACACAGGGTTTGTAACAGGTCTGCAGAAAAACCAAGTTGTTATCTGACCTGCCCGGTGGTGGTAAGGCAGTAGCTCTGTCAGCTTCTTTGACATTGGCATACAGCAGATCAAGGGTTTTGTTTTCTCTGGTAGCACAATTAACAAACTGTGTAAATCCAGTCAGGTGGGAGGAGAGGGTGACATGGTTGAAGTGTCCTGATATTATTGTAAGTGCTTCAGAATGTCTAGTCTGTATCCTAGCAACCATATCATGTAGTATCTCACATTGAACTTCAGCAGTTGCCTTTGGAGGGATGTATACAAGTATTGTTATAATCTGACTGAGTTGTCTTGGTACATAGTATGGACGCATTCCAACAGCCAATAGTTCAAAAATAATAAACATAAAATAAAAATAGTTCCAATAGTTTCAAAAAAACTTGGTATGAAATATATTTTCTATTACCGAGCGAACGCCCTCTCCATGGGACAGTAGTCTGACAACACCAGTATGTTCTTATTCTCTTTTGTTTACTTGATTGATTTTTGCTTTTACTGTGGGTCAGAGAGAAGATGCATGTTCGCTCCTGTACATGTAGCAGAATTGTTAATACATTTGACTTTGATATGAGAAGAAAACACATTTGCAATTAATTATTAAACAAGGTTTCTATTATGAATAAAAATAATGTGGAATAATGTGGATCTAATGTGGAAGAATCATAACATTTTGGGCTTGTTTATGTACTGGTGATGGAGGACCTGCTGTAGATGACTGATGGTTAGCTTCAGAGTCCAGAGTCCCCAAAGTTGTCTGGAAGCCCTCCTGACTGTCATTTTCAACATTTCTACTTTTTAATTCTTTCCAGTTCTTTAAAGAATTTAACCATGTTTAAAGGTCCAGTGTGTAAATGGGGGGGAATCCATGACATCTAGTGTTCAGATTCTAGATTGCAGCGCTCACTCGCGCTAACCCCTGCCATTGGCAAAGTGACGGTGGCCTCCAATGACATGGCGTCTTCCACGGCTGGGACGACTGGAGGTATTTCAGGAGCATCTGGTGATGAGATGAAGATCGAAACCATATTACGATATGTTATATCTTCTTCTGCCTTCTTCGTTTATAAACTCGTGAAACGTGCTAGCTGGATTTTCCGTTCAGGCTGCTGCACAAACATGGCGGCACAAGATGGTGACTCTCTAAAGCAAGACCCTTGCTATATGTATATATAAAAGAATAAATATAAGGCTACGAAAACCAAACTAATTTTATTTTATAGCGATTATACACTTCTACAAATATATTCATGGGTAGTATATTCAGACTTTGCCAATAAACCTTGGCAATTATTGCACACTGGACCTTTAAAATGCCATTTTATAGAAATGATGTGTCACATAAAGCTGTCTTCAAGTAAGAGTAAAGAGGAAAGAAATACTGTGACAGGATGATGTCCCAGTGTCAGACTATTGTGGATAGGGCTTTCTCATATCATCAGATGTCTGAGCTTGATCTTTCTGTAATAGTTTTGCCTACATTTACAGAGGTTATAATGTAAGAAAAACATTTCTAAATTTTCAGGGTTTCTTCCAATTATTATTTTACACAGAAGTAAAGGGAAAGAACCATAAAAATTTGTAATCACCATTTCTCAATGCCATCACTATAGGATAGTACTCTTTTGCCAGTGCCAAATAAGAGTTGCGTCAGCTTTTGATGTTGCTGCCAGAGCGGTCACATGGTTCATGTAAGTCTTAATAGTTCCAAACAAAGCCCCTGTTGTCACGTTCTTCTATGGGACAGACAGCAGTGGACTTGCTTTTCAACGGTAAATATTAAAATAAACCGTACACATACATTTATAACTGGTATTGAATTACTGTATATACATTAATGCCAGTTCTCCAATGTAAATCAAACCCACACACAGCCTGTATCACTGCCATTACAACTAAGCATAAAGTCTGCTAGCTTAATGCTAACGTATAATGTAAACTCCCCACAGGAATCGATGCACATGGACCTCTAGAGCACCATCCCACAGCACCAGGTCACCGGCTCTTTGCAGTCTGTGTGGAGCTAATCGGTAGGGGTGGGAATCTTTGGGTGTCTCATGATTCGATCCGATTCCGATTCTTAGGGTCACGACTCGATTCAAAATCGATTTTCGATTCAAAACGATTCTTCTTTATCAAAAATTGATAATGTGCATAGTGTGTTAATAATGAGGCAAATTATGGCATTAAAACAGAATACAGTTTGTATACAATGATGTGATTTTTAAATTTGAAAAAGTTATATCAACTGGTTCCAATGAAGTAAACACACAAAAGTAAACTTCAGATATAAGGTAACATTTATTCATGCTAAACTTGCTCAAAAAAAACCAAAAAACTTTTGCATAATTCGGTGTCAGTGACTGAAAGACCCAGTTCAACTGGGGGCGTAGGGGCGACACATGCACACTTCCACGTGCCTTCAGTCATATTTTGCAGCTTTAAGATAACCATTATATTATTACACGCGATTACTTATTAGGCCTACAGTAGGCCTATGTGCTAGTTATGCAGCGCAGTCCCCATGAAAGAAGGTCAGACGACAAACATACACGGCAATAGATGTGCATCAGCGGCGATGCTTAAAAAAAAGGGGACAGCGCTGCGCTCTCCAGCCAGTTCACCTGTAGCTCCACAGACGAGCTGTCAGAGGAGCTGTGCGGTCCCTCTCTCTTTAGCCTGGGGTTTGGCTGCACTTTGTATAAAAAGAGCTCATATATGAAGATCCGACCTCCATCTGAGTGGTGATCAGCTGAGCCAGAGCAAGTGGATGTGGCTGCACGGCTGTAGCAGCGTGTGTGTTTTTTAACGGGGAAAAAAAGACGGGACTAGCTGAATGTCTTGCTCTTCCATAGTGCTGACAGTGAGAGTTGTTTGCAGCAACTTAACTAGCTTAACAACACAGCATGCTGCGACGCTGTGTATGGAAGCTTGTGAGGGTGCGCAGAGAAACGGAGGAAATGTTAATTTTTAAAAAATCGATTTTTGAATTTTATGAATCGATTTAAAATCGTAGAGGATAAGAATCGCGATTCTTACATGAATCGATTTTTTTGCCCTACTAATCAGCCTTCTCGAGCACTGATCAGTAGATTGATCTTCTCTGGGCGGGCCAGTTCTCCCGGCTTAACTTCCGGGAAAAACTGCTCCAGCCGCTCAGATGTCACCACTCGTTCCACTTTGGCAATGTCTTCCAACCCCCAGCAGATCATCTTGTGGAGCTTCAAAGTCCCTTGTGGGGTCCACACCTGATTGATCCCCAAAGGGAAATTCATTTGTCTGTCAGCTCATCAACCATTTGCAGAAGAATTAAAAGCCTGATGGCTGAAGGTACAAAGGATCTTCTATATTTCTCCATCCTGCAGTGAAGAGAGAGGAGCCGTCCACCACCACTCTTTTCTTGGTCCATCAAGGTGTTATGAAGAGGATGATCTGAGTTGTTCAGAATGGCCTCCACCAGTGTGTATCTCTGATCTCTCTGAAGTCAAGTGCCTCAGGATGTTTAGTCTGTATCCTAGCAACGACTACATGGAGACCTTCACATGGAACTTCAGCAGTAGCCATTGGTGGGATGTACACAGGTATTGTTTTGATTTGAAAAAATAAGTCTACTTCCTGAGTCTTCACCTATATCTCCAGCTCCTCATCACTCTTGTTGAGCAGAGAGTTGATATTTTGCATCATGACTGACGGCAGAAAGGACTCACAGTACAAATCCACCTCCAAGCCTTCAATCTCTGCACCACCAACACAGCAACCACGAAGACAGCTCCTCATCGCAGTTGGAACAGAGTGGTATCCTCCAGACTTGCTCCATTTTCAATGACAGAAGCTCCTCTCCTGAAGAATCTCCTCTCCCCACAGAAGTATCCATCAGTAGTTGACAAAATACGACAAAAACACAACAAAAACACAACAAAAATGAAGCAAAGGTTGAGTAAAAAGAACAGGTGATTTCACTAATTAACACACCTTCAGCCACAGAGGTGTGTTAATCAGTGGAATCACCTGTTGAAGTCTTTGGTTGAAGGGAAAACCTGCACACACATGGCTCTCCATGGCACATGGTTCGCCACCCCTGTACTACATAGTTCATTGAGAAATTAAGAATGCATTATGTTTCTTAAAATCCGAGTTGTATATATGTACATGAGATGATTGTGATAATTCGTCACCAAATGAAAACTTTCTTAACATCTTTGTTTTCTAATAAGATAAACTTCTCTGTTTACCTCTCTTTAATCATTTTTATTGTTGCAAAATGGGCAAACATGCATCTGACAAACTGAACTGTTTGTATTGCATACTAGTTCAAATTAATTAAATACTAACATATGGACTGCTGCATTACTACAAATAAAAGTAAATTAAATATGTAGTTCTACAGTAAAATAAAAATGTTAAATTGAAAATGAAATATCCAAGAGTGAAATATATTCTTTACACTCCAGCGCTTTCACGTTATGTCTCGCAATAAAGCCTGCAGTCACATATGTAAAACGCGAAAGCAGACACTGGCAGTGAGGGACACTTGTCTGTCACACGTACACGAATAAGAATTGTGGATTTTCCCATGTGGTGAGCAGTAAGTGGAAACTACCATGGCATCCCGTACCACAACCACACCAGCTCCCATTAGCTTATCGGCTAGTGGAGTTTGTTCGTTCATGTAGCATTAGCTCCTCCAGCTGGACATCATCGCTTGTGGTGCTTTGGTTCTACCGACCAGGTTTCTGTGACAACGTAAACACAGCAGCTCCCTCCCTTCCTATGTTGAGAAGCTCTCCACAGTCTGAAGTAATCCATGTTGTTGCTGAGGGAGCGGACATTTGGTGGCATGACTGCAGGCGCTATTAGTGTGTGTGGATTAGCACATAGCCCGGCATAGACGCCTCCTGGCTTTCCCTGCTGAGGTGACCTGACGTGCCGCCTGAGGTCATGCCTCAGCAGTGGTGCTCCAGGTGCAGCCACGGTCTTTCCTGGTCCTTCACAGCATAGAAACCCAAGCTAGCCAGGCAGACTTCATGGATGTTTGTTTTAATGGGAAGCTTTGCTACGGATCAGTATCTGTTGATTGCACTGTGGAACATTCCACACTTTATATGTTTGATTTAAATACTGATGGCGCTTCCCTGACTTCTTTCTCTGATGACTCCAACAACACCATCTAGTGGACTAAACAACTCATTCTATATAGTACCAAAACATTAAACTCACCTTTGCAATCCATGTAATAACTTGGCGTCCGTATTTCAATACAGTATCGCCATTCAAAATATCATGATACCATTCTGTATAGATATTTTCTTACATGCCTAGAGTTGAGTCACAATATCACAATCTAAGCAGCTATTCAGTAGCAATGCTAGCCTCCTTTAGCTTAGCAAATTAACTGCTTCAGTAACCTGAGCTGCTTCAGTAGCCTGAAGCAGCTCTTCAGCCCAGAAATGGTCACGTTATCAGCTCTGTAGGTTTTGAACAGTCCACACAGCCTTACTAACGCCTGCAATGATTACTCCGCCCTTTAACGGCCCCGTTAGGTCTTGCCTTTGGCTCCTCCGTTGTAGTGACATTGGTAATGGCTGCTTCCTTATCAGACTCTGGTCCCGGCACTGGTCCTAAACGATGGTCGCTCTCTGCTTGGGGCCTGTGTACTCCCTGACACGAATCTGTCCAGATTTTTATGAAACTACCTTCTCTAGTTCAGTAACTTGTCAGGACAGGTACGGCGGATACAACTCACTTCCATAAAGGTTTTATAGCACACACGGGCTGTACAATAAGCATCTATACATTAGTTAGCCTGCTAGGCCGTTAGGTTGTAAACCTGCAAAGTAAACAAAACACATAACCCGGAATTGACCATGACATCATGTAATTGTTCAAATGATAAATATCTGGTGGGAATACTAGCAATGCTAGTTTAAACTCTCACCGACACCGCGTCTGAGTCCCGACAATCAGCTGGATATGGATAATGAAACCCAAGAGGTGAAACAACTGCGCTCTCAGTTGAACTGCGCATGCGCCACTCTACGTGTATGGCACTACACAGTAATTTTGAGACAAACATGGCAGTAATGGTAACACATACAATTAACATATAATAGTAACATGCATAATATTCTCTTTGCTCCGTGGAAACAACTGGAACTGTTGCTGGAGTTTAGCTGCTGACTGTGCTTCTCTTGATATCAATCAACTCATTCTACAACTGTCACAATACTGCCACCATCACGACGTGCATGCCAGAGGGGGCAGCACACATCTCTTATGTATATGAAATTAATATATAGGCTATTTGTGAATAGTCCCTGACATTGGACAATAATGATAAATAATGTGGGTTTCAATTAAACATTTTATATATTTAAATGATGAATGTGACAACAACTTGCTGTTGTTGTCACATTCATCATTTAAATATATGTGTCTGTGAGAATAAGAAAAAATGAAAGGACAAGGTATGATTTTACAGTTAAAAAATGTGCTTAATTCAATGTTGTTCTGTAAAAAAAAAAGTTTTAACATTTTAAAAAAACATTCTTTTACCTGATAATTTTATGTATTGATACTGCTGATTTTGCAGCTAAAAAAGTGCTTAATTTCATATTTTACCGTAAAAAAAAGTTTTTACATTTTAAAAAACATTCTGTTACTTGAAAATTTTATGTATTGATACTGTTGATTTTGCAGCTAAAAAATGTGCTTAATTTGATATTTTAACGTAAAAAAAAAAAAGTTTTGACATTTAAAAAAAACATTGTTTTACCTGAAAATTTAAATGAAAAATTGTTACCAAAACAGCCACAATAATATCCACCTTGAAATTTCAAATATAGAAACTCTTTATTTGGACAAACAAAAAATTTGCCAAGAAACTTTTACGCTTCATTTGAGAATACTCGAAAATAAAATTATCAAAATAAAATCATTCCTGAAGGGGAGAAAAAGTTTCAAAACTTGCATCATAAATCTTAAGAAATACTTCCTCTGTGACTACATCCATCCCTGGATCTAGCACGTTTACTTCAACTTGTTTAAAGTACAAAACTAGTGCAGTAAAGCTGAACATGTACAAACTGTACCAGACTATCTAGTGGAATCACTGGAAAGTCCACTCATGGTCAGCAAGGTCTGAGATCAGAGTGAAGACTCTGGGATTGACTGAGAACACTTTTCTCTTCTTCTTCCACTCGACTTTGGTGCCTTTCTCAGGGTTAATTGAAAAGAAACACCTTTATGAGCGAGAGAGAGAGAGAGAGAGAACAACTTTAGGTTGGATATCAAATGCCTTTAATTTTCTATGATTATAACCGTCAGAATGTACTGGTTTCCAGATTTAGTTTTGGGCAGAGGGCCGATGCAATCAACCAGTACCCGTTCAAAGGGCTCCCCGAGCACCGGAATCGGATGCAGAGGGGCCGGTGGGACGGGTTGATTCGGCTTCCCAGCAATTTGACATACATGACATGAGTGGCAATATTTCGCCACATCTGATTTTAATCCTGGCCAAAAGAAATTACGCAGCACTCGAGAGTATGTTTTCTTAATGCCAAGATCCCCAGCTAAGCTGCAATCATGTGCCAGACTGAGCACATGTGGTCTGAAAGCTTTCGGGACAACCACTTGGTTCACGACATTGATCTCACTTGAGTCAGGGCTCCACCTGCGCATTAACACGCCATTATCTAGAAAGAAAACAGGTGACATGTTCCCTTCAGTGGCTAGTGTAGAAGACAGACACTGAGTTAAAGACGAGTCATTTTTCTGTGCATCAATTAACATTTCTCTGGTCACATTCAAATTCAACTCTGAATCAGTAAAGGACAGATCAACCTCACTCACACATGTTGGCACTTTCTTATGTGGTGTGTATGTAACTGAAGTGGCAGGTTCATCTTCATCTAAGGTAGCCATAAATGACTCAGACAGATCCACCACTTCTCCCAGTTTACGAGCCTGTGCGCGCGTAACGGCGCACACGGGAAACACATCTGGCACAGTCGAGGCAGAGGGGGCAGAAACGGGCACATCAGAGACAGGTACATCAACAACTTCAGGCGGAGGAAACACTTTTCCTCCGGCCAAATCATTTCCCAAAATAAATGACACCCCACTAATCGGAAACCGTGGAAGCACGGCAACTTTCACACATCCTGTCACTAAGGGAGAATGCACATGCACCATGTGCAGTGGGGCCCGAAGTACACTCATTTTAATACCCCACACTAACAGATCGGAGTTGCAGGCAGTGTCAGCCGAAAGTGGCAGGACATCAGTCAACATAAACGAATGATAAGCAGCAGTATCTCTGAGGATCGTAACAGGAACCTTTTCTTTCTCCTCCCCGGTTAAAGACACAAAACCCTCAGAAATAAATGGTTTGAAACGGGGATCTACCTCCCCCTTTAACTCAGACTCAGATGCAGGGTCAGACTCAAAACGTGTGGCTGATGTAGACGCGGTTTGCATGAACGCCACACCAGCGGGAACCTTAGCGTTTTTAAGCTTCTTTTTTCTTTTAAGAATTGGGCAGACAGCAATCACATGGCCTGGCTCATGGCAATAGTAACAATTGCGGCTCTCACCAGCTGCCGGTGATGCGGTTTTGCGCGTCAGTTTTGGCGACCTGTTCTTACGCTCAGTTACCCGGTTCGATGTACTAGGTGCTGGTGAAGAAAACACATTTTTGTGCATTAAAATAAATTCATCAGCCAGGACCGCGGCTTTCGTCACAGAGGATACTTTCTGCTCATTTAAATAAACTACAATTCGCTCTGGTAGACACTTCTTGAATTCTTCAAGGAGGATCAATTCTCTCATCTCTGCCAGAGTGTTAACGTTACAAGACTGACACCATTTATCGAACAGAACGCTCTTGTCGCGCACAAACTCCACATATGTCTGGGTGGCAGTTTTTTCACTATTTCTAAATTTTTGTCGATAAGCCTCAGGAACAAGTTCATAGGCTTGTAGCACAGTTTTCTTTAGCGTCTCATAATCCAAACTTTGCTCAATGGACAAAGTGGCACATACTTCTTGGGCTTTCCCCACTAGTTTACACTGTAACAAAAGTGACCAAAACTCCTTGGGCCATTGCAATGCAGCAGCTATGCGCTCGAAAGCGCTAAAGTAAGAGTCCACTTCCGACTCACGAAACAAAGGGACCAGCGCTATGTGCTTGCTCATGTCAAACCCAGCAAAGACAGCACTTTGACTTACAGCCACATGGGTGGAGGCCACAGGATCTCCTCTCTCAAGCTCCAGAGCACGGATACGGAGATGCATGGCTTGTACTTCAAGCTCTTTATTCCTAATCTCCATCTCCTTTATCTGAAATTGCAAACGAAGATCCTCTGTAGAAATCTTACCTACAGCAGGATCAGAGGCCGGAGCGAATTCCACACCAGTAGTGAATCTGCCAGCAGCCTCCGCAACTTTCACACCCACCACATGTGCTTCTTCCTCCGCGTCACTCCCAGCAGCTTCAGCCCCTTTCATGGGTGCAGCTGACACGGGCAACACACCTCTCTCCACCAACTGTTCAATCAAAGTCTGCTTAAGCTCTGCTTTTCGGTCACTGCGAGACACACGCACATCATAATTGTCAGCCACTGCAAACAAATCTGCTTTTTTACATTTTTCAAACTTTTCCCAAGAAGGATTGGCCACAAAATCTTCAATTGAAAACTCCATACCTACCCCACACACCAAAGAAAACTGCCAACCAGAAGAAGAAAATACTCACAAACTTACCACTAAACGAAGCGCGAAAAGAAGCGGACGAGCCCCCAATTCATGTTATGCCCAGCCTAGGGGTGCTGAAGCATAACCTGAAGTAGGCCCAACTTCCCCAAGTCCCAAGCAGCCAGAAGCACCAGTTTATCAAAAAAAACGATATTTATTTACAACTAAGGAAGCACAATGATTAAACAAATAACAGAAGTGATAGAAAAAGAACTTCAGGGAGAACCAAGGCCAAAATAATAAACAGAACAATGCTGTCTTAGAAAAAAAAACAAACTCTATCCTGAACCAAGAACTAAACAACATAGGCTAACCTTCCTGGCGAAAAAAGTTAAATCAAAAAGGCGGTTCACCCCTACTAAATCACTTCGCAATTTACACGTGCAATGACCAAAGAGTAATGGCTGGTTGGAAGTTGAGGAGGCTGCGGGACGCCGGTCGCTGCTACTGCCCCTTTTTACGCTCCATCTTTGGCCATATATAGCTCCTCTGCGGGTCATTAGCCAATCCGGGGACGGAAGAGCCTCCTCCAATCCTGCGCGCTGCCGCTATTAACAAAGATAGAGAAAAAAACAAGAACACACACTCCAACAAAAAAACAACCCCCGACAGCAGCCGTAACAAGAGTAAGACATTTTACCGTTGGAGGAACTCCAGTGTAGACCGTAGTTCCACTGGGTAGTGTACATTGAAGCAGTAGTAACTGCCAAACATCAGGCAGATGGCAGATGTGAAGGAAGTGATGCAGTCGTTGACAATCTCACTGTCGATGCTCAACATTAATGTCTCAGCAGCAAAGCAGGAAGACCCTAAGAATAAACAACATGAATAAAAAATACACTTTAATGACAAAGGCTTCAATATCAGCCATTAATAGACATTCAATGGTGTATTTCAATAAAGGATGAGAGTCATACAATCTACTGTTGGCAGAACTTGTTATCCGGTAAAATGTTAGCCAGCGTCTCAAGGTTTGGTTCAGTTTACTTACCACAGACAATAAGGCAGGGTGTTGGTGGCACCCCCTCCATCTGAACCTCCTCAGCAAGGCTTGTCTTCTCAACAAAATGGAACATGTGCTCTTCCTTCTCATCAAAATGGGCCAGTAAAAGAAGCACCATCTGTATGACCTCTCCTGAGCAACCAGTGGACTGAACTCTTTCAGTTTGAATCTTGAGAAGAGCATCCAGGACTTGTTTGTGTCTATGTGCATGTTTGAAGAAGTTTAGGAGACGTGCCCCCTTTTTCTCCACATTGGCAAGGAAGGACTCAATCAAACTCACGCCAGTCAGTTCCTGGAAATGTGCTGCCATGCCGACTTCCTTAAACAAAAATGGCCATTCCTGGCTTAAGTTCTTGATGCTTGCCCCATTATTGATCTCTTTACGCTGTGTGAAATAGGTGGACTTGATTAATTCTTTCACGGCATCTGAATTGTAGTTCATCTCTTCAAATGTCTTCATTTTTCTTTTTTTTCTAACTGACTCTCCACAGTCTCAGGGAGTGGCAGATGTTTCGGCATCCAGTTGACACAGCCATACGTGTCTTCAACATGTGCTCTTTGTTCGGCAGAAATTTCATCTGTGTCATCATCTGAGGCTATTTTGCGTTTCTTTATCTTTGGTGTGTCAGGTCGTTTGACATTTTCAACTCTTGACTGGAGTTGCTTTGCCAGGGAATGATATCCAAGTCCAATGATATCACCATCAATCACATCTTGAAGAGAATTTGGATATCTGGCTACCATCCTTTTTGCTATCTCTGTGGTGTTGTGTTTGGTGGGATTCTTACAAATCTTCATCATCTCGGAGACCACAATCCTTATCATCTCTCTTCGTAGTCGTGGACTTGGCCTTTTCTGTCTTTCCAAACTCTGTACTAACTCTTCAGGGAGCTTCTGCCATGGTATCTGAAAAGCGTCTACCCAATTTGGTGCAGGCAGATTACAGCTTCCTGAGGATGATGATGTAGCCGTGGATGATGCTGGTGAGGGAGTGTCCGGGGAGGCAGAGGGGGAGGAAAGGAGAGACCCTGGAGGGGAACAAGCCGAGGCTGGAGTTGGAGTGGATGAGTCTGTAAAAGTACAACCAAAGAGATTTGAAATCATTAAACCTTTAACATTTTTCTACTCTGTAACAGAATGTAGCATATTGATTAATTTTCTAGGGCTGCAAAATATTATCAAAAATGGTTGCATTTGTTTTGACCACTTGCATTTACAAAATGTATTAAAAATTAAATTACTTGTGCAGCCCTATCAGAGAAGTGTGCTGTGTTGTGGTGGCAATGTTTTACACTCACTGTTTTGGGTCCAGGCAGCAACAAGTCTTCTGGCTTGTATGGGCTTTAATACTTGCAGTAAGTCTTCCTCTGTAATGTACTGTAAATCATCTGCCGTCATTGCACCAAGTGCCTTTAAAGTATCTTCTACTGACTTGAGAACTTGATCAGGAAGATCTGGAAGCACTGCTGCTACGGCATCGCTTATCGTCTGTGATTCAGCCGAGACAGTTTAGCATCTGGCCTACTGATTTAGTGTGACAAGAGACTGTGCTTCAATGGGACAATCTGGTATCCATTGTTTATGTAATATGATAAAGGCCACATGTCATTCAGTTCACTGACAAGTCTACATTCAAATCTTACAGTGTCCTTTTTATATAGTACATGTGGTAGTGTGAAAGAAATTCCCCATCATACACTCTCATCAGAAAATGAAGTGCAAAATCATCTTTCACAAGAATGAGGATGATTTCCCTAAACTCCACTGAATCATCATTCTTAGTGACAACAATTTGGCCCTTCCTGTAAATTATCCCATTATACTGCACATCAACAGGAACTTTTGTATTTCTTTCAGTGAAGCCAAAATGGAGGATTACACCTTTAACTTGCTCACTGTAAAGCTCTGAGTAAAATGGTGAGCCATCTTTTATATGCAAGGGTGGAGGACTCACTGACCCAGCAGAAAGAAAGGCCTGAAAAATCTGATGCCTCTCTGAAGAGTCAAACACAGATTTTTGAAATTCTTCAGATGCCTTGTACATCTTTTGAAGTAACTATGTTTACTCTCAAAACGCATAGTCCATAGCCTGATGGGTGGACCAAATTTCAGGATCAGTCCTGGATAATGCTGAAAAAATGGTGTTTTGGTCTCAAGTTGATACCTGGATAGAGTGCCTTCCTAGTTTCCAAATATTCTTGGATGAGGACATCCAGATAGGCGACCTGAGCCTTGGAAGTTTGCTGAGCACAAATCAGGTCAACAATGTCCTGAAGCTGCAAAATTAACTGCCAGACATTATCTTGGGGGTCCTGCACTTTGTCTCCAATTATCAGAGGCAGCAATCTCAAAAAGTTCCAATTTTGGACAGCATGTCCATTCAGTTTCAGTGTTTGAGGACTGACCTCACAAGATTTGGAGCAGGCATCTGTTGCTTTGTATTTGAACTGCTTGATTCGCCTGTTCAAAATTGTGTAGGTGAACCATTTCTTTTTGTTGATGAAGTACTTCAGATAAAGAGCAACATCATATGAGAGGACACCCTCGAAGATGTCATGACCGAGACAGGGTGGCATGCCAGGTGAACAAACATCAAAGTTTTGTGGAGTATTAAATACTGACTTGAACTTTATCCCTTGTACTTGTGGAGCATCCTCTGTCTCCAGCTGTTCGATGGCAGATCTGTATGTTTCTGGAGTCCGCTCCTGTCCACAGATGTTAGGATCAGCACTCTGAAATTCAGTTCGAGAAATCAGACAATATCTGCAGAAGTACTGAGATGAACTGAAATTTTCTGTAAAACCACCATGGTGTGAGAGCCTAGGTTGTCCCCAGCAATGCAGTGGAGAGCTCCTTTTACTACAAGTTCATCTCCCATTGTTGTCCCATTTTCCTCCAGTTCTTTCAGATCAGTAAGCAGTTCAGAAAAAACCTTGGCATGTTCTTAAAATCATTCTCTGTACACAATAAAACCAGCTGCATGTGGTCAGTATTTGATCGTACATGAGGGGGCATGTTGAGTAGGGAGAAGTACACAGCCAAAACCTTGTGCTTCTTTTTTGCAGATCCCAATGGGTTCACAACTTCGAATGCATCCTGGTATAAAACCAGCTTGAGACAATTTGGTTTCTCCTGAAAAAATGTGTTTGACATAAACACCTTACCATCACAACTGTCAGAGAGAACATCGGTTTTGGAAACATTATTAGGATCCACTGACATGAGCCCCTGCCAAAAAACGGACTCCAGCATACCCTTTAAAGTTTTTAGCACAGGAACATAATAGGCGCACCTCTCTGTTCTGTTCTCATCTCTGCCCAACATGATTTTTTGGGCTCCACATATTTAAACATGTCTTTAAAGCACTGGGTTCTCGAGTAAGCAGTTCTCATGGGCCCTGTGTGGCAAGCTGTAAACAGGTCAGAATGTTTAATTGTGTCACTGATTTTTACAATGTCTTCATCTGAAACTGACATATCTTTTAGAAGCAAGTTTAGTCGATTCCAAGTATATGTCTGTCCCAACTCATGTATATTCTGCATTTCTTCAATAATGTTTTGAATGGTAGACACTGGAAGAAGATGCTGTCCCTGTAGTTTCATGTAAAACATGCATATATTTCTCAAATACAGGTCGCTGAAATTTGGCCCATCCCCTACAGTGTCCTCAGCATCTGACACACTGGCAGGTAACGGTTCCTCCTGTATGGTGGCACTTGTAGTGGGACTCTCACAATGTGTATCTTGGATTGATGCACCAATGACATTTTCTGACCAATGTCTGTGCTTTCTGGACATGTGAGAAGTAAAAGTAGTTTTTGCAGTGAACACACTTTTGCATCCTCTCACTGGGCAAGCCACATGACGCCCTTCTGCTATGTGCTCCTTCAAGTGAGCAACCAACAGTTTAGTTCCCTCACATTCGCATTCACAAAGTGAGATGGTGCATTTTATTGGCGTTGAGGTCACATCCTGAGAAATGTTAACGGTTGGCGTAACGTTACTGTTGTGGTGGCGATAGAAGTGCGACTTTAAAGCTGTATAGCCTGAAAACACCCACTTACAACTTGTATCTACACATTTAAAAATACGTTGGGGTTCATTACGGTGCAGCTTGCAATGCAAAACATATGCCTTTACAGACTGGACATTTTGTCCACATATATTACAAGAATACATCTTCAAGTACACCGAGTTTATTCACAATAAACACGAGCAGCGCGGTTAGAGAAACAGCCCTTGCTGCGCGGTTAGGGAACCAGGGGCTTCAGCACATAGACTGATCCCGCTTTAGCCTGCCAGCGCATTTTTCCGAAAACAGTCAACTAATGAATCGATGGCTTAACGTTAAAATACCCTGTGTCCCCTCCTTTAATTGGTGTTGATTTAATTTACTTACTGGGGTAATGGTAGCTGAGAGCAGGGTCAACTCCTGGTGAAGCCTGTGGACGTGAGCGGGGTGAAGTTTGGAATCGAAAATAACCGTTGGACCAGAGGACGTTTGAAACAGGAACAGGCTTGCGTCAGATACAATGCGCTGATTGGCCTATTTGAAATTAGGCACATTAATGTTAACAAATGCACAATCCCCGAGCTGTAGGAGGGAAAGACTTCTGTTTGGAGATGCTCTTTTTAAAAAAAAAAAAAAATATATAGCCTATAATATAATATAGATATAATGTATATCTCTTTTAACATATTTAAAAACACATTTTTAATATATTCTTCCAGTAGAAATGAAGGTATGACTTTGCAGGATATTAAACTCAAAAATTCAAATGTACACATCAGCAAAATCTTTAATTTTGACAGAATAATACCATTGGTAATTACTCATTTGTGACTTTACGATATTTTCCCATGAATTTTACCTTCTTTTATATTTTTACAAAAAAATTCTGTGTTTTCTACGTATTATGGCCGTAAAAGTCAACATTACTTCACAAACATACTATAGCCTATTTTTAACATACTCTTTCTGTAGAAATGAAGGTAGGATTTTGCAAAATGTTCAACAGTCTTCTACTGTAAATTCAAAGTAGAGCAAAATCTTTAATTTAGAGAGAATAATGCCGTTAATTTTAGGGTAATTACTGTTGTGACTTTACAATATTTTCCCATGAATTTTACTGTTTTAATATTTTTTACAGAAAATTTCCATGTTTTCTACATATTACGACCATAAATATTGAAGTTATGCATTATTTCTTGATTTACGGTAATTCAATATATTTACCACGGTGAAATACTATTTTAGATTTTACGGCCCTTGACTGTTGCCATTTGACAGTTTTAACCGTAATTTTTACAGACTTTTTTTACAGTGTGGCATTAAGGAGGAACAATTTGACTTAACAGAGACCATATTCCAGCGTAGCATTAGGACAGCAGAACAAAGGTGGGGCTATGAAATGGTTAAAAGAAAAAAAAAAGCCATAAAGACATTAGATTTACTGCAGGCACAATTATGTACACAACTCTTTAAGTGTAAATTCCACTGCCTGAGATCAGGGTAAGGGTCTTTCCACTCCCTGTTGACCACTAGCAGCCTCGAGTGGTCTCTTATTCTGCTGCAGCCAGCTGCCACCAGCATCCACGACCACCAGCAGTGTCGGCCAGCAGCAGCCACGACCACCAGCCACCAACGCATCCTATTATTGAAAGTTAATACATCTCAAAATCTAATGGATCAAAATGCCAACTTATTAATACTCAGCATCTGATACCAGTTAATTTACCCCAACTAACTAACTAACGTTACCCTTAGCTAAAACCGTCAGGTTTGGATGGTAAAAACTAAATAAAACCTGTTTATGACCATAAAACGTTCCATAAACCGGAAGTTCGCCAGAATTCTGTCGCCACTGTGTATACCAATCACTCTGATTTATGCTACACATTAGGGGTGTAAATCTCAAGTTTCATCAAAATACGATATATTGATTGATTGCTAAAATCCAGAGACATATCTGTTCTGATGAATCAAGTCAGCAGAGTAAAACTCAAGGATGTGGGACATTGAAACATCCCTGGACACTATGAGTGAATCATTTAACAGCTGTGTAGTTTGGTTGCAGCAGCGTCATCTCTGTGTATTTATTGACAACAGAACAGCGTTTAGTGAGAACGTGAGGCTGAAGGAGATAGGGATGGGCATTTCAAGCAAAAGCACTACTCGATGATCACCGGGAACTAATCGATTATTTTTTGAATATTCTTAATAAAAGACATAAAACACACATTTAAACCAATGAGGTGTGTTTGTTTTACAAAAAATGTGTTTTTTATGTTTATGTTTTGAGCTTTCTTACTATGTGATGGACAATAAAATTTTGGAATCTTGAATCATTAGATGTCAGATACAAACAAACATGTTGGTGGTGTGGAACTTCTTCAAAGTGAATGAGATAGATAAAACACAAGCTATAAACAAGTTATTTAAATAGACATACTGCTCCCTAACATGATCGGATTGTGATTGGTTATCGGTTTATTGAATTCACTGATTGGTTATCGGTGATTGGCCCCAAAAATCCTGATCGTGTAAGGCAAGGCAAGGCAAGGCAATTTTATTTGTATAGCCCGTTTTTACAGTTTGTCTCAAAGGGCTTTACACAGCATTATGACAACATCCTCTGCCCTTAGACCCTCACATCTGACTGAGGAAAAACTCCCAAGAAAACCCTTTAACAGGGAAAAAATGGAGAAACCTCAGGGTGAGCAACAGAGGAGGGATCCCTCACCCAGGACGGGCAGACGTGCAATAGATGTTGTGTACACACAAGAAAACAGAATTTACAACATGAAATATGGAAAACATGGAAATGGAATCAGTCAGTTAACGAAAAATGATGAAGGAAGCTCCTGGTGGGCAGGGAGTGCAGACCGGTTTCACAGCAGGAGAAAGGAGGTGATGGAGGTGGCAGTTGGTTGGTTGGTGCAGGGGGATGGAGCTCTGAAGAGACCTGTGGAAATACAGAGACAGTGTGAGACACCAAGGCCAGACTACAAAGTGCAACAAATAATGACAGTTCAAAAATGTGTGTAAAGCCTAAAGTTATGTCTACTAATGCAGTGTTCAGTATAGACTACTGTTACTGTTATTGAAGGATGCAATTTAGCTATAGGCTACACTTAAACCTTTATCACAGGCTTCATTGTGAATGGAGAACTTTGTCATCCTGAAGCTGCTGTACATCTGACAGGCCACCCACGTGAAACACTCGCGGTCGCGGACATAGTTTACAACTAGTCTGGTTGTTACTGTGACCGATGCTGTCAGATCAAGAGTTTGAATTTTGTGTTTCGACTTTCATCTGTGATTGAACCACCAGTGAGTTTTACCTGATTACGGGCAGAGTGGGATGGCTCTTCACTGAATGTGAGTGGGATGATGCTGCATTCAAAACAACTTGGAAACATGGGACAAACCTGTCCCGTATTAGTTCAAAACAGGCCGTGCTAGTTAAAGACTCTACAAAGAACTTTAATTTTGTGTTGATTTTGGCGACCCCTGTGGACAAAAGGAGTAGGTTTCTCTTTGAGGATCCCGTCCCACTATCAGCCATGACAAAAAATATAACGATGAAATTGAGGTTTACATGATCAGGACTTTTGGGCCGATCACTGATCACAGATCAGTGAGTTTAAATAAACCGATAACCGATCACAGTCCAATCACGTGAGGGAGAAATATGTCTATTTAAATAACTTGTTTATAGCTTGTGTTTTATCTGTCTCATTCACTTTGAAGAAGTTCCACGCCACTGACATGTTTGTATCTGACATCTAATGATTCAAGATTCAAAAACTTTATTGTCCATCACATAGTGACAGACCTCATAGTGACAGACCAAAACAAACACCACAAAGACATAAGAAAGCACATTTAAAGCTAGGGTTGATGTTGAGAAAGATTGATCATTATTATTAAGATCATTTAGATGTTGGTTATGGCCCAATAGCACAACCTACACAATGTGAAGAGCAAAAGGACCCAGAAAAATCTATCTAGGGGTGCAACAGATCAGAAACCTCATGGATTGGGCCAGTCCGTGTCATGGGGGTCACAGATTGGATCATTTTTGGATCAGCGGAGCAGGGGGTTATCAAACATATTGATAAAAAAAATAATTTTGTTATTGTTGTGCGCAATGTAGAGCTGCAGTGTCAAATATATGAGTGGACTTTTTTAGCCCGTTTATTCAGCTGGGGCGGTGCACCTATGTGTTCCCACACTACTCATCGATGGATCCGTGGACCACTTGCGTACCGATCTGTGGAGAGCGATCGGACCATGGAACACGCATCAACTGTGATCCGTAGCATGATTAGTTAGGTCAGGTTATAATTGCATAATCATTATAAACGAGGGTGAGTTATGGTGCTCAGTGTTTAAACTCCGGTGTTTCTCTCACCTGCTCACTCACTCTCCATCAGCATATAAATTGATGTCATATTGAAAACAGAAAACAGTGAGAAAAAAACAGACACACTGGCACCATGAAATGGAAACATTGTAATCATTTCTGTACCAGTGACCACAGCTGGCCACAATGGTCTAAGTGAGCTTGTTGCGCCCACCTGTCATATAGCTATTCCCCACGAGTGGGGCATGCCCCACACTTTGAGAATCACTGGCTTAACCCTTTGATCAACAGCATGGGTAAAAAAATGACCTGGCTGAGTTTTTATGTGCTATATCCTTACAAAAAATTAATTTGATCATATAGCATTCCAGGAATTCAATTAACTTGTTCCTTATTTTATTTTTTAATTTATTACTTTTTTAATAAAAACACATTTTGTATCACTACCCCTCAAATGCACAACATGGGTCAAAAATGACCCACATTCATTTTCAATGCGAGTGCTTCAATGCCATACCATTGAAATCAATGTATTTTCTCATTTACTTAAGTAAATATTCCTCTTTTTTTTTTAGCACATACAATCATATTTACTTGTTTTCCAAATATTGCGATTTTACCTAAAGAAACATTTGATGATTCAAAAAACATAACTGTGCATAATACATTAGGTTTAAATGACCTTGAATAAGTAGCTACATTTCTTGTCAGAAAGGGAAATATTTTAATATTAGCTAGCTAGCTAACTGATGACATTCTAGCTGTTGACTACAATAGAATATTATTCTATAGTAGTCGCTAGAACATGTCAACATCTAGCTAGCTAGTTAGCTGTTGACATATACTGTAGTTAACAAATGCAGTAGAAGAACATGTCGACAGCTAGCTAGCTAACTGGTCCACTCACTGAGACATTTTTTTCATTTGTTCATAAAGTAAGAAAGAAAAAATGGAAATAATATCCTGTACTAATTAAAAACAAGATATTCAAATAATACTTGGAAGATTCAATCATAAAATAAATTGATTTCAAATGATACAGCAAAGTAACACTCACTCAGCATGAAATCACATAGAAAATGAATGTGGGTCATTTTTGACCCATGTTGTGTATTAAAAAGGTTGTGCATATGTTGTGCATCAAAGGGTTAATAGAAGGAGAGGTGTATTTCACATAAGTTTGTGTTCTGCTTGTCTCTGCCATGCATATGCCCTGAAATGCATTGATACTGTAATTTTATCCCCCCGTCCTCATCAATCTGTAGATGTATACATTTACTTCCTGTGTGCAGAAGTAGCTGGAGTATAAATCCTTGAGACAAGCTTAATCTCTGATGGTTTGTGCTGCTGCTTCAAGGAGATTGTTTTTCAAATACATTGAGACTGTGATCAGTCTTGACAAATGTTTGGCCTCACAGAAAGAAAATAATTACTGGAGTCATGAACAATAATTAATTGGAATGTCAATAGCAATCAACTGATCTGAAGTCCTACCTGGTCTTAGGGTCACCGCCTCAAACATTTTATTGACAGCAGACATTCCACATTGATATTTGTGTGGACAAACTGATACTGACTGTGACTAATGAAAACATGTCATTGTGTGAGAAACAGTGTGTGACCAGTGTACATCTCAGCTCAGAAGAAGTATTCTGCTGACATAATCCACAGCACACTGTTTGCTAACAGGTTATCTTACTGTATGTACAAAGGATGTATAATGTTGAACTTCCCCCCCAAAACAGCATGCTTTTGTGTGAAGAAAAGGGTGTCTTGCTTGCAGAGCTTGGAGTTAACTTTTTTGGCCACCTGCCACAGTAGCTTTTACCAGCGAAATTTTTTTTGTGCCTAAAAAAAGGTGGACGACACAGAAAATACACATTAAAGTGCTGTCTATCTCATTAATGACTAGCCCTAATGACTTACAATTGTATCTGACCTGGTAGCAGGCCTTTAGAATAGAAAATAACACAAATAGAAACAGCCAATCATCTCACTGATTTTCAGTCTTATTTGTTCAGTGAACACTCAGTAACACTAAGCAATCCATTTGTCATTGTTTGCCACTGTAGTGTTTTGTTTCATTACATTACATATAGCCTGGGTCATTCAATCATGTTGGACATTTTCTTGGATTTTTAGACATTTGGACCTTTGGATAAATCTATGAAATATGAAAGGAGGCTGACAATCACAGGACATGTCTGTTCTGATGATACAAGTCAGCAGTCCTGAAATGTGTGTTTCTCTTCTATAATACACATTCTACATCTTCTTACACATACGGGCTGCCTTCACCTTTCAAATGGGGCAGAGCTCTGTGAGAAACAGTATAGCCCAAGGGGAACCGGGGTCTGGGAGAAGCAGGTCCATGGAAATACATCAAATGTGTTACACCAAATGTCCACCACTACTGCGTTGCTTTGGGTTGTGAGAGCGCATGATGCGCGCCACCTGTGTGGATGACACATGCTTGCGAGCCACAGCAGTTCAAGCGATGCACACGCATCGCTCACGCCACACTTGCAGTGTGTCCATACTATAATGGGTTTGAGCGCCCAAAAGATGCTTCATCTGAACAGGCCCCAATGCACACACACACACACTTTAACCAAGGCGGCGGCTAAAATCATCCAGGTGGCCTGTTTTAGCCTTAGATAGACATGGACAACCCTGACATGTAGCTGATAGATCATTTTCACCCGCCGATCGCAAAATTTACCTGCATTTGGCATGTCTTCATTAAAGCTGCAGTGTGTGAGAATTACTCCCATCTAGTGGTGCACTAACAGAATGAAAGCAACCAAGTAGTACTCTCTGGCGCCCCCTCCGCTAAATGCGCTAAATGCGCTAAATGTGGAGGGGTGCATTACGGAAGCCAGGAAGAATCAAGAGTGTGTCAACATGTCGACTTCATGCACGACTTCGAGTGTCCCGTCAAGTGATGAGGTACAGAACGATACATGTTCTGTTTCGTTATTAATGCCGATAAGTTAGAAGCATGTCCTCCATATTTAACATTGGTACCATGCTACGGCTAATAGCTAATAACAATGGTCATTTTTGCCAACAAATGTGATATAGTAAATTGTTAGTGCTAGCTCTAAATGAACAATGTGACAAAATAACAGAGTGAGAACATCTGATGATGTGAGAGGGAGAGGAAGACGAAGAGGGAGAGGTCTGCAAAGCAGGGGCAGTGGAACTGTTGGCGCCGCAGCAGGACGTAAACAGGAGGATACAGTAGTTGCTGGACTACACTGCCCTGCTTCTAACATTACGCCAGAATAAACCTGTCTAGCAGAAAGCTTGCAATCTCTGTGTCCGTTTTCAAGTCCTTCTCGCTCATGAATTGTCTCCACCTGGGAACAGCTACGCCGATGTAGACTCTCATTTTAACCCGCTCATGTTTTCTTTTTCTTTTCTTGGGTGGTTTGCCTTCCCTCTAATGGGCATAGGGTATGCATGGTCCTCCATTTCAAGGGAAAATGGCAAGCAGAATTAACTGCAGGGTGCTTTCACCAACACAGTCGTCTTTGCTAGCTTCTCCTCCTCGCCCGGACAACACACGGGGATTTACAGGCGAACCAAGTTTGTCTCCTTTGGCTACCATATTCAAAGTTGGCGGTGCAACATGGCAGCCTTCAGCTGGGTGCACCGCCACCTATTTATTTGTAAACAACTCATTCTAAGCTACGAGAAAGCTTTCATTTGTATGTGATTGTGATTAGACTTCGGTAAATACTAGGGATGTTCAATACCACTTTTTTCCAGACCGAGTACGAGTGCTCACTCTTGAGTACTCACCGATACTGAGTACCGATACCACTAGTACTGTTGTATTTGTGCACACACATATATATTTACACACACACAAAAAATATATATATACACATATATATATGTATGTGTATATGTGTATATATATATATATATATATGTATATATATATACACATACACATGTGTGTGTGTGTATTTACATAATGGATGGATAATTTTGAACAGACTTTTTATTCTTTGTGAAAAAATGCAGTTTTTGAGTTTTTGTATTTGCTGTGTTTCCTGTAGGATTTCTTTAAGCAGCAGTGGCAGGACCAACCACACACACACCCACACACACACGCACACACACACAGAGCAAGTGAGCGTGTGAGAGAGAGAGAGAGAGAGCATACGAGAGAGAGATAGAGGGAGCGAGTGAGCATGTGAGAGAAAGAGAGAGAGACGTCAGATAATATGACTCGCAGCGTCGGTTGCAGCATCATGGCCATGTGTGTTTATCAATGTGAGTGGGGAGAAGAGGAGATTATACACAAAAAGGACATGGTGGTGTTAAACTTTTGGGCTATTTTGGGCGTTGTTTATTGATCCGCCGAGCGCGGGCCAGTGGGTTGAGACAGTTAAGGAGGTTTATTATTTAGTGTACAAAGTAATGGTAACGGGTTCAGTGTTTCCCCCAGAAAACTTGTTAAGCCCGGTTCCAGGGTGGCCCACCGGTAGCCCATCGGCCGCTGGGGTTTTTTGTGATTGGGCCCGACCCTAACCACCCAAACCCTAAGTAACCTTAACCACTGACTGATGGCAGGGCCCTGTAGGTAACAGATTCATGAATGGAGTAGTAGGATTTAGAAGGTGTGATTCCATAAGGCTTTGCATAAGACCAATTGATGCATTTACATGGACACAAATATTAAAGTTTTATCTAGTTTAAAAGCCCAAACCGAATAAAACTGCTCCATATAAACACCTCACTCGGAAGGATGTCTGTGGATGTTCTCATTCATCCAGGTCATTGTTCTCTCTCTCTCTCTCTCAAATTGAATCGAAGGCAACTGGACTTGTATTTGTCTGGGAAGACGTTTCGCCTCTTATCCAAGCGGCTTCATCAGTTCATATGCATCGGTCTTTCTAGTCCGCACTAGTCTGACGAACACTCGGAAGGAACATGCTCAAACCAAATTACATTTCATTCGGTTTCAGAGAGATGGAATAAACCTTTTCTCAAACCCGAAAGAAATGAAAATTGTGTCATTTAAACGGTCGATCGGTTTGTTGTGTGGCTATGCCGTTACTGTGCATGCTCTGATCTATGCAGGATTTTCCTGTGGTTGTGCTACATTTTTACATAAACAGCTTCAGAGTAATTGTGATGGTTACATACATGACTTGTATCGTGTTACAGGGAGAGCAGAGGCTCTCTGCCCTTCACCTATCGCCTCTGGGCTGAAAACCAACCTTGTAACATCAGTGCAACGCTCTCGTCTTTGCACACCTATGACGGTTGAGACTATACAAATAGAAACGTCGGATCACTGCAACTAATCTGGCTTTTTTTTTTTTAAAAATGCACATGGCACCAAGGAGGGTTGCATAGCTCCTCTTTAAAATACTAAATGAGTTAAACATCATCAATTGCATCGACGGTAGGAAACTCAAAAATTTCAGCAAATTTGAGCACCAAAAGTTGGCTGCAAACGTCACAGTTTATTTGGTTTATTCTGAATAAATGCAATGGCTCATGTAATCACCTGATCAGATTAGATAATGTCACATGTAAACAGTTAACCCGAAAGACTCATTCGGAATGAATTCAATCGGAAAGAGGAAAAAGTGTCCTTGTAAATGCAATGAATGTTAAATGACTGAAAATATGACTAGTGTAATCATTTGTTATTATAAGACAGACAGACATTTATTTAAAATATTTAAACACCAGCTATAGCAGAGTCTAACAAAAAGGCATATTCTTGAAATGCTGTTTCAACCAACCACAAAAAATACAATTAAAATAAATAATATGAAGTGTTTGCACTGAAAACTAAAAAAAAACAAAAAACTGCCTGGTGTCTCCATGGTTACAGTTTAACATTACTTCTCAGAGATTTTTACAATCTGTAGTCATGTAAACATGACGTACCACACGTCTTTTTCCAGTCAGTCGTGGATCTATAGATCCATGGTTTGGTCCAGCGTGAAAACAAACGTGTGTTAACACGAACCGTAAGAGCAGAAAAATGAAATGATGAAATGTATCATTTTTGCATCCGGTGCACAGCCACTGCAAGGGATGATGTGCTAACCTCTTGGAGCTGCGACGTCAAATCGGTGCATTCCTCTCGGTCAGGGTGAACCAGCGGGTCTGATGAGCGTGTCCATGACAGGACGAAATTGTGACGTGAAGGTAGTGTGTCCTGACAGCTGTTCTGGGGGTAACTTCAGGTGATGAAAAAGATACCTAACCTACCACCCTATATGTTCACATGTCAATCAAAAGTTGTCGCCATTGCGCATTCAACCACATATAGGGGAGGAAATATTTACAGACATTTATCTATTATCTCCCCAACACATATTCTGTCCTTCCGGTGTTAAGATGAGGTTTATCAGAGTAAAGTCATTAATTTATTCAATCTGACTCCATTTATTTAAAGATAACTTTACCATTAAATATAGGTGAGAATTAATAGTTAACCAGTAATTAAGAATATAAGCCTTTTAAGACTTCAATTCTGCTATTAAGAGATCTGACATCAGTCTTAGTTCAGGGATGGCAGATATAGGTTAACAAACCACTCAGTGACCCTCTCAACATGGAAGAATAGCCCTGATGCCTGGGTTGAAGTATTCAGAGGTTTACGAACATGATAGTCAATCTTGTCTGTTCAACTCGGAGGTTAAGTGTGTGAATAGTGTCCAGTGAAACTTACCATATAACTAAGGTCTTTGGGATACAGTATTTAACTAGTCGCTATCTCAGTTCAGGGATGGCAGATATAGACTTAAACTATTCAGTGACCTTCTTAACATAGAAGAACAGCCCTGACACCTGGGTTGAGATATTCAGAGGTTATAGAACATATGTAAATAATTACAGAACATGATACTCAATCTTTTCTATTCAACTCAGAGGTTAAGGGTGTGAGTGTTACCCAGTGAAATGTACCATATAACTATAGACCTACAAGGTATCTGATAACAGATCCTTCACTACAAGAGAAAAATCTCAACAAGGCAGTATGAGAAATGAATGGTTAACATTCCAGTTTATTGTGATGTACAGTAAGTGAACAAACTATAGCCAATAGCTATAGGAATTTGCATGGAGACACCACTCACATCTGGAGACCTTTGATCATCAGGGTGTATGTCACAGGACAATAACTTCACACTGAGACCATCAGACATGTAACATTTCAAGGGGAAGTCAGGTAGACAGGAGGTGTTAAGGAGACACTAATCAAAAGGCATAATACACTAAGTAGTTTCTTCTAGTCTGGGGGAAACTTGCCTTGAGTATCGGCGGCTGGTATGGGCAGCTTTTAACGAGCACTGATACTTTGAAATAAGGCCAGTATCGGCCCGATACCGATACCTGGTATCGGTACTCACCTATCCCTAGTAAATACATATTTATGAAAGCAATATTTGATTTTTGCTAATAAAAAGCCAAAAAAGTTACACACTGTACCTTTAATGTCATTAAGAAAACAAAGTAAAGAGGCAGTTTATCTGTTATTTTTTTTTTTACCCCAGCATGGGACTTGGTCACCACAGTAGATTGGTTTGATATATTTTCAATTTGTAAATATGTTTAACATCCTTATCTTTTACATACAAATAAATAAATTGGCAAAGGCAACTCAGTCTGTTTCATCAGCGATCTGTAGTTCATAATTGCGGTTTGTTTTTGTTTGGTTTTGGTTTTGGTTTTGTTTTTAATTGGCCATTTTAGGTTTAATGGACCGGCTGCTGCAGTAACCAACTCAGGGCAAAGTTGTTTGGAATTATATACAAAATCATTTCTACTTCAGTAAAACTGATTTAACAATGCTGTGCTACTTGATTTTAAGGAATTAAAATGAATCATTAAGTTTTTTTGTTTTTTTTTTGATGATTGACACAAAACGATGTGTGGATTGAAGTGAAAAGTTGGAGAAATTGAAAGCACAAATGAGACCTACCATATCGTTTTGAGGTTAAGACAGGATCAGTGGTGTTGTGTCATTTCACCCTCTGATGGAGGGAAGAGAAGGGAAACCTGTATGTGTATCATGTTGGCACATGAGCTAATCCACATTTCGAGTACCTCCATGTGTGCAGAGGTGTGTCGCAACAGTTGGCGGTTAAATGGATTATCTCTATTACAGGAGAAAGTAATACCCATCTGTGCTGGTTTGCTGAAAGAGAGCCACGTAGTGTTCAAACGAGTGCATATCACACACAAAAAAGTGCTGGGTTATTTCTGGCCTTTTTCTGTAACCACATTGCTGGGTTGTTTATGCTGGGTCATAATTCTGGGTTGTTTGGGGTATTGTAAACACATTGTTGGGTTGTTTCATGCTGGGTCAGATGGGTTGTAAGGGGTTATTCATATCTGAACACATGGTTGGTTTACTTTGATCCAACTCCTGGGTCATTAATTTTCCCGCTTGTCCTTTGTCGAACTTTCTGGATCTTTCTGTGAGAAGTTGGACCCAACACATCAGGATTTTCTGGTAGGTTAATATGAATGATTTACCTATATTCTGAATAGGTTGTGGTTATAGCGTGATCCAAATATCATTTCACAATCTTGGATCATAGGCAGGCTTAATGGTTTTTATTCTGTGTCAGTGATTAACAAAGTTAGGCAAGTTGGCCATTTTTTTCCTGAGATGCTAGCTAACGTTAGCCAACTTTTAACAAGGCTATAATGTTAGCCTCTTTGAATTTTGCAGTTTAACGTGAGGCGGTCTCCTGACGTTAATGACCATCTCGCTTTACTCTCCCATTACACATTTTTATCTTAACATTTTCAGGTAACATTAGCTGGCTAGCCATCGTTAGTGGTAAGGTTAGCTAACGTTAACTAGTTATCTGCAGGAATCGCTGGTATAACGTTCACTAGAGTGATGAAGGTAGCGTTAAGTTAAGCGGGCATGACGTTTATACCGACCGTGCTTTATTGTTATTACTTTTAGTTTTCATTTGAAATGGCTTTATTTCGTGTTTTATCGGGTTTTAATCACCAGGTCTTTGAGTTTTGGAGATGCGGATAATACGGATCGAGGTTGAGGTTCAAAAGTTATCAAAGCAGAAAGCTGAGCACTGGTTAGCAGCAGCCTGGCTCTCAGCCCCACGGACGGCCTGTGTGTCTCCGCTGAACAGCGTCAGATAAACACTGTTTTTTAACGTGAAGCTGCTTTATTAATGTTTTTACTGGTTTTATCCTCTGGGTCTGTATATTTGGGAGAGGAAGAGACTTCTACAGATAATTTGGCTCATGGTTTAAAACATCGTGAACGTCGAGCGATAATGCGTGTGTTGCTACACAACCTGGTGTAAAAAGTGAGGGGACAAGCTGTGTGTTTCCTTTTACCAGAGTAGAAAAGTCAAAAACAGTTTCAGAAATGTCAGTTGTTATGTATATATCACACTATTTAACTGAACACTGCATTGTGCTCTTTCTTTTGCTTAGTTGTTACAGGTGGGATGGTGCTGAAGGTCCTGCCAACTCTGCTTCCCCCATCCATCTACAAGAGAGGAGGAAAAGTCTTCAGACCCATCACTGCCAGATCTGTGTGAGAGAGAGAGAGTACCTGCAAACTGTGCATTGTTACCTGTTTGTGTTTATTTAGCCTGGCTGTGCTAACCCCTGTGCCGATGTAACGTTTGTAAAACTGCCAATAAATCTAAAACAGTGGCCTGTTTTGTATGGTGTGTGTTTGTATGATTATGGGAAATTTTGATCAATTCCACAACAATAATAATTATTATTATATGATATGTTTTATTATTAATATAATCATTTGTTTCATAATTTAAGTTTAAATTATTATTTAATCTAAAAGTAGCAGGGCAGTGGGGTAGGATATAACCCAGTGTATGGGTCATTTTAACCCAGCAATAGAGCCACTTTTACTCACTAGGTTGGGTCACATGAACAACCCAGCATTCTGGGTTAATTCTGAAAACCCAGCATTTGGGTCAAACCAACCCAGCATGGGGCTGGTCCCATAGGTGATCAGCTGCTGGGTTATGGTTGGGTTATTTTTTAACCCAGCAGTTTTTTGCAGCCTACGTCATGGTGGAAAGAGAAGAGTTTGTTCGCTGCAATCAAATGAGCTCTAAGTCAGAGGTTTTCGCTCCCTCCCCTCCCCTCCCCTCACATCTTATCTCTCTCCCCCTCATTTGTCCTTACTGCATTGATGTCTTCCCCATAACCTCTGATTTGGCTTTGGTCTGGTTTTGAATACCTAATGCACAAATATGCTTTGCTATCACTCCTTGAGGCTTTATTGTTACCCCCTCCTAGTCTCTTATCTTGTCACTGTGGTGACACTTATTCTTTGGAAAGGGATGTGTCACATTCAGCCATGAATAAGCCCATACTTGTCATGAACATCTTTGTTCACCCACACATCTGCACGCGTTTTGTAGAAAATACAGTGTATAGAGATTTGTTTTTACCTTTAAGACCAGACTTATTTTTGTCTTTTTGATATTCCTCCATGTAACTCAGATGGACTTGTGTGTCATTATTTAGAGATTTTAGAAAGAATATAATGCATTGGTACTGTTCACAGTGATAATCAGGCTTCTAACTTGGCTTTTTCTTTCAAGACAGCATTGAACGTCTACACACCAGCCATCCTCATCAGACAAACTCTGCTGCTGTAGGACAAGAGAAGGTAGGACAAAACATTGGTCTTGTTGTTGAACAGTGCACAACAAAATGCAGAGCAAGCCCACTGTGTCATTGTTATCTTATTGTGCCTAGCATTTGTGTGTTACATGTAGAGTAGTTCTGATTGTGATACCAGTACTGGAAATGCCTCCGATACTGCTGAAAATGGCGACATCAGTATCAGAGAGTACTGGAGTCCAGCTGCCGACCTGTAGAGCTCCGTTAGTGCAGCTACAGTTGAACTCTGCAGCGGTCCATTTATAAAATGAAAATGACCAGCGCCACAAATAACCTGTGTACTTGTGTACTGTGTTCGTGTGCCTCCATTGTTAAAGTTAAGCCTTTCATTTTTACAGTTGGGAGTCATGTAAACATGACATACCACGAGTCTTTTCCTGTCATGGAAACATGACGCTCTGCCAGTGGTGTGGTGTTTGAAATGAAAACAAACGTGTGTACTAAATAGATGTTAGTCCCGACCAGTGCAATACAGGGGGCTCCAGTGCTCTTGAAGTTGCTCTCAGGGTTCTGGAGCCTTATTTATAAATCTGTGCATACTTTTGGAGCATGTGAGGGAGTGCTTTGCCCCACCCATATGGTGCCTATATAAGGTCAGGGGAATGCCCTTGATAAATATTCATTCACACTAAATCCATGATGGCCCAAGAGGGGAGAAGAGCCAAGAAAAGAAATTTCACACATGTGGAAATACCGGACCGGTCCAACCAACCTGTTCAGATGTGCTGGTTCAGGCCAAAAATGACTGGGTTCTGGTTCCGGTCGGGCCTCTGGCTTTTTTTTTTTCCTTTTCAATTATAAAGCACATCTTCATCATGGTACCTGTGCCTGCACATTTTCATCTGCACTCATGGTGCTCTCCTCCATCTCTGACATTCTAATGCAATTTCAGATTCTACAAGCTATACCTGTGAAGCTGAAATAGATCCATTGATTGGATGTAATGGTAATTACTCACGAATCCTTTTCAAGGAACTAGATGTGCTTGGGTGCAAAATAAGCAATTTGAACAGCCATGACATAACAGGAGCTTTTTGCTTGTCACATTCGTGCTGTAAGGATGCATTTGGAGTTTGATTCCCTTGATGATGGTTCTAGCTGTTTTCTTCCTCTTCAGGAGTTTTGGTTTCAAGGTGCAAAATGTTAGTTGTAAAACAGCACCACTGCATTGGCATACAGCTGTAGTGGTAGTTGCAGATTTATTTTGTGGTTTATGAAGTACATTATAGACATTTGTCCAGCAACTTTAGATCTACAATCAAGAAGGCGTTTGTTTTAATGATCACATTAAAAAGTACCAGTACCTATGTCTAGTCTTAAATAATATCACTTCAGTTTCTTCCGCTGTGTGAGTGCTATCTCAAAGAGCTGATTGTACTTTCGTCTCTGTTTGTCCACCGCAGTCAACTGACACACTACCCCCACCCCCTCTCTTGCTCTTCCTGAGGATGTCACTGACTGCAGAACCACAGGAACAAGCTTGAGGGAGACTGTCTGAATTCAGTTTCTCTCTTTTCACTTGTGCCCTCTTTTTTAATCTCCTCAAGCATATGCTCTCACACAAAGCTGGTATTCTCCCCCTTAACTACTCATCGTGTCACACTTTAGCTTGCCAGGAGACAGTGGGTGGGCATCTACGGTCTTGTGGGTGCAGATGCAACTATAAGTATCTCTTTATCTTAACACCCGAAATCACCACTTCCACCATGTGCCATGATCCACCCCCATGTGTCACAAAACTTGTAAACAAGTATTCATCTTGGTAGAAAGGATTCTTTGAAAAAAAAAAGGAGGACAGAAACATTTCCCTCTGTTTCTTATTTAATTGGATCATGTGTAAGGGTTAGTACGGAGAAAACCACACTAACGTTTGCTAGTGGTATTATGCATTAGTAGATGATAATTGCAATGTCAGATATCCATTAAATATAAAAGGAGGCTACCACATGCCTGATATTGCCCCCCTCTATAAAATACAAAAGGTCTGTTTTGATGATACAAGCGGTCCTGAAATGTGAGTTTCTCTTCTATAATACACATTCTACGTCTTGGAGGTGACATATTGCCACATATGGGCTTCCCTCGCCTTTCAAACGGGACAGTCGGAGAGACACAGCCCAAGGGAGAACCGGTATCAACACCGACGGGAGAAGCAGGTCCATGGAGCTGTGTGCCGCGGACATGCATGTCGCACTGAATGCGCACAGCTATGGCACCTCTTTGGGTTGTGAGAGTGCATAATGCGCGTCTACACTGAAAGTAATGCACTCAAAAGACACTACACCTGAACGGCCTCCATGTAAACGCTTTAACCAATTTGGCAGCCAAAATCACCCAGGCAGCCCGTCTTGGTCTTAGATAGGCAGAGAAAACTCTGAGTGGTTAGATCTTTACCCCTAAATAGTAGGGGGATGATGAGATCTTGTGCCACGAGATCTCGCGAGAGTAAAACCTGACGATATTTCTCGTTTAAGTGAAAAGCTGTCTCGCGGGCACAGGGCAGAGACCAGTGCCTGTCTTGGTGGAAAAGAAGGGCTTGTCTCTGCTTGGTGCACTGATGCTCTCAGTTTCTGAGTGTGAAGCTGGCTGGCGTAGCTGCTCCAAACTCTCGCACTGACACCTCTTCCTCTAGCCTTTATTACCAAACTATTACCACCATGTGGAATTTCTATTTCTCTCACTGTGTGCAGATGTGATATTTTTAACATCACAGATAATAACCAAAGGTACTAAAACAGAGCTGGGTCATACTGGCAAAACATGAGACCCAACGTTGGTTTGTCTTGATCATTTAAGTTAAGCAGTTGGTTTTAAGCAGGCTGTGAAACAGCTGTCGTCTGTGCCATGTCTATTATCTGTCCTTTTTTCATTCCTAAAGAACTGTGAAAAAAATACTGCACGAGCAAGAAAACCACAATTCTCATTTTATCCAGAACTGCATCCCTTTGTGTAGCAGGGTTGGTTACATCAGCACATCCTTTCAGCATGCTTGTGTATATCACAGGTGTATGTAGACCCTTGACACTTGGCTCTGCTCAATTGTCTCACAGTGCATTTGAGAGGAGCCACATCAGTAGTGCGTCAAGGATTTGCTGACGTAAATTCACAACCACACTGGTGGCCTCTGTGTACCTAAGGCCTTTGTGGGGCTGGGTTTTGTGCATTGCCTGTGCCACTTCACATTGTAGTGCCTGCAGTAACATCACATCTGCCTGATGTGGAGAGGCTTGTGGAGTGTTTGTTTCAGTATCCCTTCAGGAGTCTGCTTTTTAATAGTGCATGGCATGAGTGGCTTCATACATCTATCAAATTAACACTCAAGCTGTTTTCAATTTTACTGTACTCTTCTGACACCACTCTTTCCCTTTTTCAGTGTTTTGCCTTTTCCTCCCTCTGGTCGTCACAACTCCACTCTGTCTATCACCACTCTGACCACTTGGGAGCTTGAGTGCATTTGCTAGGATGTTTATGCATATCACTGATAAATTGTTGTGCTTGAGCTCAGAGAGCAGGCCTGCTGTTAGAATGGTTTATCTGATTTGGTGTTTGGGGAAACAAAGTTTTCATTGTTTTCATGTAATTAAAAAGATTCCCAGGGGCTGGCTTTTCATTTATACACTGTTTCCATCTGCATACTAGTCTGCATACTAGGCCAGCTGTATATAGGGCTGATTGTTGTATTTGCTATCATCATTTCTGCATTTGGAATTAAAATGGACTAATTCTGCACCATAAATACAGCTGAATCTATTAGGATTCCTATTACAATTACGAATAGGAATTACTTTATTAATCCCCAAAGGGAAATTCATTTGTCTGTCAGCACATCACTTGCCGAAGAATTAAGAGCCTGATCGCTGAAGGTACAAAGGATCTTCTATATTTCTCCGTCCTGCAGTGAAGAGAGAGGAGCCGTCCACCACCGCTCTTCTCTTGGTCCATCAAGGTGTTATGAAGAGGAAGATCCGAGTTTTTCAGAGTGGCCTCCACCAGTGTGTATCTCTCCACCACATCCTCAGTTAATCCATCAGGGAGACATGACTGAAGTCAAGTGCCTCACGATGTTTAGTCTGTATCCTAGCGACGACATCATGGAGAACTTCACATGGAACTTCAGCAGTAGCCATTGGTGGGATGTACACAAGTATTGTTTTGATTTGAAAAAATGTCTACTTCCTGAGTCTTCATCTATATCTCCAGCTCCTCATCACTCTTGTTGGGCAGAGAGTTGACATTGCATGATGACTGACAGCAGAAAGGACCTACAGTACATCTCCACTTCCAAGCCTTTAACCTCTGCACCACCAGCACAGCAACCATGAAAGCACCTCCTCATCCAGCTGGAACAGGGTGGTATCCTCCAGACTTGCTCCATTTTCAGTGACAGAAGCTCCTCTCCTGAAGAATCTCCCCTCCCCACAGAAGTATCCATCAGTAGTTGACAAAATACGACAAAAACATACAAAAACACAACAAAATAAAGCAAAGGTTGAGTAAAAACTCAGAGCTACCAGACTTTGCTGTGTATGTTGTGCATGTTCTAGAATGAATGGAATATGTGTATGTATGGAATTAGTGTAGATATATTATAATTACTGATGGCCAGAAATTGTCCAAGCACTAAGATATAGATATCAGTATTACTACTGACAATGGCATGAAAGGGGTAATTAAGTAAGAATTCACATGTCATAGTTTGAGACAAGTCCAAAGAAATTGAAAATGTAATTATAGCTAAAAATAAAAAACAGAATAAAACAATAGTTCAGGTTTGTCTTTGTTTGTTGCTGGATAATAGAGCTGTACTGCGCCAATCTGTAGCCACAGCTGTTGTGTCTATTGGTGTATTATTTCAAAAGCATGAACAAACATTTGTGCCGGTTGAATGTAATCACATGATCTAGTTATTCTTTTGTTTACATTCTTTCAACCACAATCATTCACCAATGCATTATTTACTGCCCTGGCATTGACATGTAATCCATGTGGGGACATTCTTGTTGTATTCCCATGATATTTATCAGCTGTTCCACAGTGCTCTCAACTTTGTGTTTGTGTGCGTGTGTGCTTCACTGGATACTTGTGTGAGTACACTAATGGCATTGTACTAAGTGTCATGTCTAACCCCAAAGACTGACATCTCTGTTAGCTTCATGGTTCCTTTTCGCAGCCAAGTGTCTGCTTTCCTCTTATGACCCTGCTGTAGGGTGAAAGTTTAGTTTCCCAGCACTAAAAAATTAGGTCCAAAAATGTGTGAGCACAGCAAATTGTGAGCATTAATAGTTTACAATAGTTGATTTATTTAGTCATACAAATATTTATAAACTACCCAAACTATGGTTAGTTTTTACTTTTAATAAGAGCAGCATGTAATGTGATTTATCAGATATTTTGGAAAACAGCTGTCGAGAAAAAAGTAATTTAGGTAGTTGTAGTTCCTTAAAGTTTACTTGTAAAACATGTTTTAGTTTATTGTATTAGAAGAATGTATAGGTCTTTATATGCTGCAGCGCTCGATATACTTATTGACAGGTCTATGAAGGACAAAAACTTTTTTCTCCTGTTTTTTATATCTTTATTTTGAAAGGACAGCTGGAGAGAGTGAGAGGGGGAATGACACACAGCATTTATGTGTCCATATGCTTATTAGGTAGCTGGTCTGGACATCAGAATAAAGCAGGACGGGTTTAGCTGTCCCTCTTAGCAGTATATGTCCATCCCAACTAGAAACAGTGTGTTTTCCACACAGCAGTCATTTAACTCGTGTGAAAGAATAACAACAGTCTCAGTACAGTCTTAGTGGTTGCTATTGCCAGTGTGTTTTTAAAATTAGCCACTGTTTAAAAAAATCCTAGAGTTAACACTGTTAAATAAAAAAATTTAATTCATATCAGATTTAATATCATCATAATAGTGTAGTGGCAGGAAAGACCAATTAGGAATAGGAATTTATTTATTTAATGCACAAACTAGAAAATTCCCTCTGGGAGTGGGGGGCTACTGCCGGGGGTACCATCTCTGTCAACATGGGAGTCAAACCCATGATCAAACTAATCACACAGACACATGATCATCTTGTACTGAGCACTGATATTGAGGAGCCATAATCACATTAAGTCACATGTGAGTGTGTGTGTGTGTGTGTGTGTGTAACTGTAATCACATGAAGTTACGTGTGGTGTGTGTGTGTGTGTGGGAGTGGAGTGCGTGCATACATGCGCATGTGTGTTATTGTGTGTCAGGTGTGTGTGAGTGAGGAGTGTGCACGCATATGCACGCATATGTGTGTTGGTGTGTGTGTGTCTGTGTTTGTGTGTGTGTGTACCTGCAACTGTGATCACATAAAGTTGCCTGTGGTGTGTGTGTTGGTGTGTGTGAGTACCTGTAACTGTGATCGCATAAAGTTTCCTGTGTGTTTGTGTGTGTGCATGTGTAGGGTAGAGGTTTGTGTGTTGGTGTGTGTTGTTGTGTTTGACAGAGCCTTGATGGGAGACAGGGGCTCTGGCCCCAGGCTCAGAGGTTGCCATGGCAACTTGAGGTGGTTGCCAATGACGACAGAGTACCCTAGCCAGAAACGTGGAGAAAAGGGCGATTTTCTCCCTCTGCGCTGATCTCACATTTGGGCTTACAGCGACAAAACGGTAGCTCCTATCAGAAAAAAACAGCAGATCCTGGGCAGCGTAAGGACTTCCTGAACACTGTGATATGATTTTGGTGTTTCTACAGTAAATATTTCGGAAAAACCGGCGAGTTTCAAACAGGGGTCCCTTCTGCTTCTCTCGGAAAATCTTTGTATTAGAGTCAATGAGGAGCAGAGAGAGACGTGACCGCACTGAGAGGCTCACAATTTAAATTCTGTAAGTCTCTCTGCTTTGATGAGCACATTGTGAGAGACAGAACAAGTTTATCTACAACTGTGGAAAAAATCATGTGCATAGAGTGTAATTTGTGACTGGAAGGAGCGTGGAAAGAGAAAAGTTTCAGACAATTTCAGACAACTTCTCCCACTCTGACACGATTCCATGCAATACACACCCATTATAAACTCAAAATTTCTCCAAAAATGATCATGGTCATTGAACAGTGATTGATCAAAAACTATATGACCTATCAAAACGTGGATTAATACACCAACACACAAGACTTGTGTCTACAGTTTAAAGTTTAAATGAAGTCTCTAGGTGAAAGTATGCCTGAGCAGTAGATGTTTGAGAAACTCCAATGATTGTTCTTTTTCGCTCTTTTTTTTCCGCCCGTCCCATTCATTCCTATGGGAAATTTTTCACAGTTTTTTCGTATTCCGTAGAGAAAAGTAATAGCACACCGATCCCGATCAAACCACATGTTTTGATATATAATTTGTCCTACTCTTGTCCAACTCTTCAAGCTGTAGGACGAGTTACGGGACAAAGTTTTGGAGGAAGATGAAAAATAATAATATAACAATAGTGCCTTGGTGCGTTGCCCCGTGGCCCTAATAAGAAGAGGAAACATGCAGTATAACAACAGTGTCTCAGGGCTTTGCCTCAAGACACTGGCCCTACAGCTATTTAATAGCTGTAGGGCCAGTGCGTTGGTGCATTGACCCTAATAAGGGCTTAAAGCTCTCAGGCACGGTGCCGGATATCTGGTGTGGCACTGCTTCAGCAAGGGCCGTTTTATCATCGCAGCCATTTTATAAAAAGTAATTATGTCTGATCTAGCTGCTGCTCCTTTTTTACACTGCCTCTGTCTACATACAGCTCATAGACACCCACTGGGGTCTTGCGCAATGTCCTGCTTCCAGCACATTACTTAAACATCACAAAAAATAAGTATTGAGCCTATCAAAAGTGAAGGCTGTGTATTAGGGATGCACATGATTACAGATAATGATTACGATTTTTTATTTTTATTTTTTTCAAATTAGCTCCTTATGTATCAACTCATGGGAGCATATCGACACGTGTAGACTTACACTTGCAGCAAAAAGTTACACAGGAGGACTTACATGTGCCAGTTAGCGCAGTCACAGTGAAGGAAGGTCAGACGACAACGTACACAGACATCTGCATGTGCATCACCTGTAAGGATGGTGCTGTGCTCAGCTGACTCACCTGCAGCTCACCTGTCAGAGAAACACTCTGCTGTTCCTCTGTTTAGCCTGCTGTTTGGCTGCACTTGTACAAAAGCGTTCAAAATGTGAAGATCTTACCGCCATCGGATGTGGCTGCACAGCTGTAGCAGCGTGTGTGTTTTATAGAAAAAAAACCCTGCTCCAATGCCTCATTTGTCCATGGGGAGGAGCAGTGATTATGTTCTGCTTTCAGTGAGAGCAACCATAGACTGTATTAAAAGGTCTAAACACAACAAACATCATGATGACCGCCAGTTTTTATATTTACTAAGACGTAAAAAACTGCAGGTCATTTGGAATTTTTATAACCAAAAAGGAAAAGTGTGTTTCTCTTCTATAAGACCTGCCTCTCTCTCGCTCCCGATCTGCATATAGACAACAAATTAATGCTATATCCATCCATCCATTTTCTTCCGCTTATCCGGGACCGGGTCGCGGGGGCAGCAGCCTGAGCAGGGACACCCAGACTTCCCTCTCCCCAGACACTTCCTCCAGCTCTTCTGGGGGGACCCCAAGGCATTCCCAGGCCAGCCAGGTGACGTCACTCCAGTGTGTCCTGGGTCTTCCCCGGGGCCTCCTTCCGGTGGGACATGCCCAGAACACCTCCCGAGGGAGGCGTCCAGGGGGCATCCGGTACAGATGCCCAAGCCACCTCAACTGGCTCCTCTCAATGTGGAGGAGCAGTGGATCTACTCCGAGCTCCTCCCGGGTGACAGAGCTTCTCACCCTATCTCTAAGGGAGCGCCCCGCCACCCTGCGGAGGAAACTCATTTCGGCCGCTTATCTGGGATCTCATTCTTTCGGTCATGACCCAGAGTTCATGACCATAGGTGAGGGTAGGAACGTAGATCGACCGGTAAATCGAGAGCTTTGTCTTTCGGCTCAGCTCCCTCTTCACCATGACGGACCGATACAATGACCGCATTACTGCGGCCGCCGCACCAATCCGCCTGTCAATCTCACGCTCCATTCTTCCCTCACTCGTGAACAGGACCCCGAGATACTTAAACTCCTTGTTGCGCTCCGCCCCTCCTCTCCCAGTGTCTCTCTTTCTCCCTCCTTGTTTTTCCCTCTGCAGGCGGTGCTCCAGGGATTGGCATCAGGTGTGCAGGGGACACAGCTGCCCAGCATCACACAATCACCTACTGCAGTTCAAATACCCTGGTCTCCTCATCCACCACTGCCAGATCTTTGCAGTCACCCAAGTGGTATAAGTCAGGCTCCCTATTTTTCTGCAGCGTGAAATTCTGAGAATTGATCACCTCTCCTCTGTCTCCAGCCCTGTGTCCTCACCTCTCCCTTTGTGTTCTGCAGCACCCTGGTCCCTGTCTCCTCGTTGCCATCCCTGGACCCGCTTGCCTCCCTGAGACCCCCCCCCCTTCGGCCTTTCCCCCTGGATTCTCCCCACTGGCTTCCATTGTCTTCCCCAGATTCTCTCCTGGCCTTCCCTGGACCTGCTCCCTCTCCTGAGACCCCCTCACCTCGGCTCTTCCCCATTGGATCCCCTCCTCTGGTTGTCCCCGTGGATTCCCTTTTTATTTCCCTCCTGGTGCTATCAATAAAACCCCAGTTATTCCTCCGTTTGTGTCTGCCCCTTGGTTCTCCTTCTTGCCCAGCCCTTGCAACACTCCTTCACCTGAGGCAGGAACTCTCCCCCGACCTGGAGGGGGCAAACCATCTTTTTCTGGTCGAGAACCATGGCCTCAGACTTGGAGGTGCTGATTCTCATCCCAGCTGCTTCACACTCAGCTGCGAACCGCCCCAGTGCATGCTGAAGGTCCTGGCTCGAGGGAGCCAACAAGACAACGTCATCCGCAAAAAGCAGAGATGAAATCCAGTGACTCCCAAACCGGACCCCCTCCAGACCCTGGCTGCGCCTAGGAATTCTGTCCATAAAAATATGAACAGAACCGGTGACAAAGGGCAGCCCTGCCGGAGGCCAACATGCACCGGGAACAGGTCCAACTTACTGCCGGCAATGCGAACCAAGCTCCTGCTCCGGTCGTACAGAGACCGTACAGCCCTCAGCAGAGGGCCTCTGACCCCATACTCCCGAAGCACCTCCCACAGAATACCACAGGGGACACGGTCGAATGCCTTCTCCAAGTCCACAAAACACATGTGGACTGGTTGGGCAAACTCCCATGAGCCCTCGAGTACCCTGTGGAGGGTATAGAGCTGGTCCAGTGTTCCACAACCAGGACGAAAACCGCATTGTTCCTCCTGAATCTGAGGTTCGACTATCGGCCAAATTCTCCTCTCCAGCACCCTGGAATAGACTTTCCCCGGGAGGCTGAGGAGTGTGATCCCCCGATAGTTAGAACACACCCTCCGGTCCCCCTTTTTGAAAAGAGGGACCACCACCCCAGTCTGCCAGTCCAGAGGCACTGTCCCTGACTGCCACACGATGTTGCAGAGGCGTGTCAGCCAAGACAGCCCCACAACATCCAGAGACTTGAGATACTCCGGGCGGATCTCATCCACCCCGGTGCCTTGCCACTGGGGAGTTTCCGAACTACCTCAGTGACTTCAGCTTGGGTGATGAATGAATCAACCTTCTGGGTCCCCCGCCTCTGCTTCTTCTATGGAAGGCATGACAATGGGATTGAGGAGATCCTCAAAGTACTCCTTCCACCGTCCGACAATATCCCCAGTCGAGGTCAACAGCTCCCCACCTCCACTGTAAACAGTGTTGGCAGAGCACTGCTTCCTGAGGCGCCGGATGGTTTGCCAGAATTTCTTTGAGGCCAATCGGCTGTCCTCCTCCATGGCCTCCCCAAACTTTCCCCATACCCGAGTTTTTGCTTCCGCGACTGACCGGGCTGCCGCACGCTTGGCCTGCTGGTACCCATCAGCTGCCTCAGGGGTCTCCCGAGCCAACCAGGCTCGATAGGACTCCTTCTTCAGCTTGACGGCATCCCTTACTTCCGGTGTCGACTCCCAGGTTCGGGGATTGCCGCCACGACAGGCACCGGGGACCTTGTGGCCACAGCTCCGAACAGCCTCGTCAACAATGGAGGCGGAGAACATGGTCCACTTGGACTCAATGTCTCCAGCCTCCCTCGGGATCTGGTCAGAGCTCTCCCGGAGGTGGGAATTGAAGACCTCAATGGCAGAGGGTTCTGCCAGACGTTCCCAACAGACCCTCACAGTGCGTTTGGGTCTGCCGAGTCTGTCCAGCTTCCTCCCCTGCCACCGGATCCAACTCACCACCAGGTAGTGATCAGTTGACAGCTCAGCCCCTTTCTTCACCCGAGTGTCCAAGACATACGGCTGGAGATCAGATGACACGACTACAAAGTCGATCATTGATCTCCGGCCTAGGGTGTCCTGGTGCCACGTGCACTTATGGACACCCTTATGCTCGAACATGGTGTTCGTTATGGACAGAAAGTGACAACAGAACACCACTCGGGTTCAGATGTAAACAATGTGACTGTATATACATGTACATATTGCAGGAGGAAGGCAGAGACCAGTGGATCACAGTGGACCAGGATAGGGCTCTCAGCATAGGAGGGAGGCAGAGATCTGTTTTGGACCGAGTCCTTAGCGAGTCAATGTAGTGAAAAAAAAAAAGTTAATAAATTATATTTAACAACAATTCATTCGTTTCACTGATGGTAATGGATAGCGAAATGCTGCTGCTTCATTATTCTTGCTGATTCAGAACTGCGGCAGACGTACAGCAACAGTCTCAGTTACCATTACCATACCGATGAGCTGACTGTCCACATGTTCTCACTACAGGCTGTTCTGTTGTCAACAAAGACACCAAAACTGGTCCCCTCAAAGTTGAATAGCCCTGTGCTAGAATCACACCAGCTGCATTTTTGGCGCTATACTTGATTTGTGTGACAATGGGAGTCCAAAAAGCCCATTAGGTGTTAAAGGTTGAAATGCTAATGAGGTGACTGGACAGGTTTGCCTGGCCTAAAGCATGCCCTGAATACCTGTACAACTGCAAACATCCTCCAAAAGGCTGTTAACCACCCATAATTTCCTCTTAAAATGTAGATTCACAATGATCAAATTGTGATCAAATATTCGACTATTATTTATTAGGCTAATTCTTATCTACTCTACCTGACCCAATCCTTTGTAGACTACATGTTAGTTCGTTTGGTCATAAGTACCCACATAGTGTTTCATCTTCGCAATATCAATTGTCTCCGTCCATCCCTCACCCTCCATAGCACTTCCATATTGGTTAACGCCCTTTTCACATCCCGCCTTGATTATTGCCATGCTCTTTTATATGGGCTACCACAGAAATCCCTCCATAAACTGCAACTAGTCCAAAATTTGGCCACACATATCATATCCAGAACTCCTGTCCTCAAACAGCTTCACAGGCTTCTGGTCTGTTTTCGCATCAACTTCAAGATCCTGCTCCTCACATTCAAGGCCCTGCATAACCTTGCACCTTCATACCTAACTGAACTCCTCCAAACATACACACCTTCCCGTACACTCAGGACCTCCTCTTCTTTGCTCCTCTCCACCCCTCCTGCCCATTTATACACAATGGGACTGAGATCTTTTAGTTGCTCTGCCCCTTGGCTCTGGAACACCCTTCCTCAGGACACTCAGACTTCAACTACACTCATCACTACACTACAGTCTTCAAGTCGTGTCTCAAAACACACCTGTTCAGACTAGCTTACCCCTCATAATATGTATCCAATTTTATTGTTGCTGTATTGTCTTGCTTTGTCATTTTGTGAATATGTGAGTTGTTTTATTAGGGCACGAGTGACGACTGCAAGTCATCCGACGAAGGCCCTATTGTAATTGTTGCTCTGTTTATTATTCTTCTTCCGCTAGAAGGATCACATTTCTGGGGGCCTGAACATGCTCGAAAACGCATTAATCTTGGCACACACGTAGGAACTCGTGAAAAATTATGTATTTTAAAGTCGTTTCACATGGGCAGGGCAAATTGGCTCAATGGTGCCCCCTAGAAAATTTCAAAAATTAAGCCCCTCAAAGCAGTTTCACCTAGACGCATAAAATTGGTAGGCTTATAGAACATGCCAATACGCACAAAAAAGCTGCACAAAAAATGTCATGGTGAAATGTCAACAGGAAGTCGGCCATTTTGAATTGAAGTTTCGCTTTCTGCCTCAATTTGGCCATTTCCACACTTTGTATCTGAGCGAACTCGTCCTAGGGATTTTGCCTGATACACGGCATCCTGACACCATAGTGATTAAAAGTTATTAAAAGCTTTTCTGTAGGTCAAGGGTCGTGGCTGCCAGGGCTCACCAAATTTTGATGACACTTTTTTTGCTCGCCAAATGATTTCAAACAGCTGTCACGCCCACATACTTGATCAAAACAGCTCCAAACTTTCTGGACATAATAAGGGCTCCGCCCTAAACAACCTGATATATTGATATCCCACCTTACTCATAGCGCCTCCCGGTGGTAACAGGAAGTTACCAGTTTTTACTTTAACATGTACTGATGCCACATAGTTCCCCCCACCAGCTTCATTCCACATCTAGAACATGCCTAAGAAGTTGGTGAAGCTATATTATAAATGTTATGAAGCTACGAATAATGGCATCCGTGTGGCGGCGTGGCGACTTTCGACCCTTTGTAGTGAAATTACATTTGGCTTTTTGATGGCTTTAACAAACTCATATCCACATGAAATTTGATAAGCAGGTCAAGAGTGGCGAGCTCTTACATCTGATAGGGGTGTTGCCCATGGGCAGGGCCAAATGCCTCAACAGCGCCACCTTGAAATTTTCAAAAACCCCTCCCCATAGGGGTTTTTTTGGATACAAAGATGAAAATTGGTACACATGTGTAAGATGCCCAGACGCACAGAAAAGTCTCTGATCAGAACCAAACAGGAAGTCAACCATTTTTATTTTTACAGTCAAGTTTTGGCGATTTCCATGCCTCCTATTTGAACAAACTCCTCCTAGGGATTTAATCCGATTGACTTCATACTGTATGAACATCATCTCAAGACCTTTGTGATCAAAATCTATTAAAAGCTTTGCTCTATGTTAAGGGGCGTGGCCACTATGGCACCGCCATTTCTGATGCCTTGCCATAGAACATCAAGTCCTTATAACTCCATCATGCATTGTCCCATTGGCCTGAAACTTCACATGTGTGATGAAGGTCTGCCCCCGAATGGACCTACCCATGTCTGGTTGCGCTCGTAGTGCCACCAGGCGGCACTATGAGCATTCCCAGACATGGGCAGGTTATCACCATCAACTTGGTATAACTCCTTCATACATTGTCCGATTTGTTCCAAAACTTCACACTGCATGAAGGAGTTATACCAAGTTGATGGTTCATCAACCATCTCATCTACCTCCGCAAAGGTCTGAAAGTCAGCCGCTGTCCCCCTCTGCTCTGCGTGAGAGAGGGTTGACGCCAGGATACGGAAGCCCTGCTAAGCGCCATGCAACAAAAATCGTGCGTGAGCTGGAGCCCTTCCGTTCACACCAGACGCACATTTCTCCATGCCAGTCAATAAGCGCTTCTGCCCCTCAGGTGTGTGTGTCTGTGTGTGCTCATCCATCTCTCTCGCGCTCTATCTATCTGTTTAGATACTGACAATATAAACACCGACATCATTATTTTGAAAATCGTTTTCATTTATATTTGAGAGAACTACCTCATGTGCAGGTAAAACAACAAGCTTGTATTGTATTGTTTCACAGGTATTGTTTTTCAATAAAATAAGATTCGAATATTGAAGGTGTATGCTGTCGGTTATATAAAAATTGGCCAAATTTGAAATCGGCAGGTCAGGCTTTTTAAAAATCGGTGATTATGATCAGCCAGAAAATTGCAATCGGTGCATCCTGAATTGACAATGTTTTGTAATTCATGTGAAATGGATTCAGTGCAGTCAATAAATTCAGAATTTCTTCAGTGACACAGATATCGTGATATATCGTGGATGAAACTTCTTGCAATAAATCGATTATCGCAGAATTGCTGTATCGTGATATTATTGTTATCGTGGGCAAAATATCGTGATAGTATCGTATCGCGAGGTACCTGGTGATACCCAGCCCTAGAACGGAACATTGCATTTTTCCACTTTCTCCAGGTTTTTGGCTATTCTCGCGTCGCACCACAGGCCCCACTTGCCATAAGGACCTCGCGGTGGCGCGGGGTTGCAAGGGCCCGTTTATCGCCGCTTGCGGCTTTAATTACTGTTCAGTTTTAATTGTTTCTATTGTAAGGTGACCTTGAGAATCCTGAAAGGCACCTACAAATGAAATGTATTATTATCATTATTATTATTAGAGTCCAGATAAAACAGTGCATCTCCAGTAGCTAGGCCTGTTACAATTTCACTTCCCAAATCAACTGATGTTATGTATGTAATCGCAGTTCAATGAATTTCTACTGACTGCCAGAGATGGTGCTTTAAGCACCGCCTCTGGTGGTCAGTGGAAATTAATAGAACATCACAATGACAGGGGGCTATGTGTATTCTGTGAGAGAAGCGCCATCTCCTGGTCATACTGGAACTCAGCTGGAACTCGGCTGCCATTCAGCTGGTTTCAGTTTGAATGGGAACTTTTGAATGGCTTCCACTGTACATACAACGTGGCTCTTGTCCAGTTCACTTCCACCATCGATGTTATAGAAGCCGAAGTATTTCCACACGTCTGCTTTTAAATTAGATGGAGCTAGTCGGATCTCACGGTGAGGTGGGTGGCGGTCAGCCATGTTTGCTTTCCTCTGTGTGGCATGCTGGGCATGTCCGCTCCACGTGCGCTCCCAATAGTGTCCGCGGAGATGACGTGCTTCTTAGTTCTGCATTTTAGAACCGAACCATCTGTATTACTTCATTTAACACATTTAAATAATCAGTATTTGGACGTTTGTGAAACGATTCTGAATCGTCCACATCCGAATCGCAGTGCATCAAAGAATCAGAAATTTCCCCCACCCCTACTACTGTGCATGTCTGCATGAAGTCTTTTACAAGGAGTTAGAGAGAAGTCAGGTGAGAGAGAGTTGAGCGAATTTTAAAGGTAGACCACGTTACTAACTAACTGTGTTGAAAGTGGAAAAAAAAACACAACTTATTCTTTCTACTCAAAATAAGTTTTAATTTGCTTGGATTTGTAATTGCTGGTAACCATCCTGTCTACACGCTCTGTGGGTATATTACAGAAGATGTCCCCTCCACCTGTGGTAACACTTAGCCAGGATATGTCATGACTCTGCTCTTTTATATACTTAACAGAGGAAAGACATTTTGTCGTTTTCTTAAACTGGGGTTTTATTCTGTTTTTTTTTAAATTATTATTATTATTCTGATATATTATTCAATACATCTATTATATATTATTCAATACATCCATGGTGGTGAGCACTTGTATTTTAAAATCAGTGCGACTGAAAATGGCTGAGGGAGAGCAGCGCTGTTTGGTCAACCCGCCTGCAGCTTCAGGTGGAGGACTTGAACTATTTTCACTAGTCAGACCAACAGGTCCGCCTGTGGCAATGTCAACAGCAGCAGGAGATTGGGAAGCACAGTGGATGGGGCTGGACGGGGAGAGAGGGATAGAGTCCATGTATTGTGTGAGAGAGGAGCGAGGAGGAACACCGCCTGCCTCACAGAGGAGAGGAGAAATGCATTGTAACGAATGTTATGAAACAACAGCAACACATTAGACGTATGTTATAGGTCTTTAAGATTTAAACAAACAATGGACTAAATAATTGATTTTTTTTAACTACAACTTGAATTTCTGGGTGGGAGTCATGTTGGGAGGGCGCAGGTGTCTGTTGGGGGGCCTGTCTTTCCAGCACAACAACAGCGAGTTTGGCAATAGCTACAAGCTCCCGTCCATATCTGTCCAAGGGACACAGAATGGAGATGTCCTTTATCCCTTCATTCATCACATTGTTCATAATCATGAGGTTGTGTCTACTACAGTCTCCCTTGCTCTTTATTAAATACATGCGATGAGAAGTGGTGAATAGAGTTTGATTGTAGTTAACCTTGAAAGTAAACACCCAACTTAGTCGTGAGAACTGGCCAGTGTTGTTGCAATGCTGAGATGTTGTCACTACATTGGTTTAAAACTGAATTCATAAAGATAGCAATGCAAGCAGGTACACACCGGAATGTCAACTCCTAGAGTAGAAGAAATGTTGTCCCTCATATGCAGAGTGTGCTGAATCACCAGGAAAGCTGTGCTGTCTGCAGAAATCCTCCAGAAAGACATAGGTTTTTCCAATTACTTACTGTCTTTTCTCTCTCACCCCTTCCCCTTGTACTGGAGTGACTAAGTTGGCTCAGAAATGTAATATCAGAAGTTTTACTTAATTTGATTCTTTCAAGACAGAGGCTGCAGGCTAAAACCACTTTCTTTCAAATAGTAAATTGATGATTGTTTTTGACATTTTTCATCCTAATATTTAATAATAACTGCACCATGCCTTTATATAATATATAAAGGCATGGTGCAGTATGAACAGCCCAAGGTAGCAGTTTGTATTACATCAATTTCCTATTGCAAGCGTTCTGTATTTAGCATCTATTAGGGCTGAGTGATTCTGGGAAAAATGTGAATCACAACTTTTTTGCTTAGAACTGAGATCACAATTCTCTGGCAGGATTTTTTTTCACAAATTGAAATGTTCATTATTTGTGATTGGGGTATGACGGGGTCAGCAAATGACTGATGGCAGGGCCCTACAGGTAATACATTTATGAATTGAGTAGTAGATTTTAGAACGTGTGATTCCATAGTGCCTTTAGATCAATGTTAAAAGTTGACTGGAAATTTGAAAATATGACTATACTTAAATACCAGCAATAGCAGAGTCTTAAAAAAGGCACATTCATAAAATGCTGTTTCAACCAACCACACAAAATACAATTAAAATACATTATATGAAGTGTTTGCACTGAAGAACTAAGTGAATATGGGGTGTTTTCACAGAAGCAGTGTTTAGGTTGGCCCACTTGAACTTTGAGCCTTAGTGTGGTGTGTTTGGGTCAGTGTGAACACTACAGTCCCTCTCGGGTGTGCGGTGTGTGTTATGTGAACGCAGTCGGACCTCAATCCGCTCCAACTGCCTGCTGTCTCCACTGTAAAGTTTAGCGATACTTCTCAGAGTTTAATTTTTATATTTGGGAGTCATGGAAACATGACGCTCTGCCAGCTGTGCGGCGTTTGGAGCAGAGTGAAAACAAATGGGTGTGAAGGACTAAATCCACTGGTTCGGTGTTTGCTATCTCTGCTCTGGAGCCAGGCTCGGCTAACGTTAACATTAACGGCCTTTCCTTTGTGACATATCCTGTTATGCTTGACAAAGTTGTGATGTGAATTTATCGTGTCATGATTATCTCACACTCCCATAATGCTGCTGTCAACAGTGCTGTGTTTGGGGACACTTGAGAAAGTCGTAGAGGAAAATAGGAGTGTTTGTTGTGATGCAGCTCGTGAAATGAAGAATGAATGAGATTGCGATTTTTTAAAGGATTTATCATGCAGCCCTAGCAGATATTATGAAGGCTTTTGTGCCCTCAAAATTTAAGGGCAACTTTTTATTCATAATATGCACAGGGTATCCTCTCAATTGCTTAATTCCTTTTTCTCATTATATTTTCATCAGATTGATATTTAAGGAATTATTAAATATGCATTAGAAATAGAAATAGAAATAGAAATAGAAATGGAAATAGAAAATACTTTATTGATCCCAAAGGGAAATTCATTTGTCTAATAGCTCATCTTAAATTTGCATAATAATAATTAAAGAGTCTGATGGCTGTAGGTATGAAAGATCTTCGGTATCTTTCTGTCCTGCACCGAAGAGAGAGGAGCCGTCCACCACTGCTGCTTCTTTGATCCATCAAGGTGTTATGAAGTGGATGATCCGTGTTGTTCAGGATGGCCTCCACCATTCTCATTGAGTATCTCTCCACCACCTCCTCCAGAGAGTCCATCTTTACTCCAATGACAGAGCCAAGGACAGAGCCAGCCTTCTTGAATTAGCAAGTCATGGCAGCAGGAGTTGTTTGATTTAACCTTAATTCCAGTAGAATTCCTACCTTTTCTTCAGGTGTGAAATAAAAAAAAAAGTGAAATAGTGTTTTACAGACCAATGTGTAGACAAGAGCAGAGGAAGAAAGATGCTCACACAGCACAGATTTAGTGAGGAGAGTGGAGAGAGAATAAGACAGGGCAGACAGCAGGAAGGGGATTAAACCCCCGAGAAGACTGAGAAACTGCAAGGACTCAGAGCAGGGATAGGAGGATGCTGATTGATGGGGTAATGACTATGACTGTGTTCTTTCTCAGTGCTGTTAAGTAGCCCTATGCTTTGGTGAGGGAAAAGTACGAGACAGGCATAGAAAAGCTGGGCAGAGAGAGGATGAGACAGTTCCCTGATTTTTGTACTTTGTACCACATTTGATGGTTTTGTTTTGGTCAAGGTTTTTATGGAGTCGAGTTGTCCAATAAGGTTTGTAATTTTCCAAAATGTACAATTTTACAGGTGTACCAACTTCCCAAAATGATTGGTTAGGTGTGTGGAGCTGAGAAAATATGTAGACTTTGGACTGTGGTTGTCATCTTAACAAAAAAAGCTGCCTCCAGTTGTCACCATTCAAAACAGCTCTAAAAAGTTTTGCCCCCAGATGTTACTGGACAACACACAAGTACTTACTTCTTTGTTCAAGTCTTTTGAGTCTTGTTTACGGGCTGCTTTTACTGCTGCTTCTGCTTTTCCCTGGTTCAGTTTTTTCTGTTAGCTTTAGTCTAAATCTGTCTTTTCTTCTGCAGTTTTAGAGTGTGTCAGCTAGTAACTGCAGATAAATCTTGTCTCTTCAAACGAGTTTCAGAACTGTAATGGAATTGGTCCTGTGATTTCATTTCTAACCCTTTTGATCATAGAGATAAAACCTCACTCCGCCTTCACAGAATACCAATGTCATACTTAACCCTCATCTCTGACTGAGCACATTTATTTCTACTGCTGTGACAGAGAAAATCAGTAAGCAATGTGACAGAGCAAGAGAGAACCTGGAAGGAAAGAAGGTTCAAGACCTTGTATCTGAAAATCCCAGCGTTTTTTTTCTTTGTGAGTTTCCTAATGAAACAGGTGAAAAGTCTTTTCATCACATTTCTACTACTGATTTACTGATTTGATCTCTTTGACCTGCTGACAGTAATAATTAAACAACTGATTGATCATGATTATTATGTTACTATAACACAGTCTTAACTGGCTTTAAAAAATCAGACAGGGGGCACTGTGGAGGCACAAACCAAGGTGACAGCTTAAGGTGGAAGCTCCGAACAACTTTGCACTAAAAAACTTTAAAGCCTGAGGTGGAAGGAGTATAGAAATATTCTATTCAAGTAAAAGTACCACTACATTGACGAAATTTTACTTAAGTACAAGTAAATGTACTGGTCTAAAAATGTTCTCAAGTAAAAGTAAAAAGTAGCATGTTTAAAATTTACTCAGAGTAAAAGTTACCAACCCTTTTAACAAGATTGGGGTTCTTTCTTGTGTGGTGTAAAAAGGACACAGGGATACAAATCTCAAACTAATTGTTCTTAATTAACATTAATCAATTAACATTCCACTCGATTATGTGGGGGTCTTAACTTGCTCGCTAGTTACCAGCAGTTTGCTAGAGCCAATAACATTAGCAACGTTACGCACCATTGTCTTTTTTCCTTTTTTTTTCCGTTTTTCCTTTTTTAACCTAATTTGAGCAATGCTCTTATAAACTAAGAAAACCTACTAACAATGTAACAATAACTTACCTCTACATGCTTGTGCAGGTTCGATGTGGAGTTTTTATACACTGACAGCTGGATCCCTAAAAAACCTACTCAATTACAATAACATGAGTAAATGTAATTTGTTACTTTCCACTGCTGTTTAAAACCCAAAGTTTGGTATGGGTTTGATTTTGAATATGTTAAAAACGGCTGCAGTCAGACAGACCAACACTACGTTAACAATACTAAAGAGAGTAGCTATTAGCAACATGTCAGAGGTGAAACCAAATGTTACTTCCAAAATGAATATAAGAGGCTGAAAACAAACTGTATAGCATCAGCAAAGGGGCACATGAAGAAAAACCAGACAGAGCTAACCAATGCCATGGAAAAAATTGCTTGCCTGGAGTCGAAAGCTGGAGACTTGGAAAATTGGAGCCAGAGGAAGAACTTGCGGCTTTTTGTGCTCCGGGAGGGCGCCAAAGGCAGCTGACTGCTGCTGGAATTCATACAGGAAATGCTACTGCACTGGCGGGGCTTAGACACCGAAAGATCCTTCAACCTGGAAAGGGTACAGCTGACCCTAACACTGTTGGATCCAAACCAGGACAGAGCGGTTCTCATTAGATTCTTGCAGTTTTATGATTGGGACTTTGTTTTCCGATCCACTAAACAATGTAATATCACATACAAATCTTATAGGTATGAAAAGATGGACCGGAAAAGATGAAAAGGGGACCCCCTTCTCTTTCTATCAACCTATTTTATTTTTAGCATCTACTATTTTGAAAAGACACTGTATTTTAGAGGGTATTTTACTGCTAGGGTAGCTTCAGTAGCTCTGTGATTTTAATTATTTGCACTATTAAAACAACTGGTATTCGCTACTTAACTGACACACTAATTAAGTCCAAAATGACTTAATTACTAGCTGGAATATGCAACAGCCGCGACAATTATAAACCAAAGTTTCGCTTTGTGTCGGGTGGTTCTTCACCTCCATGTCATGCCTAAAAGCCTTTTAACACAAGTATACATTGATTATCTCTCATGTATTCAACACCTGCTGTGCCACTGTCATCTTGTTACCAACTTTACCATATCCAACACAGCAGCTCACTGTCTGATCGTTGTCCTGACAGCTGAGCTGTGCGGCGATGCTTCACTGCACACTGTCCTTCATTTCATTGTCTTTGTAAAGTGTGTGTTTGGAGAGACACAGGTTGTTGACATGGTTGTCATGGTATTGTGTAGGGTTGTGATGTGCCTCCTTTTCATGCTGCATGATTGGTTGATGTGTTCATTCGCTGGGCAAAAGCTCAGAAAAATCAACGTCACTCTGAAAAAAATTCCGTCGCATTTTTGCCGCCTAACATTCGCGGCTGGTGTCAAAGGACTTATGATGAAAAATGGAATTTGAAGAAAAGTATTGAATCAAATTATTCGCTTGAAAAATACATCCCCGGTGAGGACCTTTATTTGTACAACTTCCATTACTTCTTAAACATTAATTTCACTGAGGCCAGCCTCTGTGGACCTAAAAGAACATTTACGGACTTAATTGGTTGTTACTCTGATGTTATTTTTATACCATATGGGTTGAATACATGGTGTTCTAATTAGATAACAAGGTGCGTGGTTGGTGGACATTACTTGTTGCCTGTGGAGTTAGAATTGCACAGATTAGCTGCTCCTCCATAGTATAGTTGTCACTATACCAGAATTTCAAACTCGATACAGATACCCAGGAAAATACTCGATACTTGGCGGTAGCTTTTGGAAACAGGCCCCAGAGTGGGGAAACGCTGGACGTCCAAAATTGATCTTTTGTGAAACGATGATGTCATACTCCCCCACCTCCCTAACTTGTGACCTGAGTCACACTGCTATATTCAGTCTATGGATGTAACGTAACAACAACGACCGACTACTGTCGTCTCCCTCGGACACTGTGGCTGAATCACGCCTGTTAAATCATCACAGGTTTTCACATTTACACTGACATAACACTATAGACACTAAACTGACGCTGCTTTCAACATATAAAGCTTGGCAGAGGCATAGTTTTAGCCACTCAGAGGCAGAGCAGGGTGGGTCACACTTGCCAATTCATCATCAGAAACTGGTGAAGGTTAACACATGTCGAAGTAATGTTGGTCTAACATCATCTGTGGAAAGATATTATGAAATGAGGACAGCTGATGGATATTCTGAAAGTGGCTTCTTTGGTAAGTTTCTATTTGCTGCTTATAACATCTCTGTGAAGTTAATGTACTGCTGAAGAAGACAGGATTGGGGCTATTGTTTACTTTATCAATGTCAGCGTTAATCCCTGTCTCAATTAAGAGCAGCTGCTTTCATTTATGTTTATTAAACAGCTTCGTTAATACATTGGAGATGCTTACACATCACTTTACGTTAGGTGTGAAGCTCCGATTTGTGATTGGTCATTTCTCTCTTCTTTTTATCAGTTCCAGAAACATCTTCCAAATGTTATAAAATTCAGAAGCCCTCTTTCTAACAATTCATGCCAGTTTCTTAAGATTCCAACATAATGCAAGAGAATATTGGCATGCAGTAAACAAAGTCATCAACAGTCATCTGGATAAATGCTTAAAATACATATTTGAAGCTTTTGTTAGGACAGTTAGGGTTTTACCCCACTCCTCCAGGATGCGTTGCATATTATTGAATTGGTTGTTTACGTTACTTGCGGCATTAAGTCAGCTAGAGACATTAACCTACTGCTAGTGAGAAATATGGCAGTATCCAAACAGAGAAAGATGTGGGGATGGTGTGCTTTGGGTTATATGCCTCTCTCTTCTTTCCCCAGACAGCAGTTATGCACAGGAAGTTTCAGTGATGGATACTTGGCCAATCCATGGCTGGTTCTTGGATGGCCGATAATGGAACCCCACTGAGTTCTTGGGGGTAATGTGATCCCCTGTGATGACGTAGTAATTGAGGCCCTGACTCGAAACGCCCCTAAACAGCCTGAGTGAAAAGCAGCTGCAATGCCTCATTTGCCCATCAGCAGTGATTATGTTCTGCTCTCAGTGAGTCTAAACCATAGACTGTATAAAAAGGTCTAAATGTCATGATGACCGCCAGTTTTTATATTTACTAATCTGTAAAAAGCTGCAGATCGTTTGGATTTTTTATAAAAATAGACACATGAAAACCACAACATAGAAACATTGTAATAATTCCTATAACCACAGCTGGCCACAGTGGTCTATAACAGCTGTTTGTATGAAGCAATCAATGTGATTGTTATGGTTGTGCAGGCAGGGGAGGGCCGGGTCCAAAGTAACGCAGGACGAAAGTAACAAAGCGATTTCCTCCAAGCCTACAAGTCTGATATGTCTAACTTTGTCAGCATGTACAGCATGCATGACCTACAGAGCTGCAAAAACTCTGGAGGATACGTCTGACTTTGACCGAGTTACATTCAAGAACCTGTTTTCAATGACGGAAAGTAAATTCACTCAAGCAGTAATTTTTTCAATCGCTGGTTGATGATGATGGTTAGACAGACGAATTAATCTTCTAACACATCCTCCAGTTGGACGCAGAGTTTTTCAGTATAGAAGTAAGTCAGGTTAAAGTGTTGGGAGTCACTGTTGGGACGAAAGTAACAGCTGCCATTTCGTCCCTCTGCACATTAACAATGAGCATTTCTGTCACCCTGCTGGTACCGCGGTCACACTGTATGTGTTACAGGACTGATTAAAACACACAACATAAACAATGTGACTGCATATACATGTAGATAGTGCAGGGGGAGGGCAGAGACCAGTGGATCACAGTGGACCAGGACCACAGGCCGTCAGCATAGGAGGGCAACAGAGATCTGTTTTGGCCCGAGTCCGAGTCCCAAAGGAGTCAGTGTAGTGTAAAAAAAAAAAAAAAAAAGTTAATAAATTATATTTAACAACAATTCACACAGTAGCTAGTTTAAAGAAGAGAGCATGAAAAAGCAGCATATTAATGAGCTGATTGATTGTTCGTTCTAAAAATGAAGTTTATATATTTTTTAAATAAGATAAAAAGGGGCTGTAGGGGTGGAGTCCAACCCAGTGTTGCTGCAGAGAGGATTACAGCCTCTAGTTTATTGGGTGCCTGCTCCACGTACACAACGCTTGCGGTTCAGTATTTTTAATCAGAGTTTCCATCGAACGTTTCACTGATGGTGATGGAGAGCAAAATGCTGCTGCTTCATTATTCTTGCTGATTCAGAACTGGGGCAAACGTACAGCAACAGTCTCAGTTACCATTACCATACCGACGAGCTAACTGTCCACATGTTCTCACTGCAGGCTGTTCTGTTGTCAACAAAGACACATGGCGATGACGCTCTAACAGAACTACACAGTTGTTAAATGACTGGCTGTTTACCTATCACTCATACCGTCCAGAGATATGATAGGCTGTTTCAGTGAGCCAGGCAGGGAGCACATGTGGGACTGACTGTTGGATTTGGCTGTTCATGAGGATCTAGTACTGTAACTTGTAATCTAACAAATTACTTTTGAAATAAAGTAATCAGTAATGTGATTACTTGGCCCAACACTGCTGCTGATGAAATGGTAACAGAAGATAGCTCAGGAGAATGTGTGGCCCACAGACCACAGCCTTCCAACAAAACTGGTCCCCTCAAAGTTGAATAGCCCTGTGCTAGAATCACACCAGCTGCATTTTTGGCTCTGTACTTGATTTGTGTGACAATGGGAGATCAAAAAGCTCATTAACTAATTGAGTGCCAAAAACGTAATTTTATGTTTTTTGTTCCCATTCATTGTGTGCCAAAAACCAAACTAAACAGTTTGTCCCCACTGAAAGCATAAAGTTTCACCTTTCAAATGAGCCATGTATAATATAGAATACGCTGTGGCTCTAAAAAAAATGATCAACAATGGTCTAGATTGCTGGCACTCAGGGCTAAAGCTTCAGAAAACAGCACAGCACTCAATGAGTTAAGCACAAACAAAAGGTTGATATGCTGTTGAGGTGACTGGATGGGTTTGCCTGGCCTAAAGCATGCACTGAATACCTGCACAACTGCAAACATCTTCCAAAAGGCTGTTAACCACCCGTAATTCTTCCTCTTTAAATGTAGATTCACAATGATCAAACTGTGATCAAATATTCGACTATTATTTATTAGGCTAATTCTTATTTACTCTACCTGACCCAATCCTCTGTTAATGTAGGCTACATGTTAGTGCGTTTGGTGATAAGTACCCTCAGAGTCCAGATAAAACAGTGGAAAGTGCATCGCCAGTAGCTAGGCCTGTTATAATTTCATTTCTCAAATCAAACGATGTTATGTATGTAATCGCGGTTCTATGAATTTCTACTGACCGCCAAAGTTGGTGCTTTAAGTGCCGCCTCTGGCGGTCAGTGGAAATTCATAGAACATAACAATAACTGGGGGCTATGTGTATTCTGTGAGAGAAGCGCCATCTCCTGGTCATACCCTGTAATTCAATGAATAGGTGGAGTTACAGTAAAAAAAATAGACACGCCCAGGAGAAGGAGGGGTTACTCCAGCTGGAACTTGGCTGAAACTTGGCTGGAAGTCAGCTGCCATTCAGCTTGAAGGGGAACTTTCAAATGGTTTCCACTGTCCGCTAAGGACAACCTGGAGAAAGATTATTCATACTAGAAGCATGTTTTTTGGTCAGATGAGGTGGAGCTAGAACTCTTTGGCCATAGACACATTGCTTATGTTTGGAGAGAGAGGGGAGAGCTGTACAACCCAAAAAACACCGCCACCACAGTGAAACATGGTGGTGAGAGTATTATGCTGTGGGGATGCTTCAGTGTGTCTGTAACTGGGAATCTCGTCAAGATGGAAGGAGTCATGAGAAGAGAAAAATATGTGAAGATGGTGAAACCTTAAGCAGCAGCCAGCAGTAAAACTGGGTCTAGGTTGTTGCTTTGTCTTCCAACATGACAATGAACAACTCTTGAGGGGGTGTTCTACTCGGTCTCACAGTGCGTTAGACCATGGGTTAAACTTACACAGGAATATCCCTTTGATTTATCATGTTCTATATAGTGATATTTGAAAGATTAATATGGAAATGTTAACATAGAATTCTTCTAATACCAAATGAAAACTTTCCAAGTGGGGTGATATACAGCCAATGTTTATTTGCAGCCATTCAATACTCCATGACTTCCCGTGTTTGACTGCACCTACTATAGATGGCATAAACAACTAAATATTTCCCACAGAAACCTTTTATCTCCATATTTCAACTTTTCAAATTTTTTTCCAACATATTTCAACTGTTTTTTTTTTCATGAATGGATGCCCTACTTCATCATGTGAGCTTGCAGATCGGCTATTTTCACCAATAATTACAATAATAAAGGAATGGTTTCAGACATACAAGGTTTCCACCCAAATACTCTCTGATCTAAGGATTATGCATTACACACAGATAAAGTGGTAACAGTGGAATCAATGTGCATTACTCCAAAAAAGCCAAAAACATTCTTACTTCGGCAATTGTGGCTTTAATTCTGAGAATTGCAAAAGTGCAGAAGTGCAATTAACATACACATGCCCAATATATGAGCGATGGATGAGGAACACATATGCTCAACTTGACCTTGTCTGCCAGTGCAATTAAGATGCATATTATTTGTAAAAACAGACATTATGCAACCTCTGTCTATCTTACACTTGTGCAAACATTATAAAACAAAGTAATAAAATAAATAAAATTCCTAAGGTACAGTGAGGTAGGTTGTAAGTTCTACATACTTGAAAGTATGAAACAAACATGACACTTGAAGTATTTGGAACAAAATAAATAAGAAGATCCTGAATACTGTAAATACTGTATTGGGTCTTTAAAGCAAATTCAATAAATAAAAACAACAACTTCTAACAACATGAATTAGAGGGAGGCCCGTCCCACAACAAGAACAAACAGAATATCACAATCACATATCTGTATCTGTACTAATGATAGTAACAGCTTGCTGTTAGCAAAATTAGCCTACCGACCTCAATTCAGTTTAAGGAAAGCACTTCTTTCTAAATCTGTTAGAGCAGTCAGCCTCTGCCACTCTCTTGGCAGTAGATAGTCCTTGCTCATCCCATCTGCAACTTGAACTACTGAGTCCTTGATTAGAAGAAGCCTTGATGTTATCAGATATGTGCTGGACCAGAGTTAGTTGACACAGCTGCAGCAGTCACGCAGTTGTCACAATGACTTGTGGAAGAGCTTGACAAGCTCTCTAACTTTGCCCAGCAGTCGGTTGACATTTGCATCTCTTTGGATCATGTTCACCATGAGTTGCAGTATGTGTACAACACAGGGGGTCCTATCTATGGGTCCAGAACTAGACAGATAAGACAAAAACACAGAGAAAAGGAGATTTTATTAATCTTTTATAGGAAATTCAGTAAAATTGCCATGAACAACCATGCCATGATGAAACTCTGACATGGAGACACCGGGCAGTTGGAGCGGATTGATCGAGGTCCGGCCGCGTTCACACAAAAAACAGAGCTGCGTACACCAGAGCGACTGCTGTGTTCACACTGACACAAAGTCACCAAACTCGTGTGTTAAGTTTAACAGTGCCAACTTAAACACTGCCTCCCTGTGTGTCTGTGTGTGTGTCCCAACTTTATTGTAAGCGCACTAAAAACACAGGTCGTGGTTGAGGCTGCACAATGTCACTTGTGGCTTTTAGGCTAAAGCTAGCAGGCTCTACGTATAACAAAGCACATATAACTCGACCTGTTTAACATATCACAACGTGCTGACAGAACATAAACACACAAAGAGATGACCACACCGTCACTGAATGTCACACCGTCACACACAAACATGGATCAATATGACAACGCATTACACTTGCCAAAAATCCCTGCATGTTCTACACGTACAGTAACACACACATGAGCTAATGAATTAACGTTGGCATAATGAAGCTAACTTTAGCCTGAAGTTAGTAGCCCATTTGCACCAGGCGTATGTGGAAAACTTACTATAAAATTTATCACAAGCAGATTGTCAAGTGACAACTTACTTTCAAAAAAATATCTGTGTGGTGAGGCTTCAGGTGCCGCTTGAGGTTGGTGGTATTCTTTCCACCTACTTTGTGGCCACATTTGCCACCATCTCCCTTTACAGTGCATTCATTTTTTTTCTGCTGGATTATATTTAAAATACATCCATATATCTTCTCGTTTCCGACCACCAAGCCCCTTTACTGAGGCTGCCGCCATGGTCCAATGTCTGTGACAAGTGACCGCAGGTGTGTTGAGCAGAATGTGCCCTGCATGCCAAGTGGTGGGCATGACCAAACAAGGATAGGATGCAGCAGCATTGCAGATACTTTCTAGGTTTTAATTGACAGATTACATGCACAATAAGCAGAAATGTCATGCATTTTGAACGTCTTACAGACCACCCACTAACATTTAGATCCATTCTCATCTCGTCAACGAAAACTCACACTAATCATGATTTAGTCATCAAAGAGCCATGTTTATTTCATCACCGTTTCATTATCGTCATAAAAAAAAGGGCGTCAACAAAATAATTTCATCATCGTCATCACTGACGAAAACAACACTGCTCACCTGCTGTCACTCGTTCAGGGGAGGCGATGCCCCTATGGTATTCAGCAACAGCCAAGTTCTAACATATAGCTACATTAACTTAAGCTAGAAAAGATGTCTGCTTGTTAAGCTTGTTGAGTTTAACATAAGAAAAATTTGTATCATGGCAAGTAGTCAGTTAGTGTTAGCTTATGTTAGAAGCTGACACCACAGCAAGATTGGGCAGCAGCACACTGCTCCGTTATCTAACTTAATAACTTTGCACCACAAGCCACTGCCCAAAAAAGCACTCAGCAGTTTAACTTTACTTACTGTACCTTAGACAATCTTCAAATTTGTGCTGGATGGAGCCAGATACAGCCATGAAAGTTCCAGTTATTGCAGTGTGACCTGTGCGTGGGTATGTGTGTGTATGTGTGAGAGAGGGAGAGAAGGGAGAGCGAGCAGCAGGGGTAGGGGCTGATTGACAGAGATGGGAGATGATGAAAAAAAAAAAGTCAAATGAGACTCTGGTGGGCCCCACTGGTAATAATGGGAACACTGGAAAAACACAAAGATGTATACTGAACTGAAAACTGTGATTAGAACTGAAACGTAGATTTTGTTTTGGAGGCTGAACCTTTTATTTAATAACGCTGTCATGATTAGTTACATTTAGTTTGTATTTGAGTGTGACTTTGCGGCCGATATCCACCACTCAGGCCTGCGTGTTGTCTGCACCACATGCCATGCACTCCCATTCCTGAGGCTGTGCATGGCTCTGCACATCTGCTACCCCTGTGACAGTGCCAGTCTCCGTGTGGCTCTTGGCTAATGCTGTCCTTTGAATCATAAATTAGACTTAAAAGGAGGGTGGCAATGAACACATGACTGAGCACTAAGAGGTACAGAGAGAGCTTGATAGATTTGTTCTATCATTACTACATATCTTCCTGCCATTAAGTCTCTATCATATAGGCTGATTACTGTATTTTGATCTTGTCAGTCAAGTATTATACCGGAGTGTTGCCTTCACTGAGTATGCATGTGGATGCCTGCTGTAGAGATTTAGCCAGGTCACACTAGGGTCTGTCAGAGGACTTTGTCTGTAATTAAAGACTGTGTGGCAGCAGCATGTTTCCCATTAGGGCAGCACTATCGCATCCCAGTTATGTGAATCAGCTCTAGCAGTCTGACACTGTTCAGAGTTTTCCAGAAGTGCCAGCTTTTGGCTAAGAAGCTCTACTATTTTTTGAGCCCAGCTGACCAGCTATGCATATATATATATATATATATATATATATATATATATAAGTATATATAGTGCTGTCAACAATTCAAATTTTATTTGCGATTAACTCAGAAAAATTCTCAGGTTAATCACAATTAATTGCAGTTTCTTTTTTTTTGCTCAAAATAACTCAGTGTATTGTGTTGTAGCAATATGAATAGAAAGTATAAGCAACATCCAGTGATGTAATACAGTGTTTCCCCTACAATATATCCCATCATTTTTTTCTCTATTATATATAGAGTTATTCCGATACCAGTATCGGAAATGCCTCCGATACTGCCGAAAAAGCTGGCATTGTTATCGGCGAGTACTGGAGTCCAAGCTCCGATCCGATACCACGTGTATTACACACGTGAATCTGTTTGCTGCTCCGTTAGCACGGCTCCAGTCGAACTCTGGAGCGGTCCATATATAAAACGAAATGCGCTATCGTCTCCATTGTTAAAGTTTAGCGTTACTTCTCAGAGTTTCATTTTTACAATCGGGACTAATGTAAACATTCCGGTCAGTTGTCATGGAAACGGGAGGCTCTGCTAGTGGTGGCGTTTGCACCAGAGTAAAAACAAACGTGTATTAACTGAAATATGAAACAATGTATCGCTGTATACTGGACCAGTATGCCTGAAAATGTTCACCATGGCTGCACTAAAGCAGTTTTTAAAGGAACTGTTATTTATTCCCAGATTTCTTTTTCAGTTGTGTCTGACTGTCAAGATAGCCAATGAAAGAAAGTAAAATTATTTTGCTGTATTGTGTGTGTATCTGTGATTTACAAAGGCTTTAACCTGAACTAGGCCTTACAACAATAATCATTCATATCACATCCACTCAGGAGTAGTAGTACACACACACACACACACACACACACAGTATAAAATATATAGCCAATCTGTATTGGCCGACACCCACAACACAAGCATTGGGATTGGTCGGGAGGGGAAAAAATGGTATCCAAACATTTCAAAGCAAAAAAGCTAGGGGAAACACTGTAATACGGGTTGTATTTAAAAATCAGTGAGAGTGGAGATGGTGAAGAGAGAGCAGCGCCATTTGGTTGACAAGAAGAACAAGTTCTCTAGTGTAGGAGCATAGGAACATGAGGAGCAAAAACCTATGCAGGTTTTCTGTAACATTATAAGATGCCGCACCGCCCTCTGCCCAAGCCGAATGAATGGGCAATTAAAAAAACAAAAAACTCTACTAATCTCCTCGAAGCAGCAGCTCTATGTTGTGCATGACAACAATAACATCCTTCTACAAATGCACGATCGTTCGTGTGACTTGTGAAGGGCCAGAGTGGGACTGCTTTTCAGCTCAGGAGTTTCATGCCTCAGACCGGCCCATGCAAATCCAGCTGCATAAATAACCAGAGGGCGGAAAGATTGTGGTAGTGACTCACTCACACACATACACACCTGTCTGTGTGGTCACTTCTGGGGAGAAGCAGCAGAGTGGGAATAAATCACAATGACAGATGTATGGATATTTTACATGTTGCCTGGATGCTCTGTTGAGCTCACTGTTGGTCAGTGTGGTCAGTCTCATAAGGCACTGACTCACCACAGAGACCTTAAACTCACCACAGAGATGTTAAACTCACCACAAAGCAGATTGATGTTCCACTGTTAGCGCCATGGAAATGTGTTTACGGAATACATGATTATGTTTATGTGGCATTGCGCAGTTTTGTCTTCTGGAGGTGGGCCAGGTGGCCTTGTTTCAACCCAGTGTTTATATATATATATATATATATATATATATATATATATATATACTGTCAATCAACCATATATATATATATATATATATATATATATATATATATATATATGTGGGGTTTCCCCACACATATCTATTATGAATGCAGGCTGCGTATTTGGTGTGTTCGCACCTCCAACCCATTATGTATAGTGGGAGCATACTCGTAGCACATGACATCACTGTAGGCATTTTTTTTTTTTTTAAATAACCTCCCCTCTCATAACAACTTGTAGGCTGTTAATATTGCAGACATTAAAATAGTTTAATTGGATGTTTCAGCGTGGTATTGAGCTATATTCATTTTATTTTTAAAGGATTAAGTTAGATATGGAATCATTGTAGCGACTGAGCTCAATGCAGCTGCAGCAGCATGCGAACAGCTCGTCTTCAATGGTTGTGATGAGTTTAAACTTACTCCAGTGCTGAGCCTTTCCCCTGTTGTTGTACATTGTCTTTAGTTTTTTTTATTTATGTCTTTTTATTTATGTTGTCCATGTTTGTGGCGGGACATGAGACTGGGATCGTTGGAACGTGATGCAAGTGACAGTGATGTGAGTGATGTGGAGTGGAGAGGTAGAGGGAAGAGTGGCTTGATGCATTCAAGTGTCACTTTTTAAATTGGTTTAAGTTTAAACACAAACACATTTTTCATATTGGCAGGTTAAAAAAAAAAGCCACAGCCCGGCCTTTGTCCAAGATAATGATGTGGTAATTGGGCTTTGGGCTCCAGTGCAGGGCTCTAGTTGTTTTGTCCGTGTCCCTACCAATGTAAGTTGGAGTTCTCAATGGGCCGGACTGGCCCAAACAACACGACTGGAGTCTCAATGCTTGTGAGTCCGGTTGCATCAGGTCCGAGCTTCAACACGTGCAGATTGAACTGGGTTGTGTTTTAATTTTCAGGCCCGTTGAGAACTCTAGCACAAATGAAGCAGCTTAGAAACTGCTCAAACGGGTGATCGTGTATGTATATGTATACTCAATCATGTCTACCAAATTCATGTACTTTAACATAATTCAGCATGTATTTTATGTTTCAATTTGATTTTCATTTGTGTTACCCTTCACTTACTTTACTGGAGTCAGTATGTAACAGAGAGTATTTGAACTTGCATTAAAGAGCAGCAGCAGTATTTGTGTGTGGAGTGGTGCTGAATCTCAGATTTTTACATATTGTGTTATTTGTTTAGCAGGTGTCCAGTAATGTAACCTGTAACATGTTTTACACATCACAGATGGAGAATATCATTTGGGTGCGGCTTGAAACAAATTTCAAATTTTTTTCTTTGCACTCTCCATATCATATCAATACCCATATCACCAAAGCCAACATAAAAGCTGTCAGCTTGGTGTCCTGTCCTATCTCTGGAAAAGGCAGAAAAACACTCAACAAGTTGTTACATATAATTGATGTATATAATTGAAATGTTTTCTTATATATATATATATGTGTGTGTGTGTGTGTGTGTATAAGTGCAATTTCTTTTAGTGCAGTCACAGCCAAAATACTAAACAAATATTAAAAATATCATATATATATTATATTAAAAACTTAACATTCATTGGTCCCATAAAAATACATAAGGAATTTGGGTCATTTACCAGTGATCCACTAATGCAGGTCATGTTTTTTATTAAAAGATCCAATTTTTGTTGCTGTGCTTCATCTCTATATAAAGCCAGCACATTTGAAAGTTCTTCAGAGACAAAAATGGCTAAATCAAGAAACCTAATGCAGGAAACACACCTGAAGATACAGATTCTTAGCCAGGAAGGGTACAGCTGCCACCACATAGCCAGGAAGTGCAGATGCAGTCCTTCAGCAGTTGGATACACTCTGCAGAAATACAGACAAACCAACAGCTTGGACGACAAACCAAGATCTGGGCGTCCAAGGGTTTCTTCAGCAAGAAATGACCGCATCCTGATCTGCATGTGCAGGGAAAACCTCCGAATGACATCACAGGAGCTCCAGCAGCAGTGGTCAAACCAAACTGGTGTCCAGGGTTCTACCCACACTGTACGTGGTTGGCTTTTAGATTATGGCTCTAGGTCCTACGAGGCTGTCAAGAAGCCCTTCATCAATGAGAGACAGAGGTTAGCCCGGCGTCATTGGGCCCAAGCACACAAGAACTGGACAGCCAGGAAATGGAAGATTCTGTGGTCAGATGAGTCCATTGTCCAGCTTTATCTTCCTCCTGCTAATGTGAGGGTATGCAGAAGGGCAGGTGAAGCATTATCTCCAGCATGTCCAGTACCTACTGTCAAGCACGGTGGAGGCAGTATCATGGTTTGGGGATGCATGAGTGATGCTGGTGTTGGTCATCTCACTGTCTGTGCTAGCACATTGAACTCTGCCAAGTGTTGTGCCATTCTCAGAACCTACATGCTCCCTTCTGTGCACTGTTCCATCGAAATCAAAACTGGATTTTTCAACAAGGTAACGCCCCTTGCCATGTATTGAGGGCCAGTATCCAGGTCTTAGAGTGGCCAGCTCAATCCCCGGACATGAGCCCCGAAAGGCTCGTGGGGAACATGCCAGCCAGGATTAGAGCACTACTGCGTGCTAATGGCAGGACTACTAAATATTAATTTGATGATGTGAGGGTTTATTTATTTTTTGTTCAGTTTTAGAACACATTTTCTGTTTTTTGTTGACTTTGATACCAACAATGTTGAGAACTGACATATTGAAACTGTCAAGAATTTAGTTTTGTTAGATTTTCTTGTAAACAGTACACAAAAAATATATAATTTGTGTCTGTCTAACACAGCCACACCTTTTGAAACACAAAAAAGATTTTTCCACAAATATTTCCTGATAATATTTGAAATGATATGAAAATTTTGTGTAAAAAATTTCCACCACTGTGTATACATTATTTATATATATACTGTGTATATATATATATATATATATATATATATATATATATATATACATACACATGTATGTGTGTGTGTATGTGTATACATATATACACACACACACACACACACACATATATATACATACATATACTTACCATAATCAGAGTTTGAAATGATCATTCAAATGTGGGGGCCCACCGTTCCTTTAATTTCACCGGCACTACTTCATAATTGGGTCGGAGCAGATGCACAATAATCTTGGTTAATAATAAAAAAGAAAACAATACAATAAAAACAATAAAAAATCCTAGTGGTAACACTACTCAACACACTCAACAAATCAAATTACCCTTTCAGCCAGTCTATTTTGTGTGTGTTATGTGTTGGATTAAATGCTAGTTAGCATTCTAAAGCTGAGCTCACAAACACAGACACTATGTGAGCACATGTTTGTGAGTTATTGCTAAATTTCTCAGAAACACAAAATGCCAATAAAGACGCATCCTGTTTATCTGATTTAATCTGATTATGTCAATTGACTGACCAGCACATCCTTTAAGAGTGCTGCAGAAATTTCTCTCTTCTTGCACAGACACTTACAAAACACAGACCCACATAAACATAGACAGTACATAGCATTATCTAGCAAACAGGGTCTGTGGTCAGATGTTATTGATATGTGTAATCATGGAGTGTTCTACTCTAATGGAGGGAGAGTCAATGCCTCTCAGGAAGTCTGGCCTTTTGAAATGTCACAGTTGTGTCAGAGGACTATCCTTTACAAGAGAAGATTTCAGTCCTTAGTTTTCTACTTGTCTTTTCACTCCTCTGTGTTCTTTCTTTTTTGCATTCCACTTCTCATTGTACATCTTCTCTTTGAGTCCATTTTGAAGCTTTGAAGAATATCACATTGTGCTTTTTGATCCCGTCACAGGTAATACGGAGTAGAACTGTACTGTAACAGTTAAAGGTACAGCGACACTGTCTCTCTTAGATGCATGTAAATGGACTGTACTATTAAATAGTCCCTATGATTTTTATTGAATCATAATATTTACGTGTGCCTTTGAACAGCAATGTTGACAGAGTAGACCTGAAACAATTATTTTTAGTAAAGCACCAGTCATTTTCTCCATTGACCATTTCACCAATGTTTCCTGTAGCCTGAGTGGACAATTTAAAATGACCAATTAACAATTATGTATGATGAACAAAAGCATTAAATTCTCATATTTGTGAAGCTGAAACAAAAAGGCAGCATTTCTTTCTCAAAATGACTAGAACCATTATTTAATCATGAAATTAGCTGATGATTGATTTTTCACTTCTAATCATTTTATCAACTTTGCAATATTGTACAACTATTGGAAAAAAACATGACACCTCATTGTTTTTGGACCCTCTTCCTAAGAGTGTGCAGCACATAGTTCTCCCACCCCCTGCCAGTGGGACCCAGCTGATATGAGTCTCATACACTTGACCTTAACATAAAACCTTTAAACACTCAGACAGGGAGTGAAGTGCTTTGCCTCATCAAAGGTCACTCCCACAGATTTCCCCCAGTCTGGTGCAGTGCTTGGCTGTAGAGAGGAAAAGGGTGAACCCAGCAGGCTACCACTTTATGACCTCAGGACATATCATTCCTGGACAAACATAGCTTTGATCTCTGTCTTTACAGTTTTAAGCTTGTGAAAATGTCTTGACAGAAATTTGGTTTATGTCACTGAGGTCATTCTCTAAAAGTGATGCTGTTCATATTTTGTATATTCACATACACACTAGTATCCCAGTTATGATCTGATTTATGCAGCATGTCAACACAATTGCATTGCAATGCCCACAATTGCACCTGGCTGGTAACTGGGGCATCTGAACATCTGTCCCAAATTTCTGATCATATTCTCTGTCTTCTTTGATGACCCTACACACATGTGGCCAATCAAGAAGAATTTAAGAGAGACATAATGAATGTGGTACAAGGTACACGGTAGAAGACTGCATTGGGATTGGGATTGGGCTGCATTGGGATTGGGTTCGCAAACGCAATTCTCACAGGAGCAGGCGGTTTGAACTTTGCTGCGGACGGGAATGGGCGGCTAAAAAAAAAAAAAAACACCGGGGGAGCGACAGGATGATGGAGTCAACAAATGAAGTAAAATAAAACAAAAACAAATGAAAACAACCAAATAGGAGTGTTATCCCAGTGCGTCAAAAGACATGCAGGCCAGGGAAACTAAACATACAACCCCATATAGGGCTGGGTGATAAAACGATGACGATATATATCGCGAAATAACTTTTCCTCGATAGCAATATGAGACGTGGTCGATAGAAAATCGATAGGTTTCATCTATTCATGTCTTGAAAGAATATACAAATAGCCAATGATATTGAGAGTTGTGCCGTGCTGAACCAAGCATGTGGCTGGAATAGAGCCACGCTGCAGCCATGCATGTCAGCAGTGGGACGCCGTTGGAAAAAAAAAAAAAAAAGCGAGAGAATCAGTGTTCCTTCGAGAGAAAATGTGAAGGAGAACTCGGAGGAATGACCGTGAAAAGATGCATGGTATGTCATCCAATTGATGAAACTCTGACACGGAGACACGGGGCAGTTGGAGCGGATCGATCTTAGTCTGGCCGCGTCCACACAACAAACGGAGCTGCGCACCCCAGAGCGACTGCTGTGTTCACACTGACACAAAGGCACCGAACTTGTGTGTTAAGTTCAACAGTGCCAACTTAAACACTGGCCAAACTGAAGCAAGTGCTAATGTCCCCCTGTCTGACCCAAGACACTGACAACATGGTGAGACATTGGTGAGAATTTCCTGTGCATCGTCCCTGCCCCCACACATACAAGGACACTTGTTTCACCTTTGAGCGTAACGGATAACGGTTGAGTAAGTCTATTTTGTATGTGTTGTCTTTGAAAGCTGCTTGAATATAAACAATACATTATATTATATTATAGTACCTGTTTTATTTATCTGAAACTGTTAAAAATGTTTGTCATTTCATCTGACATGTTCAATTTTTGACAGAAAATAAATCACAAATAAATAACTTTCTTATCTCACTTGTAAGTATGACAGCTCATTTAAGCTTGACAAAAATAGTGATCTGAGTATATATATATATATATATGTATATATATATATATATATATATCGACTGATATGAAAAAAATTATCGTGATTTTTTCTCATATCACCCAGTCCTAACCCAGACTGCATCTTAGCCTTTCTTTACCTTAGGTGTGTATATAATCCATTAAAATGTTATTGGTATCGGCATTGGTTACGAGAAGCAGGAAGTTATTGGTATCTGTGAAAAAAAAAGTTATTGTGCAACGCTAGTGATAGTGTTTCAAAAGGAACACTCATGTAATCAGAACTGAACCAGGGGGACAGATGGAAGTCAACAGGGTTGAAAACTGTGGCCAGTAACTGGGGTTGGGCATCGTTTGAATTTGAATGATTCCAGTTCCGATTCCTCGTTTTGATTCCGGTTCTTAACAAATACGAATAGGAATTACTTTATTAATCCCCAAAGAGAAATTCATTTGTCTGTCAGCTCATCAGCCTTTTGCAGAAGAATTAAAAGCCTGATGGCTGAAGGTACAAAGGATCTTCTATATTTCTCCGTCCACTCTTTTCTTGGTCCATCAAGGTGTTATGAAGAGGATGATCTGAGTTGTTCTGAATGGCCTCCACCAGCGTGTGGCTCTCCACCACATCCTCAGTGAGTCCATCAGGGACACATGACTGAAGTCAAGTGCCTCAGGATGTTTAGTCTGTATCCTAGCAACGACTTCATGGTGACCTTCACATGGAACTTCAGCAGTAGCCGTTGGTGGGATGTACACAAGTATTGTTTTGATTTGAAAAAATGTCTACTTCCTGAGTCTTCATCTATATCTCCAGCTCCTCATCACTCTTGTTGAGCAGAGAGTTGATATTTTGCATGATGACTGACAGCAGAAAGGGACCTACAATACATCTCCACTTCCAAGCCTTTAACCTCTGCACCACCAGCACAGCAACCATGAAAGCACCTCCTCATCCAGCTGGAACAGGGTGGCATCCTCCAGACTTGCTCCAGTTTCAATGACAGAAGCTCCTCTCTGAAGAATCTCCTCTCCCCACAGAAGTGTCCATCAGTAGTTGACAAAATATGACAAAAACATACAAAAACACAACAAAATAAAGCAAAGGTTGAGTAAAAACTCAGAGTTACCAGACTTTGCTGCTCCCAGCTGAAGTGCATGTTCTCGAACAAGAACATGAAGAACATTAAGAGGCAGGGTGAGTGGCTAACCAGAGATCTTTTTTGGATGAAATAGTGTGAACTTCTCTATGAATTTTAATTCTATTAACTTTTTGCATTTTAGGAACTTTACTGTGAATTTCTCACAGGGGCCATTTTCAACCAGTATATAATTGAATATAAATGTTATGAATTTTCTTTTCACAGGGGGACACTTTCAGAGAGCTTTGTTTTTTAAAACATGTTACTAAGCTCCCACTTATAGGCTAACCTGGTGTGATAATCAAACAAACAAAAAACAGCAACTTGTACAACCCAGTCCAGATTAGCAGCAGGTCAGTATAAAATCAGAAACAATTCTTGTTGAGGACAATGAACATGTCTGCCTTCTCAGGCAGTATGTGTGAGTGTTCTGGACAGATAGTGTCCCTAGCAGTGGAGAACACACGTTCGCTGGGTGTAGATGATACTTGAATGCATAAATATGAGAAAGCGAGATCTGACAGCAATGGATAACTCTTTCGTTGGTTCCACCACCAGGGTTTTTCCTGGATTAAAATGAGGTGGTGGTGGTACCTAGAACACATGAGGCTGAAGGAGATGAGATTATAAACTGAAAAGGACACGTTAGTTTGTCTGTATGGTAACGGTAACAGGTGACTGTTCCATGTGTCTGCCTCAATTCTGAAGCAGCGGTGGTAATAATGAAGTAGTAGCAGGCCACTCACCGTCACTGAAACACTCCATGGAATCTCCGATTAAATATGCTGAGCTGCGGGTGTCGTAGCACACCCGCTGCAGCGACTTCAAAATAAATGCATAAAAAGCCCAAGGGCAAAAAAAAAACACTGACTTGTGAGCTGGTGGCTGTGAGAAATTTAGCAGTGGTGGCTGCCACCAAATTCTCTATGCAGGAAAAACCCTGCACCACTATGCAGCAGGGTCCTCAGCCATAATGGCTGGTGGAATTTCCTGGTACATCTGCAGCTCTCTGTCCACCTGTTTATTGATGGACATGGAGCTCTGCTGTCACGCTATATTCTGTGCCTCTTCCTCAGCGAAAAGCTCCTCCAGTCAAGTCTTTCTGGACAGTTTGCAGGGAGGTGGTTGCTAAACAAACAACAGGTTCATCAGCATTATCACCAAAAAGGGAAAACATCCATTAATGCCATGATCATCATTAAGATTGGGAACCTATATAATTTCAGCTATCATACACTTACACTCTCCTTCTCATTTTCCACTCCCTCTTTCTCAGGCCTTTTCTCAGACTGCATGGTGATCCCATTATCTCCACAGTCTTCCTGTGTTGACTGCAAAGATCATACCTAGTGTATAGATCTCAGATTTTAACAGCTGAAAAGGACAGTTGTGCATGAATGACCTTTCACCTGCTCAGTCAGTTTTCTCTGGATCTGGTCCCAGACAAAGTCATCCATCTTCTTTTTAATGTGCGGATCCAACAGTAGTTGCCACTTGGAGAAAGTTCCTGATCTCATCATCCTGCAAAACACATATTCTTAAAATGTTTGATCAAGCCACAGGAATAAAGATATTTCTATTCTTCATCAATATCTTTCCAGCTGCTTGCCTCAGGAACTTGGACTGCTTGGATAGGTTTGCCCAAACCATTTTTTTAAGGTTGGATACAAACTAGGGCTGTGCTCAAAAAATTGAAATGGCAATATATTGTGAGGTCTTCTTTGCTGATACATATCTATGCAGATGCCATTGTATCGATACAACATAAAATGCTCTGTTTTGAAAAAGAAATCTCACCTATGGTGCAGTGCACGCTAATAATAATAATAATAATAGATTAAATTTATAGTGCACTTGTCATCAAGTGATCTCAAAGTGCTTACAGCCAAAAAACAAAACAAAAAAAAAACAAAGTAAGATCAGCAATCATAGGCCTTCTTGATTAGAAGGGTTTTCAGGCCCGTTTTAAAAGAGTTCAAGTCTTGTGTGGCCCGTAGCTGGAAAGGGAGGCTGTTGCAGAGGCGTGGTGCAGCTGAGCAGGAAGCTCGGTCGCCCATGGTGGCCAGTTTGGTGTTAGGGACTTTGAGGAGCAGAGTGTTTGTGGATCTAAGGGTGCGGGTGGTGGATTTCAGGGTGATGAGTTCTTGCAGGTAGATGGGTGCATGACCATGAATGCATTTATGAGTGAGCAGGAGGATTTTGTAATTGATCCGGGATGAGACAGGTAGCCAGTGTAGTGAATGGAGGATGGGGGTGATATGGTCGGGCTCTCATCAGGACCCTGGCAGTGCTGTTTTGGATGTATTGTAACTTCTGGATGTTTTTGCCAGGCTTCCCGAAGAAGAGCCCATTACAGTAGTCCAGCCTCGAGGAAACGAAGGCATGGACTAATTTTTTGCTGCTGGGAGAGATAGTGTGGGGCGGAGTCTTGCGATATTGCGGAGATGGTGAAATGAGGTCTTGCATAGATGTTTTATGTGATTGGTGAAGGTTAACTGAGGGTCAAACCAGACACCAAGGTTCATGGCTGAAGATGAGAGGGGGATGAGCTGGCCATCGAAAGTGAGATGGGTTATGGGTGAAGAGTGGACCTGATGGGGGGTGCCGATGAGGAGTACTTCTGTTTTATTGCAGTTTAGCTGGAGGAAGTTGCTGTTCATCCAAGCCTTCGTTTCCTCAAGGCAGGTGGTGAGGGATGACAGGGTTATGAGAGGGTCTGGGGTGGTTTTGATATAAAGTTGTGTGTCATCAGCAAAACAATGGAAAGAAATCTGATGTTTGCTGATGACATGACTGAGGGGGAGCATGTAGATAGTGAAGAGGATGAGGGCAAGGATTGATCCCTGGGGGATGCCGCAGGTGACCGGGAGTGATTTGAACTTGCTGCCTCCCAATAGGACATGTTCCGACCTCTCTGATAGATAGGACTTAAACCATTTCAGGGCGTGGTCTGTCAGTCCAATGGTGTTGTGGAGGCGCTTGAGGAGGGTGGTGTGGTCCACAGTATCAAAAGCTGCGGTTAGGTCTAGGAGGATGAGTAGTGATGGGGATCCTGAGTCTGATGACATCATGAGGTCATTTGTCACCCTAAGCAGGGCTGTCTCAGTGCTGTGTGCTGAGCGGAATCCTGACTGAAATCTTTCAAACGGACTGTTGTGTGTGAGATGGTCCAGGAGCTGTGTGGCAACTGTTTTCTCGAGGACTTTAGCGAGAAATGGGAGATTTGAGATAGGCCTGTAGTTTGCACAGTTATCCGGGTCCAGGGAGGGTTTCTTGAGGAGGGGACGGATAACTGCAGTTTTGAGAACAGGTGGAACACGAGCAGTTTGAAGTGAGAGGTTTACTGTCTGGGTGATGATAGGGCTGAGAGTGGAGATGTGTGATTTAAGGAGACTGGTAGGAAATGGGTCTAGGCAGCAGGAGGAAGACTTCATGGCTCTAATGGTCTCCTCAGTGTGGCTTGGCTGGACCTGAGAGAAGGAGCGGAGGGGTGGCAAGCTCCCTACCAGGATGGTAGGCCTAGGCGGGGAAGGAGGGGAGGTGCTGGGCAGCAGAGAGCGGATGTTATCGACCTTGGATCTAAAAAAGACAATAAAGCTGTTGCATCTCTCAACTGTAGCTTCAGTTGGTGATGGGGATTGTGGTTTTAGAAGGTGATTTATTGTGGAGAAGAGCTTCTTAGAGTTGCTGGTGTGCTTATTGATGAGGTTGGACTAAGGACAATAGGTGGCAGCATAGACACAAACAGCACAAAATCTCAAACATGGATAAAAACAATGAAAAACTTCCCCTTCCACCGCCGGCAAAACTGAAGACAAAGATATGGGAGCATTTTAGAATTTTGCAAACACCAGGAAGTTGGGAGTTGGACATGAGTCATGCAATATGCAAGTTAATTCGGTGCAGGACATGGTCATTCAAAGCCAACATGTATCATGATTCGCAACACATCATGGCCTCTGTATACATATTGTATCCTGAGGTTGTTGGCAACCTAAAGTGTGTCTCCCTCTTTCACAGTCAGATGTGCCTCGAGCTTTTGGAGAATGGGTAGTATCTGTCCTCATGTGGGGCTCTTTTCTGAAGCCACGCAGAGTGTGGACTTGTAGAGAACGTGCATGAGATTGATGAAGTCTTCTGCTCTCCGAAAGTCCTCCTCAGTCAGCCGAGCAAGCCTGTATGAAAAAGAATCAGTGTTAGAAATATTCTCTTTTTTTCACCTAACATATGCACTCCCTACATTAGCACATAGTCTGTCATAGTGACTGCTCTTTGCAGTAAGTCTGGAGGCAAGACAATCAATTCATTGATGCAATGTATTCACTCTTATATTGTTCTTTGAATTCATATTTTGTGTGTATTGGTATTTTTTGTGCTTAAGCCTAATATACATCAGGATCAAATATCCATCTCGTCTATCTATCTCTATCTGTCCCTTTCTATATTCTGTCTCAGCCGTTGATCCAAGCTGGCTGCTTGAATTGCAGGGTACTGCTCTGTGAATCTCTCCAGCCTTAGTTAAAGATTATTCCAGCGTATTCTCACATCAAGAATGAGTGAGTGTTGGGGCAGCTCTGATAGAAACAAGAACATTACTGACAGCTAGGACAGCTAGTGGGGCTAGCAGCCCTCCTACTTGTGCTGCACGTAACATCACCTCCTCTGTCATTGGCTGGAGAGAAAACTCTGACTCTCCGCCCAGAAACACCCATGTACACAACAAAACAAAGCAAAAGACCAAAATACAGGTGGGGGCAGGGGGCTCTGCAGACACAGTCACCACCACACAGGACTAGAAGCCCATAGGTGATGATTAAGCCAGATTCCATTTGTATAAGTCTAACGTTTATTTTTGAGCAAAAACCTCCAGACTCTACCTTTAATGTCATATACAATGCACAATGGTTAAATAAAGTGAACTTCATGTTTCTTAGAAGTTCTTGCTTTTCCTGGAGAACCACCTTTGCCATCAAGCACCTCTTTATCCACACAATGGTTCAGACCTTGGCCACCCACTGAGTCACTGCATTCAGGGAGTACAGACTTTGTACTGTTAGGCCACATCTATATTGGCAGCGTTATCTACAGTGATTGCTACAATTTTGTCAGAAATGCAAAACTCTGACAGCACATCACTTTCCTCTGCCACAACACAAACTGTCTGTGCTTTGTACACAGCTTTTGTTTTTAGCAGTTTTCGCTGCAGTTTGCCCTCCAATATATAGTGTCCTGTGATGGTAAGGTAATGGTCTTGTGTGATGATACTCCAGCCATCACATGTGAGTGCAACAAAGCAGATCTCACTGGGCTCTGTAATTACATTGGCCCTTTTGACCCTTTACACCAAGATGGGATTAATTTATTTGCTAAGTACTCCCTGGTAGGTGGTGTGTACTTGGGGTTGATGGTTTTCACCGTGCCCCTGCAAACATAGGAGTAGCACATCGCGGAGTCTGGTCAACTGCCTGGCTAACATTAGCAATTTCCAGTCGTTTGTCTATGAAAAAATACATGGGCTAACATTAGCTGGGTATTTACATTTGAGTTGATCCACTATTTTTGGTTGAGTATAATTTATTAGCTGCCTCAATGTTGGCATAAGACATATTTTATTGTTTTACATGATTCTGACTGCATTGCGGTGCTGGGCTGAGGGTCGGAGCTGGAGGAAGCGTGGAGGAAGGCCGGCGCAGCGGGTCAAAGACAGGGCACTCTGTTACTTCAACACCATGAATCCAGAGGTGTTTAATCATATTGGTCATGCACCTTCGTTTGCATGATATACAGTAATCTTATTGCAAGTGTTGCACTGAGCCGACTCGTCATTTCTTTTCTTAAAATTAAGCCATACTTTCGATCGCCACTGCACAGTCCATGGTTGTGCAGTTTGCGCACACACTCCCTGCGGGTTCTTCTTCGTTGGTGGTCGGGGGCTTCTTCTTCCGGTTGGCGGACTGGGTGTTGAATCTAGGAATCAAAATTTAAAAATTTGAACGATTCCAGGAGAATCACAGTGTAAGTCCTGGCTCCAATCGATTCGCGAGACTTAATGCCAATAACACACTGTCTGGCTGTGATGCTTGTGTCAATGCAGGATGCCATCAGATGGTGACAGCAAGGACAGTCCATCCTCAATTATGTTAGAGTAGGGTTGAAATGTATAAAAAGCTTCGGAAAACAGCGCAGCACTCAATGAGTTCAGCAACCATTTCAGTTTTTGCTCATCAGAGCACCAAAATATTTCAGGGTTTTGTCTATGTTTCACAGAATGATAACTCAAATCCTCACACTTTGTACAGTACAAAAGGAAATAAGACTAACTCAAACATTTCACATATTCACTTTTCCTCTGAATATTTTTGAATCAACCAACCTCAATTGCCGGAGGAAGAATGCCAGATCTTAGCTGTGCAACCAAAGATCTTTGACTTCTCTGTAAACATGATGTAACATATAATTCAGGGCCAAAGTTATATTTAATCTGCATGCATGTCCTTAATTTTGGTTTTGATAAAACAGTTTCAAACCATTTTTGTTCAAATTTCAATAAAAGCTTATTTTAAATGGAGTTAACATTACAACACAAAAAATTATTCCTGTAAATATACAATATGTCCACCTCCTCAAACATTGAGTAAATTTCTTTTGACCGGGGGACCTATGTAATTTGCTCCATATGGATACTTTCTTGTATGTATTTATTCTATCGTCTGCTATTTTGTTGAGTCAGTTCCACAGCCTAATCATTTCACATTTTCGTTGTACAAATCCTGGAGTCCAGGCCATGTCTCCCTGTATTGCTAGAATTGGCGTGAATCTATGAACTCCCCAAAAAACATTGTATAGCTGTTCTAGATATTCTGTATAGTATCTATAACTTTGGATTCTTTAAATCCACACACACCTGCTGCATAATGCATCATACAGTTGAGTAACCCAGATCATTACAAACTTTCATTTTATTAATAACTGATCCTAAAGCTCTCCCAGCTGAGTCAGTGAGGCACCCAATCCCAGCTTCCAAAGTCATAAATTCATCAAAGAAGAAACCTAGATATTTACGAGCTAACATATTCAAAAATAAATTTTAAAATACATCTTTTATTTACTTCTTTCTGTGCCTTTGTTTCTAAAATGCATTATTTGTGTTTTACTCTGATTTGCCACTAACCTCCATTTATGACACCACAGACTGACCAAATTTAGCATATTCTGTAGATCAGACTCAGATTCTGCCAGTAAATTATATCATCTGCGTATAATAAAATACCTAAATAAGTGTCATCCAGACATACACCTAAATTATTTTTCTTAATCTGTAGAGCTAAACCATTCACAAACAAAGAATATCACCTTTTTTTACACCAAAAGGTGTTTCAAACCAATCAGTAAGCATAAAATTAATCTCAACACATGCAACTGGGCTACCATACAGACTCTGAATAGAGTAGAATCTACCATCCACAACTGACAACTGACAACTGACAATAATTTATATCCCTCAAAAAAGTGTTGAAAATATACCTGGTCTTTTCTAGAGAAGTGTTAGTGTTACAGAAGTTTTAATTTTACTTGGAAAGTTGAACACAGTTCTGATATTAACTGAAAGTGAAACTGAATATTTGATCAATCATTTTCACCTGAGCTGAATCAGAGAGATCCCACATACAGTCATGCTCTGTGTTTCTGCCAGGGAACCTTGTGGGTTTATGTGTTTACAACATTAACCTTGCCTGACTGTCTTTCGTTCAGTCAGGCACATTACGCTCCCATTTCATCCCCGTCCCCACTGCTTGCTTATATTGTCTTGCATTCAGAGAAGAGAGATGAGATGAAAGAACATGCAGACACACTGCTAACAAAAATGACTGCCAAACTGACATTCAACTGTTTTTCTTTCTTTCTCTCCCCTTCCTTCGTACTTTCATCATATCATTCCATCTCAATCTTCCACAGCTACCAGAGATGTCAGCTTCAGCCATGCCTTGTTGTATGTATTTCTCTCCCCTTTACGTCCTTAACTCCTGCCTCTTCTCTAAACACAGCAGTCACCTCAGATCTTGTATCATATCAGACTGTTTGAACTGGAAGCTTTTTCTCCCTCCCTCATGTTTCCTCCCACCACAATATCACATGTATCTTTATCCTCCACTCATCCCATCCTCCCTGTGTGCTTTTCTGTCTCTTCTCTTGCCTGTTTTATGTTGTTCCAGCTCCTGCGTCTTGGTCATTTATCTCTCCAACTTTGGGAAACCTGTCCCTTCACCTTTTCTTACTTGAGATAAATGTACCCATCCATCGGCCATGATTTGTGAACAAGGTTCATGAAACTTAGAAAATCTGTCTTCGGTGATGGAAATCTTTATCCATTCTCACTTAGCAACAGTGGGAGTTTAAAGTAAAGTATCCTTATTTGATCTCTGAGTGTACCATAAGGTGTGATGTTGTCCAACTCCAATTTAGAGTTGAAAAACCTTCCTACTATGGGCCAAAGACCTTGCATGGTGGCAAAGACACCCTCTAGTTATTTAATGGACAGAAGACCTTATTAGCTCTCCTAAATAGTAGATAAGGAGCTTCCTTCCTCTGTGCAGTCTGTATTTTCTTGTTTTGTTTCCTCTTTGTCAGTTTGATTTATCCCCTTCACAATTTTCCCTTGCTGTGAAAAAACCCAAAAAATCTAAATGCCACTACATCAACAAATGCTGAGCTTGCACCCCCCCCCCGGATCATGCTAAACCATCCTGTCATCCATACTAAATGCCCTCAGCAGGAGAGCACAGTTAATGCAGAGACTGAATGTTGATTTCCCCTGATCCCACATCATTTAACTCCTCATGTAGTTTATCACCTGCCTTGATTTGCCAACACAGTTTTTTGCCATATTTTTTGTATGAGTGGATTCTTTTAGTATCTCTTTAGAACAGCAGGAGGGTTGCTAGTGGTCTCAAGATCTCCCCAGAGGGATTTCATCTCATCTGTTACCTACATTCACTTGGACTCAAGAATTTTGTGGTCAAAGGTTAAAAGGTCAAGACCACTGTCACCTCATAGAACTAATTTTTGACTTTTTGAATGAAACATCTCAGGATTACCTGAAAGTATCTCCAATCATTTGATACAAATATTCACTTTGATCTAAAGATGACCCAAGGTCACTGTGACCACAAACAATCTGCTTTGGCCTTAACTAGAGAATTTACACATTAAACAACTGCAGCTGGAGTGGTTGGTGGAGGTATCACTCCCAAAGCATATGATTCTGTTTCCTGAATATCTACAACAGTGGTGCCAAGTGAGGACAGAATTGTTGGTGACTCATATTCAGCCACACATTTCACTACATTGAAAAGACCAGGATTTCTTTTTAAACAGAGACAAGGGACACATATAAAGGAAGACTTCAATGGACACGTCCTAATGAAAATGACAAATTTAACAGTGAAATGCTGCAGACATCACACATTTACTCCTATTGTCATAGAAAAGAAATCACTGCGTTTGTCTCGAAGAGCCTCTACTCTCATTGTCCCATTACTCGAAAATGCTCAGCTCTAGACAAATTGTCATGACTCACCAAATGCATTCTCAGTCTTTTGCCTCTTCTCTTTCCCCCCTTCCTTGAAATGTTTTGTCACACATCATTTGACATCCCTCTTTATTTATTTTTATTTTTTATTATTATTATTATTATTATTATTATTATTTATTTTTTATCACTTCATAATAATAGTGGGAGGTGTGTCCTTATTACTAAGCTGAGCAGGGCAGGGCTCCAGACTGCCCATAAATGGGGGCATTTTACAGTAAATATGCTGTTTTTTTGTTGTTGTTTTTTAACACCAGTGGAAGGGGCGACTCAAAGAATGTGGAATCTGTCTTTCAATCAATCAGTCAATCAAACTTTATTTCTATAGCACTTTTCATACAATTAAAATGCAACACAAAGTGCTTTCCATAGTTAAAAACACCCTATCCCTCCCACCCACAATACCCCCCAACACATAAAAGTAGACATGGAATATTGGGTCCGTATTGAGCTCAGGAAATGCTATCTTAACGGTGCTCACTTATGGGGAAACACTGGAGTCTTAAAAATTGAGGTGTAAAAGAGGATATGTAAGAGTTGGTTCTTTTATTGGAAGCCCAAGAACAAACCGGAGAAATCTTCAGTTCCCAGATGAAGAATTTATTCAGGTCACAGGTAAAGTACAGCAGCGCTGGGTGCGTAGTGACGGAGCTCAGTCAAGATCTCAGCCAAAACGAACACAGCTTTGAGAAAACAATTCATATTTATAATTCACAATATCTTCTTGGGCTGGTCCTGCCCGATGCAGAGGTTGGACTTTATGATAGAGTATGATGAGTCAGATGATGCTGTCCACTCTTTGTTTATGATGTGTGTGCAGAATATGTGTTAAGTATGTGCGTGAATCTGCTGTGAGTCAGGCGTGTTTCTATTGCAACAGACCTAGCTGACAGAGAGAGAAGACACTACAGTTACATCTTGTACTTGCTTATCAGGTGAGAGTCACCACTATCTGGTGTCGTAGGGACACTCATCAGGTTATGTGCGTTCAAGCACAGGACAGAGCACACAGTGTCAGATCATCTATTTGTAACAGAACAGTGCATACATGATGTCAAATCACAGTCAATTGAAACATTACTAAATAATGCATATAGCATCAAATTAGAACTTATTCATAACAGATAAATAGAGCTAAGACAGATTCAGGTAGATAATACAAATAAAAGGAATAAAAGGAGTAATGAGTAAGAGAAATAAATACGTACATAACTAAATCAAATAAAAGCATGCTAAAACAAAAAGTGATAAAGGTTAGATCAGTTAACTACTCAAACAATAAATAAGTAATAGAATAGAATAGAAATTCCTTTATTGATCCCAAAGGGCCCCTCCTTGAACCGCCACCCCTCCTTGAACCGCCACCCCTCCTTGAACCGCCACCTTATCATGGTGGAGGGGTTTGAGCACCTGAGTGATCCTAGGAGCTATGTTGTCCGGGGCTTAATGCCCCTGGTAGGGTCTCCCAAGGCAAACAGGTCCTAGGTGACAGGTCAGACCAAGAGTGGTTCCAAAGCCCCAAATGAAGAGTGACACATCGAGGCAGTTCACGTCGCCCGGAATGGCGTTACCGGGGCCCCACCCTGGAGCCAGGCCTGGGGTTGGGGCTCGCAGGCGAGCGCCTGGTGGCCGGGTCTTTGCCCACGGGACCCGGCCGGGCTCAGCCCGAAGGAGCGACGTGGGCCCGCCCTCCCGTAGGCCCACCACCCGCGGGAGGGTTCAGATGGGGCCGGTGCTTTGTGGTTTGGGTGGTGGTCGTGGGCGGGGGCCCCGGCGACCCAATCCCTGGACAACGACTCTGGCTTTAGGGACATGGAATGTCACCTCACTGGGGGGAAAGAGCCCGAGCTAGTGCGGGAGGCTGAGCGGTACTGGCTAGAGATAGTCGGGCTCGCCTCTACGCACAGTCTGGGCTCTGGAACCCAACTCCTTGAGAGAGGCTGGACTCTCTTCTACTCTGGAGTTGCCCATGGTGAGAGGCGGCGGGCTGGTGTGGGCTTGCTCATAGCCCCCCATCTCAGCCGCCATGTGTTGGAGTTCTCCCCGCTGAACGAGAGGGTCGTTTCCCTGCGCCTTCGGGTCGGGGATAGGTCTCTCACGGTCGTTTCGGCTTACGGGCCAAACGGCAGTGCTGAGTACCCGGCCTTCTTGGGGTCCCTGGAAGGGGTACTGGAAAGTGCCCCAACTGGGGGCATTGTTCTGCTGGGGGACTTCAACGCTCACGTGGGCAGTGACAGTGATACCGGGAGGGGCGTGATTGGGAGGAACGGTCCGATCTGAACCCGAGTGGTGTTCTGTTGTTGGACTTCTGTGCTAGTCACAGTTTGTCCATAACGAACACCATGTTCGAGCATAAGGGTGTCCATAAGTGCACGTGGCACCAGGACACCCTAGGCCGGAGTTCAATGATCGACTTTGTAGTCGTATCATCTGATCTCCGGCTGTATGTCTTGGACACTCGGGTGAAGAGAGGGGCTGAGCTGTCAACTGATCACTACCTGGTGGTGAGTTGGATCCGGTGGCGAGGGAGGAAGCTGGACAGACTCGGCAGACCCAAACGTACTGTGAGGGTTTGTTGGGAACGTCTGGCAGAATCCTCTGTCATTGAGGTCTTCAATTCCCACCTCCGGGAGAGCTTTGACCAGATCCCGAGGGAGGCTGGAGACATTGAGTCTGAATGGACCATGTTCTCCGCCTCCATTGTTGATGCGGCTGTTCGGAGCTGTGGCTGCAAGGTCTCCGGTGCCTGTCGTGGCGGCAATCCCCGAACCCGGTGGTGGACACCGGAAGTAAGGGATGCCGTCAAGCTGAAGAAGGAGTCCTACCGAGCCTGGTTGGCTCGGGGGACCCCTGAGGCAGCTGATGGGTACCGACAGGCCAAGCGTGCGGCAGCCCGGTCGGTCGCGGAAGCAAAAACTCGGGTATGGGAAAAGTTTGGGGAGGCCATGGAGGAGGACTACCGATCGACCTTGAAGAAATTCTGGCAAACCATCCGGCGCCTCAGGAGGCGGAAGCAGTGCTCTGCCAACACTGTTTACAGTGGAGGTGGGGAGCTGTTGACCTCGACTGGGGATATTGTCGGGCGGTGGAAGGAGTACTTCAAGGATCTCCTCAATCCCACTGCCATGTCTTCCATGGAGGAAGCAGAGACAGAGGACTCAGAGGTTGATTCATTCATCACCCAAGCTGAAGTCACCGAGGTAGTTCGGAAGCTCCCCGGTGGCAAGGCAGCGGGGGTGGATGAGATCCGCCCTGAGTATCTCAAGTGTCTGGATGTTGTGGGGCTGTCTTGGCTGACACGCCTCTGCAACATCGCGTGGCAGTCGGGGACAGTGCCTCTGGACTGGCAGACCGGGGTGGTGGTCCCTCTTTTTAAAAAGGGGGACCGGAGGATGTGTTCCAACTACCGGGGGATCACACTCCTCAGCCTCCCGGGGAAAGTCTATTCCAGGGTGCTGGAGAGGAGAATTCGACCGATAGTCGAACCTCGGATTCAGGAGGAACAATGCGGTTTTCGTCCTGGTCGTGGAACACTGGACCAGCTCTATACCCTCCACAGGGTGCTCGAGGGTTCATGGGAGTTTGCCCAACCAGTCCACATGTGCTTTGTGGACTTGGAGAAGGCATTCGACCGTGTCCCCCGTGGCATTCTGTGGGAGGTGCTCCGAGAATATGGGGTCGGAGGCCCTCTGCTGAGGGCTGTAAGGTCTCTGTACGACCGGAGCAGGAGCTTGGTTCGCATTGCCGGCAGTAAGTCGGACTTGTTCCCAGTGCATGTTGGCCTCCGACAGGGCTGCCCTTTGTCACCGGTTCTGTTCATTATTTTTATGGACAGAATTTCTAGGCGCAGCCAGGGTCCGGAGGGGGTCCAGTTCGGGAGTCACCGGATTTCATCTCTGCTTTTTGCAGATGATGTTGTCTTGTTGGCTCCCTCGAGCCAGGACCTTCAGCATGCGCTGGGGCGGTTCGCAGCTGAGTGTGAAGCAGCTGGGATGAGAATCAGCACCTCCAAGTCTGAGGCCATGGTTCTCGACCAGAAAAAGGTGGTTTGCCCTCTCCAGGTCGGGGGAGAGTTCCTGCCTCAAGTGGAGGAGTTTAAGTATCTCGGGGTCCAGTTCACGAGTGGGGGAAGGATGGAGCGTGAGATCGACAGGCGGATCGGTGCAGCGGCCGCAGTAATGCGGTCGTTGTATCGGTCCGTCGTGGTGAAGAGAGAGCTGAGCCGAAAGGCAATGCTCTCGATTTACCGGTCGATCTACGTTCCTACCCTCACCTATGGTCATGAACTCTGGGTCATGACCGAAAGAACGAGATCCTGGATACAAGCGGCCGAAATGAGTTTCCTCCGCAGGGTGGCGGGGCGCTCCCTTAGAGATAGGGTGAGAAGCTCTGTCACCCGGGAGGAGCTCGGAGTAGAGCCGCTGCTCCTCCACATCGAGAGGAGCCAGTTGAGGTGGCTCGGGCATCTGTACCGGATGCCCCCTGGGCGCCTCCCTCGGGAGGTGTTCCGGGCATGTCCCACTGGAAGGAGGCCCCGGGGAAGACCCAGGACACGCTGGAGTGACTATGTCACCCGGCTGGCCTGGGAACGCCTTGGGGTCCCTCCGGAAGAGCTGGAGGAAGTGTCTGGGGAGAGGGAAGTCTGGGGGTCCCTGCTCAGGCTGCTGCCCCCGCGACCCGGCCCCGGATAAGCGGAAGAAGATGGATGGATGGATGGATGGATGGATCCCAAAGGGAAATTCATTTGTCTAATAGCTAATCTTCCATTTGCATAAGAATTAAAGAGTCTGATGGCTGTTTGTATAAAAGATCTTCTGGTTCTCTCTGTCCTGCAATGAAAAGAGAGGAGCCGTCCACCTCTGCTGCTTATTTGATCCATCAAGGTGTTATGAAGTGGATGATCCGTGTTGTTCAGGATGGCCTCCACCATCCTCATTGTGTATCTCTCCACCACCTCCTCCAGAGAGTCCATCTTTACTCCGATGACAGAGCCAGCCCTCCTTACAAGCTTATCCAGCCTCTTTGCCTGCTTTTTTCCTAAACTTCCTCCCCAGCAGACTGCAGCATAAAATAAAGCACTTGCCACCACAGACTGATAAAACATCTGCAGCATCTTATTACAGATGTTTAGAGATCGGAGCTTTCTTAGGAAAAAGAGGCAGCTCTGCCCTTTTTTGTAGAGTGCATCTGTGTTAACAGACCAGTCCAACTTGTTATCAAAGTGAACACCTAGATATTTATAGGTTGTCACCACCTCGATGTCCACTCCACAAGTGTTCACTGGCTGAAGAGGGAGCTTGGACCTACGGAAATCCATGATCATATCCTTTGTCTTTGAGGTGTTCAGCATGAGGCAGTTTTTGTAACTCCAGTCACTGAAGGCTTTTATCAAATCCCTATATTCAAATTCCCGTCCATTCCTAATACATGCCACAGTAGCAGTGTGATCTGAATATTTCTGGATGTGGCAGGACTCAGAGTTGTATTTGAAGTCTGCTGTATACAATGTGAACAGGAATGGAGCCAGGACAGTCCCCTGTGGAGCCCCCGTGCTGCTCATTAATGTCCCAGAAAAACAGTTCCCCAACCTGACAAACTGTGGCCTTTCTGTCAGGTAATCTGTGATCCAGCAGACAAAGGAAGAATCCACTCCCATCTCTTTGAGCTTGTTTTTGAGTATGTTGGGTTGGATGGTATTAAATGCGCTTGAAAAATCAAAAAACATGATTCTTACATAAGTGTCAGATTCCTCCAGGTGAGAGAGGGCACGGTGGAGCATGTAGAGGACTGCATCATTCACTCCAATGTGTTCTTTGTATGCAAACTGCAGGGGATCGTGTTTGTCTTTGACCTCAAGCCTCAGTAGACATAGAATCAGCCGCTCCAAGGTCTTCACAATGGGTGAAGTCTGTGGTCATTTAGTTCAGCCAGACATTTTCTTTTTGGTACCGGCACTATACAGGATGTTTTCCACAGAGCCGGCACCCGCCCCAACTGAAGACTCAGGTTGAAGATCTTGTGGAGAGGTTGACACAATTGGGCAGCGCAGTCTTTAAGCATCCTTGGACACACACCATCTGGGCCAGCTGCCTTCCCAGAGCAAAGTCTCCCGAGTTCCAGCCTCACCCCTGTCTCTGTGACAGACAAGGGAGGAACAGGTGTGAGAAGGGGAGTAGCTGCAGCAGTGGAGATGTACCCAGGTGAAGAAGGAGGCGGAGGAGGAGGAGGAGGAGGAGGAGGAGGAGGAGGAGGAGGAGACATGGTGGAGAAACACACTTGTGGAGGAGAGGAAGGAGCTGTCATGGAGATGTCCACATGGGGGAGGAGAAGGAGAAGGAGGTGGATAAGGAGTGGAATTGGATGTGACCTCAGTGTTGAATCTGTTGAAGAACTGATTGAGTTCATCAGCTCTTTCCACATCACCCACTATTGGCTGTCTTTTCTTTTTATTGTAGCCAGAGATGGTGTTGATTCCTCTCCACACCTCCACACCTGTGTTGTAAATTCTTCTCTGTCTTTTTTTTGTATTCCAACTTTGCCATCTTCAATCTCTTCCTCAACTCATGTTGCACCTGTTTGAGCCGTTCTTTCTCACCGTCAAGCTTCATTTTTTACTGTCTAATACTAGGACAGTGTGTGATTAAAATAAAAACAGTAAAACCAATATTAAAAATAGTAGTAATAATAATAATAATAATTAAAATAATAATAACAAAAAGAAGGGAAAACCATTTAAAGCAAGACTAAAAAGGTACATTTTCAGTTTGCTTTTAAAATATCAACACTCTCTGCTGCCCTCAGGTCCTCAGGAAGGCTGTCACAGTCGTGGGCCATAATGACAGAAAGATGTCTCGGCATGTGTTTTTGTTCTGACTTTTGGTACAATTAAAAGGCCACTACCAGAGGACATGAGAGTGCGAGATGGCTCATAGTGTGTGAACAAATCTGAGAGGTAGCTGGGCTAAGACCATTAAGAGCTTTAAAAAACAGTAAAAGAATTTTAAAATCATTTCTGAAGGAGACTGGAAGCCAATGCAGAGACTTTAAAACTGGAGTAATGTGAGCTCTCTTTCTGGTCTTCGTTAGCACTCGGGCAGCTGCATTTTGGAGCAGCTGTAATTGTGATATTGTTTTCTTTGGAAGACCAGACAGTAGATCATTACAATCGTCGATTCTTCAAGTTATAAAAGCATGTATAAATGTCTCTGCACTGGCTTTAGAGAGGAGTGGACACACTCTGTCAATGTTTTTCGAATGATAAAATGCTGTTTTTGTTATGTTTCTGATGTGAGGTTGGAAACTGAGGTCTGAGTCAAAGATGACTTCTTGGTTTTTTATCTGTTGACACGGGTTTAGTGCCAGTGCTTGCAGTTTCCAACTGAGTTCCTCTCTCACAGCTTCAGAACCGCTAACTAAGACCTCAGTTTTGTCCTGGTTGAGCTAAAAAATTCTCTGCCATCCAGTGTATCGCCTGACACTGGGTCTCCAGTATAATGCTCACACTCCAGTATCATATATTCATTTTGTATTCAGTTTTTTTTAAACAAAGAAACAAACAAAAAAAAAACCAGGCACAGCTTTTTGTTGTGATCACCTCATGCCCTCTCAACCAAAAGCTTAAATGTTTAACCATTAAACTCTGCATTCATAATAATTAAACAACTCCCCAAACTCAGAATTCACAATTAAACAAATCATTTGTCTGATTGAGTACTTAAAATGGGCTGTGTTGTTCCTGTCCCCAAAAGAGTCCAAAACAGCTGTTTTTATTTTCTAGCGTGGGCCAATAAATATAATGACTGCATTGGACTATATTGTGCAGAGTCCATTTCTGTATTATGCAGTACAATGTGATACATAAGCATCACCTTTGTGAAGCTGTTAAGAATCAAGGTGGTGGTGAAACAACCCTGAGGCTGTGCTCTTGTTATGTTGAAAAAAACACTAATGCTTCACCTCAGGAACACTTCCTGTCTCACTGAGTGGTAAAAGTCTAAACCAGTGTAATAGAAATTATTCAAAAAAGCATATTTGCAATCGTACTAAAAACAACACAAAGGGAAGTACAAAATAACCCAACCTGACCCAACCCAACCTCACTGTTATTTTATGATAAACAGTCGTACATTCTATAGCATTTTACAGTGTAATCTTTTGCGACACTAATTAACCACATTAACTGTGAATTGAATCAACGTCTGAGTTTCTGAGTGTTTGTGACAATTAAAAACCAAAAACACTGATTTGTAACAACCTGCCCAGGATCTCTGGATGAAAATTAGCTACTTAGCTACCTCTGACACATTTACATTTATGAGGAAACTGATATGCCAATTAATGTGCATTGTCCCTGGTTAACAAATAAATAAGTAAAAACTGTATACCATATGTATAAAAGCCATTATGATTACAGCTGATCTTATCAAACACATTTTTTTCATGTATTATTACACACAGTGCAGCATGTGCTTTGAACACTGAAGTGCAGTGAGAGCCAATTTCATATGAGCAGACATAAATTAAGTCTCAATCATCAAGCTTAAAACAATAGGACCTGATGGGTCTAAATGGATGTGCTGACAATAGGCTATTTCCCTCCTGTCCTCATTAATTGCATGGTGAAATGCTCTGGTCTAAAGCTTGACACTTTGTTTGATGTTTGTGACTTTCCCTTGTTCTCTGTTGGATCCCATCTGCTGCTGTGCTTTATAACTCCTGGGCAGGTTGGAAGTGCTACACACACAAACACTCACTCATACAGCCTCACACACATGCAAAAAAGAAAGAGCTTCTGTTTAAACTGGGACCTCGTGCCTGGCCTTCTCTCTGCTACTAATTGCCTTGTTTCCCATCTGGACTATCTGGCAGTAGTGGAGCTCGTTCTCGTCTTTACCCTTTTCCCCAGTTCCTCTTGTTTGCTGTTAGCAGCAGGACTGCTCAAGCTATAAGATGAACCGCCACTAGAGCAAGGCATTAAATCACTTGAAATCACAAACCATAACATTTTATCTCAGTATTCCGTAAGATATGTAAGATAGGTGGCATTCATTGTCACACTGACATTTCTAATGTCAGTGCTACAGCATCACACAGCTCAATAGTATAGTAATGTAGTTTCCTCTTGAAATGTCTAGAGCCAATCAAATCAAATAAAACCAAATTATATCAAATAATTTAAGCATATAAACTTGATAATTTTCACCCTGGACTTCCAGTATTTAGAGTATGCTGTTTGTGAATTTTTTTTTCTGTCAGACCAGATCATGCAACTGATATTTCAGTGTGCCAGATGAGGATTTAATTAACAGGTGGTGGGTTAGACTTTGTATGAACAGGTTCTTAACATTAAAGGTAGGGTTGGAGATCCTGGAAAAACGGCTCTAACGGGCCACATTTTGAACATACACAAGTCAAAAGTCTCAGCCCCTTTCCTCACACTTCTCTCTGAAGCCACACCTCCAGCTTCCCGCGGACATAGGTGAAGACACTCAAGGTGCAAGCCAGAGAAGGGAGAGAGGGAGAGAGACGGCAGCTTGATTGGGCGTAGGCAGAACTAGACATGAAGAATCTGATTGACTTTTGCTTTTCGGAGAATAAATCAGAGTTTTGTCAGTCCTGCAGCTGCCGCAGAGGTCTGATTATTTTCGTTATGAATGAAATGCACCGTGCGACTGTGACAGGTCTCTGTACGTCTTCACCACATGTCAGCTGTTTAGCTGTAGTAGAGGAAAACTCCGCTGTTTTCAGCTCCGTCGTGACATGCTGCTGGCGTGTTTATTTTTTTAAACAAAGCTCCGGTATACTGACCTGTATAAAATGTATACGCTGTACTGCTCAGTGCTTTAAGTGGGAAAAAAGTGCCAGTACTCCCCGTATTCAACTGTGGGCAGGTAAATTAGGCAGTGGGCGGTCGGTACCAGCAGATCATTAAGTGATATATTCAAACATTATGATGATGATTTTTTTTTTTTTAATAGTTTTATTGAACTTTCCACAAAGTTTTAACAAGTATTTTCTTGTTAAAATCCATCTATGAATAATCTATGAAGACAAATGAATCTATGTTTGTCATTTGAAATTAACCCATGTCATAGAAGGTGTCTCTGTCCTACTGAAAAGTCCTTTCTCAGTGTTTGTGCACTTGAATACTGGCCCAAGGGAGGTCTTCAGAGGGGGTCCTCAAGTAGCTTGCACTGGAGGAGGCTGATGAACAAGGGAACTTGAACTGGCACTATATTCCCTGTGGACACACACACATCAGCACATGGATAAAAGGTGGAGACATGGAGAAAGTTGGAGGACTAAGCTATGCACTTGACAAGTAAACCAATCAAATGACACGGCCCTGTGTTTGTTTCTGTCATAACATAACAGTAGACAATATATTACTTTAGACCTGAATATATATTTAGGAGGACCAACAACACTGATATTATTGATGAAGATGTTCATATAGTTACAGAAATGCAAACAGGGTTTCTGGGGTTAAACAGAAATGTCAGGGTTGGACTGCAGAGCACCACAGCTCACATCACTGGAGGGATCTACTGACAGGAGTTTATGAACAAGGCAACTCCAGCTGGTACTGAATCAAACAGAACTTTCGCTTGCTACTCGTGTTGATGTGACTTTCTTCTTCACGTGCTTTTCAGCAGACTCGACTCCACGAGACCTCCTTGCGAGTGAATGTCTCGCGAGTAAAAGGACAGGCGTACTAGTGCACACTGGGTAGTGTAGTATAGCCTTAGGAATATAACTATCGCGAATCGCTACGAGACAAAGAGAACAGGACTATGAGCTCATGAGAAGTCCCGGTACACCAGGGGCTAAAATCTAGAACCGCCGGTAGCGGTGCGCACCGGCCCACTTAAAGCACTGGTACTGCTGATCCGGTGTATTTATCAGAGCTTGGGCACCTTGCTGAGGCACCGGGTCGGTTTGAAATGTGTTCATGTTAAGTTATACTTTCAAACTCTTCAGGTAGTGACCCGTGTCAGCGGCTGGTCATCGGTGTTTTAGCCACGCAGCGACCGTACATGGCTTGGTGGTGTTTTGATTAGTGCTGATACAGGTCGGTGGTGTCATGGCAGGTTCTGCACAACTGAAGCTGTGGGTCGCTTCTTTTTTTTTAATCCTTCCGGAATAGTTCCACAGCCTCACAGTAGTGCTGTGTTCAGCTGAGCCTGAGGCCAATGTAAACAGGGAGCAGTGAGGATGTGATACCTCTTTTCACCGACAGCTCCACTCTCCCTCACATGACATGTAACTAGCACTTGCAAATGCAATTGATGTTAATGTAGAGCCCTGTATAAGCAATATTCAGCTTTTTAGGTTATTGACCCAACTGATTTATAGTGGAATTTAGGTTCTCAGGAAAATCGCTGCTTATCAATTCATTGTTAATCGATCAATAAACAATAAATTGCATCCCTAGTTTTGTTGTAATTGTAACTAATGAGTACAGTGACACATGGCACATGTTTGATCCAAAGGAGGAAATCGATGATATATAATGATAGTTTTGCTAAAATTAATTTCAACATACATTTAAGCACTGTTCTTTTTCTGTAAATTGGTTCTGTGGTGCTATATAACAAAGCATTGAAATGCTCAGGGGGGGTGTGTGTTGCATTTCAAAGATTATTAAACAATGCTCAGTCTTTTGATTGGATTGGATAAATTGAATGTGAGACCCCTTAAAATTAAAATTTAGAAATTATGTACAAATGAAGGCCATATTCATTCATTCATTCATTCATTTGTGTTAGTCTGGTGCCCCCTTATTGCTGCCTATTGGTGAAAATGAATGTCATATGAGTCATGTTAAATGTTATTATTCTAAACCCATAACTGTGCTATAACCGGAAAAAGTGTCTGCATCTATTGCATCTTCTTCGAGTTTTCTTCAAACTGCTGCCCTTGCCGCCATACAAACCTTTTCATAGTAACATGCCAGCTCTAACAGTGATTGGAATCGATTTGGATTAGCACCCTGCATGTTAGGAGAGGTATGAAGTAGAGCCCTGCATGGGACTGTTTTCTTCATCCCGCTCCTGCCCGCTCCCGCTGAATTTCTGACCATTACCGTCTGCACCCGCAACGTGTGTGTTACACTCCCACCCGCTCCCACAATGTGTATGTCCACTCCCACCCGCACCCACAAAACTCTGAGAATTTATGCCTGCACAATAATAGATGCATTGATTTTGTGTCTTCTCCTGTCCTGCAGGACACATCATTTTATAGACTATTATGGGGTTGTTTGTTTCGTTTCCCTGGCCTGCATGTCTTTTGACTCACTGGTCAGGGATAGTGCTTCTATTTCGTTGTTTTCATTTATTAATTTATTTTTTTTTACTTCATTTGTTGACACCATCATCCTGTCGCTCCTATAGTGTTTTTTTTTCGCCGCCCGTTCCCGCCTGCAGCAAAGTTCAAACCACCCACTCCCACGAGATTTGCGTTGGGTCCCACGGGACTCAGCGGGACCCAATCCCAATGCAGCCTTCTAGTATGAGGGAACACAGTACACCAGTACTGACCCCTACAAATACAGTCCGATATAGATATATGGCCCTTTTCCACTAGCCCTTTTTGGCTCAACTCGCCACGGCTCTACTCGTTTCTTTTGCTTTTCCACTAGCACGTAGTACCCGGTACCTGGTACTTTTTTGGTAACACTAAAACTGAGGTTCCAAGCGAGCAAAGGCTATACTAAAACGTGACGACAACCGATTGCCTTCCACTGATTGGCCAGAGCGCCCTCACTGGAAGAGTCAAAAGTGCAACGTCCAACATGAGAATCAAACCCACTAATTTAAAAAAAGCACTGGCAACAGCGACCACTGGGGATTAGGGATGTAACAATATGGAAATTTTGATATCTCGGTTAAAGTGACCAAATTATCACGGTTATCAATATAATTGCAATATTCTTAAATGCAACAAAGCTTATTTATCAGGAGACATGCCTTCAGTGCAACTTTAAATTAACACTTAAACTACCCTTAAAACATCACAATAAAATATTAAAAATACAATTTCTTGAGCTAAAGATGCAGACAGCCCTTAATGTGGACCCACGTTCTTGACATTATCAGCAACCATAATCACCGTATGTCCTTTGAAGTGTTCATCTTGATCAGCGATCATACTAAATGAAGATGTTTACATTACATCACGTTGCCTTACATTGTGTTGGCTCCGCTCAGTGGACCTGAATCGACCGGGTGCTTATGGTGTGGAGCTGTTAGTGTGTGAGCTCAGCTTTATAGTGGATGCAACTTGAAATGGTCCCACACCTTTGACATGGTCTCGCTCTCCTTTTTTTCTGTCTTTCCTCAGCTTTGCGGAGTATGCGCTGTATACGCAGTGTGAACTACAGTAATTAAACGAAGCTTCAATTTAAAAGGAAAAAAAAACGCTACTAAGTGTCTCGAAACAAAATGGAAACTGCTGCCCGATTAATTTACACACAGATGGTAAGTACTACTGTGTAAAACTTTTACTGAGGTTAACCATAATACCGGTAATCATTACATCCCTACTAGGGATGCAACAAAATTCAAGGTTTTATTAAACCCTTCAATATGCCCTGTTCGGTTCAATACACAACGGCAACCAACTAGATGCAATTAGAGATACTTGGGAGCGGCGGCAGTAGAGAGAGCAGTGTTTTTTTTCTCCTGCACTGTCAGGTCTTGTGTCATGCACTGGTCATGCTGCCTTCAGAGCCAACCAATCAGAATGTCCCTGAAGTTCTCATGAGCTAATCAGTTTCACAAGCAAATGCTGGATAACAGAGTGGCAAGCAAAGCCGGGGAGTAAACATGATCGATGGTGAGAGAACGGGACTCAGAAAAAAGAACATATGAAAAAGCACCATCTTCTTACATGTCCATGGTGTGGGAACACTTTACATAGTATACGTGTTGGTAAAATGAACAATTTTGTTGTTATTGTTGTGCGTGATGTAGAGCTGCTGCTTCAAGGACAGGAGCAGAGTTTTTTATTGCCTGTGTATTTGGCTGGGGTGGTGTGTCTACATGTTCCCACACCACACACAAGCACAACTTTTTTTTTTTCATCATCCGATCCGAGCGGACAACTTGCGTGCCGATGTGGAGATCACGGATCAACTGTGACCGTGGCACCACTGCTGTTGTTGTTTACATTTTATATTTCCTATTCAGAAGCCTAGGCAAGTAGTGCCCTGGATTTTGAGCTCTTGTTCAGTTATTTATGTTGTATTATGTTTTATATGGTTAGGTAATTTTAATAATAAATTCGTGGGTTGACTACATCTGTGTTAGATTATATTTACATGCAATATTGCCTTTGCTAGTGTGACTACTTCTACCCTGTTGATTTAAAATAGAAAAGGCAAAAAACCTACTGGATGCTAGAGCAACTTTAATATTAAGATATTGAGACTGTACCCTTACCGTAACCCTAAATCCATGATATATACTGAACTGTGGGAAAGCTGTATCATTGCATCCCTAGCGACCACAGAGCTGTCCTGAGACTGTTGTTTTTCTTTCACGTGAGTGAAATGACTGCTGTGTGGAAAACCACGCTGTGGTCTGTAATCAAAGCGCAGATTAGTGAGTTTGGAGCTGGCGAGAAGACTGAACAAGAGAGCAAGACAATGTGACCGTAGCCATACCGACCCAGCCCATGTTTAGGAGGAACTATGAAGTACTCAGCTGTAATGGGAAAGGACCTAAACCAAGCCAAGCCGAGTAGAGCGGGAACTGTGTAGTGTTAAAGCGGCATTATATGCACACTTAATGTAAAATATATTCAGTGTGGTATCTTCCAGCTGAAACAGCACTTTGCGTTGACACTACATTTTTCTCAAGTGAGGGACTACTGTATCTATACACACAAGTGCAGCCTCAGTGTGAACTGCATTATGCCACACATAAGGACAGCAAAGTAAATGAAGAAGAGCAAAACTTCACTTTGATGGGAAAAAAGAACCATGAACACATTCTAAATTAAGAGTATATTCATATAGATTAATTACCGAATTATTTCAGCGGGCATCTTATTGTTGTTTTTTCTCTTGGTACACAGGAGGTAACATACTGTCTGACCAGGTAAAGGGTGATTTGAAACTGTGTCACTCAAGTTGCATTAGTCTGAAGCCCCAAAATGGATGACCTAGCCAAGGGTTTAAGCACTGTCAATTCACTGCAACATTCCTGAGTCAAGTCTGGGTTCCTGTAATCTCTGTACTGTCGTAGATGGTGAATAAAATGCCCCCAAAATAACTGATTAAAAGCAGTCCTAAATAGTGTAAATAGTGTGTGGGGTAGTACTAAGTACAAGCGCTATTGAATTTGCACGGTTGCAGAGCAGTTTCTCTTCTGCTTTTGGAAATGCCTCAGTATCACTTTGGGGCAGGTCTACTAAAAGTGATTAATTTTTGGTTGTCAAAGTAGACCTCTGTCCTCCAGATGAAATATTTTGTTTCAATGTCTTGCTCTTTGTCATGCTTACTTTACTTTGGCAGAAGTTCCAGGGAGTTAATCTTGGAATCCAGTCCAATGTCAGTATCTGTATTTTGATTTGTCCTGCTTATAGGTGTTGATTGTGGTGAGAAACTCCTCTACTTGAGGTGCCTTTTAACATTTTGGCAGTTGAGTCCAGGTCACTGGGAGTTCAGAAGAAGTTATTACACAGCAGTCATCATAATCTGAGCTTTCATTACTCAGCAGATGACTTTTTTTCTGCTGGCCAAATTCCTCTGCGTGTCGAGGGTTTCTGGACACTGTTGTACATAAAGTCAGCCTCTATTAGTGATTGTGATGAAGTGCGAGAAGCTTAAATAACATCATTAAAGCCAACAAGGAAATAAGTCAAACATCATTCTACCTGATTTTGTTTGGTTGACAGTATACAGTCTTCTATTCTAATGTTCCAAATATGTGGTCCAGTTTTTCATACCTGTGATGTTCAATACAATGAAATCACAATGTCTTTTGATCTGGACTCATCAGATTGTGATAGAATACTAAAAGTCTTTATACTGATTTGGCCATGTGATATGAGGAACAGATCATGGGCATAATGTGTGAAATGTGGTAGCCATGCAGTTACACAAGTTAATGTTTGGTCTCTTTTAGGGATGTTTGATACCACTTTTTTCCAGACTGAGTACGAGCACTCACTCTTGAGTACTCACCAATACCGAGCACCGATACTGATACCACTAGTACTTTTGTATTTCTACACACACACACACACGTATATATATATATATATATATATATACACTTAAGCCCAAAATTATTCATACCCCTGTCAAATACAAGGGATTTCTTCACTTTTTCACTCACAAATTACTGTTTCACCTCAGTTTTAACTTAAATGGGACACAAAAGAAAGTCTGAAGCCATAACCGATTTGTGTTTAGATAGAATGTGTAAATAAACATCTTTAACAGGGTGAAAACAAAAAATCACACTGTCCAAAATTATTCATACCCTGTCTCAATAATCAATAATAATTTTTTATTACAGCCTCCAAACGATTTTTATAATTGCTCACAAGCTTCTTGCAAGTATCAGCAGGAATTCTGGACCATTCCTCCTTTGCAAATGTTTCCAGATCTTTGAGGTTAGAAGATTTCCGTGCTGTCACCCATTTCTTGAGCTCCATCCATAGGTTTTCGGTGGAGTTTAAATCAGGACTCTGACTTGGCCACTTCATAACGTTAATATCATTGTCCTGGAACTATTTCTTCACCGCCTTGGCTGTATGCTTCGGATCATTGTCCTGCTGATAGGTCTAGTACTCCCCCAGGTTCAGGTTCTCTGCTGCCTGCTTGAGATTTTCTTCAAGAATCTTGATGTACTGCTCTTTGGTTTAAAGGCTTCACCCTTCTTTTGCCAGATGAAAGCCACATCTCTGTGGCCAAAAAGCTCAATTTTTGTTTCATCTTACCACAGAACAGATGACCAGAAGCTTTCATCTTTCTTTAAGTAGGTCTTTGCAAAGCTCAGATGAGCTTTTACATGCTTTGGTTGAAGCAGGGGGGTCTTTTTTGGTCGATGTCCATAGAGGCCATTTTGGTGCAGTATCCGCTTCAGTGTCTGCCTTGATAGAGTCACACCACTTGAACTCAGTTCCTTCAGGACAGCCTTGGTAGTAGTCCTTAGATTGTTTTCAACATCCCGGTTGATCTTTCTGGCAAGCCAAGGTGACACTATTGACTTCCGGCCACGTCCTTTGAGGTTTTTGACCGTGTGAAATTTTTGGTACTTTTGGATGATGCTTTGCACCGTTGCTACTGGCACCTGAAATTGTTTGGCAATTTTTTTGTACCCTTTCCCTTCCTTTTTGGCATTTACTATGCGTGTTCTCAAGTCCTCACTGAGCTCTTCGGTCTTTGCCATGGCAAGTCTTGTGTTGACTCGAAAATGACTGAAATGTCACAAGCAAGTCGACTTTTATAGTCTGAAAACTGGTTAAACAAAACAAAAACAAAATACAACAACTCAGCAACATTGAGAACAATATTAAACACTTTAACCCCAGAGATGACGGTTTGTTTGAATATCCTGTAGCTATTGGTCTTTGTATCACTGGGGTATGAATAATTTTGGGCTTAAGTGTATATATATATATATATATATATGTATGTATACATATATATATATATATATGTGTGTGTGTAGGTATGTATGTCTCTATGTATATATATATATATATGCATATATATATACACACATGAGGGAGGGCGATAAGAAAATTTCATGTCATGACTATTGTGGCCAAAATAGTCACGATTAATGATATTATCGCGATAATAATGGAAATAGCCATTGCCGTAATCTTTTTGATTGGGGCAAGCACGGAATATAGCTAGTATGCCTAATACACATAAGTGAAAACATGCTAAGCTATCGGCCACCACAGTGTTAAGGAAATGCAATTTTTGGATACCTAGAACCTGCTTATAAACTGCAGTGGACGACTTTATCAGATTATTGTACAAAAAAAGAGTTGCCAGGTTTGATAGCCTAATGTACGTATTTAGCTCGTCACTAACGTTATAATTAGGGTCGGCGGCATTGCTGGCGATGCTGGGGGTATAGTCCTACTTTTTCGTGTTTATTTCTGGAGCGGAAAATGAGAGCGACGTAATTCTTTTTTTTAATAAAAGTGGGACACTTCAGCCTTAACATCGATCCCATCTTTGTGTTTGTAGCTTACCTGGATCCCGAGCAGTCAAGCTGGTAAAATCAGGTGTGTCCAATAGGGACCTGTGTGCTGTCACATGATGGGCTAAGATCCAATGGGAAAGCTGTGAGCGGTCACATGATCGGCCAAGGTTGCTCTGTTGCCATGTATGATCACTACTATCAGGAAATCTCCCCTAAATCTCCCATGAATCCTAATAATGTATAAATTACCATTGATGCATTTTATGCAAGTTGAGTCTCTCTCACTATTGTCAGTTGTCCAGCGACTCTCATCTTGACATGTTGCTACTGTCAGACATTTAGCTAACGTGAGCTAATGTTAGCCAGTGATATTTCATCTTGGAATTGTCTGAGCTCACAATGCACAGGGTTTCATGTGTTGAGCCAGGCGGAGGAAACTGAGACTGAGATGCAAGCGAAGTAAAGAAAGCACATTTTACCTTGAGTTCCGCATAGACAGAGGGGTGTTTATCACTGAGGTGAGTTTTTAAATTGGAAGTGTTTGCCATAGGGGCAGATGTATGTGTGTTTGTGTTTGTGCATGTGTGTGTGTCTGTGTCTGTGTGTGTATATATTTACACAATGATGGATAATTATGAACAGACTTTTTATTCTTTGTGAACAAAAGCAGTACATTCAATCTGCAATAGAGTTTTTGTATTTGCTGTGTTTCCTCTAGGATTTCTTTAAGCAGCATTGGCAGGTCCGACCACACAGAGAGAGAGCAAGAGAGAGCATGCGAGAGAGAGAGAGAGAGCAAGTGAGCGTGCAAGAGAAAGAGAGAGAGAGATAGAGAGAGCGAGTGAGCTTGCGAGAGAAAGAGAGAGATGTCTGATAGTATGACTTACAATGTGGGTTGCACCATCATGGTCGTGTGTGTTTATCAATGTGAGCGGGGAGAGGAGGAGATTATAAACACACATGGTGGTGTTAAACTTTTGGGCAATAATAACCTCATCGGCGTTGTTTATTGATACGCCGAACACGGGCCAGTGGGTTGAGACAGTTTAGGAGGTTTATTATTTAGTGTACAAAGTAATGGTAACCACTGCCCCACCCCATTCTAAAGCGGTGGTAATAATTAAGGAGCCGCCGGCTCTGCGTTAATGTACATAGCTGCCTTTAATGAGTACCGATACTTTGAAATAAGGCCAGTATCGGCCCGATGCCGATACCTGTTATCGGTACTCGCCCATCCCGAGTCGCTTTATTTGAGAAATAAAGTGTTCGATAGTGGATGTATTTGGCTTGTTAAATGTCTAATTTTCCCTAAGCATATTTTTGTTGCATGCATTCCTTGTTTCTATTACTAGAGAGTTTTTCTTGTATGCTCAGCAGGATGTCCAACCACACACATGCTATTAAATAAAGCAATAAGTTGCAAAAATATTATAATGTTATGTTACTGGATAATATAGACCAATGAAAAATATATAATTATTTTAATTTAATTTTTAATAATTGTCAGAATCCACAGCAAATTGTAGAAAGTCAGGTCTTAGCACTATGTCAGATTTCATTACTTCCATCAAACTTGATGAAAACAAGCTAGTTCAGTACTTTTTGTGTAAATCTGTCAACAAACAAACATCAAGCCACTGACAGACAGAAGTGATGAGGCAAAAATACAAGTTCTGGCTGGAAGCAAATCCCAGTGTGTCTCTCCAGCGTTAAAGATGGCACCAAAACAGTTGTTTCAGCACTATCACCAGAGCTGAGCTGAGTAAACAACTACACAAAAAGTAAAACAGGATATAAACCACAAAGATGTAAAAGCACATTCCATCTATACCTAAGTGATTTTCTTGGCCTTGTAGATTACTGCTATTAATAGGGTTATTGTGATTGTGAAAACAAATATTAGGTGTAACTCAGGGTCAAATATTTATTATTCAATGTTTACACCAAACTGTCAGCAGTCTCTGAAAAACAAGATTACTAAGAAAGTAAGTAAATAAAGCAGGTTAAGTAAATAATTAAATGAATGAAATAAATATCGTGGTGGCACAGTGACTCAGTGGCTAGCACTCTGATTGGGGTTGATTCCAGGTCCAGGGGCCTTTCTGTGTGGAATGTGCATGTTCTCCCTGTGTCTGCTCTCTGTGGGTTTTCTCCAGGTTGTGCAGCTTTCTCCCACAGTCTAAAGACACACACACTAGGTTGATTGGTGTTTCTAAGGCCCCATTGTGTACCCTTAATCACACTTACACGCTTGGGCACTTCGTGCGTTCATGTTGTTAGATCCCCAATAATTAGCCCCTCACCAAGGCTTATTACTGGACCAGCTCTCCGTTTAAAGGGTATATTCTCTAGTTCTAACAGGGTCTCACCTGAGTAGAAATTCTGTGTTTAAGCAGGTGACGAGGAAACTCGCCTAGCTTCTCACTGCCTTCATCCGGACGTCTATCCTGCCTCCCCAAGCCACTACTCCTGGTAGAGCAGCCCTGCCACCCAGGAACACTCACCTGACATGGCCGTTAATGGCAGCTTTCCTCTTATGATCTGGGCCCTTGTTATTGGCTAGGTTGAATTTAAGGGTTTGGAAAATAACCCTAGGGACCTGTTTAAATCTCTTAAATGGACACAAAAGTAGATAAACCTTCCAGAACCTTAAGAATATTGTGCACGGGGCGCCATGTGGCATAGTTGGTAGAGCAGGCGCCCATATGCAGAGACTATAGTCCTCACTGCAGTCAACCCCGGTTCGAATCCCTCATCAGGCAGCCCTTTACTGCATGTCATTCCCCCTCTCTCTACCTCCCCAGTTCCTGTCTCTCTCATACTGTGCTATCAAATAAAGGCAAAAAAGCCCAAAAAATATATACTTAAAAAAAAAGAAAATGTTGTGCACACCAATGCTTAGCTTTTTACTATCATGGACAGCTTCTCAGTGTGAAGGGGTAACTCCCCTGATCGTTTTCCAATTTGACTTTAACCCTTAGTAATCTAGTAGGTCCAAGATTGGGGATTATTGTGTCCCAACCCGCTAGTGTAACCAATATCTTGCAAACCTCACTCTCACTTCTGCCTGTGTCTGTGTTAAGAGGAAGTGCACTTCCATCTAAGTTAACTGCCACTCCTAGACACAGAACCCTGGCAAAGAATCTGAACTCTCTTCCCAGGAAGCAGGTATTACCTACTCCTAGTAGAGGTCTCTTCTAAGGACTCACAGGTACACCCCAACCTATAGACCACAGACTCAATTACAGGGAATGAGGATAAAACTACTTCTAGTCTTTGATTGTACAGTACTTTATTGCAGGAATTTAGCAATGGCAAAGTAGCATCAGAGCATATGAATTCAATTAAAACACATAAATCAGTCTATCAATTTAACCCTGACTCTAATGAATAATAACCTTATTTACCATTTTTGGGTGGGATACAGGCTTTGGCTGGCCAGTCACAAACATCCTGAGCTCCTTCTGCCGGGGATTGATCGAGCTGCGTGGCTTTGTGCCTCTTGGCCCTGGTCTTAGTGGGCCTCAGGGTTGCCTTAGGGCTTTCTCTTCACCAGGCTGAGAACCTCAAAGAGGAAAAACCAGCCCTGGACTTAGAAACCCAATCTTCACCAGGCTGAATCACTCAGGAGGGGAAGTTCAGCTCTGGACTTAGAGTGCTTCTCTTCACCAGGCCGAGCAAACCTCAAAAGAGCAGATCCAGTTCCGGACTTAGAGCAGTGATCTTCACCAGGCACAGCCGACCCCAGTGGCAGGGAGAGTGTGGATCCCCAAGATCCAATCACTGGTAGCAAGTATTTTTGGTTGGATTCTGCTACCAATGCTTGGGGTCCTCGTAGGCCGACAGTCTTGTCTCACGACGTTTCTTCTGTCCGGTCCTAATCACACTCCCCTGTCAACTAACTTTTTCTTTGCCTACATCAGTCAACACCCTTTTTGTTGCATAGGTCGATTTCTCCATCCCCCCTGCCGTGATCCACCCCCTCCTTCCTCTTGTAGGGAGTTAGGTACTTTCCTCTCCACCTCCCCGTGACCTGATCCCCCTTTAGAGGGCCAGGTGCTGTCACCATCAGTTCCTGAGGCCTTCTCCGCCTTGGCCTGCCTCAGCCTGTTCCCCATCTCAGCTTACATTTACCTTTATATACCTTGACCGTCGCTCTACCACTCTCTTTATTAGTTCAAAAGGTTACAGACAGCATTTTCACCATATCCCGGCTTTCAAAACAAACTTCACAATATCCCACGTGTCAACACAAACTTCACAGTAGCCAAAATCACATATGACTCTCTCACCCTAACTTTACCACTCACTAAATGACTATCTTTCCCTAATCTTGCCATTGGTTACAGCATAAATCACACATTTAAGCACATATTTATTATAATACCCCAAGCTGCTCCTTCTTCTCTTGGAGGCCAAACCCCAGAACCTTAACCTTATTTGACAATGTGCTTAGTGTAAGTGCGCAAGTGTGTCCCATTTCTCCAATGACCAAAAGTGCAGTGCGCTCGATTTGCTCTTTACCCACACTTATGTTAAGACCACATCGGATTGGTATTTGGCCAAGTATAAATCTCACGATGCACCAGCTGGTGAAGTCTGCCGTCACCGGGAGCCACAAGCCATGTTTGGAAAATGCCACTGAATAAATTTCATTAAAATAAATGTGACTTTCTATCACAGAACTATGACTTTTTAATCTCATATTTTATAATCGTTGAACTCATATTCTTCAATTTCAGTTTTGGTGTCTTTAATCAGGCTACATTTACTTTCACATCTCATCATCTTGACCTTTTATCACATAATTATGTCTTTTCTCTGTTGACTTTATTATGTGAATATTTTTCATCAAGATCTGTTTAATTCTGTGTATTTTTTTTGCTCATGGAGTTGGACTTCCATGTTTATGATCTTCTGCATAGAGACACTTTTGGAACAGATGAGACTGTGGTCCAGCAGTAGACTGTTGCTGTGCACTGTTGCTTCTGTCATGATGGAGTTCTTCAAAGCTCGCTGGCTTAGGTAGGTGCTAGCTCATCATATAATTTAACTAATTCTCACTCTTAAAATTCTAACTTTCAATAGATTTTGCAAATTATGAACATTGTATACATGAATTGCTTTTCCCTGCACGCTTGGCCGCTTAATACGTGCTTGCACACTATATGCAAATGTATGTTCCATGAAGCAAAACTTCACCAAAGTATGTGCAAACCAAGTGCACTCAGCCAAGTGTGGAGAAATGGGACGGGGCCTGCGTGTGTGTTAGCCTGGGTGAACCCTGCCCTCATCCTATGTCAGCTGGGACAGGCTCCAGCCCCATTGCATCCCCACACACCTCCACAAGTGGTATAGACCATGGATGAGTGGACAGGACTATTATTTGGATGTAGATCTCAGTGGAATGGAGCTCTGTATCCAAATACATAATCACATCACCTGCTGCTAGTAATGGTAGTGAGATGAAGAACCAAGTATAGCTTATAGCTAAAGGAGGGTGACAGTATTTACCCCAAGTGAATTTCTGACTTTGAAAAACAATAAGCTCACTCGCCAAACTTGATTTGAAATTTGTCTATGTTGCAGAATACTATTACCAGAAGTAGACAATAACATTTTGGTTTTTCAAATTTTTTGACTAACAACTCATTTACATGAGCATGTGGCTAATTTAGAAGAGGGAGATATACTCAGGCCTCTGCTACCAAGGGAAAGTGGAACAGGCGGAAGTATAACCTACCACAAATTCACAATTAGACGCAGTAGTCACTGTTACAACAGGTGTTGACTTACTTGCTACTTACCTAATCCTGGGTTGGGTGGGCATTGTGAGCTTCACACACATCAAATCACCTTGGCACATCCCATGACTTTCACAGGTTATAAGGAGACCAGTGTGTTGTGTGATGGAGGTAGCACAGCATCCATTGCTCTCTGTTCAACAGTAGGGGTCAGAGTGACAGGAATTTGCTGAAATTGATATTGAAAGGCTGAAAAAACAGAAAAGAATATTAGCTTGGGCATGAAAATTTTTTTGTGAGCAAAAGAAAAGATAATCATATTAATTTTAAGACAATACAATTTATTAAGCCATTTTTGGTTTGGGTCAGATTTTTTTCTTTCCACAACTGCTCTCATACAAAAATGAGGAAAGACTAGTAGGTCATATTTTTGACTTTTCTGTAAGGTTTTCTGTAATACAGTGTAAGACCTGCCACCAGCTTTGATGAGTGCACCTAAAATGGGCTATGAATATGAATGACAATTTCATTTTGTTGCATAGTAAAATATCAGCATACACCAGTGTTGTCATCTGTCGAAAAATGCCTTAAGCACCCGGTCAGTGAGATGCCTGGCTTACAACAGGAAGGCTTAAAAACAGGAAATGCTTGGTCTCAATTACTCAGATGTTGGAGCCATACAACAAAATGACAGCTTAATAAAAGCCATAAGCTGACACAGCTGAAGCAGTTCCTAGCAGTTTCCACCCAATGTACTGAATTATTTGGTGAATTTTCCTCAGTAAACAACCCAAAGTATTGCACACTTTTTTTAAATTTATTGTGTCATTTTTCGACTGCTGAGATACATTGAGGATTCTGTACTTACATCACAGTTGTAAACATGGCAAGTATAATACATTTTTGCAACAACTTCTCAGGGTGTTGTTACATTACTACAGACAAGTGACAGTGATTTGACTGGGTTCTTTGTTCCACCTGTTTGGAAAATTAAAAAAAAAAGATAAATATTACAAGAAACATAAATAATCCACACATTAATACTCAGTGACATGTACAAAGCTGTGTTTAACATTCATTTTCATTCACTATTTTATTATCCCCTCAGCTGCCAGAGTAGCTGAGGGGACATAAAAAAAAAAAAAAAAAAAAAAAAAAAAAAAATTTTTAAACCTGGCTTAATTATGTTGGCACTTTTAGAAAAAGACCAAAGAACATGATGTTCAGAGCTGATGAGAGCTCTCAATGAATAATATTCATTCTCAGCCCACAACAACATTCATTTAATTTTGCAGGTCAAAGCACTCTATGCTATGTTATTGTGCATTAAAATGCTTTGGGTATAGAAAGAGTAAACATCAGTTTATCCAATTGCTTTAGTGCTCTTTTTTCCCTCTGAGTGCAGAGGGAGATCTCTGAACAAATGGAAGCAAAGTTCAGAGACCCAGATGCTTGTTCAAACTGAGTTAAATGGGGTTGTGTGTAAAATCCACTCTGCTCCTGCAGATGTATTGTCTCCCCCTTGCTTGACAACCCATGTTTTCTATCAAGAGTAAATTGTATCTGTTTGCCCTTTAATGCATTAAATGGACTAAGATAAAACAGTAAACTGGGGTCAAGATTTTGAGGGCACAAATGCATGGGACATTCCATTTAGCAAAGAAAAAGTGCAGGCAAGGGTCTCATGGGAGAGGAGGGTGCAGGAATGCCCACCCTTTGGGTTAAGTGACAGAATCCACCCACTATATGTTTTAATCCTGTGACTAATAACATTGTGTGATTCGTGACTGTTTTATATATGTGTTTTAAAAAACTCAATTGCTGTGTATATAAAAATAAAAGTTGCTGTAAAGACAATTTGATCCCTTCTATTAGTCACATATCATCAAAACATGCTTATCTTCATGCTGTTTGAGTACATCAGCACAGTTTCTTATTGAGGCTGATCCTTTGGAGGATTGCACAGCTTCTGACTTTACCCTGTAAATGATGATTTTATGATGAGCTGCACACACGGGACTGAAAGAAGAGTCACATATCTGAAAAAGTGTGTTGGTCTGTATTCAGACCAACACACTTTTTCCACACATTAGTACTGTCTGGAAAAAAAATGCAGAGCCATAATTTATTTGACTGTTGACACAAAAATAAATTTGCCATGCAATAAAGTAATTCGTATTCGTATGATTGCATGGCAAATTGACTGCACATGACTGCACTTATGTCAATTTGCATGGTGCTTAATTATAAGGAGTACAAAGCACCATATTTAATGTGATTAGAGATGCACTTCAGAAGTGTTTAAAAGGTTAGCTGACTTGTCAGGTCCCACCTTATGTTAAAAAGTGCTGGTGAAAACACAGCGTAAGTACTATACTGCTAAGCACTAGTGCTGTATCATTTGTGAATGTTTTGTTCAAAGGAACAAATTGTTTGAGTCAATGAATTGAACGGAATCACTTCCTGAACTGATTGGTTCTTTTTTCAGTTCAGTTGAGCTCAGCAGTGAGTATGCAGGCTGACAAGTGGAACTGCGTGTGGTCCGTGAATCACTGAATCACTTGCGAATCTCAAGGCGAAGACCAGGTGGAGACTATCAGACCCTCTCACTGCGAGAGAATGGTACATGTTCAGGGAAGTGTTGAATGTTCTGTCACTCAGTAGTAGTACGTAGTAGTTGTTTCTTTCGCAAACATGTGTCGCTTGCAATGATCTGTGTAGAACATGAATGAACATACTGTTTATTAGTAAGTTCAGTGAACATACTGTCACCCAGGGCTGAGGGGTCATTGAGTAGTATATTCAGTGAATGTACTGATAAATGGTAAGTTCATTGAATGCACTACACAGAAGTTTGTAAGCGACACAATGACATATTTGCGAATGACATGATGAAGTAGTGTTGTAGTGCTGTGTCATTCCCGTACGTGTTGCTCACAAGTGTCTGTGTTGTATGTTCACTGAACGTACTACACAGTAAATGTGAGCCTCAGGCCCGAGTCATGAACTGAATCATGAATCATTTGCTGTGTATCAGTTCAGGGAGTCAGACTGTGCTCTGAGCAGTCAGGGCTCCTGCCAAGCACTGAACAATTCAGTGAATGGATTTTTGAACGACTCTTTTTAATGAACCGATTTTAGTGATGTAGTATCTTCTAAAGCAATGGTTCTCAAATGGGGGTACAGGTACCCCTGGGGGTACTTGAAGGCACTCCAGGGGGTACATGAGATTTTTAAAAACAAGTATACTTATAAAATAGCATGAATTCAAAAATCGTTTAAATATATTATTTATTAAGTATTTCAATGAAATATAAGTGTAAGTTCATAAACTGAATTTTATATTCATTAGGCTATGCAGTTTCATTATCCTAAAAACCCCTTCTCCTCCGCCGAAATCCAAGCCTGTGAGGAAGTTTAACCTGAAGTGGTATCATAATGAGGCCGGTGGAAAAAGAGAATGGCTCAGCTACAACGACGGCATTATAAAACTAGTGTAATGATCTATGCAACACCTGGGTTAATTACTTTCAAAGCAGAGTCCATGGGTTTTCAAGGGCATTTAACATTTGTGTTGGCTGCATACAACTTTTTGTTAGTTGTCAACATAAAAAACCTTGCTCAAACTGGCCCCAGGTGTCAGGGCTTTGTTGTGTGTTGAAAGAATACAGTTCAAGAGGCCACAGAGTCATGCAGAATTTAAGGGTGTCTTCTTTTTCACTTCCTATTCTCTTTGCAGTGCGGTAGAAAAAGATGAAGAGACATCTGTCTGTTATGGAGCCTCTGACCACAATAAGGCTAGTCTCAGTTTCCACCAATTATTAATAAAAGGGCATGAAATATAGACAGTCACAATGGATAAAGATATGGTTTGAGTGTTAACAGGGCTTGAAATTAGCAGTCACCACTCGCCATTTGTGACCCAGATTCCTCTGTGGCGAGACAGCTAAAAAATCTCTCTCGCTACTTGGCGAGCTAAAAAAAATGAGACTCCCAATACTAAATCAAAATCAAAATTGAGATCCCATATACTGTGTAGGGATGGGCATTTCAAGCAAAAGCACTATTAGAGAATCGCTGGGAACTAATCGATTATTTTTCAAATACCCCCAGTCACACACACACACAGTGTTGCTCCTTCTCCGTCGTCATTTGAAATGAGAAGCGGCTCCAGAGGAGCGGTACTGCCAGTCGAAAGTTTAAAATTCCCAACTGAAAAACAAACGTCCGTCATTTAGAGATAACATCGCAGACTGTAATGAGAATCAGTACTGGAGAATATTATAACGTTACCACTTCTCATCACGGCGGTACCATTCAATTAAGTGTTCAGTTAAGTCCTCCTCGCCGAATGAGAGCAAAGTCTCCTCTCGTGGTGTAAAACTATGTCAATATTCTCCGGTACCGCTGAAGGTGAAATGGCGCCCCGGTCTCCTCCGCCGAAATCCAAGCCTGTGAGGAAGTGGTATCATAATGACGCTGGTGGAAAAAGAGAATGGCTCAGCTACAACAACGGCATTATAAAACTAGTGATGTCGAAATACAATAGTGAAGCAACTTGTTGGTTTTGGCTAGTAAAAAATCTGGCTGGCGAGTAACTTTTTTGATGTTTTGAGTTGGCTAGTACGTCAGAAAGTTAATTTCAAACCCTAAGTGTTAGTGCAGGGTAAGGACAAGATGTTAGAGTGATGAGGAACAGGTGTGGGGGGGCATTTGAAGTGAGCAGTTAAAATTGTACAAATTGCTTTGCTCAAAAATGTAAAAATTCTCAGCAACTATTGTCCTCATGAAAAGGTCAAACGGTGTGGCTGCTAGGGGGCGACAAATTTAGCTTATTCACTAAAATATTTCAAACTGCTCTCACGCCCACATTCTTGATCCTAGCAGCTTCAAACTTGGTAAACATGTGTACGTGAGTGAGACGCACAAAAAAGTTGGCCTATGTCATGGTGAAATATCAACAGGAAGTCTGCCATTTTGAATTGAATTTTTTCGTATTTGAAGTCCTACTCCTACAGATTTCGCTTGATTGACTTCAAATTTACTACAGGTCATGTACTCTCCATCCTAATGAAGAGGTTTTAAAAGAATGTCGATAGGTCAAAGGGCGTGGCTGCTAGGGGGTGACAAAATTTGGCGAATTTCGATTTCTCGCTATCAAACTTCGAACGGCTCTCACGTGCAGATACTTGGCCCTAGCAGCTTCAAACTTGCTGGACATGATGAGGGCTTTGCCCTGAACGTCCTGATATATTGACTTCCCACCTTACTCATAGCGCCCCCTGTTGGCAACAGGAAATGTGCAGCTTTTACTCAAACATGTATAAATACTACATAGTTAAGCCCATCAACTCCATTCCACTTCCAGTACATGCAGAACAAGTTGGTGAAGCTACATTATGAATGGCGTGAAGCTACGACCAATGGCGTCCGTGTGGCGGTACAACGACTATCAACCCTTCGTCGTAAAATTACGTTTGGCTTTTTGATGGCTTTAACGAACTCGTACCCACATGAAATTTGACACGCAGGTCAAGACTGACGAGCTCTTTCATTTAATATGCGGCACGCCCATGGGCGGGGCCAAACGCCTCAACAGCGCCACCTTGAAAATTTCAAAAACCCCTCCCCATAGGGCTTTTTTTGGAGTAGGAAGTTCAAACTTGGCACACATGTCTATCTTGTCCAGACGCACAAAAAAGTCTCTTACACCAATGGTCAGAACCAAACAGGAAGTCCGCCATTTTGATTTCATTGGTCATGTTTTGTTGATTTCCACCATTGGTATTTGAACGAACTCCTCCTAGGGATTCCGCCCGAGCGGCTTCATATTGTATGACCATCACCTCAACACCTTTGTGATCAAAAGTTATTAAAAGCTTTTCTCTATCTCAAGGGGCGTGGCTGTAATTGCGATTATTCAACAACAAAATGTTTGGTGTTTGTTCATGCCTTTAATACACTCATAGCTTCATGAAAATTGGCACACAGATGAGGAATGGCAAGTACTCCCGGTGATAGAAATCTGGTACATGGGCAGGGCAGAATGCCTCAACAGCGCCACCTTGAAATTTTCAAAAACCCCTCCCCATAGGGTTTTTTTGGAGTAGCAACATGAAAATTGGTACACGTGTGTAATGTGTCTAGACGCACAAAAAAGTCTCTGGCACCAATGGTCAGAACCAAACAGGAAGTCCGCCATTTTGATTTTAATGGTCTACTTTTTTTGGCCATTTCATCATGTTTGAAACGTGAATAACTTTGCATGTGTTTCACCTATGAGCATGAAAATCGGTAGGCTGATAGAACTCATCAAGACGCACAAAAAAGGTAGGAGGTTCGAAGCTGTAAAGTCAACAGGAAGTCCACCATTTGACCTCAAAGGTCAAGTTTTGGTGATTTTCCGCCGTTTTGACTTAAATGCTCTACTTTTTTTGGCCATTTCATCATGTTTGAAACGTGAATAACTTTGCGTGTGTTTCACCTACGAGCATGAAAATTGGTGGGCTGACAGAACTCATCAAGACACACAAAAAAGGTTGGGGGTCCAAGCTCTAAAGTCAACAGGAAGTCCACAATTTGATCTCAAAGGTCAAGTTTTGGTGATTTTCCGCCGTTTTGACTTCAATGCTCTACTTTTTTGGCCATTTCATCATGTTTGAAACGTGAATAACTTTGCGTGTGTTTCACCTACGAGCATGAAAATCGGTAGGCTGATAGAACTCATCAAGACGCACAAAAAAGGTGGGGGGTCCAAAGCTCTAAAGTCAACAGGAAGTCCGCCATTTGACCTCAAAGGTTAAGTTTTGGTGATTTCTACACAACATACTTAAACAAAATTCTCCTAGGGATTTCATTGGATCGACTTCATACTTCATGAACATCATCTCAAGAAATTTGTGATCAAACGTTATTAAAAGCTTTGCTCTATGTTAAGGGGCGTGGCCGCTATGGCGCCGCCATTTCTCATGCATCGCCATGGAACATCAAGTCCTTCTAACTCCATCATGCATTGTCCCGTTGGCTTCAAATTTCACATGTGTGATGAAGGTCTGCCCCCCAATGCACTTGACCAGCTCTGGCAACGCTCGGAGCGCCACCCGGTGGATGAGCCGAACATTGCGTTTTTTCCTCTTTCTCCATGTTTCTCCTCTCTTCCCACTTCGGTCCGCAGGGGCCTCCCCGAGCCGCAGGGGCATCCCCGAGCCGCAGGGGCCCGCGGTCGCATGTGGCGAGGGCCCGTTCACAGCCGCTTGCAGCTTTAATTACTATTTATTTCCAGAGGCTTTAAGTTCCTACTGATTTATATCGTTTTCTCCTCACATCTGTTGAGATTAACATTATTGAGTGCTTTTACATGCACACTAATGAAATGATTATTAGGAATAATCCATTAATGCTAATAATACGTTTGATATATTTACATGCTCTTCAATAATCCGTTTACTGAAAGAACCTTGTTTACATGATTCTGTTAGTTATCAGAATTCTTTCCTTAGAACCTCAGGTCTTCTGTTGTTTTCAACTCCAATGGTGGAAGGAAACGGTGAAAAGCTTTCATACACTGAGTGGGAGAGAGTTGTGTTGAAAGAGTTCTGTGATACTGAATGGTGCAGTGATCGTTTGTAAAGCTGTCAGAAGGAATGAGGTTGGTCGTGAACCTGCCCTAGTACAGTATGTCCTGCATTGCCTTTAGAAATGCAGATCACTATAGCACTCTACACAGAGCCACACTCTGTCACCTCTGCCCTGCTTCATCTTTGTGGCTATGCTACCCTGAGACTCACTCTCACAGTCTCTACGATGATGTAGTAATAGAACTAAATTAACCTGATAAAGCTGTATGCATGCACTGGGAAAACAGATTACTGTCCGAAAACGTAGGTGTGTAAAACCATTTTCTCATAAACCAATAACTGCCTTAATCTGTTAACAGTTACCGGATTATGCCATTTACATGAGCACTTAAATATGATGGTTTTATTAGGGTACATATAAACACACTCATTGTGTTTGCTAGCTTCATTTGTGTTGTTTTGAATTGCATCCATATGAAGTTATACTTTAAAACTTTTCAGTCAGTGATCCATGTTGGCAGCTATTTGACTTGTTTGACAGATTGTATCCACCTTATTCCTAGCCCCCATGAGGCCTTGTGTGCATGGCTTGTGGGCATGACTTCCAGTGTGAACTGGACCTGGCATTTGTTTGCATGCTAACAGTATGCACTAATCCACTTCCTTCTAGTGTTAGAGACATAAAAAATGTGGGAACACCTGTTGCAGCTCAAACTAGACAATATCATAATACTGCTGCCTACTAATATTGAGGGGTGGGAGGATGACCTGGAAAAATGGCCAAAGATAGCTTACAGTAGCATATTTAGCTACTGTAATAAGTTGTATTTGGAAGCGACTCCCCCCCTGCAGACACACCTGCCCACCCAACAGGAAAATCCATTATTAAGCCTAATGTTTATTTTAATCTTAAGGACCTGTAACATACGTCTAGCGTTGCTGTTGTTTCATTACATTCATTACAATGCATTTCTCTTCTCCTCTGTGACGGGCAGCGCTCCCCCTCGCTCCTCTCTCACAACACACACATGCACCCAGTGAGGCCTCTCTCCCACAGCCCCAGCCACTTCCTGATCTCCTGCCCTGACCTGTTGGTCTGACTAGTCCCATACAGTTAGAGCCATCCGAAGCACCCAGTAAGAAGCTGCAGACGGGCCGACCAAACAGCACTGCTCTCTTTCTGCTATCTTCAGTCACGCTGATTTTAAAATACAAGTGCTCACCACCATGGATATAGATGTAGATACAGAATATGTGCTCATTACATTATTTAAAATGCCACCTACATGCAGTATTTAAAATGATGAACTTGTAATGTAATCTACAGTGCATTGTGCATTTTTCTTTATATGATTGCACATGTTGACTGTAGTGAACTTAAAGTCACATTAGCTGTCATATTCTAGATGAAAACCGGTTAGAAGGTGCCTTCATGACTGCAGTGGTACATCACTCCAAAAACCACAAATTACACATCATGTAAAGTTTTTGATTTTTTTGGCACTGTCTTTGGCAGTAAATTAGGGCTGGACGATGGCAAAAATCATGATCATGATTATTTTTGGTTACCCCCCACCAAGGGGTAAGGTTAAGGGTAGAGAATTGGGATTGGGCCCTTGTCTTTGTCTCCTCGGCCACACTTAAACATTCCCCCCTTATCATAGCCAAGGACTCTTACTAACCTCACAGCTGATCAGGACAGCTGGTGCTGAGACAAGAATGTGAAGTAAACATCCACCACATGGTTGCTTCCAAGCATAAGGCTCCTTTACATTTTATTGTAGTTTCTTAATGTTCGAAGAGTGGATGAATACCACACCTGGTAAACTTGGTATGTATGCTGTGATTTGCAGCATGTGGACAGGTTCTTGAACATATATGTGTTTGGAATAAGGTCACTGGCCTGTGCCCTTTTGGGGAAACTAGTACTGTGATGCTGAAAGCCTGAAAGCAACAAATTCATAATTAATAGATCTTGGGCAGACAGCTGGACAGATCTTCTCAGTAGACCACAGGCTGCTGTTTGATGTTATGCCCCCTGCCTCATAGTCACTATGAGGCAGGAAACAAATTAGGAACACTTTATTCAAAGCTGTGGATTGTGATATTGTACAGTATACTCACTATGTCATTGCCATATGCTGTCATAGTGTATTAGTCATGTCACTGTCATGTCGTATTAGTGATTAATCTAGCAATTGATTCATGTATTAATTTGTTAATAACAGTCCAAAACCAAATGATAGTTAGCTTGCTGTAATATATTGTAATAATTGTAATAGGTAAGCCCTAAACATTATTTACGGTGCTGCTGTAGCTTCTATTATTTGTGCACATTGTGAATTACATGTAACATTTTGCCATTGTTCATGTGCATTTCTGGATTGAAACTGATGATACAGTAGTAAACTGGCTGCTTACATTAGATGTTACTTTGCTCTTCCATTGAAATATTCCCACAGAATGTTCAGTATACATGTATTTCTCGTAAGGCTGTAGTTGTTACTGCCAATAGTTAAGGGATTAACTTGTCAGTTAGATTGATGATGGGGTTTACCCTGACCACAACTCAGATCCTATTGATTAAGTCCCAATGAATAAAATGTGCTGAGAAAAGAGGATTAGACCACATTTCAATAGCAGTAGTTCTTTCCAACTGTCTCTCTGCCTGTCAGCTCTTTGTAGGCAGCTGTGGGATCCTGGGAATCTTGCTGAGGCTGGAAAGGCACAATGATTCAGGCCAATTTGATTGGTAGTTTCCAGAAGGAAACTTCATGAATTAGAAAGATATGGCCCGATTATCACATAAATTGTCCTGTTAAATTAATTTTACTTACAATGCAATGTGTATGGGAGAGTTGTGTTTGTGTGTGAGAGAGTAGGAGAGTCAGAAAGTGAGATCTAGCCAAGGTAACTCACTCTCCATTACCTATATCAACAGTGCAGATAATGCTAGTGTGGTTTTTTATTACCATCATCAGTTTTATTGGTCTTGTTAATACTACGTTTTTTTCCTCAGGCGCTCTAATGCAGAAGAAATGAGTGGATCAATCACAGCTAGATTGGCTCCTGGAGGAGAGATAACTTGCATGAGGAAGAAGGAGAGACAGGCAGAGTGAGCAGCAGAAAGAGATAAAAAGCCGAGAAGAAAAAGAAGAAAGATGATATGAAAGAATGACCAAAATAATTGAACAAACAACAGGGCAGAATTAAGTTATTAGTCAAGAGGGAGGACCTGAGTGAGAGGGAAGAAAGAAAATGGGTTGGCCTGAGTTGTGTGTCTTCTGTGGGCATAAAAGTGATTTGAATTCTGTGGAAAACAAGGAGTAAGCAGTGGCAAAGAATTGCTGAGGTGGCTGGAGGCATGATGTCTTTGGCTTGTTTGTCTCTACCCATCTGTCCCATTCTTGTAAATATGATATATTAGTAATTAGGGGTGCTCAGATCAGGGTTTTTGTGGCCGATCACTGATCACTGAAATCAGTATCGCTGATACCGATACCGATCACACAGCCTCTATTTGAATTTGAAGCTAGCATTTTATAGTGTAGCATAAATTATTCATTTATTTATTTAAGTTATTCTTGACACTTAAATTAAAGGGATTAGAGAGTATCATGAATTGACAACTCTTTTATTTGCAGTAATATGGAACATTCCACATGGTTGAGACTCAGCTCAAGACTCAGTTTTAAATGTTTTCTTCCTGTGGGGAAACGAATAACATTTTATAAAAAATAAATTAAACAGCTCTGTGTGCACCGCCATGTGCAACATTATACTCTCTCTAGAGCCTGTTGTAATTAGGGATGGGCATTTCAAGCAAAAGCACTACATGTAATCGCCGGGAACTATTCGATTAATTTTTCACTATTCGACCTCCCCTCCTCGCCACACACACACACACACACACACACACACACACACACTGTGTCACTCCTTCTCCTTCATTCCATCATTTGAAATGAGAAGCGGACAATATTGTAATGATACCGCTTCTCATCACGGTGGTACCATTCAATTAAGTGTTCACTTAAGTCCTCCTTGCTGAATGAGAGCAAAGTCTCATCTCGTGGCGTAAAACTACGTCAATATTCTCTGGTACCGCCTCTCATCACAGTTTCACACAGAACTTTCTGATTGTGGTAGGAGTCTTCACATGTTTCTTCTTCTACGACAGTAAAAAGGGAACATTTACATTTTTTCAGACAAGATGAAAGTGTCATAAACGATTTGATTTTTTTTTTACGGAAAGAATCGAATGAAAATCATTGCCCATCCCTAGTTGTAATTGTGTCGTGCGTTTTGCGTCACACAATCGGCTGTTTTGATCAGCCTGATGACAAGTATGATCAATTCCGATACTATGCAAATCAGCTGATGCGGATCGGGTCGCCGATCGATCGGAGCACCCCTATTAGTAATGCCTGGAGAGAAGTTCGTTGCATCTGGGGCAAACCATCACTTGGACTCAAGGATAAATGGCTCAGAATTTGGATGGTTAAAGGTTAAGGCCAGTGTCACTTCAGAAAACGCATATGGTCATTCACTAATGTTCTGTTCTGTTCTCACTTCTTATAGTCAGTTATCATGAAATCCTCTCCAGGTAGTCTCACTGAGATATAGATTTTTCTTTCAGACTCTGATTATTGACCTGTATACAAAAATAGACATATACAATGTACATATTGACAGAGACACAAAAAAAGGCAATAAAAAAACACACACAGACACAGACATGCAGATCTCCAATAAAGCAACAAGGTTGATTTACAGTGCGGACTAGTCACTTGATTACATATGACATGGTGTCAGAAGTTGTCACGGATCTATTGCCTGTGAGTTTCCCGTGACTTTTTTTTCCTCTTCTTTTTTTGCCTCGAGCGGGGTAGACAAATCTACACTGCCCTCATGTGCGGTGAGACCATGGCAGAGGGATTCGGCAGACCCAACCCTCTTGTTTTCGATGGGGACATTGCTGAAAATTGGAGAATTTTCAAACAAGAGTACGATATCTCAGGCAAGCTAAAAGCACACTCAGGCAAGCCTGCTAAAACAAAGGCATATATCCTCCTCAATCTCGCAGGAGCGGAGGCCATTGAACGGGAGCGTTCATTTGTTTACCCAGCAGAAGTACGAGCGCCAGGTCACGATGGAGCCGTCCTGAGTCCAGAAAGGACCCTGAGTGTTTCAAACGGAAATTTCGGGAAATGTGTAACCCTCAAAACGAGACACAAGTTCCACTCACGAAACCAAAAGTAAGGTCAGAAAATAGAATCTTTCATCAGTGACTTGAAGATTAAGGCAAAGAATTGTCATTTTGGAGATCTGACAGATGAACTGGTTTGTGACAGGATAATGTGTGGGATCAGTAATGACGGTATAAAGAAGACTTCGCTACGTGACAGTGCCTTAACCTTAGCTAAAGCTATTTCAATCTGCTGAATATATGAGATGACAGAGGAGAACACCAAGGCCCTGGCGAAGCAACAGGCAGCTACCATTATCAATGCTGTTCAACCAGGCTCCAATCAGGAATATAAAAAGACAATATAAAAAGACAATACACAGACCCCAAGCAAGTAAATATCATACCAAGACCATTTTAAATTATGGAAATTGTGGAAATAAATGTCCTGCATTTGGCCAGCAATGTCATAACTGCAAGAAATGGAATCACTACAAGAAATGCTGCAAGTCCACGCCACATGGTCAGGATCATGAAATGAAAAGCTATCCAAAAAGAAACCAATACAGACAATCAGTGCACCAGTTGCTGGGATTTCGTGCATGTGTGCGCCTGGGACTTATCACATTGAGCCCACATGTCCACCAGATCAGTGCTGAAATCAATGATGACTTTACCAAAGACATTTTTGAACAGTACAAAGATGTGTTCAGTGATGAGCTTGGAGAACTCCCAATCACATACTCCATGACCCTTCATCCGGCTGTACAGCCTGTCGTCCGTCCAGCACACCACATCCCCTTGGCGATGCAAGCTCAAGTCAAAGCAGAGCTTGACAGTATGACACACAAAGGTGTCATAACCACGGTGTCTGAGCCCACAGACTGGGTTTCGTCCATGGTCGTCGCACACAAAAAGGACAAACAGGAAATAAGGTTGTGCATTAACCCCAAAGAATTAAACACTGCCTTAAAGAGACCCCACTACCCGATGCACAGTGTCGAAGAAGTTGCCACCCAGATGTCAGGTGCAGCGCTATTCTTGGGGCTTGATGCAAAGAGCTCATTCTGGCAGATAAAGCTTGATCACGAGTCATCTATGCTTACCACATTCAGCACACCCTTTGGTCGCTATCGATTCCTCCATATGCCATTTGGCATAAGTTCAGCAAGTGAAGTTTTCCAGCGCTCAATGGAGCAGCTGTTAAGAGGCTATCCATGTGCTATCATAGTAGATGACATCATTGTCGGGGGTCGTGATGCTGCAGAGCATGATGCCAATTTAAAAAAGGTGCTTGGCCGAGCAGGAGAGATAAGTTTCAGACTAAACCCTCTCAAGTGCAAGTTTCGTCTTGACCAGGTCTGCTATGTGGGTCATGTGTTCACAAAACAGGGGCTGAAGGCTGACCCCACAAAGACGGAGGCGATCACAAAAATGCCAATTCCGGAGGATGTCCCTGCCATACAGCAATTCCTCGGCATGGCGAACTATCTAGGGAAGTTTATCCCAAAACTTAGCGAGCTTGCTGCACCTCTGAGACAGCTCACACACACAGACACTGCTTGGAGTTGGCTTCCACAGCACCAACAAGTGTTCCACCACCTCAAATCATGCTTATCCAGCCTTCCTGTTTTATCTTACTACGACGTGAGAGTCGTCAGAGCAGTCAGACTGACCTGTGATGCATAACGTTACGGCTTTGGAGCTGCATGTCTACAGGATGAGAGGCCAGTAGCTTATGCGTCTCGAACGCTCAGACATGGAAACCCATTACGCTCAGATTGAAAAGGAGCTGTTGGCGGTGGTGTTTGCTTGCACCAAGTTCAGAGGCTATATCTATGGGAAAGCAACGGTCATCGAAACTGATCACTAACCCCTCATCACGATCTTAAAGAAACTGATCCACACAGCTCCTGCCCGCCTGCAAAGAATGCTGCTGCAGTTACAAGCCTATGATATCACTGACACTGATCTACAAGAAGGGTAAGCACATGTATCTAGCCGACACCCTGTCACGGTCTCCAGACTCAAGTGCTTTCCAAGCATCGGTTACAAATTACGCATTTGAAGTAATGTTTGTCAGCTACATTTCAACTGCCAGGCAAGAGGATCTACGGGCCCACACAGCACAAGACCAAGCCTTACAGACTCTCAGCACTGTCATCCAACATGGTTGGCCTGACAAAGAGCGCCAGCTTCCCTTCTCCATTCGTCCATTCTTCCACTACAGAGACGAATTACCAAATGGAGGATGACATTGTTGTTAAGGGTCACAGAGCTGTCATTCCACACTCCCTGCAGAGAGAATACATCAGCATCATGCACAGAGGTCACCCAGGCTTGGAGTCAACCAAGTGCAGGGCCAGGATAACAGTCTTCTGGCCAACAATGAACAGAGACATCATAGAGGAGCTGCTGTCATGCTCAGTCTGCAACAGCACCCAAGCACACAAACAAAAGGAACCCCTGCAGCCACTCCCAGTTCCAGTTTTGCCCTGGTCCACAGTTGCCACCGACGTGTTTGAGTGGCATGCACGACAATATATGGTGCTGGTGGACTCCTTCGCAATACATCTTCAGCAGCTGTGATCACAAAGCTGAAGCAACACTTCTCTGTTCATGGATCACCTCACACCCTTATCACTGATAATGCCAGATATTACTCAAGCCAGCACTTCAAGGAGTTTGCCGAGCAGTGGGACTTTGTTCATGTCACCAGCAGCCCTGAGTACCCACAATCAAATGGGCTAGCTGAATGGGCAGTCCGCAGCACCAAACAACTGATGGAGCGATCTCATCAAGACAGAACTGATGTTTTCCTTAACCTGCTGAATATTAGGAACATCCCCCGCAACAAAATACTGGGTTCACCTGCGGAGCGTCTGATGTCACGACAGACACGTTCAACTCTTCCTGTCAGCAACAGACTGCTAGTACCAGCCCCAAAGAACACAGAGCAGGTCACTGCCCAGCTCCAAAGAAGAGACTCATCTAAAAGCAGTACTACGATGCCTCAAGTCACCCACTACAACCACTAGCAGACAGACAGGTCATCAGGATGCAGACAACCAAGGGACACGACCACCGGGGCATCATGAAGGAAGTGTGCAAAGAACCATGCTCCTACATCATCAAATCTGATGGGGGTATCTACAGGAGGAATCGCCACCACATCCTTCCGGTTGCTGAACCACCACCACATGTCGACACTGCAGACTCTGATCGCCAGTCAGCTGACCCAGCTCAACTGGACATTCCCCCTTCCACGCCACAGATGCTGCAGACACCACGACCACCTCAGGTGACACTTCAGCACTTCAGCAGGTCGGATTGGCAAGCCAAATCCATAGTATGGACAATGAACTCTGGGTATTACTAGCCGATACACCAGTGACACTCTTTATGGGAGGAGAGACAGAAAAGGGACTCATGTGTAAATATTGTGTTCATGTAAAAAAAAAATAAAAAAAATAAAATAAAATAAAACAAACACTGGGGAAAAAGTTTTTTTTTTTTTTACTGTACCGTTCTCAAACTGAAATATTCACAGTCACAAGTGATGTATTAAATCCACTTTATGTTTGTTGACATGTTATGCATACAGAAAGTGAACATTCTGCAATATGCAAATATGATTTGGCTGATTGAGTTTGTATCCAGATTGCTGTTGAAATTACTGTTGGGTTTCATTGGTTACAGAAATGCCTCCAGTTAAAGCAGTCATGTTATCAATTGTGCATCAATGTTTAACCATTCATTTTATCTCCTTATGGAAGCACTAACTAGAGGGGAAGGATGTAGACCGTGCTGGTGTTCTGTTTGAATCTCATTAGGCACTGTAGTCTGATGAAGTGCGCATGCGCAGTATGTAGTTAGGTTTTGTTTTACATTCCTGGCTGTATGACTTCCCAGGTCACTTAATTACATACAAACCTTGACAGAGGGTATTTCCATTCATATACAGTACGAGTACAGTCTGAACAACTTCAGTTCAGGTCAATACGTCCTGTGACCTGACTTAGTAAGTGCTGTGCTGTGTGTAAGGGTAGTTTTTGCATTAGAGCCTGATAATTAAGCAGCATCCAGTGCTGCTCACTTCTTTTTGTTAAGGAGGACCATCCTGCCTTTTTATCAAAGATGCAATAATGAGTTAGCAAAGTGTTACTTGTGATGAAGCAATGTGCTGTGATACACAGGGTCCAGAGGTTTCAGTGTGGTGCAAGAAGCCCACATATACTGTAAACAGTATCACTGCACAACAGTGTTTAGAGTCACAGAAGACAAACAGGATTTGTTTCTATACAAAAAGAAAATCCAGCTGTAATCGTTCAGTTTGTTTGTGAGTCTTAAAAATGACTGAGTGAATTTCATGAGCCTGGGGTCTACATATATACATTAGTTTTGAATTTAACAGTTATCGTATGTTTGATGAGAGAAAAGCAGACTATAGATGTGCAGATCATGAGAAATGTCACTGGTATATACATTAGTTTGAAATGGCAGAGGTGATACAGCTAATCTATATATTGAATAAGAGAGGGCCAAAACCATTGTGGAACACCCACTGTAAACCAAGATGATAATACTAGAAAGACGATGAAACCAAATAACATGAGTGCTTTACTAGATTTAGTGTTACAGATACAACACAAAGCACAATATGTTTCCTGCTGCACCTTTTTCGCTGTGTTGAAGCCTGGGACATGATGTGCTGGATTGTGTTGTTTGAAATTCTGTACTTCACCACTGTCCTTATATGCACAAGCTTGTGTAGCTCAAGCAGCCACAGTCAGCTCTAGCTCTGTCTTTGACTTGGATCCAAGGACCATGTTTAGAACAATATTTGTATTTATTTACAATATTGTATATTTGTATATTTAACCCTAACCCTCCTAAAAAGTTTCAGTCTGCAACTTCAGATTTCAGGGGTCCCCACACTCCACAGGAACAGTTCCTTAATGGATAGTTAAATTTTATACTGGTTTAGACAGAAAGTAGGGATTCTCCAATGGACAGTTCCAATTCTGTTCCAAGACTACTCCAATTCACTTTTTTATAAAACTTTATAAAATAAAAATACTGATCAAAATCAGAGCTCAAAATAAACTACACCAGAAAAGCCACACAACAAATGTCACTTGGTGTTTTCACTGCCCAGTCCATCATTGGACTCTATCATCAATTGGCCTATATTTCAGAACATGCACTTCAGCTGGGAGCAGCAAAGTCTGGTAGCTCTGAGTTTCTACTCAACCTTTGCTTTATTTTGTTGTGTTTTTGTATGTTTTTGTCGTATTTTGTCAACTACTGATGGATACTTCTGTGGGGAGAGGAGATTCTTCAGGAGAGGAGCTTCTGTCATTGAAAATGGAGCAAGTCTGGAGGATGCCACCCTGTTCCAGCTGGATGAGGAGGTGCTTTTGTGGTTGCTGTGCTGGTGGTGCAGAGGTTAAAGGCTTGGAAGTGGAGATGTACTGTAGGTCCTTTCTGCTGTCAGTCATCATGCAAAATATCAACTCTCTGCTCAACAAGAGTGATGAGGAGCTGGAGATATAGGTGTCGACATGTTTTCAAATCAAAACAATAATTGTGTACATCCCACCAATGGCTACTGCTGAAGTTCCATGTGAAGTTCTCCATGAAGTCGTTGCTAGGATACAGACTAAACATCCTGTGGCACTTGACTTCAGTCATGTCTCCCTGATGGACTCACTGAGGATGTGGTGGAGAGATACACACTGGTGGAGGCCATTCTGAACAACTCAGATCTTCCTCTTCATAACACCTTGATGGACCAAGAAAAGAGCGGTGGTGGACGGCTCCTCTCTCTTCACTGCAGGATTGAGAAATATAGAAAATCCTTTGTACCTTCAGCCATAAGGCTTGATGAGCTGACAGACAAATGAATTTCTCTTTGGGGATTAATAAAGTAATTTGTATTCGTATTAATATGCTACCTATTTTCTCAATCAGCTGACTAATTGACAAGGACAGTCATAAACAGCAAAATACATCAAGTCTACACATTTGAGAGGCTGAATCATTTTTACTAGAAAAAACAATGGACCAATCATTACAGTTGTCACAGGTTAGTTTTCTTGTGAATGACTGCTTGTTGCAGCTCTCATTACCTTGACAAAACAGTGTATTGTTTAAATCTTTGTATGTGTGATTCTGAGAAATGTTCAGGAACAAGAGTCAGCCAGTCAGATATTGGATCTGCTGCCCCTAATGACATGAAAATGGTGATCAATATCAGCACCAAAATAGGGAGACGCAGATACTGAAAAAACAGCCCTGTCTGGATGGTGTGATATGAAATGCAAACTAAAGATGGGTGGAAAAGAGGAGAGGAGCCGATTGTTATTACCAAACAGTAAATGATAGGCAAGACCAGGATAACATGGGGGAAAAAATGTAATGGAAGGGAAGACAGCAGATGATTAAAGAATCAAAGAGAAGATTATGGAATAAGAGAGGACAGGCAGTGATGGTGAAGGAGAGTGGTTTTACATCACAAAAGCAAACCAGAAAAATGATTCTTTTGCTCTTCTTATGGTTGTGTATGAGCCGAGAAGTGGTGCAGTCAAAGAGGGTTTAGGATGGGCAGAACAGAAAGTGGGCTGGCAGTAAGACAGAGGAAGCAGCGGCAGTGTTTTGCAGTGTAATTAGGAGGGCTCCTACCCCAGGGCACCATTGGGGATGTTTGTGTTCTCCACTTGAGCTCCTTATTATTTATCACAGCTGGTTGAGAGAAGGAAGGGAGCTGGGGGAGAAACAAGGCAGAGAAACAAGTGTGGAAACAGAAGAGTGAAGGTATTGGTCTGTCATGTTTTTGAAGAACATGCACGTCCTTGTGGAATTTGCTTGCTATTGTGTTGTGCCACATCTTGTTCCAAGTTGTTCAAGGTTAGCATATGTTTTGTTGGTACCCCTGTTTAGCAACATTCAGTCTTCTGAGCTGCATGTACATCCCTTCAAGCCTCACTGCAGACATCTGCAACCATCACATTAGATATCTTTTGATCAAGTGTTAAGGACCAGGTGAGCAGCGATGTGTTTCTGCCCCCTATTTCATCTTAGCCAACCAAGTGTGGATGCTATATTCATATGTGCATTATGCAATAGCTTAAGTACTAGCTGTACAAGAAGTCTTACATAATTATATCAATATTCTTTACTGAAAGTGTCTGTGATGATAGGCTAAACTGTCACTGAAGTAAACATGATTACAATGGTGATAATGTTATATTGTTATTGTTGCTTGTGGGTATACATAAATTACAGGTTATGGTGTACATTCAGCAATAAAGCTATCTCAGCAGTCTCACTTCAGAACCTATGAAGGGCTCTGGTGATTTTCTGTCAAGGTATTTATATGGTTGAGGGGGGTGGGGTTTCTACCTTTTTCTGACTTAAATGCTGTGGAAACTAAAATATGTGGCAAAATTGTGGCCATCAAGTGGAAGTGGAATTTGCCAAAAGTTCAAGATTTACAAGTGACTTGGCCTTAAATTGGTTGATGAAGACAAAATAGTCATCATCAGTTTTCAGTCCATCATGAGCTAAAGTGAGAGGGAACAAAAAAAGATCTCTATTCGTTGAACTAGAATGAGCAGCAGAGGAGTGTGATAAAGTAAGTGTCAAGTTGTTCAGAAGAGGAGAGCTCTGAACAGGAAAACTAAAAACACTGAATGAATTCTTCATCATATATTTTTTTGTTATCTGTCTCTCTTTCTTTCTGGTGCAGCTGTCACTTAGTGTGTTCACTTCCAGTCCATCACTGGACTCTGTCATCAATTGGCCTATATTCCAGAACATGCACTTCAGCTGGGAGCAGCAAAGTCTGGTAGCTCTGAGTTTTTACTCAACCTTTGCTTCATTTTGTTGTGTTTTTGTATGTTTTTGTCGTGGTCGACTAACTGACAACCTGGATGCCGAAATGCCACTGACTCTGTGATTGGCAGAGAACGGATGGGTGGTGCAACAGGCCAAAACACAAAATCAAAACATAACCATGATTTTCAGGCTGAAAATAAAATGTTTTAAATGTGAATATTCTGGCTGTACTATTGTTGTTTGATAGATCAGTATTTCAAATGTAATGTATGTATTCATGTGTTCATGTAATTACAAACTCCATATAGTCAATGCAAAACCTCAATACTCTTGAGAGTGAAAACAAAACTGAAAATGGCATTAAATTAATCACTCATGATAATCTCTTAGAGCAAATTGTAGCCAGTCCAGTGCTGTGCATATACACAGTATTATTTTAGGCCAGGAGTTTGTGCCAGAGTGTAGAGTCTCTGTGACTTCACATAAAACTGCTGCTGAAAGAGAATCCTGTGGGCTGAGTTTTGTCCAGGATCCACATAACTGTACATCAGAATAGAACAGAGCACGGAAAAGGTGCATCAAAGGTCAAAGGAAAAAGATCTTTAATGTAAACTGTTATATTGTTGTACCTGTCTCTGTTTTTTTGCAGTAGAAAAAATGTGGTTGTAGTGCTTACACACATCACCATACACCCCCACTCCACTGAAAATACCAAAAAGTATAGAGGGTTGCTGACAGCTACACCACACTGTGGCTGGGGACAGAGACAATTATTCGCGAGAACAACATTCACTGTGGGTTTTGTTAAGTTTTCTAAATAATTGTAATGCTGCTGGGTATCCCAAAGCAAGCCTGCTCACTGATGCACTTGCCTTTTGCAAATCCTTGAAATTATCCAAATCCCAGACTTGACTTTTAGGCTTCCTTGTTAGTGTTCCTATTGATCCCCAAACTGCTCTTACGTATTACAGTAGTTTATTTTCCAATGAGCAAAACTTTCATTATTGTCTTTTCAAATGTAGCACTGGTAGAGACAAGTATTCTCACTGCACATAAGCTGGCATTTGACCTGAGGAAGTCTAATTAAAAAGTGCTACAGGACAAGTTAAGAAATGTTCAGTTCCTACAAAATGCACAGATATTGGGGCCTGCTGTAATTTTCCCAAAACTCAGAGGCACTGATTTCTCCTCTGTTCAGGACTTCTCATTGGCTGGATATCTGCATTTAAACATTGTTTGGGAAAGGTTTTTTTGTTTTGTTTTGTTTTTTGAATATGAAGAGACATTACCATATACACCACACTTTCATGTACTGCAGTGAGTTACTAGATGCTGTTAAGGGCGATTCCACTGCGTGGTATCGGCTCGACTCAACTCAGCCTTTTTGCGTTTCCATTACATAATAGTACCTGGAATCTGGTACCCGGTACTATTTTTTTAGTACCTGCTTGGCCGCGGTTCTAAAACGGGTGAAGAGGTACTAAAATGTGCCATGTAAACACTGCAGACCACTGATTGGTCAGAGAGTTTTCATCGCATCATCAATGCCCTCCATTTAAAAAAAAAAAAAAAGATTCGGAAGTTGACAAGTTACCGGTCAGCTAAATACATCCACGATGACAGCTGCAAAACGACACCGTGGTTGATCGAGGAGGTTCACACATGTCTGGGTTTCCCTCAGGTTATCATACCTTCTTGCACACAATCCGACTCATTTTGTCGTCTGAGCCCTGTAGGATTTCCCAAATTCTCCTATATTTCTCTGCAGTACTTCGTCTCACTGCCTGCAGCCTCAACTGGAAAAATACTTTTCTCCTTGCTGTGAAAAACAGCCACATACCAAAGATCAAAAATACCATCCCATCGATATCCTCCATTGTGTGCGTGTATTGCATTGTTGTTGTTCTTTTTCTTCTCCTCCTCCTTTGTTTTTAACATCAGCTGTGTCGCGTTGAAGACGACATCATGGAACGTACGCGCAGCTCACTATGACGACCAGATACTCTAAAGGCAGTACTATTCTGTAATGGAAACGGCCTCCAGGAATAGTACCTCGTACCTGAGTCTAGTTGAGTCGAGTCGAGCCAGTACCACGTGGTAGAAACGTGGCTTTAGAACCCGTTATAGCCTCCACTGGTCTTTTTACTGGACCAGCTCTCTTTCTAAACGGTCTGAATCCTCAGTCCAAAGAATTTTATAATCCAGTAGTATTTCTGAAGATTTGCTAAAGTGATAAGGAAATTGCCTAGCTTCTCACTGCCTTGGTCCACACTTCTACCCCACATCCCCAAGCAGCTACCCCTGGCAAGAGCCCCACCAGCCAGGACCAGCCATGGCAAGCCAGGCATCTCTTGGTAAGATGCTAAGTTAGATTTGGAAAATAAGCCCTAGGGGTCTGTTTAAACTTTCACCCTCAGCCCTGAGCGACGGTATGTTCAGTGAAGGCATCACTGAACATGCACCGTTCCCTCACAACAAGAGTCTCTGCCACCAGATTCATGAGTGATCCAGTGATTCACAGACCACACAGCAGTTCCACTGCTGGCCTGCACAGTTGCTGCTGAGCTCAACTGAATTGAAAAAAGAACAAGTCAGTTCAGGAAGTGATTCTGTTTAGTTTGTCCACTCAAATAATTTGTTCCTATGAACGAAACCCAGTGAGATAGAACAATACAGTGAAGATTCCTTTTCCACTTCAAATTCAGGTTAATTAATTTATTGCAGAAATTTAGCACGGAAAAAGCAGCGTCACAGCATTTAATCACAGTTAAATCACAGTGGTTACACAGTCAAACTCTTAACCCTGATTCTAAGTAACTAAGTCTATTATACTAATTTTTGGGTAGGAAAAGCGGGTCCCAGCCAACCAAAATGAAAATTCCCTTTATCCTCTTGCCAGAAGGACATTCCACCGAGAGAGGCACTGAACTCCGCTCAAAGTTGCAACAACCCCACAAAGAGGAATATTGTACTCTGTCCAGAAAGTGACAATGAATCCACGAAGAGAAATCTGTCACTTGATACCAAGCACATAAATCTCTCAGTGACACTCTAATCCAGCAGCAGTGAGAGTGGAGATTCCATGATGGCCAATTCTGCCGGCAGCGGCTCTCTTTATTCAAGGTCCTCATTGGCCTGGTGGCTGGTCCAGCGATGTCCTCCCACACCGTTGCTCCAGGTCCAGATTACTCTTGGTAATCTCTTCCTTCTGCATACAGAGTGTTCTGAATACAGAGGCACTTTTCAATCATATATCATACATTTCTCAATTTAGTCTCATTACTTTTATTATTATTGATTATATCGGTCATTACTTCTAAAGCTAGAAATCACTTATTTCATATAATAATCCTCTGTGTTCCTAGAATGATCACATTGATTTCAAGAGTCCTTGTTCATGCTGTTATAGGAGGCCAAGTTCTGGAATCTCAATCCCACTTGACAATGCAGATCTCAAATTTAGCAGCACTATGACCTCCACAAAAATCCCCAGTAAGACAAATACTGTGTTTGTACAAAGCCCCCCAGAACAGGTTGCTTTTCCCTTACATCAGGCCCAAGTAGTGGTGTAGTCTAATATAGTGGGTATGCTGAGATCTTTTTAAATTGGTACACTGTTCATACCTGTATGATTTAGACTAAAGTTAGATAGTTTTGTTGTAGTGGGTATACTTAAATATGTATAAATTTTAAGTGGGTATACTGTGTATACCTGTGTATCACATCAACACAGACTACACCACTGGGCCCAAGCACTGAAGCAGTGGTGGGTCATGAGGCCAGATGCCACACAGCTTTCTTCTATAGAGATCATCAGATCAGGATCCTTTTAAGTAAAAAAATCATGTTTGTTTACAAAAACATCATATGTATTACAGACTTCTTCCTGAAATCACTGCAGGAAAATACTCACCTATGTGTTGCTGAGTTGTGCAATTAGACTGTTAAACTGTATTTCCTCATTTCTGAGTTTGGGATATTTGGGCTGGACCCAAAACTTGGTACTCTGCTTAAAGCAACACTATGTAGTTTCTGAACATGGATAGCCTAAATATTGGAGTGGTGTTGTAGAACTCCCGACCAGAATATTACTTCCCTAGTCAAAGTTACAGGGGGAGTCGGATTTTGTTCAACATCAACTTCAAGCCCAGTCTTCCTGCTCATCTCACCCCCACACAAGTGCTGGGACGCTCAGCCGGCTAGCCTCCCCTCCAGAGCTCCGGTGATCATGCTCGTGTTCAATCACTTTCTCGTTTTTTTTCCTTAGCCTCTTCCGACAAAACCGTCTTTGCTTTCCTTCAGCACCGGCTCTGTCAACAAATTCACATAGTGTGTTTCCCTGGGGATGCTCATGAAGCTGGTTGCAATATTCACCTTTACAGCAGATGGAGGGAGGGGCTGTGTTCCTTCCCACACAGGAACGTTACATAGTGCTGTTGCAGCTGGTGCGACCCCACTCAGGCTGCAGCAGCAGCACCATTCATCCTATTAACTGTTTTTCTATGACTTAAATGAGTTAAGAAACATTATTTTATGGTTGAGAAACTACACAGTGTTGCTTTAACAGATTCCTCCCCACAGTATAGAAATATGAAACACACTAGCACGTGTGGTTCTCCTGCTGTTCTTCCAGTTACTTCTAGTCAGATTATCAAACAGCTAGTCATCTATGGTCTCCCTCCCAAAGTGCATCTTGGATGTGACAGTACTAACAGTGATGTCTTCTTCTGAGTTAAAATTTCTGAGAGATGATGAGAAAAGGAAGAAGCCTCTGAGCAAGAGTGTTTTAGGTTTGATTCCCAGGCCTGTGGCCTTTCTGGGTGGAGTTTCCATGTTTTTCCCTTGTCTGTGTGTGTTATCTCAGGGTACTCTGGCTTCGTCCCATGATCCAAGCATTAGATTTTAGGTAGAGTAAGGTGATGTGATCAGTCCATGAATCTATCAATCTATCTATCTTGAGTTGATTGGCAACTGTAAATTGCTCAAAGTGCATAAATATGTGTGTGTATGTTTCTATGTGTGGCCCTGTGATAGACTGATGACCTGTCCAGGGTGTTCTTCTGGCTCAGGGTTTGACACTGGCTCTGATGGTTCCAACATGTTCGGCTGTGTTTTGCCAATATGGCTGCTGGATGGAGTCATGTTTCCTTTTAGCATGAAGTTAACCGACAGGATGTGGAACTGTTCTTAATGCCAGCTGTGGTTTCAGTGTCTTCAGTAGACACATTCCAAGAATATTTAAAGAGGTGCTGCACCAAGCTCTTTGATTTGTTTTCGAAGCAAATGAGACAACTACTGTAACAGAATACAGACTGTACAAAATCACCTCTGCAAAGTGCAGATACATTTGTCAAACAGGCTAAGTAATAACACATGCAGTATATTTGGGGTTAACACAGCTTTGCGGCAGTATTTGTCATAGTAGTGAGTTACTCATTTCTAGTTTCTTCTCAACGTATGATATTTAAACGTGTGTCGCGTGGCACAGCTGCTGTCACTGGAACATTTTGACTTGTATGTTGTGTTTGATTATACACAGCTGAATCTTCAAATTAGTTTTTGAATTTAATCTGTGAATAAATGAAGGTTAACACAACAAATGGGACAGGGCATAGAGCTGAGTTTCATCATTGCTTTAGTTAAACACTGATCAGTGGTGTGTGATGAATGAATGCAAAGGCAAACAGGAGAAAACCAGCTCATAGTCCTCTCCAGTGTTGATTCAGATGAGGCTACTCGTTTGTTCAACTTTACTCTCATTAAAAAAAATAAAACAAATAAAAAAACATCCATTTGTCACTGACTTCAAAATGGAAAAAGGAAAGTGGAACAAATAAAGTGCTTTCTTCATGTTTTATTTTCATAAAATCACATGAGAATAACCACTGACTGATCATCTCTCAACCTGTCTTTGACTGTTATTCAAAACCATGAAATAAAATTTATACTCTCAGCATTGTCCAGGTCCTGCCTGCGATCCTGTGAGCCCATCATTTTTTACATAGGAGATTCAAACTAAGATTTTTTTAGCCTATGTAAAGTGATACAGGAACTTTGACTTAACTATCATTCATCTTTGACTTAAGCTGGGGACACACTACGCATCGTTGCTGATTTTGGAGTACACACTAACTGACTGGCTTCAGCAGATTTTTATGATGACTGGAGGATCACACATTTAACGACTGCACCAGATGAGGGATCACAGACTACACGATTTGTCAAAGAAAGTGAAGCCATCTGAACACACCAAACTCTCACCTGAGTGACAGTTTAAGGAGTGTAGGGCCTCGTAGTGATTTCTACAGATGCAGTTCGTTGAGTTAACTTGTTACTCACTTCATCGGCCTCCAGCAGACAACATACAGCGGCTAGCCACCTGCTAACTGCCTGTTAGCGGAAGTGATTCCAACCGTTAACGCTGTTGCTAGGCAACCATGTCAACACATTCTACAAAGTCTAAACAAACATGGGTGACATATGGCTCGCTGTTACTGCTGTTTGCGCAGCTATCTGCACCAACTTGCCATGCCGACTGTCCCTAACTAGTGCTGACTGTGACTCGTGTGTAGGATCGGGCAAAAAATTGTATGTGTCTCCAGCTTTGGACACCGCAGATAGAGATTTACCACAGTTAGCAATATACAAATACAAAATATACAAAAAACATATGATTTCTCTCCACTGTTTGTTAAAATAAGTTAACCCCTTATTCCCCGAGCCTCTTTTTAGGCTCCAGCTCAAAAATGACATGCTTAGAATAAATAGGATATATCTATATATATCTAACTATAAGCTCTATATTATCTTGGTGTCACAATAAAGGTAATACTGAGATTTCATCACAAGTGTAAGCATCACTATAAATGCAACTGTGTCAGAGTAAATGCAGATGGAACACAGCAGGATTTATTTCCTCGCCTAAAACTACTTCATTTTATTGTAAATTACTCCTTTGAAAATATAAAGCAGTAGCCTAATGACTCAAACAAACCATGGAGCAACACCTGGACATCACCTGTGACAAGTTTGATGCTGCTGAAAAGCAGGGGTGAAGTCTATCTCTGATTCTTCTTTTTATCAGTAACCTCTTGACTGATTTACATTTTCACACCCTTTTCATAAAACAGCAAAGTCATTTTGTGTGTAATTGTATGTTATTGGATCAGTTACAAGATTAGCTGAATAATGCTGGCCATAGGATTGCAGTGTGAGACAAGGCTCAAGTTGTTAGCATTTGCAACAGCAGCAGATACAGATCGTTTGTGTCCCTGCTGCAGTCTGACACAGTCTCACATAGGTGTGTCTTATCTAAAAACTAAATGACTGACTTGAAGTCAGTTGTTTTTTCCCCAAGTCTGTTGGAAAAGTATGTAAAAAATGTATTTTTAAACAGTGAAAACTGTTGCTGTCTCACATCTTCTCACTTTTTCTCTTTCCTCATCCTCTGGTTGAAAATCTTTGTGTTGGGTGTGTGGCCGTCTTGTTTTCATAAGACTCTAATAAATTGTACATTGTTTTGAGAACAGCCTTGGAGGGGTTTTTGGTATTTATCACTTTGCAGAGAAGTGATAGAGGCTTGGCAAAAAGGTTAACAGCGACACCACTGTATTCGTTTAACCATAAGCCCACAGCAAGAGAGAGAAAGAGAGGGAGGGGGAAATCCACATAGAATATTCACCCTTGTCAGCCCACAGGCTGCTCATTGAGCTCACCTAATGACCCTCACATGTCTCGCTCTCTCACTCTGACATATAACCACAGAGCTCTTAGCCTTGATTCTATTACATTTATCTGCTGTTAAAGTTGTGATCATGAGACCTCAATAAATTGCCTTCTTTAGTTTTTTCTCAGAAGGCTTCTAGACCATGTGGTAAAATTGCATACACATTCACATTACCCATTGAGTGGCTGTGCAAACAAACACACTAAAGGGACAAAGTGTAATGTAAACAGACGTGATTGGTATCAGTAACATTATGCCTTTACTCTGGGTTCTTCTCTGCGGAATATGCCATATATATATATATATATATATATACACCACTCCTCCAGTACCGCTTCTCATTTCAAATGACGGATGGGAGAGAGAGAGAGAGAGGGAGTGGAAGGAGTCGGGGAGGCTTGAATATTTGCATCAGGCAGACACTCCCATAGACTGTATCCACTCTCGCTGATGCACGTGACGCAAAGATGTGTTCAGGTACCGAAATGTGGTACCGTTTGACTTCATGTGATTCAATACTCCGTACTTTGGTGGGAATTGTATCTAAATTGTATCTCAAAACTTGTATCTCAAACCATCTTTGCATCTGCACCTCATGGATTTTGATCAGGGGGATCCTTCACCCTTGGTGCATTTGTCCATTTACTATCACGACCACACTCAGGAAAACTTAAATGAAAATCTGGCACATACACCAAAAAATGAGAAATACAGGCAATACAAGAAACATTTCAACATTTCAATACAAAGATAGATAACTGTTCAACACTTTTTTCCATCATTAATCTGTAGGTCAGGCATCATTGAAGAACACACACACACACACACACACAAACACGACCCTGCTCTTCAGTTGAACTCAGATTGTTATAATGTCCTTTCACTTGTATATCACAGTGCAATCTTTCTGCCACATCTGTCACAGAGTACTTGAACTCTAGTGTGTAAGGTCAGTGTGTGAGGTCAGTGTCTTACAGAGATTACATAGACACAGCAGTTGAATGCACTCTTATCATCATGGTGAAGCATTTCACCAGCTGTTTGTCTGACTAATGAGTAGTGGTGCAACAGATCACAGATCAACCGTGATCTGAACCAATCACTCTCCACGGATTGGTACACAAGTGATCTGCGGATCGATTGATGAAAGGTGAAGATGAAGGTACTGAGCTCTGAGAAAGGCGAGAGAGCGAGAAGGGAGGGGTGAGTGTGTATGCTAGCGTGGGAAAGCCTAGTAAGTTCGTGTGTGTAGCCACCTGCAGGGGAGTCAAGGTCGGGTGAAGTAGATAACGGCCACCTGCAAGATAGTGTGGTGCCAAAAATGCAGAACTTCATGAACTTGACACGTGCCAAGGTGTGACACACCCCTGATGAGGGCGGAGATTGTATTGATGAAAGATTACACCGTTAAATCTGGACAAATCACAGGGGGTGAACTGGGGAGAAGTGTCATTTTCACCCCTCATGTGAATAAGAAGGTAGGGCACTGATCGTAGATAAAAACGAGGATACAAAGATAAGAAGTTAGTCTGGTCTGGGACAGGCTCGGGTTTATGTCCATTTTTGGGGGGTAAACTAATGCACCTAACTTTGTATTTTCTAATCATTTTTATCCTGTTATCTTGACACTTTGATGAGTATTTTTCAGACTTTTTGAACACTTTTAGATACCATTATTTGTATAATTGAATGTTAGAAATAATGATCCTCAATCACAACTGGCCCTGTTTTGGATCTCATTTTTAACTCCAACAACCCCTACTAATGAGTCTAAAGACATCATGAAAAGCGGGTCGACCTGAACTGAGTCTTCACCATTCCAGACCTGAACTGAGAGGTCTGTTCATTTATCAGTTAATGGAGAAAAGGTTTCATGAAAATCCAGCTTTAGAAATGAGTGAAAGCGTTCTTTTTTATTTATTACGTGTTACTGTTACGCTGATGATACTCAGCTCTACCTATCAATAGAGCCAGATGATAGAAGCCGCCTCATCAGTCTGCAAGATTGCTTGAAAGACATCAAATCCTGGATGTCTTCTAACTTCCTTCTACTGAACTCTGACAAAACAGAGGTTATTGTGATTGGACCTAAGCATCTCAGGGACACATTCTCCAATCAGATTGCTACTCTGGATGGCATCACCCTTAACTCCAGTCCAACAGGAACCTTGGAGTCATTTTTGACCAGAATCTTTCCTTCAGCTCCCACATAAAGCATGTGACTAGGACTGCCTTCTTTCACCTGCGCAATATGTCTAAAATCAGGAATATCCTCTCTCAGAGTGATGCTGAGAAACTGGTCCACGCATTTATTACTTCTAGGCTGGACTACTGTAACTCTCTCTTGTCAGGATGCCCAAAAACCTCTCTGAAGAGTCTCCAGCTGGTCCAGAACGCTGCAGCGAGGGTATTGACAAGAGTAAGAGAGAGCACATCTCCTCAGTGGATGTGAGGGTCTAAGGGCAGAGGATGTTGTCATAATGCTGTGTAAAGCCCTTTGAAACAAACTGTTTGTAAAAACGGGCTATACAAATAAAATTGCCTTGCCTTGCCTTGCCATTATTATACACTGACACTTAAGCAGCAAATTTTACTTTATGCTGGAGATGATAAATCGATGCAAAGCAAATAATTAATTAGCAGAATCTCTGACTACCAGGTAAACATATCATTTTATTTAGTGTCTGGCCAATTCACTCTTTCTAAATGTAAATAACTTTTAGTTGACGCTCGTCCTTTAACCTCTCTTCAAATGCACCTTTCTTTGTTGCCCTTTAACTCTAAAATCAAATTAGAATAACTTAGAAGCTGTAATCCACCTATGCTGCTCATGCCTCAGGAATATGGCAGGACAACCCTCCAGGAAGTCTCAGCAAGAAAATGTTGTCATTAAAAAAGTTATCCTAGCACATCTTCTCATGATGAATCTGTCTTGGGTAGACAGTCAGTGTGAGGCTGCCTTCATAAAATTCAGTGAATTCTTTAAGTGAATTATTTTCAGTCGCTGAGTCATGCTTTCAATAGGATCAGTAAATTCTCTTCATTCATTGCAGCATGTTTTAAAGCCTGCCTTTATTACTGCAGAATGTGGACAGCTCTGGGTCAAAGATTAAAGCGGAACTGTGCATGATTTGTACTGTGGCTATGCTACATTTTTACCTTAAAACAGCTTCAGAGTAATTGTGATGGTTACATACCTGACTTGTAACTTGTTACAGGGAGAATGGAGGCTCTCTGCCCTCCACCTGCCGTCTCTTGGCTGAAAACCAACCTTGCAACATCAGTGCAGCACTTGGCCTGTGTCCTAGCTCTCGTCTCTGCACACCACGACACAAACACGCTCTGTAACCCATAATCTTTTGTTTATGACTGTTAAGGCAAGGCATGGCAATTTTATTTGTATATCCCGTTTTTACAAACAGTTTGTCTCAAAGGGCTTTACACCGCATTATGACAACATCCTCTGCCCTTAGACCCTCACATCTGACTGAGGAAAAACTCCCAAGAAAACCCTTTAACAGGGAAAAATGGAGAAACCTCAGGGTGAGCAACAGAGGAGGGATCCCTCACCCAGGATGGGCAGACGTGCAATAGATGTTGTATACAGACAAAGAAAACAATTTACAACATGGAATATGGTAAACATGGAAATGGTCAGCAAGAGCTGATAAAGCCAGCGTCTGGTGGGCAGGAAAGGCAGGGAGAGCAGGGGAGTTTGGGAGTTTTGGATGGGAGATTGTTTCATGAGAAGGGAGGGCAGGGCGGTTTAACAGCAGGAGAAAGGAGGTGATGCAGGTGGTGGTTTGTGCAGAGGGATGGAGCTACAAACTGCAAGGAGCAACAGATAATGACAGTTCAAAATGTGCGTGGGGGGGGGCATAGTGCTCCATGTTACCTGATGTGTCCACCAGCAGCATAGCTACAAAATGGACCAGGGTTACCAGAGCCAGCCCTAACTAAAAGCTCTGTCATACATGAAGGTTTTAAAGGTCCCATATCATGCCCCTTTTCCACAAATTAAAATAGTTCCCAGGTGTCTTAAAGACATGTCTGTGACATGCTTCGGTCAAAATACCCCAAGGATCAAACATCCCAACATTCTTTCATCCTCTCAAAACAGCCCTGTTCAGAACGGTCTGTTTCAGTGCCTGTCCCTTTAAATGCAAATGAGACACTGCTTACCCCGCCCCCTCTACCATGGGGATGTGTCTCGGTGTTGCGTTACCATGACGATGGCTACCAGGTACCTTGGGAGAAACATGGCTGCTGGAAAAGTTTGAACTGTGTGTTTGAATCGGTGTGGGACCCAGAGCAAGAGGAAGCTCCCAAACAAGTCGGAGAGTCATGGATACAACAGGATATGAACAGTCAGTTATGAACTTCATGTCACCTTGCGGTTCTTTTTGTATGTTGATATGTAGGCTGCGTTCATACGGGTTTAGCTGTGGTGGTTAACAACCCACTGCTATCGACTGCTACCATGTCATTATCATATTCTATGCCAGTTACCAAAAGCTAATGCTACATTTACAGCATTTCAATAAATGTAATTTCAGTGAAGTTGTCGGTAGTTGAAGATAAGCTGCAGGGTGTGTCTTTACCAGTTATCACAGCGTTTAAACTACAAAGGGAAATTAACCTAACTCTTGCCACAGACAGATAAACAGCATCTCAATAGCAAGTCATTATTTAGTGTCTCAAATGCACCAGCCACTTTCATATTTTTTCAGCATTTGGCCGGTGCAAATTCCCCACCTTGGTTTAAATATTAGGTGATTATTAACAAAGTTATTACATCTTTGCAATTAGTGTGTCCTGATTAATAACACACCGTTCACATAAACTACACCTACAATGTTGTCACCTGTGCTGTCTTTTTTGAGACAAGTGTACTTATGAGTATAGGTAAATGATGCCCACAGAGTAAGAGAATATCTGCTGTAGAGAAATACAACACAGGTAGTATGAATGATTGGTAACACAGTAACTAGGTGTCCATTTTCTCTGAATCTAATGTCACTTACCTTTGCAAATTTACTAGCTTACAAGAAGAATAACAGAACCATCAAACAGGACCGATTATCCAGGCCTTACACCCCGTGTGTCTGAATAATGTTCTCATTGCAGAATGCATTCAACACCAACACAGCAGATGATGGGCCTCTACATCTATGGAGAATAGAGCAGTAAGTTTTTTATGCTCATCAATTCTCAATTATTTTTAATTTAATTTTTAATGTAATTATTTTTAATTTCATTATTTATTTTTATTATTGGCATGTGTTATCTTTCAAGTCTGTAAAATATTACACAGTGAAAAAGCATACCATTCATAAAGATGTCACCTTTATTATCAGATACATAGTTACAGAAAATACCACACATAATACAACATACACAAACATAAAAGGTCTCACAGAAGCCTTATTGAATTAAACCATTTACTGTTGAGTAAATATGTAGATCTGTCTCAACCATATTTGTTATTATTCATTTGTTTTACTTTGTCAATAAAGGTTTTTTGAACTAATGAGAGGTTGTTTCTGTTTTCACTGGCTTTGCTGTGCATTTCCCTCTTGGACTATGGGATGATGACTCTAAAGAGCAGTTTAAGTGCAGCGTAGAGTCTTGGGACCAAAAAAATCTTTAGAGATGTGATGGTAAACAAACGTGTGTTTATATAGATATTATACCTTATTAACCTGCATAACATTCCAAGGAAAGGAAAGACAACATTATTTTGTGCAAAATGTACAAAATGTAGAATGGCACATTTCATGTGCAAATTTGTATGTGCCTGCTACCAACTTTTGTCCTTGTCATTTGAGGTGCATTGTGGAGGCAAACACTGAGGGAAAGCAGGATCTTCATGGGTGTGGATGTGTTGGACATGATGCAGGATGGAAGTCCACGCTCTCTGTCTTTTTTATGCTGCAACACCACTTCTTCAGTTTCTCACATTATGTGTTCCGAACTATCCTCATCAGTTTCTTGGACATTCCTAATAAAGCAAAAAATGTATTTCAGTCATGTTCAGATAAACAGTGTATGTTAAATACAAAATTATCTCATGTAAACCATTATTAATTATAATGGTCAAAAGTACTATCCAGACATCTGAGCAAGGGCATGTTTAGCCTGATGTATATTCCCTCTTACACACAAACTCAGTAAAATACCCTAGTAAGCTGTCCATGTGCTGGACAGCTTAGTAATGTGTGGAGGATCTGGATCTGAGGGTGACATAACTTCCACCATGCTCCTCCAAGGAGACAGGGTTCCTCTTCAGATAGTCTCTCTCCATGTGTTAGCTTCCATCAACTTCATTGCTGTGATTAGAAAACACAAAAACAGCACATAAAACATCATAGTACACTCAGTTTACTCTCAGGTCTGGTCTGTCATGCTACAGAAGCAGCTAATATACCGTATTTTCCGCACTATAATGCGCACTTAAAAGCCTTTAATTTTCTCAAAAAACGACAGTGCGCCTTATAGTCCGGAGCGCCTTATATATGGATTCATTCTGGTTGTGCTTACTGACCTCGAAGCGATTTTGTGTCGTACACACCGCTCACGGCGCTCAAAGCCGCACCGCTTGCAGCATTACGGCTACCGTAGCCAGGAGCATCACGGAGTAACCTCTATGGGAGTAACGGTAAATAGGACCCCAAAATGGCACCTGTCAAGAGACACGCTTACAACGCGGACTTCAAAATCAAGGTTATCAGTCACGTAGTTGAACATGGGAATAGAGCAGCTGCGAGAGAATTCAACATTAATTAACATTAATTGTGAACGTGTTTAATAAAGTCTGACTGCCTGACTTATCTGACTGTTTTGTTTCTCTTAATGCGCCTTATAGTCCGGTGCGCCTTATATATGAAAAAAGATCGAAAATAGATTATTCATTGACAGTGCGCCTTATAATCCAGTGCGCCCTATAGTGCGGAAAATACGGTACCTACACACTGCAAATCGTTCCCGTTTGTCAAACAAGTTGGTGGTGATCAAACAGGCCCGTATTGTTCATTATCAGTACTGTCTTCAAAAAAGGCTGGTGTTCGACTGTGCATGCAGACATATTAAGATATGTTTAGACAATTTGTTCTCACAGAAGCTGCCAAGACTGCTTGAACAGTTTTGGTTCATGAATCAATTACCAAATAGGCCAGTTGCATAAGACAGCAAATTACATCATTGTGTTTGTGGAGCACATTTTGAAGGATCTTTCCTAATATAGCTTCTCAGCTTTTCATTTGTGGCCAGCATGCTTGTGTTTAAGAGAAGCATATCTGCAGGTATTTCATCTCTTGACCTTACCTCAATCTGTTCCACCTTGGTGGGTCGGCTCAGGTGTCTTGCATCCCCCAGTAAACCTTTGTGGCTGTCAGGGAGAGATGAAAACAGTGTGTGAAGGGGAAGAGATAATGGGTATCTGACATGTGAGTAGCACTCTGTTTTTGTTTTAATCCAGTGCAAGGTGGAAAGCTTTTTATCTGACAGTCTGAGATGGAAGCCAGTCAGTGATCAGCGTAATTATCAGCAGATCCTGTTAGCCCAAAACAATCTGATCTCTCTCCCTACAAGCTTGCCACTTTCTACCCCGATGTTTTCCATCTGTCATATCTCATTTAAATGTTGATTTCATAAAAGAACGTCAAAAGTCATCAAAGTAAGCTCTTCTCGCCCCCTCTGATCTTCTCTTTTACCCACACAAACATGCATACTCTTTTTATCTTTCTGTCTTGGTCTTGACTTTTGTGACTACATTTATGGGGTCATGGCAAAGGTCATTAAAAGATTTTATGCAACCACATCTGGAGTATTTCAACCATCTACCATGTAGGTTAACTTATATGATCAGCTGAGATAAGTCGGAGCAGCACAAGCGTTACTAATAACATTAACAATGGCTCTGGCTTATGTAAATGTAAGCCATCACAATGTGAGAGTGAGCCAGCATGCACAATACCAAGACAGAAGAATCTGAGACTCCTACAGATTCAAGTTAGATGTCATGTCTGTCTTTGAATGGGGAAAAGTCTGCATTTGTTCTCAATTATGGTGGGTAATTAGACTTCAGGTTGATGTTGAGTGTGGATGTGCTGCGATTTACACAATTTTCACAAAACTCATTATGATGATAGTAATAGTGAATCAGAATCTGAAAAGCACAGTGTCATGCTTGAGGTTCCTGAGCACTTTTTTCACTCCAATTCAATTTGCGAACACTGCCACATGTTCCTGAGAAGAAGACTAATCAGGCACATAAGTGTGATAACACATGTAGGTGGAGCGACAGTGTTTAACAAAGCTAACCATGTATGAACCTGGGGGCTATTGCACAAAACCAATATACAGATTAAGGTGGGATTTTCTGGTTATCCTGAATTTATCTGGGACTCAGTCATACAAAAGTGGAGGCACATATGTTACCATAGAGATTTATTCTTTGCAGCTTGCCTGCTCCCGACTAGGCTAACAGCCAGGCTTAACTTATCCTGGTGTTGTATTGGTTCAGTCAGCTATCAGAGTTTTACAGTTGTTTTGGGGTCTACTTTTATTCGCACACATCAAAGTAGCACAGATCCACTGTCATTCAGTGAAGAAGCTACTGTTATCATCATCGAGTTTTTCTGGGCAGGTCAGAAATCACTAAAATGTTTGCCACACACCTTTCACCACTTGGTCTCCGCATACTCTGTGTCAGACAATATAGACTGCTTGGCGGGAAGTCTTCACATCGACCTGTTCTAAATGTAAATTGGTACACTCGACTATGAAACCTCAAATGTCCGCGGGTAGTGCATGCGGAGTCGGCGCTGCTCACGGTACGCACACAGTACGCCCAACTCCGTGGGAGCCTTTAGTCATGTCCCACATAAATATATATATAACTGTGATAATTATTACCGTATTTTTCGCACTATAGGGCGCACTGGATTATAAGGCGCACTGTCAATGAATAATCTATTTTCGATCTTTTTTCATATATAAGGCGCACCGGACTATAAGGCGCATTAAGAGAAACAAAACAGTCAGATAAGTCAGTCAGTCAGACTTTATTAAACACGTTCACAATTAATGTTAATTAATGTTGAATTCTCTCGCAGCTGCTCTATTCCCATGTTCAACTACGTGACTGATAACCTTGATTTTGAAGTCCGCGTTGTAAGCGTGTCTCTTGACAGGTGCCATTTTGGGGTCCTATTTACCGTTACTCCCATAGAGGTTACTCCGTGATGCTCCTGGCTACGGTAGCCGTAATGCTGCAAGCTGTGCGGCTTTGAGCGCCGTGAGCGGTGTGTACGACACAAAATCGCTTCGAGGTCAGTAAGCACAACCAGAATGAATCCATATATAAGGCGCTCCGGACTATAAGGCGCACTGTCGTTTTTTGAGAAAATTAAAGGCTTTTAAGTGCGCATTATAGTGCGGAAAATACGGTATTACACCATATTTCTTTGTCATTATTTAACTCACGTACAACCGTGTATAATGGTTTATTTGAAAAAAATGTTCAGTTACTCAAAAACTCATTATTACCTTTCACTGTTGGAAAGTGTTTGGTTTTTCTGACAACTTAGACAGCGACTTCATTGGCTCTTGACTCTCAGGCTTTTTCTCAGCAGCTATGAAACGATCACGTCCTCGTGAGCTTCTGGCAGGAGCAGAGCTCACTTGGTGAAAAATTTGCTGTAGGATGTGTCTTTTTCGCTTCTTCATCAGTAAATCAGTGATCGATAGCATGGTGTGTTTAAAAAAGCCGTGGACGCGCTCTTATCTGAATCACTTACACCTGGTTTGACAGATCTGCCTTAGTCATCCTGTCTCAGCAGATGTGCAACGGACTGAGCCAGGATTCATGGATGAGGCCGGCTTTTTCACTTATCCTTGATATCTTAATTCCACTTTTGTGCAATAGCCCCCAGGAGTTCAGGGGGCAGTTCAGACCAACCCTTGCTGCATCATGGAGACAAAGGACTGATTTTTTGTTTTTTCAGTTTACTTACTTTGGAAGTTACTTGGGAATTCAGCCATTTCCTACTTTACCTACATTGTTGTTCTTTGAGGTAATTCATTTATAACTTGAAAATGCTATACATGACTGATACTATCAGTGTGATCAAAAACAAATGCTGTCTTGCAAGTAAAGCTTTCTTTGCTCACATGTAAACGGACAGGTGTGTAGCGGACATACCTGGTATACCTTTCGGGATTAATAAAGTAATTTGTATTCATTGTGTATGTATTCATATTAGTACATGCCATTAAAGATGCTCAGAGCAAGGACATGAACGGTCATGGACTAACCCAAATCAAAAATCTACCCTTTCTTCCTCTACCTACAATCAAATTATCAAATTGATGAGAAGGAGAGACAAGGATCTTTCTCTCACAAACCAGCTTCGGCATGTCAGACACACAGAGGGAAAAACAACCAAAAAACTTCATTCTAAAGTACAATATTATGTTACAGGCATGTGGGGTTAAGCGAAGGTAACAAAATCCAACACAGTTTCATTACTGATTTCTCATTTCTGAGCTGATTTTCATTAAAACGGGGATTATATGATCCTCTAAAGAAACCTAAGACTTCTTGCATTAACAGTATTGTCCTGTAAACCCGCTATTCACTATTTTGTGTTGAATTTCTAAATATGGATAAATACCATAAAGCATAGCCATTGAATATAGATAGGTTCTGTCTAAACAAGATGCTGTACAATATTCTGCAATGGTGTGAAAACCTTGATTGAAAATTGGATTGCTGGCTCTCAGTGTTTATACAGTTAAGGTGAAAAATTATTATCCCCCGAGGAACTTTTGAATATTTCTCTAAAATACTGCCCAATGTTTGCAATATTCATAAAATTTCTTATAGTAAATCTTTCATCAATGATATGGCCTCATTTTGGTACACTTTGGAATGTAAAATAAATATTCAAGATTTCTTTATGAAATATCTGGTGAAAACTGAGATGGTCAAAATTATTAGCCCCCATGGGATTTTGAAAACACACCTGAGCAGTCAATTAGGTTTGAAAACATACCTGAGCAATCAAATTAGCACTGAACCTTATTTAAGTGACTCCAAGAAGCAGAGTTGGTATCACTTGACTACTTGAATGAAAGGGATACTCTAGGGTTGCTCTCTAATCTTTGTAAGAAGCAATATCATCATGCCAAAAAGCAAAGAAATCAGTCTGGACCTCAGACAGAAGATAGTGGATGTTCATCTTCAGGGGGAAGGATATACTGCCATTTCCAAGCGTTTCATGGTTTCTAGAACAGCTGTGCATTGCATCATCGCAAAGCACAAAGAAACAAAATCTGTTAAAAATAAAAAAATGCAAGATTTCCAAAACATTGCAGCGAAAAATAATAAATAGATAATAGATAAATCAGAGATGTCAACAAGAATCCCCAGACCTCTGCAAAGATGATTGTTGCTGAACTGGCTTCCTCTGGACTTGATGTTTCACGCAAGACTGTTGTGAGTGTTCTTCATCGTGGTGGACTTCGTGGTCATCGTCCCAAGCCCGACTGAACTTTGCCAGAGACAATCTGAAGCATAAGGGTGAGTTTTGGAAGTCTGTCCTTTGGTCTGATGAAACCAAACTTGAGCTGTTCGGGCATATGGATGCTGCTTTTGTTTGGTGAAGGAAGGGCAAGGCCTTCAACCCTAAAATTACTGTCCCCACAGTGAAGCATTGTGGTGGAAGCATAATGCTGTGGGGTTGTTTTGCTGCTTCAGGGACAGGAAATCTTGTTGGGGTGCATGGGGTCATGAAAAAAGAGGATCATGTGGATATTTTGAAGAATAACATCAAGACATCTGCTGCCAGTCTAGGGTTTGGTCGTTGCTGGGTCTTCCAACAAGACAATGACCCAAAGCGTACATCAAAGTTAGTCAAAACCTTTTTGAAAGACACCAAAATCAAGGTTCTGGAGTGGCCCTGGAGAGCCGTCCACCACCACTCTTTTCTTGGTCCATCAAGGTGTTATGAAGAGGATGATCTGAGTTGTTCAGAATGGCCTCCACCAGTGTGTATCTCTGATCTCTCTGAAGTCAAGTGCCTCACGATGTTTAGTCTGTATCTTAGCAATGACTTCATGGAGACCTTCACATGGAACTTCAGCAGTAGCCATTGGTGGGATGTACACAAGTATTGTTTTGATTTGAAAAAGTGTCTACTTCCTGAGTCTTCACCTATATCTCCAGCTCCTCATCACTCTTGTTGAGCAGAGAGTTGATATTTTGCATGATGACTGATGGCAGAAAGGACTCACAGTACATCTCCACGTCCAAGCCTTTAACCTCTGCACCACCAGCACAGCAACCATGAAAGCACCGCCTCATCCAGCTGGAACAGTGTGGCATCCTCCAGACTTGCTCCATTTTCAATGACAGAAGCTCCTCTCCTGAAGAATCTCCTCTCCCCACAGAAGTGTCCATCAGTAGTTGACAAAATATGACAAAAACATACAAAAACACAACAAAAATAAAGCAAAGTTTGAGTAAAAACTCAGAGCTACCAGACTTTGCAGCTCCCAGTTGAAGCGCATGTTCTGGAATTTTTACTCAACCTTTGCTTTATTTTGTTGTGTTTTTGTAGGAGGTGCTTTTATGTTGCTGTGCTGGTGGTGCAGAGGTTGAACGCTTGGAGGTGGAGATGTACTGTGAGTCTTTTCTGCCATCAGTCATCATGCAAAATATCAACTCTCTCCCCAACAAGAGTGATGAGGAGCTGGAGATATAGGTGTCAACTCAGGAAGTAGACATTTTTTCAAATCAAAACAATACTTGTGTACATCCCACCAATGGCTACTGCTGAAGTTCCATGTGAAGTTCTCCATGAAGTCGTTGCTAGGATACAGATTAAACATCCTGAGGCACTTGACCTCAGTCATGTCTCCCTGATGGACTCACTGAGGATGTGGTGGAGAGATACACACTGGTGGAGGCCATTCTGAACAACTCAGATCATCCTCTTCATAACACCTTGATAGATTCATTCTGCAAATGGTTGATGAGCTGACAGACAAATGAATTTCCCTTTGGGGATTAATAAAGTAATTCGTATTCGTATTAGTTGTCAGAAGGCTAATAATGTTGACCATTGCATTTTTTGCTTTTTTCTTGTTTCAGTTCGGCAAACCAATAAAAAATTTCATTTGACCTCATGCAGGTGTTGTCTGTTCTTGTGGACACACACAAACTATAAACACTTAAGTTTGTGGCCCATGTCATTAGAAGGATACGAGTTTTACAAACACCAACATTCAAGCAATAACAGTGTGAGGCTAAAGACAGAAAGAGAGCAGAGACTAAAGGTAAAGAATTCCTTTTGTTCTGGGAAAATCACTGACTCACTCTGGCTCCATGACGCACACTAGCTGATTCACAAATTGATTTTCTCTATCTGTGTGTGTGTGTGTTTTGAAACAGGGAAAATTGATGCATCCAGGGGCATAAGTGTGTGTTTTTTGCAACATTAGAAATTCATTCAGCAATGTCCTGTTTCTGACTTTCTAGAAGGAGGTTCCTATTTTTTTACCTGTGTCACCATCCGCCTTGGGATAAATATAGTATGGTTTTAGGAGCACTCACAAACACTGTGACATCTGTAACAACTCATGGAGGACATACCTTGTGAAACTGATGGTCCAATGATACTTTTCACTACTGCAACCTTTAAGCATGACATAGAATGTATTGAGCAGAAGAGAGGGGGGGTTAGTTGCATTAGTTGCATTGTATTTGTTGTTTCCAGTCCTACATCATGCAATATCTATTCAGTAAAACATAAATGACAAGAAAGAAACATTACTTGTGAACTGCAAATTATATACCCATCACAGTGATGCCTGTGTGATGTTATCAATGTGCCTTCTCAGCAGAACCCTGGCTCCCCAATGGTTTGTTCAGGAAGGCTAATAAGCATGTCAAAGACACGCTGCTAACATGGACCACTGGATTTTCTCCTTCAGCCCATGTATATGAAAGCTTCTGCTTCCCTGCCTGCAGCTAGCATCTGTTAGTTGTTACAGTCACAGATTGGCTTTGTACTTTAAACCACATAATGTACCTAAATGAATGATTGTTGTCAACCACTTATAGAGATGATGTGGTAATATACTGGATTTAAGATGAAAGCAGACAATCTCTCCTAACAACAAAGCACCCGTTTGTTCTTTGCACAAGACTGAAGAGTCTACCAATGATTTGATCACTGGTCATTTGGCTCATATTGATGATATTTGCTTTCCACCAGTTAGTCTTCAGTGTTGTGATTTTGGCTGTACAGTGGTAAAATTTGGAAATACTAAGGAGATGGAGTGGAATCAAATTTTTGTATCATATACCACTGTAACAGATAGAATTTGAGGATGCAGAAAGTTAAAACTCATTACAGAGTTTCATCACAGAGTGAAACATGTCCAAACATGGATTACTGATCTTTCTTTATCTTTCTTTGATGTTTGATTGACAGGGTATTAGGCTCCATCGAAGAGACCATCTTGCTGACTTTTCTGAATTGTTCAACATTGAATTGGCAGTGGTGCTGTATTTTTTTTTCTTTAAAGAAGAATTAAAATTGTGTTTTAAATATATATATATATATATATATATATATATGTATGTGTATATATATATATATATATATATATATATATATATACACATACACACTATTCCCCAAAACAAAACAAAAAAACTTGAAGTAATGTAGTCATGAATTCTAAAATTTGACGGTTAACTCTATCTCATAATTTCTGAGTTCACAATTTTTTGGGAAGGTCCCAAAATGGGGAGCCAGTGATGCTGTCATTTAGTAGATCCTTCCTCTAGTGACATAGCAGTATAGAAACATATAAAGCACCAGCACCAGTGGTTTTCATGCTCCTCCTCAAGTGACTTGTATTTACAGTTATCCAAATTTCCGAGAGATGATGAGAAGAGAAAAAGTGGATTGCTTTTGCAAAACAGGATAGAGGGATGGGGAACCATTACAGACACCAGCTATTTTTCAGTGCCTTCAGTAGACACACCCCCAGTATTCCAGAGGGGAGAAGGCTGGTTCTGTTTGCACGTTTGAAAGCTTATTTTATTTACATATTTATATGTAATATACTGCCATATTATTTTAGTCACATGTTTTTGTTGTCCTGTGACCTTGAGGTCATTCTATGGTCTGTGTGCTCTTCATGTCCAATTGAATCCCACTCTGTTATATTCTGCACACAGACTGCAAAAGACACGTGTGTATGAACCTCTGAGCTTTCCACATCTGGCTCCTCCTTTCAAATTGACACTAAGCATATTGCAGCCTAGGCAAATCATTTAGCACTTTGGGTAATAGACATGAATGCACCAACTGACATCACTTTGACTGCTGCTCTAAAATGATCTTCAGTCTAATATGACCTGGCAGCTCATAATGGCTTCTGATTTTTAATCCTCTCTCATCTTGGGTCCACTTGGGTTCAGGATTGCATTAGCAAAACTACAGCATTTTAATTTAAGACTGTAATTGATCAATTACCTTTGATGAGTTGAAGAACTAAGCAAGCATAAATATGAGCAACGTAAGGAGGAACCTGTGGCCCAAACCACAGCCGTCATGTTTCTAGATCATCAGTGTATGTATTATTTTGTTGTATACTGCCAGAGAAGCCTGTGTGAGGTGGAGTGTGCTGGAGTGTTACACTGGTCTGGCCATAGCATACTGCTGTTCTTAGCTGTTTCCATGTGGTCTTGCATTCTCTCTGGAGTGGCTTATGTAACCCCATTAGAGCCCTTGCTGATTCTGTAGCTGTGTAATTTACAGTTTTACACCCTTTACTCTCCTCTTTGCTGTCTTGTCTCCTCCATCACCCTGTACACCTGCAAATCACTGAGCCCTGGGAACCTCTTAGCACTGTCTTCATTCCCACCAGAGTTGGTAATGAATGTGGGAACTTGAGCTGAGTTGAAATGGAGCATGTCCCCATGGGGAAGGCTTAAGTTTTAATTAGCAAAATTAATGGGGCAGAGTGGGATCAAGAAAGTGGGAGACAATATAAATGCAAAGTAATGCAAAGACAAATGGCAAGTAAAAGTCTCCCATTCAGCCTAATAAGACAACTGAATCTGATCGCCGTGACTCTAGATAGACTGATGGGAAGAGAGTTGTTTCCACAGGAAGATGATTGAGGAAGATGATTACGTATTTGTGTAATCATTACCCATGAGGTATCTTTCTAAGGTATTTGGCCACCCAATGCCACTAGAACAGCTTCAGTGTGTGGGGGCATTCATTGTGAGTCTCAGGATCTGCACTGGAGGGACTTATATTCCCCCGTTTGATAATTTGATAATGGTAGTGCTAAACTTCTTGGTCTACCATCTCTTAAAGAGGGTGGTGATCTGGAGACCAAAGTATATGCTATATCTCAGTGGTTCTCAAATGGGGGTACGGGTTCCCCTGTGGGTACTTGAAGGCACTCCAGGGGGTACGTGTGATTTTTAAAAATATTTATTCTTAAAAAATAGCATGAATTCAAAAATCCTTTAAAAATGTTATTTATTAAGTATTTCAATGAAATATAAGTGTAAGTTCATAAACTGAATTTTATATTCATTAGACTATGCAATTTCATTATCCTAAAAACCCCAGAGTCTTCTCCATACCACGATGGTTTGACCCAACCTGGCACATGCCACATGGCATCACCTGTCAATCGCTGCCACCTTGACAACTCAAACAAGTCGTAGTTGAAGCATACCTGAAATGCTGCTGAAAACACAGAAGAACAAGTGCCAGAGGGCAAAATCATAGCCGGCAAAATTCTGACAGTATTCGGAAGAATTTGTTTTAACAGGGTTTCCGTCCACAAGCTGCTGTTGTAACTGAGTTCATGAATTTGGTTTAAAAACAGATCTTTACTGTAATCCTAAAAGAGGGCACTTTAAGTTGATAATTATTTTTATGTGCAAAACTCTTTATCACTAAGTTAATTTTAAACAAGTTTTACAAAGTTTAAAAAATCACACACTGATCACCAAAAATGCTTTGCGCTGGTCAGGGGGTAATTAGCTAAAAAAATATTTCACAGGGGGTACATCACTGAAAAAGGTTGAGAAGCACTGCTCTGTCTCACTTGGAGGTCTATTTATATAGAATTTATATATATATATTTATATATTTATTTATATAGAACATGCGCTTCAACTGGTAGCAGCAAAGTCTGGTAGCTCTGAGTTTTTTTTTTTACTCAACCTTTGCTTTATTTTTGTTATTTTTGTCAACTACTGATGGATTCTTCTGTTGGAAGAATAGTTTTTTCATGAGAAGAGCTTTTGTCCCTGAAACAGAGCAAATCTGGAGTGTATCACCCTGTTCCAGCTGAGATAAGGAGGTCTTTTCGTGGCTGTCGTGCTGGTGCAAAGTTGAAGGCCAGGAAATGGAGATACAAGCCTGTTCTACCATCTGTCATCATGGGAAACGTTAATTCTCTGCCCAACAAAAGTGATGAGCTGGAGATATTGGTGAAGACTCAGAAAGTGTACCGTGAGTGCAGCCTGATGTGTTTTACTGAAACCTGGATGAATCAAAACATCTCTGATTCCATCGTGGATATACCTGACTTCACTCTCTTAAGATCAGACAGAGATGCTAAGGCTAGTGGCAAGAAAAAAGGAGGAGGACTGGCCTTATTCGTCAATCAGAGATGGTGTAATCCTGCACATATTACTGTCAAGGAGAAGATGTGTTGTCCAGACATTGAACTATTGGCTGTTGGAATGCGACCATACTATGTACCAAGAGAATTCAGTCATATCATAACAATACTTGTGTACATCCCTCCAAAGGCAACTGCTGAAGTTCCATGTGAGATACTACATGATATGGTTGCTAGGATACAGACTAAACATCCTGAAGCACTTACAGTAATATCAGGAGACTTCAACCATGTCACCCTCTCCTCTCACCTGACTGGATTTACACAGTTTTTTCAATTGTGCTACCAGAGAAAACAAAACCCTTGATCTGCTGTATGCCAATGTCAAAGAAGCTTACAGAGCTACTGCCTTACCACCACTGGGCAGGTCAGATAACAACTTGGTTTTTCTGCAGACCTGTTACAAACCCTGTGTGCAGAGGGAACCTTCAACTACACTCACAGTAAGGAAATGGACACCTGAGGCTAGAGAGGCTCTAAGGGACTGCTTTGAATGCACAGATTGGGATGTGCTGCTGGAAACAGATAAGAACAGTATGGACATTGACAGACAGGTTGACTGTTTTACAGAGCACATCAACTTCTGTAGAGTCACAGTCATACCTACAAAGACTATACGCTGTTTCCCCAATAACAAACCATGGATCACAAGTGACATTAAGGCAATCCTCAACCAAAAAAAAGAAGCTTTTAGAGATGGTGACAAAGAACGGCTCAAACAGGTGCAACATGAGTTGAAGAAGAGATTGAAGATGGCAAAGTTGGAATACAAAAAGAAGATAGAGAAGAATTTACAACACAACAACATCCGTGAGGTGTGGAGAGGAATCAACACCATCTCTGGCTACAACAAAAAGAATAGACAGCCAATAGTGGGTGATGTGGAAAGAGCTGATGAACTCAATCAGTTCTTCAACAGATTCGACACTGAGGTCACATCCGATTCCACTCCTTATCCACCTCCTTCTCCTCCTCCTTCTCCCCCTCCTCAACATGTGGACATCTCCATGACGGCTCCTTCCTCTCCTCCACAAGTCTGTTTCTCCACCATGTCTCCTCCTCCTCCTCCTCCTCCTCCTCCGCCTCCTTCTTCACCTGAGTGCATCTCCACTGCTGCAGCTACTCCCCTTCCCACACCTGTTCCTCCCTTGTCTGTCACAGAGACAGGGGTGAGGCTGGAACTTGGGAAACTTTGCTCTGGGAAGGCAGCTGGCCCAGATGGTGTGTGTCCAAGGATGCTTAAAGACTGTACTGCCCAACTGTGTCAACCTCTCCACAAGATCTTCAACCTGAGTCTACAGTTGGGGCGGGTGCCGGCTCTGTGGAAAACATCCTGCATAGTGCCGGTACCAAAAAGAAAATGTCCGGGTGAACTAAATGACTACAGACCGGTGGCCCTGACTTCACACATCATGAAGACCTTGGAGTGGCTGATTCTACATCTACTGAGGTTTGAGGTCAAAGACAAACTCGATCCCCTGCAGTTTGCATACAAAGAACACATTGGAGTGAATGATGCAGTCCTCTACATGCTCCACCGTGCCCTCTCTCACCTGGAGGAATCTGGTGCTTATGTAAGAATCATGTTTTTTGATTTTTCAAGCGCATTTAATACCATCCAACCCAACATACTCAAAAACAAGCTTAAAGAGATGGGAGTGGATTCTTCCTTTGTCTGCTCGATCACAGATTACCTGACAGAAAGGCCACAGTTTGTCAGGTTGGGGAACTGTTTTTCTGGGACATTAATGAGTAGCACGGGGGCTCCACAGGGGACTGTCCTGGCTCCATTCCTGTTCACATTGTATACAGCAGACTTTAAATACAACTCTGAGTCCTGCCACATCCAGAAATACTCAGATGACACTGCTATTGTGGCATGTATTAGAAATGGACAGGAATCTGAATATAGGGATTTGATAAAAGCCTTCAGTGACTGGAGTTACAAAAACTGCCTCATGCTGAACACCTCCCTCCAAGCTCCCTCTTCAGCCAGTGAACACTTGTGGAGTGGACATCGAGGTGGTGACAACCTATAAATATCTAGGTGTTCACCTTGATAACAAGTTGGACTGGTCTGTTAACACAGATGCACTCTACAAAAAAGGGCAGATCCGCCTCTCTTTCCTAAGAAAGCTCCGATCTCTAAACATCTGTAATAAGATGCTGCAGATGTTTTATCAGTCTGTGGTGGCAAGTGTTTTATTTTATGCTGCAGTCTGCTGGGGAGGAAGTTTAGGAAAAAAGCAGGCAAAGAGGCTGGATAAGCTTGTCAAGAAGGCTGGCTCTGTCATCAGAGTAAAGATGGACTCTCTGGAGGAGGTGGTGGAGAGATACTCAATGAGAATGATGGAGGCCATACTGAACAACATGGATCATCCACTTCATAACACCTTGATGGATCAAAGAAGCAGCAGTGGTGGACGGCTCCTCTCTCTTCGGTGCAGGACAGAAAGATACCGAAGATCTTTCATACCAACAGTCATCAGACTTTTTAATCATTATGCAAATTTACGATGAGCTATTAGACAAATGAATTTCCCTTTGGAATCAATAAAGTATTTTCTATTTCTATTTGGATGAAAGTGTCTACAAAATGATTAAATGTATATGCGTGTGATTCTTATTCATCAAATCACTCAGGGACCAACCATGCCCAGTGAATAGAAGCATTGTCATTCTGAAGGGAGACCACTCCCATCAGGACAGAAAAGTTTCTTCATAGGATAAAGATGTACAACTCTTACCCTCTACCCCCATCCCCTAGCAGCAGAGTCACTGTAGTGGTCAAGAATTAAACGTAGATTCTGGAGGTTTGTTCGTTGCAGTTTGTAAACAAAACATTCAACCTGGGCCCCTCCTCTCGGGCTCAACCGTGCACACTTCCTGCCCCTGACAGCAACAGCAGCAGCAGCAGCAGCAGCAGCAATTGTCGGGACTGGTCAGGACTGCAAAGAAAAGGAAATACAGTCCGAGTGAAGCGCTGGAGCCGCAGGCCGATACCTGGCCATCTCCGGTAATGGGAGCCTTGAGGGCTACGCTGTGACGGGAAGGAGGGCTGTTGTGGTGAGCTGGGAAGCAGGTTCTAGCGGTGAATGCTAGTCACCACCGCTAGCGGGAGTTAGCGTTGAGCTAGCGAGTGTTAGCCGTGACGGATAGCATCTATCACTAGCAGTCGCTAGCTTCTGGGACAGCTAGCAGGGCTAGCAGCCCTCCTCCTCGTGCTGCATGGAACTTCGCCTGCTCTGTCAGTGGCTGGAGAGAAAACTCTGACTCTCCACCTAGAAACAGAGTTTCTGCCCTGCTCCACCTGCATGTTGCTGAGCACAGACAGCCCGGGAGTTCCTCTCCTGTCCTTACTATATTCCAACCTTTGTGTGGAAGTGAGTGCAAAATTTTTAAATTAAAGGCTGCCACAAGTCCAACAGAAAGATGTGATGGGAAACCAACTCCAGGAAATCAGCAGCAAAAAGTTACTTCCCCTTAACTTGAAAAGAATGGAACGAAGCTTAAGAGGGTGAACAGTGTGGCGAGGCTTGTAAAATTATAGCTATGGGCACCAGGTGATAGATGGGTCAATGCTGTCAATCCTCTCCTGCAATGAACCAAGGACAAAATGAAGTTTGTGTTACACTGAGTCTGTGTGTGAGTGTGTGTAAGAGAGGGAGAGAAAGAAAGTGAATTGTGTTTCTTTTCCTAAATTGGAGAGAAAAAAGGCTTTTCTCAAAACGTGCTGTTGTTTCATAAAGCTCCTAAAATAAGTGCCCACTCACATTCATGTCTATTACAGTGACACTGAGTAACTCTTTTTTTCCCCACATCTTTTTTGTCCTAGGTCTCTGGGTAAAAGTCTGCAGGTGGCTCACCATGGTGCAGGAGAAGAGTGACGGTATAAACAGAGATTTGGTCCTTCCATCAAAGCAACAGAATAGACCAGCAGTAAGAGCACTGCCTGCACGACTCACTCCCACTGCCATCTCCCACTTACTCCATGAACACTAATCTCAAACTCTTTGTTCTTAACAATCACAAAAGAACATGCACCGATCAATGTGCTTATGTTTGATGTTTACTAAATCACAGGACATGATGTGGCGGTGAGTCATACTAATCCATCAGGATAAAAAAGAAATTTTAAAGGAATCAACATTTTTTGGAAAACTGCTTGTTCATGCTTAAAGCTGCATTGTGTAATTTATTTGGTTGTTTATTTGCTAAAATCAAATATTACTTTCATAAATATATGCTTACTAAAGTGTAGTTACATTTGCATACAAATGGAAGATTTCTCACAGGCTTAGGGTGAGTTATTTATATATGCATACTGCATAAGCGGGTGCGCCATATTGTGTCGCCATCTTTCAATATGTTTGCCAAAATAGGGCAAACTGGGTTATCGCATTTTACCTGAAGTTGCCATGTTGCTGGAAGACAGTGAAGGTGAAGCAACCAGAGGCAGTTGTGCTTGTGAATGCACTTGTGAATTTGAACCTGTTTAGCACTCCAGTGTTTCTGATTCACTTTAAATGGAGGAACACACACATCCTTTGCCCCATGACAGGAAAACCACACCCCCGGGTAAAAGAAAAAACCCATTGACCAGCGATGACAGGATGAAACGAGAGTAAATATTGCTGTAGCTTTTCCCAGGTGGAATGAACTAATGAGGGAGAAGGATTTTAAAAGGGAAGCTATGGAGTAGAGAGCCATGGCTGGGCCAGGTGACTGAGCTGCTGCTTGCTGAGAGAGAGCTGCTGCATGTCGGCCAGCACCAGCACTTGGAGCTGGGCAACATGTTGCTTTGGTTTGTAGCACGGCTGCATTGAAAACTCTGGATAAATTCGGGGCATTTCTAATTATTGTTCTATTCAGACCTCATCACTTGAGGGAAGTTGTGTGGGATGTTGACATCTTGCTTGATGGCTACCATAGGTGGTGATTACACGATTAGAAGGACATGCGCTTGAAAGTAGTACTTAGTTGTTTGAATTCTACTAGCTCAACACTAGATAGGAGTAATTTTCACACAGTTCATCTTAAAATGAAGAGATAAAGACTAATCTCATGTCCTAATGTTAAAAGTGGAGCTGGAGGCAATTACTGTGACAGCAACAATCATATAAGTTAACTGCATGTCTGAAAGATGGATCTAATTAAATCTTGCTCTCAATTTTAGTCAGTGTATGATATCAATTTGAGGTATGTAAAACTGTGCAGTGAATGAGAAGTGAATCAAAGTGTTGGCCATCAGTTCATCTCATCCAGTTTTAAAAATGTAGCTCTGCAAGCTTTTCCTCTTTTTTCATACCTTTAGTCTCATTTGTTTTGATGGATGTGTGTCACAGCAACTGTCACAGTGAAAAAAGCCAATATATGATTTTCAGCAGAGCATATTGGTTGCCAGGCTTCATGCTCCAGATTGACGATCATTGATTGTGCCTTTTAGAGTATGATCTAGAACCACAAAATCAGCCATTCTGGATTGACAGTGCCAGATTTTACCGTCTTTCTCTCATAACTGGGAACTTACATGTTGAACATCCCAAACTCTTCAACAATGAAAAAAGTTTTTAATAAAGAGTAAGGGGCCACGTCCACCAAATGCGTTTTTGCACACCCTCAGGAAAAAAAACACTCAGAGTGCTTCGAGTTGATATCTGTTCAACTTTTAGAACAGCGTGGTGCTTGTCGATGTCACTTTTCCCACACTGACCAATCAAAATCAAGAAGGGGCGGGACATATGTTAGTGTCAACAACACAACTGGCAACATGGCTCGGTTTATATCATTTCATATCACAGCTGTAGGGGAGGAAATATTTACAGACATTTATCTAATATCTCTCCAATATGTATTCTGTCTTTCCGGTGTTAAGAGGAGGTTTTATTAAAGTAAAGTAGTTAATTTATTCAATCTGACTCCATTTAGTTAAAGATAACTTTACCATTAAATATTGGTGAGAATTAATAGTTAACCAGTAATTAAGAATATAAGCCTTTTAAGAATTGAACTCTACTGTGAAGAGATCTGACATCAGTCTTAGTTCAGGGATGGCAGATATAGGTTAACAAACCACTCAGTGACCTTCTCAACATGGAAGAATAGCCCTGATGCCTGGGTTGAAGTATTCAGAGGTTATAGAACATGATACTCAATCTTGTCTGTCCAACTCAGAGGTTAAGGGTGTGAAGAGTGTCCAGTGAAACTTACCATATAACTAAGGTCTTTGGGATACAGTATTTAACTAGTCCCTATCTTATTTCAGGGATGGCAGATATAGACTTAAACTATTCAGTGACCTTCTTAACATAGAAGAACAGCCCTGACACCTGGGTTGAGATATTCAGAGGTTATAGAACATATCCAAATAATTACAGAACATGATACTCAATCTTTCCTATTCAACTCAGAGGTTAAGGGTGTGAGTGTTACCCAGTGAAACGTACCATATAACTAAAGACCTACTAGGTATCTGATAACAGATTCTTCACTACAAGAATAAAATCTCAGCAAGGCAGTATTAGAAATGAATGGTTAACATTCCAGTTTATTGTGATGCACAGTAAGTGAACAAACTATAGCCAATAGCAACAATACTTGAGAAACAGATATCGTAACACACTCGACGTGTGGGAGCTCTGGTAAGCAGATCAACTCAAAGGTTGGGTCCTTGCTCTTTCCCTTAAATATCCAACCAGAACAAAGACACTTTTAAATCACATGTCAATAGGAATTTGCATAGAGACACCATTCACATCTGGAGACCTTTGATCATCAGGGTGTATGTCACAGGACAATAACTTCACACTGAGACCATCAGACATGTAACATTTCAAGGGGAAGTCAGGTAGATAGGAGGTGTTAAGGAGACACTAATCAAAAGGCATAATACACAAAGTAGTTTCTTCCAGTCTGGGGGAAACTTCCATTGTTTCAGGGATGAGAGTTCAGGGGCACCCACACTCGTTTGGAGGGTAGGCCGACCTCAAGGTCAATGTCAAAAGCTGCCGATTAGGGATGCAAATTATTGATTAATGCATTAATTGTTAGTTGGTTGACCTTGTCAATCGATTAACAATTAATTGAAATGCAGCGATTTTCCTGAGAACCTAAATTTCCCTTGGTATTGGGTCTATAACATAAAAAGCTGAACACTGCTTACACAGAGGTCTACACTAACATTTGTTAGTTCACTTTAGGAGCACAATGAAGAATGTTTAAGCAGCATGGTATTTAACCCTTAAATAATATTAAGGGTCCTATGTGACCCATTTTTACATTTGAGAACAGTAAAAACACCCTAAACATTTTTACTTTGACTTTAAGTTGACCTCTTATGTATCCCAGGACGAACCATACATGTAAAAGTTTCAACTTCTTTAAAACAAAAGACACAAGCAGTAACTTGTTCAACTCGTAACTTGTTCAACTCAGCCTGGGGTAAACAGTGATAAAACTCAAGAACCAGTCACACAAGCTCTCCATGTTGTCCCTGTGTGATGTTCAGGGACAGGTCAGGACAGTCTGAGGACAGACAGCTTTGAGCTTGAAGTTTATTTTAATGAAGGTGCACTGTGTGACTTGACATGTACACATAGTAGAGAAAAACTCAGCTGGTCTCACCTCCACCACGAAGAGTTTTTTTTTTTTTTTTTTTTTTCCTAAATAAAACTTGGGTATAGCAACCCAGCTGCTGTACCGATGTGGATCCGATGTCTTTATCAAAGCTTGGTTGGCCTGAGCTGCATTCATATGAAGTTATACTCTCAAACTCTTCAGGCAGTGATCAGTGTTGGCGGCTGTTTGACTCGTTAGACTCGCTGGTCGTCGGTATTTTAGTGATCGTAGCTACACGCTGAGGCCAGTGTACAACAGGTAACAGTGTTGTTGTTGCCTCTTTTCACCAACAGCTCCTCTCGCCCTTGTGTGTCTGAAGCTGTTTTAAACAGAGATCCTGCTATGTCGCTTTGCTCATTTACATTTCACAGAAAAACTCCCATGGAAACGGATCAATTACCTGACAATAATTTAATCGACCAAATTCTTATTGACAATTAATTGATAGTCGATTAATTGTTTACATCTCAACTGCCGATAATGCTATTGTGTCTTACGCTTCGTTGTCGTGTTTACATTAAACAAGCCAGGAACACAGAAATGTCAGAGGACTTGTTTTGTAACCTAGCACAAAAGTGCATTTGGTGGACATGGCCCCTAAATGCCCTGTTAATTCCGGAGAGATCTCTTGCTTAAGTACTTTTAGTTCCAACAAATGGGACTGAAGATAAAACACTGGCTCTGCGGAAGTTGAAATTGTCTTTTCATTGTGACATTTTGTCATGAAAACATCTCAACTTTGCAGAACTAAAAATGTTCCATTCTGACCTAATCAAAATAACTTTCATAGATGATTCGGTACAGCCGTTAAATATATGATGAGTACTTACAAAGTTTGTGTGGTAATATTTGTAGACCCCATTGAGTTTCCAGACACAATAGCTTATGAATGTGATGCTTTGTGGCAGCTCTTTTATCAGACGCTCTCTTCAGCACATGAAGGCAACACCAGGAAGGATAGACAGACCAATCTATGATTTTAACACTATTACAACTCAGTAACTCACTCACCCTAACCCTAACCCCAATGGAACCAGTGCATTCCATTATGATGTATTGAATATGACTTGATTTTGTCAGCATACTAAAATGAAATGAAGCCAGTGACCCAAGGCCTCTTGGAGGTAACTGATGAAGTTTGGTCTCTGTACTTGAAAAGGTTTATCGCACTTATTTACAGTAACGCACTCTGCTGTGTGTGTGCTCTTACTTAGGTAAAAAATTGCATTTCATTTGAATTGTATTCTGCATACTCCAAATGTGTGTGGTGGCAAAAAGTGGCTTATTTCATCTTTTTTGTGTATGTGTTTCCCCCACTCCACTCCCCATCTGTTGAAATTGCCCCTGGTGTAAATGAGTGAAATTGCAGGGGCCCCAAAGGTAGCAATGTGTGTAACAGATTTCGCTAATTCAGGCATGTTCATGTAGATAACATGCATGTATTAGCAGTACATGCTAACTTTTCTGTTGATGTTTCTGACATTTTTACTTCATCTTTGACAAAAGTACACAAATGAAATTGAGGGGAGGGGGCTGATAAGTTATTTTATGAGACGTATCAATAGCCACTTACTGTAGCTTCACAAAAGAGAGTTTTGCCCGCAGTTCTATGGAAAATCTGTGTTGTACAATTTGATGGATAACAACAGAGTGAGTATGCGAACAAAAGTGAGAGAACAGTGGAGTGAGGGAGGGTGGTGTGTCTGTCAGAGGTGTTGAGCTGGGTTAGCAATATAAAGTGAATGTAAGAATAAATAAGAATAGAATGACTTCATGAATGTAGTGTTACATGTTGCCCACATTATCCTAAAGGTCGATGAACATGCCGGTGTGCAATATGATTTAATTAATAAAAACATGATGGCAAGGTGGCAATGGTTTAAATGTCTGTGAAATCTAGAGACTCTGCTTCCATTTAAAGAGCATATCGCAAGTTATACTTTTTTACAAAATGCATATGTAATCTTGTCTAAAAATTACCATTTGAAAAGGTGAGAAAAAGTGAAAAAGCTTGTTAGTTTCTGTTATTGGTAAGTATAAATACTCTGACCTGTATTAATGACCAATACTAGTTTTTTATTGCCTGATAAATTACAGTAATCTGTATGATATTGTGATGTGATCACAGTATTTATATCGGTAGCTAATGTGTATAAGCTAACACCGGACCCTTGCCCTACTCTCCACTGATTCTCCTGGCACCACAGCTCAATTTCTCTCCTCTGGCCATTTATCGTCCCCCTGGTCTCTCCCTGCTCTCTGGGGCACATAACGGGCTCGTAGTTATATGGCTGTGGTCCATTGTATGTGTAATGTTACACATTTAAAGTTTCCTCTGGGTCAGAACCGTCACTAGGATCCATTGTTTTCCTATTGTTCAAATTGACCGCTCTCCCTCTGCCTATGTCACTTCCAGTCCAGCTTATTTAGATGCGGAAGTAAATTTTTCTCACAGAAACAACTCAATAGTGTATGTATATGTATAATTTTAAGAAAAACATGCTCCTAGATTATTTTCTAGGCACTGGTTCAAGGGAAGGTCTAACCTGCAAGCTGCCTTTAAATGTGCTCACGTGAATAAAAAATTTGCACTCACATGACTCACAGCCAACTACAGGGCCTGTGAGTGGGCAAAATACTGCTGTCTGTGCGGCCATGAACTAACCGCGATCAAACAAGCCACTCATAGCCACAGATAATGCTCAGACATAAAACGAGGCATCTGCTAGTTTTGCCTGGTTTCTAGAGGAAAAAGACGTAAACAGAGCTCACCCACTCGCCTCCATTTCATCCATGATGTCTTGTTAGTCTTAACATGATGTCTTGTTCAAAGAACCTCTGACTGATTGGCGACTTGTGCTTGTGCCAGCGGGTGAAACTGATTTTGATAAAGTGATGATTAACAATCGGAAGTTTTTTATTTTGAAATTTACCGAATACTCTGTGCATTTGACTTCCTGTGTGGGGCGATCTGGTTGTTGTGGATTGATGTGTAATGGCTGCCTAGTCCAGCAAAAATAGATCTGTTGAGTATTTCTGCTGGACCACCGGAGCTGTGACAGACCGGAGACACATTGGAGATGCACTAGTGGAAATGCTCTGACTGACTTGAATGGGAGCAAATTGCTCCGGCGTTCGCAATGTAGTCGGAGCGGAGATGGAGTCAGTGGAAATTAGGGGCAAGATCTGATGCAAAGTCAGGGCTCCACTTTTGACATGGTCTGTGACTCCACCTAGTGGACGCATAGAATGCTGCAATTCATTATATGCATTATGCATGGTCCTAACATTTCAGAATTCTATTTACATAATAACAGTCCACCCTTGAGCATGCCTGCATACTGGCACAGTCCTTCTCACAGTGCCACCTGCTGAAAACAGGAAGCAACTCTTTACTGTCAATTTTTTTTGTTTCAATGACAGTCTCCTTGTCAGTCCTGATGCACAGACAGACATCTGCTTGTGGCTTGGTCTCTGGCTCCGCCTAGTGAATGCAGCGGAGATTACAAGAGATGAAGAGACAGAGCACTTTGAATGGAGAGATCCGTAATGGCAAAGATGGTGCATATCCCTCACGAACAGCCAATCGCCTGCGTTGTCACAGCTGAAGCTGGGAAAATTATAGCCCAATCATGTTGTTTCACTAGTGTATGCGCACAGGTTGCTTTTTACAACAGACCAACCTATTGGTGGCAAGCGGAGCCAGCTGAAAGGTCCACGGGAAAGAGGGAGATACCCCTTTTATGCACAGAATTAACAAAGAGGTAACTATATTTTTTTATGCATGTCAACAAAGTCCTTAGAATGTCTCTGGGTAGAGCAGAGCTGACCGGCATCAGGCCGGCACGTATTCAGCTGTACAGTGAAGATGGTGTCGTAAATCTGCACACATGTGTAGTGGTGAACTCCCTGTGGAAAAAAGAGGGTTTTAAACATCATTCTGTGGTAAAGTCAATGTTTTTTTTAGTTTCAATTTGTATCTAATTTTACTGGCGATCATGTATATATGTTTTTTCCGTTCCATTGTCATGTTAGAGCATGGGTTTGACCATGTCCCCATTCATTTAGATAGAGGTCTGGTCTTCTTGGGCTTTTCGCAGTGTTTCCAAGATGGCATGACTTGCCGAAAAGGGCTTTGAGATTACATGTACAATGTTGTATGTACTCTTCCATCGCTGCATAGCCCATATGGGCTGCTTTCACACCCCAGGGCATGGTCCCACAGTTGCCATTGCACACATGCCACGTGCCCAACGCGGTGGAACAGGAGAGCAAGGGCCTGATCATCACTGCTTGTAGCTTTAATTTTTTTTTTTTTTTGTTGATTATTAATGAGAAATGGGAAATGAGACTAGATCAACTCACCAGTCCAACTTAAGCCTACTCTCACTTAAATAAGTTGTAGTGGGATGGCTTTTAGAAAAGAGGTCGGAGCTAAACCAGTTTTCTGCGAATATGAATACGAATTACTTTATTAATCCCCAAAGGGAAATTCATGTGTCTGTCAGCTCATCAACCATTTGCAGAAGAATGAAGAAGCCTGATGGCTGAAGGTACAAAGGATCTTCTATATTTCTCCGTCCTGCAGTGAAGAGAGAGGAGCCATCCACCACTGCTCTTTTCTTGGTCCATCAAGGTGTTATGAAGAGGATGATCTGAGTTGTTCAGAATGGCCTCCACCAGTGTGTATCTCTGATCTCTCTGAAGTCAAGTGCCTCAGGATGTTTAGTCTATATCCTAGCAACGACTTCATGGAGACCTTCATATGGAACTTCAGCAGTAGCTGTTGGTGGGATGTACACAAGTATTGTTTTGATTTGAAAAAAAGTCTACTTTCTGAGTCTTCATCTATATCTCCAGCTCCTCATCACTCTTGTTGGGCAGAGAGTTAATATTTTGCATGATGACTGACAGCAGAAAGGACCTACAGTACATCTCCACTTCCAATCCTTTAATGTCTGCACCACCAGCACAGCAACATGAAAGCACCTCCTCATCCAGCTGGAACAGGGTGATATCCTCCAGACTTGCTCCATTTTCAATGACAGAAGCTCCTCTCCTGAAGAATCTCCTCTCCCCACAGAAGTGTCCATCAGTAGTTGACAAAATACGACAAAAACATACAAAAACACAACAAAAATAAAGCAAAGGTTGAGTAAAAACTCAGAGCTACCAGACTTTGCTGCTCTCAGCTGAAGCGCATGTTCTGGAATTTCTGTAATAATCCAAAATCCCATGTAAAAACTCATTGGCTTTCTATTGATAGAACCACAGTGATGCTAACTTCCTGGTTGGCAGCAGTACAAACTTCCACTGTGGCATGCTACATGTTTTGCAAAAGTAAACACAAGGTGTCACCATGGTAACAGACTCTGTGAACATAACCTGCTCGTTGGCAGGTTATCTTGAAATAACCCGGAGTTTCTTCGCTCCACTCGCATGAAAATCGCTTTGAGACAACAGGGCTTGTCCATTCCTCCCAAACCCGACTGACATTGAAGCACAAATTATTAGAAACGCTTTGCGCTGCGAGAGGCCGGATAGAGTTTTGGCTGAGGACCATCACCTCAGCCTCTGTCAAAGTGGGTGGAGGTGGCCCTCCACCCGTTTTTTGGGCCTTTGCCTTCTTTCTGTTGGCTGGGCAGAACTCAAATGTTAATTTTTTTTCTCAAACAGTATTTTATTGAGTGTTCATGTACACAGTCACATTTTAAATGCAGCCTATTAAACTATAAATGTATAGGCTAAACATATCAAGTTTTAAGTTACTGAGGTATTAAGTGGGAGGGCATGTTAAAACAGCATTTTGTTAGTGATTTGCATTACTATTTGAAGTAGCCACTGAATTTATATTTACTTTAACAACCTAAGGCATTTCAAAAAAACATGCCTTACCGCTTTGTATGACATTTTTATATTTCATTTTTAGCTGCTTCCAAGTTCTTTTCTTGCCCGCTGGATTGCACCTCTCTCTCCTTCGCCGCTGCAGCGGTGTTTGATTTCCGACGAAAAATGTGTTCTTTCTCCCCGTATACCTCCATGAGGATCTCGAGCTCAATCGGGCTGAAGTAACTTGATCGCTTTTTGATTGTTGTCATGGTGACACTCATGGTTTCGGGGATCCATTGACTATGGCTTTTTATAGTGGTTGTGCACGTGCATACCTCAAGGTGAACCTACTCAGAGTTGATTGAACTAATTCATATCAGCTTTTCTGGAACCCGAAACTCAGAGTTTCCCGTCTCAGAGTAAGTTAACTCAGAGTTGAGAGATAGACTCAGAGTTTGTTGAACCCGCTTTCTGGAACAGCCCTCAGGACCTTTAGTGCATGTTCGACACTCCTTAGATCAGCTAATCTGAACCGATTGCTCTCCGCAGATAGATCGATGAAAAAAAAGTTGTGTGTGTAGTGTGGGAACACGTACATTCGTTTTATCAACATGTCTGATAGCCACTGCTGCCCCTCCACTCCGCTGATCCAAAATTGATCCGAACCGTGAATCCCAATCCTTGACGTTTCTGATCGGTTGCACCCCTAGTCTTCTGGGCTCCATCATTATCAGTCAACAGCAGAAAGTGCCATTGATTTGAAGAGATTAATTAGCTCCTTTCATCTAAACAGGGTAATCAGTCTAAATCCTAACTACCACTTAACTTGAAGGCACAGTAACAGCCCATACACATAGCATGATAATGAGTGGGTATCACTGCTGTTTGTTATCATAATACAAATATTTGTACAACTGACCAGCAGTCAATCCTGCTTGATTAGTACAGAGCACAGCCTGGCCAGTGCTTCTGTGCCTGAGCTGCTTATTCCTGATGAGCACAGACTGCTTGATACTGTGTGTCACATGGGTCCTGTATTAAGATTTACTGCAGTGCAAGATACTGCATGATTCCATGGATTCAGAGTTAAACCAGTCACAGCAACACAGAGATCATTGCAAATTCAGAATGAAATCAAGAGCAAAAAATCCAAGCACTTAACTGGCATTTTTTCAATTTACCAGAGCTTTTATTCATTCTTGAAGAGCTGCAAAAATCACACCTGGCTTGCTGAGAGAAGGATGGCATTTTGTTTGTGGAAACACAAACTTATTTGGTCCTCTGGAGGCTACCTTGTGTAAATGTTAGTGGGTGGAATTATTTTGGATATAAAGATGCATTGCTGTGTGTAATGATCTCTGCTGCCTGTCACTGCTATGATCTCGTTGTCCTGTTGTCCTGTCAGATTCATAGTAATAGCTAGAGCTGATGCAACAGTCCCCCAATAAACCCTTCTATTGTGATTGTTGTAATGCTCAGTTTTTGATGAATGGTTTTGGAGAGTTAAATTGTATTGCAGTGATGTTGCTAGGTATGCGTCCTGCGTCCCTGACGCATTCAAATCTGAAAGGACGCAGTAAACTCACTATCCATGCGTCCCGGGGATGCACCTCATTTTTCCCATGAAAAAAGATACATTGTGAACAACAACTCGTGTTTAAAATCACAGCAACTAGCAAAAGAAACCTTGTTGTCAGCAGACCAGACAAGCGCTGTTTCAACCCTCTGCGCATCTACTCTGCGCAGACGTGATCCCTTTTACACGGTATCGCGACATGCTAATTTAGCCGCTACCAAAACAACTAGCCAGTCACTGCGGATTTCAACAATTAAAGATACGAACTTAGTAAATAAACCCTCGTTTCCACTGCCCGATACTGTGCTCATTCGTGTCGATAATGTTTTAACGTTTAGGGGAGAGATCAAAGCAGGAAGAGGACAGAAGCTAAAAGGAAAAATATCAGTCTTATAACTTAACAGCAACAAGTAAATCGGCAGTGTCCTTGATCATTCATCATCATGTTGTTTTTTCCCTCGTTGATTCATGATCTCATTCGTATCTTTTTCAGCTCCAGAGGAAAGAGCCAGATCACCCAAATAAACAAATGTAATTCTTCAGTTGGCATAAGATAACAATAACAGGACGTTCTCCATCCATCCTTTTCCTTATGTCAATCATTAGGCTCGCGCGCACATCACCGTCTCTCATTTGATGGCCGTGTAGCGATGGTGAGTATAGTACCATAGTTGTATGGACATGATATGCACATCAGTGCTTCTATAGTCGGGTCAGGGCCACGGGTCGAGTTTCACACCATGGACAGCGCTGGTTTTGTCCGTAGTGGGCGCGCGTCTGTGTGTTATACAGTTGCTGTGCTGCGCGATGGATACACAGAGACCGCGTCACTCAGTTTAGTTGAAAAACTTTCGGCCCGAATTAAATTTTCCCTCCACCGAAGGAAAACGATATGAAGAGAGAGAGAGAGCATACATGAACATATCCGTTAAAGGAATAGTTCGGATTTTTTTTTTTACATGAAGTTGAATGACGTCCCCAGAGGCAGTGTTGCGCATCAACAGTGACTTTTCCCCACTGCGCCCTGAAAGCAGAGTTCTGGCCATATATTGGTGTTGAAGAAAGTAGTTCCAGCCAGTTGCTGGGGTCACAAAAATCATCTGTATATTCAGGTTCATAAAGGTATCCCTTTGGCTCTGCGCTAAAAGGAATGTCTTCATCACTTGTGTGGTATTCAGACATGTTTATGTTCGCTATCCGAGCAGTTAACACTGTGAGACAGGTGATGGAAAGGTCCGCAGCTGTCACCAGGCGGCAGCGCAGTGATACGAAGGGAGAGAAAATAGCGCCGAGTGTGGTCTGACTTTTTCGTGGACAACGGTTTGTGATGCAAATGTCTTTTGAACATATATTGTTTTGAGAAACAAATTATTTATTTTATTTATTATTTTGTGACCCCAGCAACTAGCCGGAACTACTTTCTTAAACACCAAAACCTGGCCAGATCTTTACTCACGGGGCGCAGTAGGGGAAAAGTCACTGTTGATGCATGACACTGCTGCTGGGGAAGTCTTACAACTTCATGTCTAAAAATCCGAACTATCCCTTTAATTATAACCATATCATACCATACCACTATAAAAGGAGCTTAACACTACAATTTAAGAAATAGAAGAATATAAGAACTAGAAAGAAATAATTTTTTTAAATTGGGGACCCATTGAATTTCCCAGGGACTCACTCAAATCACCACCTGTGGGTCCTGGGGACTCACTACATTGAAATCAAAATGGCTGGTATTGTATTTTATAGAAATGTGTTTCTGTTGATTGGACCTCTCTCATTTATATAATTTGAAAGCACAAAATAATCGAAAAAAACAACTTTAATTCAACCTCAGCACCAACAGCGACCCAAAATGGCACCTTTCAGAAATAGTTTCAGCACAAATTGAATGTTATAACTTATGAAGAAGGATTTATCACAGGACCATTTCTGTATATTGTGTGTATGTACACTACAGATTTAGCAGTGCATCGTGAAATGGCTGCTGAGTGTAAATTTTAATTTGTGAAAGTGGTTGCAGTCCCCACACTTGTGTGTTGTCTCCCCTCTTAGTTATCATGGAAGTTGAAGATCAAGCAGAAGCTTACTACTGTGCCTCCGTGTCTTGGCAAGTTCAGACCAGTTGTGGGCCGTTGCTGCCATCAGTGCACCCCGGACAGCTTGGTGAGTGTGGAGTGTAAAGGAAATTAAAGAGAGAAAACAGGAAAGAAAAGATAGAAAGCATGAGTAATGAGAGGTTGGCTGTATTTTGAAATCACCCACAGATGAAATACTTTGTAATTAAGGGCTGTGGATCCTGTTATAAACAACAAAATAAATGACTGGAAAGATAGTGACCTTATGTGACACATTAAGCTTGTAAACTGAATTTATAGAGGCTCTAATAGATGTCCATATACTAATGGCATCCTTGAACTCCCTCTATCCCCTATACAATAACTGCTGTTGTGTCAAACATAATCAGTGATGTTGACGGTCAGTCAGACTGTTTAATTTCCTTTCATGTCTTAGCGCAAGAAGCTTGGACAGAATTCTTCCCTGGGCTTCCACAACCTGTTGAGTGTCAAGGAGACACAAACCAGGTTGGTATAGAATCTCAGTCAAATGCATGTTTTAAGTCTGAATACACTCAGTCATACAAACATCTTCTGCCTCTGAAATGTGTGTTTTGTATTGCAGGTATCGAGGCTGGCTGGTGCGGAGGGTGTGCTGCGTTCTGTTTGTGAGTGGGTGCAAGGTTTACGTGAGTCCTGTGAGCAACAGACTGGAGCGACTCTGCCAGAGCAACAGGTACCCAAGAAGAAAGAGGAGAGGAGTGGAGATGCCAGAGGAGAGTAAATAAACGATAGGTAGAGATACAGAAAATGAAACAGGCTCCTGCAGTTCAGGAGAGAGAGATGAGGGGAGGAGATAGGAGACACAAACAAAGATACTGAAAATTAAGGCTATCATGGAGTCTGGGCAGTGAATGAAGAAAAATGGCATAATTTGGAACTGTGGTCACATTTTCCCTATCTCTGTCACCAAGTCTTCAGCTCATACGTGCTGTTGTCTCCCCTCTAGTGTAATTGAGTTTAACCTTTATGTAACCTCTTCAGTCAGGGAAGATGTTGTTGTTGTCTTACTGGCAGGCAAGTACTTGTCTGTGTGCAGAACAAAGAGTCTTTGTGTGGTGTTAACCCTGCTGTCCTGTGACCATGTGTTTCAGGGTGAAGGAGGTGCTCACAGTGGAGGAGAAAGCACCTGAGGGGGCAGACAGCCGAGAGCAACTCCACCGCCTCTCACCATTCCTACCCCTCATCAAAACCTGCATCTCCTCTGGCCTCTTACGGTTTGTTTTTCTGTGAATTATTGGGCTTTTCTGGGAAACTAAAACAGAAACAGAGGTCCAATTTGATAACATTATTAATAATATTATAATAATATAATGTATATAAATGTATAGGAAAGGTATGGTAAGGTAAGGTAGAAAGGTATATTTTGTTGCTATTAGTTTAAATTATTCCTATTTTTATGATAAATACTTTTAAATATTTTTGTCACTAGTATACTACGTCTTTGTACTGTTCATTGCATTTTTTGATGAACTTTGAGGGAATTCATTTGTATATGGCTCATTTCCTTTGTGTGGTTACAAAAAAATTGTTGGCCATAACTCACTCAAATAAATACTTAAGGTTTTTAATTGTAGGTTTTTATTAAGTTCCTTCAGTGTCTTCTATTTGGTTATTATTGCTTCCTTGTACAGAGATAGCTCATGCTGTACTGTACAGCTTCACTTTTAGGATGCATTGCAGCCTGATTTTAAATAGTTACTACGTACTGATGCATCACTCATTTATCACACTCTTCAAAATGACTGACAGTTGCTGAGGCAGTGGAGAATATGCAGTACACTTTGCAGATAGCTCCTGGCAAAGAGACGTGTTCTATTTAAATTGAAATGGGACGGTATGACACTCAGGTAAAACGAGCCTCTCCCTGTAGCCACAGATACTGTTAGACAGTGTAAATTCTGTGTCTGGTGAAATGGAGTGGAAACTTTTGTCTGTGCTTTTTCTCTCATGAAACTCCGCAAGAACCAGACAGACTTTGAACAGAGATTTGAAGAAAAAAACTTCAAATCTCTTTTCGAAGTCTGTCCAGTTCTTGCTTTTTCCTTCTCTCTGTCTCTGTCTTCCTTCGTAGCGTACATGTCTTCACACACTATCCTTCCTTGACTAGGTTCGTGAGCTGGGTGATGTTGAAGATGTTTGCCTCTGTATTTGGCAGTATCCAAGTTAACCTTAACCATCTGGCTGATTTGCACAGAGTCTCACAAGAGGTACCTAAAACGCATGCATATGTTGATGAAATTCAGGTTTTTATTCACAGCTGATGAACTGTGTCAGCTTTTCCTCCAAAACATGGAGGGCATCCTCTGTATTTGGAAATAGATAGTGTGATCTTTTGGCCCTACACAGGATGTGAAATGAGGTTGCACTCAGCCATCTAATGAGATACAGTACTGGTTGTACACATCAACAAAACCTATCAATGTAAACATGATGTGAGAGACTCAATGTAATTATTTTTGAAAGTGGAAACAGTTTCTCTTTCTTGCCTTGTTATACTTAATTATTCTCATGAGTTTTTTACTGAAGACTACACAACTCTAATTACATGGTTGACCAAATAAAACCAAGTAAATCACACTGAGTGGGGCTGTTGTTGCAGAGGTTCAGGATTGGCATGGATAAATTCATGTTAGAGAAATTAAGTCAATCCGTCAGGAAATGATTCTACTGATGCTTACGGTTCCAGTGACTGACATTCAGGCTTTCTCTGTTGATTAGTTGATTCAAAACATATGGATTTAAATTGCTTCCATGTGAAAATGCATGTGGCACTCACAGCATGATGTGCAGTATATGTCCTCATCTATCTCACCTCCACCTCAGTAACTGAGAGTCTGTCAGTAAGATTCTTGTGACAGGTTTCTCAGACAGATAAGTTTGTATAAAACTCAAAGATAATAAACCGATAAAAAAAAAGCAGAAAACATACTTGCAAAACTTTTACACAGTTTTTATGTTGCAGCACTTTATTATGAACCTCATGACATTTTTTATTGTAGTGACACTATCATATCCACAGAAGTGCAATCATGTTTTCTCTGCCCGCTTTGACTTCACTCAATATATAATTGAGTTTGCAATAGTAGCACTTCATTTCTATGTCTGTAATGAAAAAAGATTAAATGCTACTCAAAAAAAAAAACGCCACATGCAGAATAAAAGGCCTGTTTTTGACCTTGGGAGCAAAACACTCATGGCATGCTGTCACCTCCTACAGCACACAGTTACTTAACCATTCGCACTCACCACATATGCACTTAATCCCTGCCTGCATCTTTCTAACTGTCTTAGTTTCTCTACTGGTTTTAAATTAGACATGTGCTTTTTTGGCTCCATTCTGCTGATACTTTCTTAAGCTTGTGGGCCTTGATTATAATATTGATTAGGTATAAGGACACAGAAACACTCCTAATCTGTATTTCACCTCTATACAGTCCTCTGTTGTTTGCCATAATGAATGACAATGCGAAGAATGCTGTTTATCTATAGCTGATTCTGTTCTTTAATTCAGGGATCTCTGCTGGTCTATGTGTATGTGCGTCAGAGCATTGTGGATTGTGCTCTCATCCCCCTGGTGCTCTTCTGTCACAATCTGAGGGTTCCATACACTGTGATTCCTCTCCAGGTTAACAGCTCCTCCTTAAGGTACAGTCATAAATAGACAAAGCCACATAGAAGCTGTAAGGCAGCAATGGCAGCAAACATGTAATATCCTCACAAATAATGCAGACACCCTTTTTTGGTCAAGGGTAAGGTGTTGAATCACTTATATATACAGCACCCTATTAGATGTGTGAGATACACTGTCCTCTGATAAAACTATAGATCAATCCTGCAGAAAGTAGGTGTGGTCCTCCTGCCACCTTCTGTGCTGAATGAGCAGGAAGCTGAGATGGACAGTCGGTACTCACCTGTCATGACCTCGGTAAGTCTGACATGTTTTAATACTTAATTGGGGATCAGGTAGTGTTTGTACGCTTTAGCTGATTCTGTTAACTGTTCTGAAAGTGCGTAATGACTCTCCCACAGATTTATACTATGTTCAAGGTTGAATAATGCATTCAATAGAGTCAACTATGATACACCCAACTTTCAGATTTTATTCGGATTCACTTTAAAAATCTGAAAAATCACAAATTAAAAATCTGGTGAAGTAGATCTGTTTGATGTAGAGTTGACCATAAGCCTGCACCAGTCTGCATCAGCTGTTATTTACACCTGTAAAGGACCAGTGTGTAGCCTTTAGGGGATCTATTGCCAGAATATAATATTCATAACAGTGTTCCCCTTAGTGTATAATAACTAGACACTGGGTGGGTCCTCATCCAGAGAGCCCACCATGCTGCAGCATCATGTATTTTACAGTAGACTTGAATTGACAAATTCATTCATAAATTGTGACATAAATAATCAATGGCATAGTCCTCAGTGTCCTCTATATTGTTTTTATGTTTTTTTCTGTTCAGTTCTTTTATATTTACTTGGATTTGTCTTATTTTATTGTACTGTACTTTTAAACTGCTCTTATCTGTTTCCTCACCTTATATCTCACTGTAGTCCTCCTGGTCACAGTCTATGTTTTTGGGTTGCTTGCTTGGGCTGTTATGGGTTGTTTGGGTGTTTCTGTTACATAAATAAGGACATTACTATTTTCTCACTTGCAGTCCATCCAAGACATGATGAGATATTTAAGTCAGACAGCCCAAAATTACCATGTCTATTTGAAATCTAAAATTTACTTTAATATAGAGTTGATCTGTAGATTCAATTAATTGACAATTGTCTGTACACCAAGAGAAACCATGTAAGCTGGTTTACCCATTAGCCTGGGCTGGAGCCTGTGATTAGTGATACTCAATCAGAGGTACGGTTTCTTCTTTAAATTAGTTGGTCTCCAACTCCAGTGAAAATGGACTTCAATTACACATATTAAGTAGAGTTCCATCTGTACATACAGCTCCTCCAGACACAATTATGTTAGTGAAGTGGAGCTTCATCTGTACATAAAGCTCCTTGAGCCACACAGATCTTTCAGCAGCTGTTCTGACATATGCAAATATCCCCTCAACAGTCAAAAGTTAATTCAGGTCTCATGTACCCCACTTAGAGTCACCAACCACAAAAACACTCTGGGTACAAATCATTCCACCCTGACTGTTGGAGAACTTCCTCATTATCTGTGTATATGAAACCAAAACAGACTGTTGCCTTGTAGATGGCCATGAATCAGAAAACATGATGCTAATGCAGTTTGCTGAAAAAAGAAGCCTCACAGACAGCAGATAATTATATGAAATTACAGGGTAAGCAAAAGAAACCTGTCCTTGCAATTTGGCTGTGTATGTGCATTCGGTCCAATTCACCCCCCCCCCCCCCCCCCACACACACACACACACACACACACACACACACACACACACACACACTTTTTATTGCAATGGTGGAGTGTTATCACAGTCAGCTCCTCAGTCAGAATACAACCTTTTCCCCCTCTCCTTCATTCCCAGCTTCATCCCACTCTCTATTCATCCTCAAAATTATCAAGGGGCATGAGTTTTGCTACAGAACTTGCAACTTTCAAGTTGCCTGGAGTGACAAAGCAATAAGGAGAGGGCCAAGGAACAAGAGTAATGGTGGTTAGTTGATAGGTCTGAAATGGTTGTTTCTATTTAATGTGTTTCTAGGTAATTTGTGTCTGTTCTTATTTCAGAAATGTCCATGATCGGTATTAATGTCTTCCTCTTCTCTCTTGTGTCTATCATTGTTTCCTCTAATACCTCCTTTGAGCCCTTTGTCTCAGTGTCTCTACATACTTACCTGTTATTTTTATCAGTGATCACCCCTTGATCATTATTAATGTCTTTCTGTCCTTGTATCTAGCAAGGGAGCTCTTTTTGTTTTGTTTTAGTTTCGGAAAGATGTATTTAATTTGGAGGGGTTACTGGTTTTATTAAGATCAATATTGTGCTGTACAGCTCAATAAAATGACTCAGTCTGACATTAATCTACAGGACTACTCCCACAGTGGCACATAAACAGGATGTAGACAGTCATGCAGACTTTTTTTTTCATTGACCGTTTATATGAATAAGTAAATTGGCTGTGCGTGAGAAAGCAGGTTTGTTTATTGGTTGTGTTTCTATGTTAATAGACCTTTATTGTTTATTGAGTGTGAGCTTAGCAGCTGTTCATTGCTTATTGAATTATTCTTGTCTGTATGGGTGAAACAGTGTTTGAGGACAGGGAAGTGTCTCAGAGTGTCATGAGGTGTTCCCTGCAGTTCCTTTTTATTTCTGCTTCTTATCATGCCTGCTTTCTGCATTCTGACTTCTCCCTTAGCTGCCCTCCATTGATTTGTTTTTTGTATTGCTTATGTACATTTTAAAAATGCATAGCAGGCATTTTATGTTTATTGCTCCCCTGCTGCCAGGACTTTTCAGAGCTTTGTCTCTGCCATCTCTTTCTCCCTCCACCCCACCCTCCCTCCTCTCTCCTCAGCTGGTACGTGAGCTGCTACATGAAGGCCAGGTGATCAGTGTCGGTGTGTCTGCAGAGTCTGGCCGAGGTGGCCAGTGGCTGGCTCGCATCAGACAGCTCATCAAAGAGGGATCTGTGCCCGATGTCAGTCTGGTCCCTGTGGGCATCTCCTACGACAGCGTGCCCAAAACCAACATACAGGTGGATGTGTGTAAATGCACACTTGAAAGTATACACTTAATAAGAGCCATCTGTGACTGTAATGTCTTCAGACCAAGGAAACTGGTTTTGTTTATAAGTGGGTTTTTCAGACTGTGTGATGCACCTCAGAGGGAGAGAAGATGTGAGGTAAAGATAGAGTGGGAGCTCTAAGGAGCAGGTGCATGGCAGTGTACTAAAAACAAGAGGAAGTCAGTTACTGTAGTTTGTTGCGGTGTTTTGTCCTGTCAACAGCTGAGGCAGCAGCAGTAACTGTGGCACAAAGCTCATAGAGGAAATTAATTCATGTAAGCACTTGATTTTAATTATTTGCATCAAAAAATAGACTTAGTTAAATATTAATGTGCACTGATGAAGCACATATTTCAGTGCGAGTTATATTTCCTTAGAATCTCAAGCACCAAGTCTCATTAGAAATCACAGAAAAAACAAAACAAATCAATTCTTGCCTGAAGATCACCATGTGTCTAAACATGTATGGGAACACTTCCAACACAAACTGACCAGAGCTAATCCAGCATACTTTTAATGGTCTCAGTTGTCTGAAATGTAAACAAATGTAGGAATGTAGGCCAAAGAGTCAAGGCTCAAGTAGCAGGCCACAACAGTAACACTGAACTTCCTGTTTATATTCCCCAAACAGCTTTAACTGAATCGTCAGTTCCATACTTGTCTCCTAAATTGAAGTAAGACAAGACATTTGTCAGTATAACTTATTTCATTAATTTCACCATTAATATTTTTACACATCTAAACCCTTGTCTCAGTGTTGTCTCCCAGTGATGATACAGTGCACAGCTGTGAGAGTCTTGTTTTACAGCTTTGCTCCATAATTCTCAGCAGCCACTGTTGGTTGATTACTTGAGCATTTTATATATTTAAGATGATGGCTATTAGTCTCCCTTACTCTTGCCCTCTTGTTACGATACTGCAGAGTGGGTGTTACTTTTGGTTAATTGCAGTAATAAGGTCCTCACCTCCTCAATTTGTTGTGTCACTCAGACACATTGCAGTGTCTCTCACACACACTCTGAGAAATGCTATTTATCTTAGTGTTTATCTAGGACCTCATTAAGATATAATCATAACTGTCTGTACCACTCTAATGAATATGAATGTGTGTAAATGTATGTGATATATCCACACAGGTCAGCTTAAGCACTGTGCTGCGGGGGCTTTGGTGTTTTCTCTGGAAGAGACCAGCTGGAAGTGTGAGGATTCACCTCGCGCAGCCCTTTTCTGTTAAGGTACACATCAGGAAGAGCAAAGGACCAAAGTCCTGCTTGTCATTTGCAGCAGTTGTTGCCTTGTTTTTGTCTTGGGACCCTTTAAATCCTTTAAACTCTTTGTTGCATCTGCTTGTGACGTCTTATCAGTGGTCAGAGATGTTAGTATGAACATGATTAGATAGCAGATTAGATAGCAGTTAAACCAAAAAGTAAGAGTAAAACATTTAAAGTAATTTCCCTACCAGATTTTTTAAATAGATTTCTGATTTTATGAGAACTCAGGAGATAAAACTTTCAAGCATTTATATAATAGAAATAGATAGACACAGAAAGCAGAAGAAACAACAAACATTTTCTATTGTGAAAAAAAATACAAAATCTTATCCCTTAATCTTCTCTGTCCCATTAATCATCATTATGTGATGCCACAGATTTATTTTGAAACCACTTGTGGGGTTGTAGTGCCCATATTTGATAGCACTGAATTACAGACAAACTTGGGCAGGCATATAATAAACCCCATCATAAATCATACTGACCTTTAGAAACAAACTATGTTTTATAATTGTGTTTTATTTTAAGCATATCACACATCTCAGCGAGCTGGCAGCTGAGGCCAGCTGAGGGTACAGATATAGCAGTAAGAATAGAGGAAGGAGCTGCAAGAAATACAGATGGAATTAAATGTTTTAATGCAGATTTAATATCATTTTCTGAACTTGCTTAAGCAGCACATCATTGTTGAATGGTTCAGAGAGAACTGTTCTGTGTGAGAGCATGTGTGTACATGATATCGTTTGTGTATGTGTAGGAGATGTGCGAGTCAGGGCGGTGCAGAGTAGATGAATGGCTCCCTCTGCAGGACCTGTTGCTGCCTGTTATCCTCAACAACAGGTAATCAAACCACTGTGTAGATGCACCTGTATGCACAAGTGAGTGTTGATACTTCACATGAACACCACAGTTGGATTTAGATTTGGATTGTGTTTTATCTAACATCTGTGAAATTGAAAAGTTGATTTCTCTTAAACTTTGAAGATACACTTTTCTCTAAACCTGAAATCTGGCACAGATAGGATGCAAGCGCTGATGAGTTTTCATCCTCTTAGACTCGGTCCAATTATGCTCAACATTACACAGTCTGCCAGTGCAAAAGATAACAGAGAGAAAATAACATCCTTGGTCTTTGCTCGACTTCTGAAGAGCAAAGTGGCTTCTTCCTTAAAGTGTTTAACTCTTCTGAGAGTGGAAGCAGGAAAACAGCCTGAGAGACAGACATGCTGAGTGTTAGATGAAAAGACATGGAGAGGGATGGTTAGATTGGATCGTTATCAGCATATGCACAGTTTTCATTGTTTGTGCATTTCTACATTATTAGCATGCTCTGCCAGTTAACACTGTTTCTGCCATGCTCACTCATTCTGTTTCTGTTGTTTTTTTGACGCCCCTTTTTTGTTGCAATGTAACAAAAAAATGAATGTTTCTGTAATGAAAATTTAACAACCTCACAGTCATTTTACAGAATGAATATACTCACTGAATATTTATTCTTAGTTAAGATGTATAATGTCACCGTCTGATCTATTTGTTTATTAACTGAGCAAGGTACAGCACCTTCGGTGACACTACACACTCATGTTTGGAGAACCGTTAAACCTCATTTGGCAGCAGAGAGATGCATAAAATCCTGCAGATAGACACAGCTTCAGGTAATTTTTTCAGTGGCTGTCTCTGTGTAAACAAGACTCTAAGTTACAGAAGACCACTTCAGGTTCCTCCCCTGTGAGCCAGGACAGAAGTCTGAGGCTGCAGTTGTCCCTGATTCACTAAACCTAGACAGTTGAAGACTGGATTTCTGCTGAAGCAGCATGTGGTTCTTATGGGACAGTTTGATATCAGCAGCATGAATCTATGGACCCAACCTGCCTAGTCAACACTTCAGGCTATTGGTTATGATGAAATGGCATAGGAATGGCACATTTTGATTCCTGAACATGAATCAATCATAGTGTGAATGCCACAGTCTATGCAAGTGTTGTTGCTATCTGTATACCTCCCTCTATTGCCACAACATTCCCTTCTCCAATGGCTACTTCCAGCATGATAATGTACAACAAAGCAAAAGTGGTATCATGAATGTGAGCGTGAGTTCAGTGTCTTTCAGTTGCTTCCTCCACATTCACTAGAGCAAAATCCAGTAGAACCTTAAGAAGAAGAGATTGGCAGTATGAATATGAGCTAATAACTAATGACTGAAATGATGGGATGCCAACATGAATCTCAATGCAGGATTTCCAATATCTGGTGGAACTGATGCCACAAAGAACTCAGGCTGTTCTGAGAGCAGAGGCCCTGCTCAGTATCAGTGTAGTGTTCCTAATAAAGTGCAGAGTGATCATATATCTCTCACTTCCACAGCCAAGAACAATAAATAATACTTTTATCACTCCAGCAAGTCTCAGATAAGCAGCTCATAAAGCGTACTGCACACACCTCTGTTTTGAGTGATACTGTGATTTTTATTTCCTTGTGTGCACTTGAGGCTGAGTGTTGAGAGTTGTTTTACCAACACACACATTGTTTTTATTGTTATAAATGTGATGATAAAACAACCACTGAACTCTCTTAATGGCTGTAAAGTGATTTCTTGAAATTCACTGAGTTTTTTTTCCTATACTGGGCCAGAAATATTGTAATGAAAGTAAATTGATCATAATGGAAAAAATTCATGCGCTATAGTTAAATTAAAGCTTTTTTTTTTCCAGCCTTTTAGATTTCATTGCATAAAGCCTTCATTATTTTCATTTTTTTCTGTTTACTGACTGTTACTTGTACTGTCTGCTTTGGCAACAACTGTGGTTGCTAGGGAAACAAAAGCTAGTTAGGTTCTGGAGAAAACTCTCCTAGAACAGCTGCTTTGACAGAAGAGTAACTGATGTGCAACAAAACCATTGTGAGCCATGCTTATATATATATATAAAAAAATAAGGTCAACAATTTTGGCATTTTACATCGTGGCAAATTCAGAATGATTTCATGCTGTGCACAGTGGGCATGTGACCATGCAGCTCTTCATCTCACTGTTCCATATTCATCCATGTTTCCATGCAATGTTTACACTAACACCATATCATAAAATACAGTTATGAACCATAATCTTCTAAAACATTTGCAGTTAGCATTAACTACAAAGATGAGTACACCATGTTTCCTATGGTTGCTTCACAACAAAAGCTGAAGCTCAGATAGAATCGCCCTGGATTGTATGGCAGATCCCACCACTCACAATTTAAACCACTAGTATATAGAGAAGCAATAATGATGTAGATACATTAATGGCTATTGAATTAAACATCCACACAATAAATAGTATTAGAAAATTAAACTCTTAGGGAGTTTAAATGAGTTGAGACAACCTCAGATAAACTCTCTGTAAATCCATCCTGACATCCCTCTCTCCTTTTCACTTCCTCTTGCTGACAGAAGAGACTGTGTGTTTGGACGGAGGCGGATGTCGTGGCTCCTGCCTTCCTCTCATTACGCATCTGAACAGGAAGAGCCAACTCGTCCAGAGAGAGACCTCAGCATTGCCATCATCCTCCATCTCATCTTCTGTGGGTTCAGGATTATGTGCCCCTGCTGAATTGTGAATGAGTCTTTATAAACTGTTGTTTTAATGCTGTACAATTTGTGCCGCAATTAGCTGTGTGTTCTCTTTTCTAGCTGCAAAGTCCTGCATGGCTGTGATGTCTACTAGTCTTGTGTCCAGTCTTTTGCTGTACAAACATCGCAAGGTAGAAGCTTGTGAATCTTTGTGTGTGTGTGTGTTTGCTGAGCAGCTTTCCCCTCGGCGCTGTCACTGTTAAACTCTGCCCTGCCCCTCTAAGGATCCATCAGCACTCCAAGAGGCTCATAAACAGAATTGGTTTTTGTTCTAGTTTATTGGAGTGTGACAATGATTTTCTGAGTGATGGCCACCAGGTTACACACTCATGTGTTATTTTCAAGCTAAATGTCCCCATGCTCTCCTCCACAGGGTGTGAGCACATCTGTACTGTGTCACGACGTAGTCTGGCTGACGGAGGAACTCTTGTTCAGGAACAAAGATGTCGGGTTTGGGGGAAGTTTGGAGGAGGTTCTCCACTACTCCCTCTCTCTGCTTGCCCCTCATCTCATTATAGCTGCATTGCCCTCTGGGTTGGTTTTCTGTTTTCATTGTTAAGCTTTACACAGCAAAATGTTGCAGCTTATCAAATAATCAATTGAGTTTTCCAGTGAAACCTCTCGCTCCTTAATTTTCCATTCTTCTTGTAGGAAAGACCCTGTTATTGTGCCCCGTCCATCTTTTGCTGCTACACTCCACCTTGCCCTCCACGCTCAGATCGTCGCTCATGCCTTTATACTAGAAGCTGTTGGTGGTGAGTGACTGCATGGATTTTATACAGCTGACAAAATGTTCATGTTACACTGAAGGCTGAATATCATTTTGAGACCCTGTGTTCTCCAGACACCTTCTTTTTCGTGGGAGGCCTTGGCAGTGTCTCTGACTGTTGGCATGTCAGTATTAAAAATTAGTTTGGAACATGACATTTTAAAGTGTAAAGAATTTAAAATGAATGTTTAAGTCTTACCAAGTCTCGAGTGGTGCCAGGACACTATGCACACAACAGCAGATTTTTGTCTTCTTGAGATTAGAGACATGTGGTTCTTCTCCTATGGTTCTTTTTTAAATTTCCAGATGTGTCAACATATGTGAGCCCTCATGAAATAAGTGCTACCATAAAACCAGTGACAAGATTCCTCTGTGGAAATCAGGCTGCAGAGTGATGTGAAGAGGCTGCACTTGAACAGGAAGACTACAATAACTCAAACCAGACACTCTCCATGTTGCAGTCCACTTTTAACAACCTGCAGACCAGTTCATTCAAACCCTGCCGTTACAGTTCCATTCAATTCAGCAGCTACTCACATTATTTACAGCAGTCATTTTAAAAGCCCTGGACGCTGGTGTTCTTATCCACATTGAGGAAAAAACAGTGCTCCCTGCTCAGGGACCTTCCCCTGACAAAACTCCTTTGTTGGGAGCACCCTGCAACATCCCAGATGCATATCTTCGTGCTCCATGGGTTACCGTGGCAACATAAACACCTTGGAAATGTTTTGCTTCTACTATGGAAATTTTAGACAACTAAAATAACATATATAATATATATTGAAACAAAACCTAATACCATGACAAATCTTATTCCACTGAAAATGTGGATTGTTGTATCCAATACCTGGAACACCGGCCAGGAGTTACTCACAATTCACATCCAGTGCCAACACTGAGTGCCAGAGTTTACTGCTTATACAAGAAGATGTAAGCAGGAAGGAAGTTAAGGATGAACATATAAATCAGAAAACAGAGTGAGCAGTTGCCTGTGTGTTTTTTTACCCCATCCATGAATTTTCCCTAACCTTAACCCTAGCCTTTTTGTTGTTGGAGCTCAAATATACCCTACCTATAAGTCATCTTTCAGAAACACAATCTTTCCCTAACCTTAACTACACTGGAGCTGCCATGTAAAGATATTGTGGAAAGCAAGATTTTAGAAAATATTGGCACTGAACATAATCTAGGGTTTTGTAGAGTCGCTCAGTTTTGGCATTCTTGTTTGGTAATAGGGTTGGGAACACAGCATAATACATATAATTTATATATGGTAATCATCTAATGGCTGAAAGCCTGGAATTCAAATCCTCCCCAGATATTAAATCAGCTCTTCCTTGAGCCCCTGAGCCAAGAACTGTCTGTTGAAGAAACTGTACTGGGATGCCGCTTTGCTTAGATAATATGCTAACAAGCAGTCTGGGGTGAAGCCACAGATCACCATGCTTTAACATTACTGGTAGAGGAAAAAAAGAACTGTTTTGTATTTTTGTACTGTTCTGAAGTACAGAAACAAGCTTTCTTAAAGTCTCTGCATGACTCATCAGCCACAGTTTTGGTCATACAGGAAGTGAAGCTGGAGGGCAGTGGGCTGTGAAAGCCTCTGTCTATTAGACTGAGACATGGATGCTAACCTCAAGTGATAAAAAGGAATTAAATCAATTATATTAAGGCACTGATGTAAATAGCCACAAATATCCTCCATAATGATTTGTGTTCTGTGTTTAAAATGCATTACAAAACAGAGAAGGCAGCTCTGTTTTGGGACATGAACAATCAGGATGTCAAGACTTTCCCACCAGCACATGAAAGCAGGATAATGGGGATATGGAAAATAAATAAAGACTTAAAATTAGAGTAAATCCTACAGGACACAAACACTGTGTTATTTTGAGATATTTTGATAGATACAAACAAAACGCTGCTTACTTGGATTATAGCAAACTCAAGTTTTCTCATAGTGTATGTGCACAAACAACTATAGCAAATGATGAGATGTTGGTGTGTGTGATTTCTGTCCATAGCATGTGCGGTGTCTGCCATGCTGCGTGAGGTGGCAATCAGTGGCGTCAGCAGCAGGGTGAGGAGAGAGGGTGTGGACGGAGAGGAGGTCAGAGGTGACATGGAGTTTGATGTGGTGCTCTGCCAGTCTGAGCTGACAGAGCGAGCCCTGCAGCTCTGCCATCTCCTGCCTCCAGGCTTCATTCCAGTGAGTTTGAATTCATATCACACACACAGGCACACCCAGTGTGTCTTATTCAGTGGATGTTTAATGAAGCTGAACAGCTGTTCATCCTGCTCTGCTGCCTCTCTCAGACAGAGAGCGGTTTTTGGACTCTGTGTGTGTACTATGTATCTTTGTGGCTGTGTACGTACATTATTTCATCACACTGAGTTCAAGGGCTCAGAATATGAGCCAGAAATACTGTTCCATTCTGTTTGCCCACCTTTCATTTCAGCAGCTGCTCTTCTCTTGTCTCTTCTGCTTGCAGGTATGTTTCTCCCCCAAATCCTCATAATATCACCCCCCATCAGCCGTCTTTCCTCCTCCCTCCTCTGATCTCTGCTCCATCTCTACTACACACCTCAGCTGCTCTGCTTCTGCACTTCTTATATATATGATGGATGGGTCAAAGCTCTGACTCTAAACCTTGCTTTTCCATTCTCTCTCTCTCTCTCTCTCTCTCTCTCTCTCTCTCTCTGTCTCTCTCTCTCTCTCTCTCTCTCTCTCTCTCTCTCTCCCTCTCCCTCTCCCTCTCTCTCTCTCTCTCTCTCTCTCTCTCTCTCTCTCTCTCTCTCTCTCTCTCTCCCCCAGCCCTGTCAGTCATCCCAGAGTTTTGCTCTGGATGCTGTTGACAGCCTGGTGCGCTGTGGCATCCTGGTCATGGAGGAAGTAAGAAAAATTATTCTTTAACTGTAAAAGTTGTGCTCTGTAACACTTGATATTTCAAAAATGCACTATTTAAAAATGCTGTTTGTTATTGCCCCAAGAGGTTTCACTATTCAAAAAATCTTGATAATCTGTTCTACACTTCATCTAACAGATATTTTTTCTATAATTATTCTCAGAATCTTGTACAGTAACTTTCATTTGCTTGAATTAGTTTTAGAACTATTTTACACGCTTTCTGTTCACCATGACTGTTTTGGTTCACTTGAGATGCACTTGAAGCATGAGCTCTTAACTACTTGAAAGACACATATTTCCCTTTGGATGACCACAACTTGACCAATCTTGACTGAATATGACACTCACATTCACTCAACTACAGATGAATTATGTAATTGCTGTGTAAATGAAATGTCAGATAGAACAAGTCACAAGAACAGCCAACTAGTGAACAATAATAGCAGCTCAGTCACAGGCAGACAGTTAACTGTTTTCAGTTTGTCACAACACAGGAGAATTTGTACAGATAAAAATATAGCCAAAGATATGAAATCATGTTTCAGACATGAAAAATAATATGTGTTCTCCCCTCTGGAACACTGGAGATGTGCCTGCTGAAACCACATCTGATGTCAGTTAACTTCATGCTAAAAGGAAACAATACTTCATCCAGCAGCGATATTGGTAAAATATAGATGGACACAGTCAAATTCTGAGCCAAAGAAAAACCAGCATCCTGGTTCCTCTCAGTCTGAAACACACAGGAAGAAGAAGCACCGGAGTCCTGGATGTCTTATACTGAAGAACTTTATTAGGCTTGATCGATCAAGGAGAACAGAAGAGTCACCGACACAACATGAGTGCGTGATGCCACCTCAATTCTGAGGGCCAAGCTGCAAAGTTCAGGTTCATATACCAAAAAGGTGGACCGAGCCCACAAAGGGAGATGTGCTAACATTCCATTGGCTATTGGGCATAAACATTAAGGTAAAGACTCACACCATCTAGGTGACAGGAGAACAACAATGGATTCTCTCCTCTCATCCAGAATGAATGCACCCATTATCACCTGTCTGTGCAGCTGTGTCTGGAAACCACCAGAAAGTGAGACTTAAGGCGCCAGGGGAATAAACACGGCCTTGGCATGTTCCTGGGAGAGAGTGCGGGGCAGATAACTGTCTCTAGCAATGTATCTAACAGGAAAACATCAAATTCTCAACTTTCACCTATAAACAGAGAGGGATTTGACCTTTAACCACACAATCTACACAGAGAAAAGAAATTCTTCTCTAACACTAGTGTTTTCTATGTTTCTATACTGTTAGGGGAGGGAGATAATAAATGGGGTACAGAGGGCGTCACTGGTTCCTTTTCTTGGGACCTGGCCAACAAATCTCTAACTCAGAAACAATGAAATACAGTTTGACTGTCTAATTCCACAAGTTAGTACAACATAGTTCAGAAATAGTTTTGTAATATCTATGATGTTTTTTCAACAAAACTATCAAATGAGCTTTACAGGCTCTTAAAGAGAAAGGGTAATTAGTATCCAGAGACTTTTCTTTTCTGTATCTGATACCAGTGTTGACTACCACTGTGTTTTGCCCTAATCTTTATACATTTGATACAAATGTAAACATGTATTTGAATATACAACAGAAAGAGATACAATCTGCTATAGAGCTGTCTGTTCTACTCTCCATCTACACTGTAGATCCCCAGGGCTCTTCCCATATGTGATTCCTGGAAGAGGGAGGGTGCTCTCACCTGGACCACTACTGATGACCCTTACCACAGCGACTCTGACTGTGAGGAGCAGGACTTGCATTCCTACAAGGTACAAAATAGCGCTGCTGGGCTCTTTTGCCTCTTCACAGGCCTAAGAATAGCACATGGCAGGATAGAATGATGGCCCAATAAGTACCTGTCGTATTGAAAGGCCCTCTAAGGAGATTTTATTGTTAACAAACCGAAGCATGTTAATGCTTTCACCAAAACATTGTGTCCTTGAAGCACTGAGTTCAATTGTTGCATCAGTAAATATCTTTGAAGTCAGCCTCTACAAAGGTGGGCTGTGACCTCAGGGACAATCTGTCTAGAAGAGCGAGACTGTTTACTGTTGCTTGGCAACATAATGAATAGTAAATAGTATTGTAATCATAACCCTGGAAGTCTTCAAACTTTTTCTTAAGTTTATGACTGGATCTGTGAAGTGATCAGTCTACCAGATAATCTGGGCTCAACATCGGTACTCACCAAGGTCCAGGAGCAGACTGTGAATAAGGTTTAAATAGAGACAAATCTCCTGTAGTCTGAGCCAAGATTTTTTGTTTGTTTGGATGTGTAAGTGGGGTGCGATTATATATTGTTGTTGTTTTTTCAAAGCCCTTTACAGTTAGCCTGTCAATCACAGACAGACACAGACACAAGCATAAGTCCTACATGCAAGGTACTGGCCCGGCCTTGGGAAGCAGCTTGATCCAAGGACACTTCAGTATGTGGAGCAGAGCAGCTGAGGTCCAAACCACCTACCCTGAGATAATTGGATAACACACTCTCCCTCCCTGAGCCGCAGCTGGCATGATGGATATGTTTTCATATCAGTTGAACTCTTAGTTACACAGGTCTTTTGGTTGTCATTGACCTTGAAGGTTGATTTTTTTTGTTCAGTATGCAGCCTTTGTACTTCACCATTATCCACCTGGGTTCAGATGTGCACGTGATCCATTTTTCAAGCTCTCAGCCATTATTTTTTTAGAAAGAGTAAGAGAGCAGTTGTCCAGATGAGCTAGCAGTCCAATTATAAGAATCAACTTCAGAATCTTAAATTCATACAGCTTTTTAACTTTTATCTTTTACCTCTCTCTATCCAGTCTCTCACTCCTCCTCATCAATGCCTCTCTGCTGCCCACAGCTCAGGTGCTGAACAAGGACAGAACACACCTCCAGAACAAACAAAAACAGATATTCCCTTGCCATCTCCTCTACTGCCAGTTGTCTGTTAGCCTGGATAAATTCACCTCAGGTCAAGATGTGTCCAATTCTCAACAAGAGCCCTGGTCTTGTGTAGGTTGTGAAGTTGTTGCTCAAATACCTGAATTGTAAAATCCTGCTTGTTCACAGACATGTAGAACCAGACTCTTTATTTTTTTTTGCATAGCTCCTCAAATGAAAGCCCTTCACCAGTAACTAGCCACAGCCAAACACAAGTATAAATATATGTCTCAGCAAGGAAGTTTGATTCCTGGGCCATTCAAGGTGGACTTTGCATGTTTGCCCTCTGCCTGTAGTGAGTAGTGTAGACAATGGATGGGTCAACTGTGTAAACACTATTGGAATTGGCCTCATTGGCCAAATTGCCACTGCTCATTGAACACTGGATAAGCTCCACTCTAGAAATCAAGCTGAAAGAATCTTGAGTCATATATTTATTGGCGTATTTCGTTTTGAAAGGCTGTGTAATGTCTAAGGGAATCAGGTGATTCCGCAGAAGTAGCTGCACTCTACAATGTGAACTCCGCTCTCATATATTTCCACATTGCATGACTATAATAGCACCACACACTGCTAAACTATGTTAGAGAGTGAACCCTGCGAAGCCCCAGTTTTATGGATTCCCTCATTACCAACATTGCTGTCCACTGAGTCTTTATGAGAAAAATGTGACATATGACAAATGAATACTGAGCAGAAGAAGTTCAATTCCTGAAACAACCAGTTTCTTTATAAAGTGGTCTACTTTACACAATATGGTCAGAGGTATGTCATCACATACTATTCTTTACTTCACATACATTATTATAATTTACAGAATATACTGATATGGCAGACAAAAATGTACTTCCAACCTCCAGAGTCTGGTTGAATGCTGACTGTGACCCAGGTCTTATTACCAGGTCTCAGAGCCTAAATGTGGCTGAATAGAATAAAGACATCCATCCATCCATCCATCAAGCCTCTTTGGAACTTACTTACTTAAGCCCTTAACAGCCACTGGCCCGTGTTGCTTGTAATTAATGCTGAGCTGGCCGGGTCCTGGATGGGCCACTGGGCCGCATGGCCTTCACATGACATGGAGGACATACTCTTGTCTTCAGACACTGTACATAGTGGTTCAGTATTGTTAAGGCACTAATTTAACGTACTAGAGAATGAAAGCTTGACATAGAATCTATTTTAATGGCTCTGGGAATTCACCCTGAGTACCCACATAAGAGTGTGCTGCCCCAGCAGGTTTTGAAATATCAGGCCTTGACATCCTACAGCTGTATTTCACCCTGACAGAGACTTCTCATGTTGTGCTCACTGTAGTGGAAACTTTGCTTTCACTCCAACTCTGCCATCATCCTCATTTTGCCATTTCTGATCTCTGTCTCCTCTGTCTCTAGATAAGCCAGCCCAGTCGCTGTCCGGAGATGCTCTTCCTTTTGTGCAGTATGCTAGCTGGACATCTGAGGGTGCTGTGCTGGACTGTGACAGCACTTGACCTCATAGATGCACCTCTGCCAGGTAGATGTACTGTATCTTTAAAAGACAGAGACAGTTGTCTTTTAGTGGTGTTCACTTTATTTTATACAAATTAAAATGGAGAACGGCTTAATGACTTTGTCTGAATGTTGTGCCTCCGTTTTCATGTCCTCAGAAGCAGAGTTTCTGGCTCAGATACACTCCTATTTGAGTGACACAGCAAGTAAGAAGAAACAGCACTATGGTGAGCTCAGTCTGACATCCTATTCTCAAAAGCACACACACTCACATCTCCCCACACATAAAGATGTTTAAAAGCTCGTAGCCTTGCCTCATCCCACTGACTCTGTGTGAATTGAAACAAGTCAGCAGGAACAGGAGAAGAAGCCCAGCAGCTCCCCCACTCACATCTCATGCTCTATTCTTCTCCCTCTTAAAAAACATATAAGACAATCAAGAAGTGCCAAAATGACACCTCTCAATAAAACACAGTATAAAAATTCTATCAGTCCCACTGGTAATGGCTTTGTTCTGTTATCTTGACCTGGTTTTCTATATTGGATATCTGTCTGTTCATTTGATTCATGTTTGCCTTTGTGCCATATCTCACAGAGAGCTGCTCTGAGGAGGCTGCACACACTGCAGTTAGAACACTAATAGACCTGGGGGTAAGTGACAGCCTCTGTGTGTGTGTGTGTGTGTGTGTGTGTGTGTGTGTCTACAAAGAATTAAAACTTGAGTCTTGAGTCAGGGCTGAAAGTTTAGGCAGAGTCTAACTCCCAGAAGGTTGATTTGGGACATCAACCTGTGCTCAGGTGAGCCTGTTGTTGACCCTCCTACTTGATGTGGACAGGAATCCAACCTGATTTTGATGCATAAGAAAAGGAAGTGAGCCTGACTTGAGCCAGCCACAACCAATCATGTTAAAGCAGAGATGTCAGTCTATAAAGAGGCCTCACTGGGCCAAGGACACTAGTGCTTTAAAATTAGAATTTAGAAAAGAGTAGAACAGACAGGTTAAGGTCTCATAACTGTGGCAAAGTGATCTACTTTTCACGTCTGTAGAGAAGAATGCTGGTGTTATAAATCTGTCATCCAGTTATTGTACATCTTGTTCACATATCCAAGTATCCTGAATTTAAATTTAGATTTTAAAACACATTTAATGGCTTTGTGGTATGACTAAATAAAAACAGAGCTGAAGTCAGTGGTGTACTTATGTACAGTTCAGTCAGACAACTCGTGAATTGAGAACACATAATTTATTGAGAGCATAAGCATGGCAAGCTGAAGCGCAGCAAGTTGAAGCACAGCATAGGTATTCTTGAGCATGGCTGCAGCAGGTTTGGTGTCAGGGTCTGTCTCAGTTATTCATTCCCTGAATAATGATCTGCTTGACAGACCTAACAGGGAATGAAAGCAGACCCACGCAGGGGATCATAGAGACAGAACCCACAGGTGGATGCTGGGGAGGTGGTGGGTTTGCAAAACCTCATGGGCAGCAGGAGCAGCAGCAGCAACGTGATGTTAAGCAGTAGCAGCAGCAAGGGCAGCAGAAGGGGAGCAGCAGGGCAGCAGCGATAATGGCAGAAAATAGCAGCAGCGGCAGCATTGCCAGGATGAGTGGGTGAGCGAGGGGGTTTAAATAGCCCGCCCTATTTGGAGAGGTGAGCATGTGACTGATCAACTGATCAGGATGGGCGCGGCTCGAGTTGTCTGCCTGAACTAGCTTCACAGGCTTCGTATCATTTCTGATGTTCATGTACTTCAGTTATTCTTTAGCTTCACTACACTTCCAAGGCAGGTTTGAATTTTTTAGTTTGCATCTGTAGTCACTAACTATAGTTACGAATTACTTTAACAATACGTTTGCACATAAAATATATGATTATTAAAACAATATAATCAGATTACAAAATATGTTTTGATAGAGATGAATCTCTACAGCAAAATATAAGTACTTAAGTGTACCATAACTTACTGACAAGAACTTTTCTGCCTTATAGATTTTTTGTTTGTTTGTTTTGTGATTTTACTTTTGATAATTTAAGTGCATTTTACAGATAATGCATCTTTACTGGTATAATCTGTGGGTTTTACATGTAATTCACATTCATGTTTCACTTTACTAACTTTAATGAAGGGAAGGATGTGAATACTTTATAGATAGCATATATATAAATAAGATACCTTATAGCCTATAAGGTAGCTTTTTCTCTGTGACATATTTCTCTCTCCTCCTGTGGGTTGACCTGATAGGAAAATACTCTCACAATGAACTGAGGATTAAACAGAAACTCTGACGGGAACAGATAAAGCCTTTAAATTTAATGTGATGGATTATCAAACTGCAGCAGTTTTCAAGTCTGTGAAAGTTGTTTTTCATACAGCCAGATAAGGAGAGCAGTAAATGGTTTGTCTTGCAGATAGGAATATGAGCATCTGTTATAACCACATGTACCAACTTTGCAAACGAGGAGTAAGTAAAAGGAGAAGGGTGAACTCACTGATTGGCACCAACATAAAAACTAAGAAGTGGAGAAAGTCGGAAAAATTAGAAGCTCATTCAAAACCTTGATATTTTTTTACCCATAAATATATAAAATCATTGTTTCTGCAGAAGTTCTTCGCTCAAGTATTTCACCACTCAGCCTCTTCAACAACAAGGTGTCTGCAACCATTAGTCTTCTCAGTCTGTGGGTTAGGAATCTCTGCCTTTAAAAATAGAGCATCATTGACCTATATATCTGCCAACATCTCATGAGGCACTTATTAACTTCCTTATCAAGGTTATCACTGAGAAATCATCATTATCTGGTTTGTCTTTGGGAATTGACAGATAAATCTAATCCTTGATGTCAGGACGCCTTGGTGTTTCAGTTGAATTTGTTTCTGGTGTTTGTGCAGCTCTTAAACTGAAGTCATGTGCCGTCATGACATCAAGTTTTAGAGCTGTTGTAGTTGTTATCTCACACATTGAGTGAATAAGGTGCTTCAGTGTTATTTATTTAACATTTTTAGTTTTGTTTTGCTTTTTCATATTTGAAGTGTTCTTGTTTTGAAAGATCCTGTGTTTATCTACTTTATTACTTCAGTGTTTTTATTTGTCCTTGTACAAAAAGCACACCACCAAAGAAAAGAAAAGCTGCGCTCCCAGCATCCAAATAAAGTCTACTGAATATAGAGTCCCAAGTCCTGACACTGGTGTGTTTCTGTTCACTTCAGGTTCTGTTGGAGGAGCATCAGGAAGAAGGTGTGTTCCTGGGTGTCGCCCCTTTGTTCCAGCTGCTAGAAAACAGGCAGAAGTTGCAGCTCTTTGTCTCCCAGTACCTCTACACTTAATGTGTGACTGAGGCCTTGACATTCCTTTGTTTGGTTGCAGTTGCAGCTTGTGTTCGTATCAGGAAGACTTGTGTTCATTCATGCTGAGCCAGGAGACCAGCGCCTTTAGGTTAATTGCATTTTGATTTTTCAGTGATGAGACATTGATTTTAAGTTTAACTTTAGTAATAGCATTAGCATAAAGCCACAGGGGACAAGGATTATGAAGTCCCAGTAATCAGTGGTGAGGACTGACTGGAGGATAATGATAATGCTCAGTGCAGCTTGTGTTGAAACCATGTTTATGTTGTGATGAAGGCTGAAGGCTGAAGTTCAGTTTTTATATGAAGAAATGTTCAAGTTCTGCTTTTTTTCATGTTTTTCCACAAATTGATGAGTTCAAATAAACAAATTTTCTGATTCCATCACAGATCCAGCAGATCCTGCAGACTGGGTTTCATGTGAGCTGAAACCTACCACAGCAGAGTGTTCTAATATTCCCAATCATATAGATTTATTCCACACTGCTCATCATTCTGGTTTGTTTTCTGGAATGTATTTCTCTCTGTGCTGACTCAGACCTTAGGAGAGTCTCTCTGTTCAGCATAGACCTTTTGACACCAAGGCACAGAGACAAATCAATGCCTTGCTTTGAACAGGGTAGAGCTTTTTCTGGCAGGTGTTAGTATTTTGGACTTTACAGCTGACTGTACAGTCAAAAATCAGAATGGCTACTTTTATTTTTCTCCTAAATGAAGGACACAATCTGTTGCTGAGCAGCCCTGACTGACTGTGAAGCTCTACTGCCACCCAGTGTACAACTGAGGATACTCATATTGTCGAATCCCAAACAGTCAAATCAGGTTTTGATACACATACACACGCTTCCTGCTGTCCTTGAGCAGGACACTGGGCCCTACATTACTCCAAAACTGTAAAATGCTTTAAACAGAATTCTTTACCCAAATGACTAAAACATAATCCCTATTTCGAATGTGATAATTTGTCATAGTAGCTGCGTTTACATGGTTCCAAAAATCCGATTTGTACTCTGATTAATAGGTCAATCAGATTCAAAATGTCTCAAGTAAACATCTGATTCACCCGGATCTGATTAAATGTCCAATTGGATTGAAAGAGGTAGTCTACGCCGATTCATAATCAGCTTGATGCCGCATATAAACGGCTGAATAGAGTGGATTCGGTCGATAGAGTGGATTATTCATTCTGCACATGCGCGCCCTAGTATGTAGGACTAACGCATTGACGTTCTCAGGAAATAGGAAGGTCAAAGCCGGCCATAATAAACATGGCGAATAAACAAAAAAATTGGACAGTCATTGAGACAAACTATATCATATTAATGATAACTGACTGCTGAGACCGCGTTCATGTATACAGATCGAATAACATTCTTTTAATCCGGTTGTTTTAAATCATATTGAGGAACACACTGCATGTAAACGCAGCTACTGTTAAGAGACTCTGTGGTCGACCACAGTTTCCAGACTCAACACGTCACCTCATCATAAATGAAACTAAATGGATCTGCTCAGTCATGGGATTTTCCTGAAGCTCGTCACTGTTGTTGCAAAAATTCATCTTCAGCAATTTGGGTGAAAATTAAGCAAGCAGGTAGATGAGTGGAAGCTCAGATCTGAGTAATTATGAAGTACTGTCCCAAAGGCAAAGCAAGCAAGAGGGCATATTTGATGATTAAATTAATTTCACCCATCACTGGAAATTTGCTTTCTTTTCACAAGAAAGTTTGCAGTTCCAAAGTTAAAAGAAAAGTTTTCTACACGATCATCATCATGACTATTAAACATAAATAGAAATAATTTTTTCTCCCACTGAATTAAAACAGAAGATTTTCAGTTCTCTGCAGTGTAGTGTGAGTGGGTGGTGGTTGATCGCTAATATTTTTACATCTGGTGGCAAACCATATAGTGCCATACCATATAGTAAAAACACCACAGTGGCCTCGCTCACAGTTAGTGTAATGTCAGGACCACAACATTCATCAGGAGACACTTCACACATGTTCACACAGTCAAGCTTGAAAGGTTTTAGACCTGCAAGTTTTCAACATGTGAAATCTATGTGAAGAAGTGCAGTGCAAATATTCTGAATTCAAAAAATAGATGTTTTAAAAATTAATTTTCTCTTCTGTAATTATCAAACATGGAGTGGAACTCCTGCATTTTGTTCAATAGCTGACATTTCCTCATGCCATGTTGCTGTTTCCAGTAGTTGATATTGGGCTTTAGACCACTTTGTTGACTAAGGAGCCTAGCTGGTCTATCTGACACTCCACCACGTCTCCTCTCTGAAAGACAAAACAATTAAACACTCATTTAAAATACACCCACACACCACTATATTAAAGCAACACTATGTAGTTTCTCCGCCTTAAAATGGTTTTAAACTCATTGAAGTGGTAGTAAAACAGTTAATAGGATGAATTGTGCTTCCGCTGCAGCCTGAGCGAGGTCCCGCTGAATTGTTCACGGAGCTGGTACCAGTGCCATTGTCAGTCCTGCTGCTGCTGCTGCTGCTGCTGCTGCTGTTGCCAGTGCCAGTACCGGTGCCATTGTCGTTGCTGGTGCCAAGCAAAGAGGGTTTTGTGTGTTGCTGGAGCTCGGGAGGGACACACACAGGGACCCACTCAGACTGCAGCAGTGGCACGATTCATCCTATTAACCATTTTTCTACCACTTCAATGAGTTTAGAAATATTATTTTGAGGGTGAAAAACTACATAGTGTTGCTTTAAAACTCTTTTCTACAAAAAATGAAAGTAAATGTGTAGCCAAATGAATGTGTGTGAACCAGCTCTACAACTTTTGATTGTTGATCAGTTTCAAGCATGAAATCACCTTAAGAAAGATGGGTGGCTTCCTGAACACACCTACACCTGGAGGAGTGCCTGTCAGGAACACATCTCCTGGAGTTAATGTCACAAACCTGACAAAAGAGAAAGGAAAAGCCACAGTGGAGGCTCAGATGTGCTGAAACACAAGCGCATCGAAATTACAGGGACATACCACTGTCGGTGGAGAGTGCACCTTTTTGGTGAACTGAGCAAACTATCCTGGATATGAGTGCATATATATAATATGTAGTGTGTCCTGTAAATGGCGCCATGAACTAACAATGATCAATCAGGGCAGATAACGCGCCAGCTTCAGAAGTAAAGGCTGCTGCTCAGTCACTGACAGAATCCATTAACAGTGCTCCCTTTTTTGTGAGGACATGTCTGTCATTAGTCAAACTGTGTTATTTCTTAACTGGAAGCTTAGCTTGAATTACTCAGGTAGGGAAGAGTAACAGCTCAGTATTAATGATGTGAACCTTTAATTACAGCATGCAGTATCTCTGTAGAGTTCTCTGCCACAGACCCCATCATTGTTGGCAGTTAGAGTGAGAGGACTTACTTTGAGACCCAGGAGATCAGTGCTGCTGTCTTAAAGATCATCTGATCAGTGTTGCTGTTCTGAACTGTGTTTCCGTTAACTAGGCAGCGGATGCCCAGATTGTGGGGATCTGGAGGAGGAAAAGAAGAAAAAGTGGATGTAGACCTCAACCTAGTAAATGATACGTGAACAAAGCAAGCTGCTCTAGCCACCTGGCTAGCCGGTCCTCTAGTTGTTGGAAATGAAGCAACCACCTCAAACGCGTACAGTCTATCCTCAGCACAAACTCTTTTCTCAGCAGTTCTGTCTTGACAGTTGTATATTTCATCTCGTGTTTAGTCAGAGCCCTACTGATATAAGCTATGGCCCCCTCCTGTCAGTATATACTAGGATGGAGGTAAATGTCAAACAAAGCTTCTGCTGCTCAAAGGCTAATTGACAGTCGTTCATGTGCATCTACCCTTCCTCCTGATGGAGGGGGCAGGCAATCTGCAAAGGTACAAACCACCTGTAGAAGATGACCCAAGGAAAATGCTTGACCTCAGTCTGGTTCTCTGGCCAATGCCACACTTCTACTTCTGCAGGGCCCAAATACTGCACCTGGGCACAAAACCAGTCACACTAAGCTGGCTTTACTTTGAGATGAGGCCAGTGCAGTGGTCAACATTTCATGTTCAGTTGCCTCAGATTCAGTTTATTGTCATTCACATTTTAAGAACATGACCAAAACCTGTGAGTCAGGTCCAACAGCATACAGAAAAGAAAACTAATATCCCAGGTTCCTTTTTAAAGGAATCTTTTAAAGGAACTGTGGCCAGGCTGACTAAGTGCTGTTGAACCATGCATCCCTCCGACTCTCAGCAGCAACGATTTCCTAACTTTCTTTACTGAAAAGATCATAAATATCAGAACAAGGATCAGCAGTAGTGGACCACAGATTACAGCCCCTACGGAAGCACCTCCCAGACTTGGTGCATACTTGAACAGTTTCTCCCCCATCGACCTGTCAAACTTAACTTCTGCAATCACCTTCATGTGCCACAGGCCTTTAAGGTGACTGTCATTCATCCGCTACTTAAAAAACCCTCTCTTGATCCAGATGTATTAGCCAACTATAGGCCTATATCCAACCTTCCCTACATCTCTAAGATCCTTGAGAAGGTTGTCCTAGTGCAGCTACATGAACATCTGCACAGTAACGAGCTTTTTGAAGCTTTCCAATCTGGATTTAGAGAACACCATAGCACTGAAACAACACTGGTCAAAGTCTCCAACGATCTTCTTATAGCTTCCAGCAGAGGTCTTGTCTCTGTACTTGTACTTCTGGACCTCAGTGCTGCATTTGATACCATCGATCACAGCATCTTGCTGCAGAGACTAGAACATGAAATTGGGATTAAAGGTTCTGCTCTAAAATGGTTTGACTCATACCTATCTGACAGCTTTCAATTAGTTAATGTTAACAATGACCATTTGGAGTACAGCAGAGTTATGTATGGTGTGCCACAGTTTTAGGGCCAGTTCTCGTCACTCTTTACATGCTTCCATTAGGGGATATAATCCAGAAGCACCCCATCAGTTTCCATTGTTACACTGATGATACTCAGCTCTACCTATCAATAGAGCCAGATGATAGAAGCCGCCTCATCAATCTGCAAGATTGCTTGAAAGACATCAAATCCTGGATGTCTTCTAACTTCCTACTACTGAACTCTGACAAAACAGAGGTTATTGTGATTAGACCTAAGCATCTCAGGGACACATTCTCCAATCAGATTGCTACTCTGGATGGCATCACCCTGAACTCCGGTCCAACAGCGAGGAACCTTGGGGTCATTTTTGACCAGGATCTTTCCTTCAGCTCTCACATAAAGCATGTGACTAGGACTGCCTTCTTTCACCTGTGCAGTATAGCTAAGATCAGGAATATCCTCTCTCAGAGTGATGCTGAGAAACTGGTCCACGCAGGATCCTCAGTGCTCAGCCATACCAGCAACATCTTATACCCTATTTTAATGAGTGCACGCTTGCGTTTGTGCATGCATGCTTGAGTGGATGAGTGTTTGTGCATGTTTGTGTGTGTGTGCACATGTGTGTATGTGTGTGTGGGAGGGGTCAGGTCTTCTTTTTTGTCTCTTTCTTTTAACTTGTAAAGCACTTTGTGTTGCATTTTATATGTATGAAAGGTGCTATATAAATAAATAAAGTTTAAGTTTAAGTTTATTTCTTCTAGGCTGGACTACTGTAACTCTCTCTTGTCAGGATGTCCAAAAATCTCTCTAAAGAGTCTCCAGCTGGTCCAGAACACTGCAGCGAGGGACATGACAAGAGTTAATAAGAGAGAGCACATCTCTCCCATTCTAGCTTCTCTCCATTGGCTTCCTTTAGGATATAAAATAGACTTCAAGATCTTTCTACTTACTTACAAGGCTCTTAATGACAAAGCTCCATCTCTTCTGAAAGACCTTGTTATTCCATACTGTCCTACCAGAGCACTTCGCTCCCAGAATGCAGGTCTGTTAGTGACCCCCAGTATCTCTAAAAACAGACTGGGAGGTAGAGCCTTCAGTTACCAGGCTCCTCTATTATGGAACCAGCTCTCTCCATGGGTCAGAGAGGCAGACACTCTTTCTACATTTAAGTCCAGGCTTAAGACCTTCCTCTATGACAGAGCTTTTAGTTAGGGCTGGCTCAGGTAGCCCTGATCCATTTTATAGCTACGCTGCTATAGGCTTAAACTGCTGGGGGACACATCAGGTTACATGGAGCCCTATCCTTCCTCTCCTCTCCTCTCCCCTCACACATTCTGAAGTGTCATTAACTGTTGCACTCTGTAGTCTGGCCTTGGTTCCACACACCAACCAACCAACTGCTGCCTCCATCACCTCTTTTCTCCTGCTGTTAAACCGGTCTGCACTCCCTGCTCATGACCCAGTCTGCCGTCCAGTAGTCCCATTAAGCTGGCCTTCCCTCCCTGCCCACCAGGAGCTTCCTGCATCATTTTTCGTTAACTGACTGATTCCATTTCCATGTTTTCCATATTCCATGTTGTAAATTGTTTTCTTGTCTGTATACAACATCTATTGCACGTCTGCCCGTCCTGGGTGAGGGATCCCTTTGTTGCTCACCCTGAGGTTTCTCCATTTTTTCCCTGTTAAAAGAAGGGTCTAAGGGCAGGATGTTGTCATAATGTTGTGTAAAGCCCTTTGAGACAAACTGCTTGTAAAAATGGGCTGTACAAATAAAATTGCCTTGCCTTGCCTAATAATGAATCATTTAATAACCTAGAAGCCAAGAAGAAATAGAACACAGTTCAGTCAGACAACTCTGGAATGAGAATAAATAATTTATTGGACATAAGCAATGCACCTATGCTGAAGCACAGCATAGGTGGCCTATTCTTGAGCATGGCTGCAGCAGGTTTGGTGTCAGGCTCTGTCTCAGTTATTCATTCCCTGAATAATGATCTGTTTGACAGACCTAACAGGGAATGAAAGCAGACCCCCGCAGGGGATCATAGAGACAGAGCCCATAGGTGGATGCTGGGGAGGCGGTGGGTTTGCAAAACCTCATGGGCAGCAGGGGCAGCAGGAGCAATAGCAGCAGCAGCAGCAGCAGCACGAGATGAAGCAGTAGCAGCAGCAAGGGTACCAGCAGTACTAGCAGCAGAGAACAGCAGCAGCAGCATCGCCAGCAAGCCAGGGGAGAGCAGGTAAGCTGGGTGGGTTTAAATAACCCGCCCTATTTGGCTGAGGGGAGCACGTGACTGATCAGCTGATCAGGACAGGTGCAGCTTGAGTTGTCTGCCTGAACTAGCTTCGCAGGCTTCGCATCATTTGTGGCTCGGGGGGACTCTGCAGCTTTGGGACTGGTTGCATGTTCTTGACTGTGGTCTGGAAACACTGATCCTATTTTCTCAACTCCTCAAACATTCTCATCAGCTCCTTTTTCTCTTCTTCTTAACCACAAAAGTCCAGTACGGCTTCCACATTACTGCTGATCTGTCTGTTGATCACTTGCTCCATCCTCCCCTCCCTCCTGAACAAGACCTTGAGATATCTGAACTCCTTCACTTGAGGCAGCAATCCAGAAGCTTCATGAATCTCCACCATCTGGTGTTAAAAGACGGTACAGAGCTGCTTTAGAGGATAGTTTGGGTTTTTTGGACAAGGGGCTGTGTGAAGTACTGGTCAATATATTAAAGCAACACTATGTCATTTCTCGGCCTTAAAATGGAGCCAGTGCCACTACTGGTGCCATTGTCGTTGCTGGTGCTAAGCAAAGAGGGTTTTGTGTGTCACTGGAGCTCTGGAGGGACACACACAGGGACCCCCTCAGGCTGCTGCAGTCTCAGTGCATCTGAGGGGGGTTCATCCTATTAACCATTTTTCTACCACTTCAATGAGTTTAGAAACATTATTTTAAGGTTGAAAAACTATATAGTGCTGGCTTGAAAACAGCTTTCTACATGAAATGAAAGTAAATGTGTAGCCAAATGAATGTGTGTGAACCAGCTCTACAACTTTTGATTGTTGATCAGTTTCAAGCATGAAATCACCTTAAGAAAGATGGGTGGCTTCCTGAACACACCTACACCTGGAGGAGTGCCTGTCAGGAACACATCTCCTGGAGTTAATGTCACAAACCTGACAAAAGAGAAAGGAAAAGCCACAGTGGAGGCTCAGATGTGCTGAAACACAGTCACATCGAAATTACAGGGACATACCACTGTCTGTGGAGAGTGCACCTTTTTGGTGAACTGAGCAAACTATCCTGGATATGAGTGCATATATATAATATGTAGTGTGTCCTGTAAATGGCGCCATGAACTAACAATGATACAAACTGACACAGTTGTTGTCACCAGTAAGTCAGGGCAGAAAGGGAGAAGCTTGTTCATCCAATAATCTCAAATCAGGGCAGACTGTTGTGGTCAAGAAAGAGCTGTTTGAGGAGTTGAGAAAAGAGGACCAATGTTTCCAGTCCACAGTCAAAAACATGCAACCACTTTTTTGGACAAGGGGCTGTGTTAAGTACTCAAGATTAGTTGGTACAAGTTAGGTGTATTTACTATTAATTAAATTTTTGTTTTTTCTGTATCATATTTAAAGGTAGAGTCTGCAGAGCCCCCCCTCTGCCTGTATTCTGATGTTTTGGTGTGGACGGGACGTTTCTAGGTGGGAGTCGGTGTTTTCTTGATACTTCCGATGCCAGATGTGTCAGTTTTGGAATCCATTCTCATAATGAAGAATCGATACTATGACCGGTCTGCACTAATTTGGGATTAACAATTATTTTCCTCACAGTAGACAGTTACTTCGCTATTTACAGGACCTATCCCCGCCAGCTGGAAGGGACTCTATCTGCTTCCACCTCTGAGGAACTATCGTTGTGTAAATCAATGCGCCCCTTTCACACACACAGCCACACATACACTCAGCTGAACTCATAGACCTAATGAGAGCAGGAGGATTAAAGTTTGAATGTTATTATTGAAAAAAGTGTTCCTCATATCTCAGAGAACTTGCAGACTATTCCTTTAAACGAGAATTCAAATGGTCAATGTAGTCCTCAACACTATGTTTGGAATTAGCAAATTTCCATGCACTTCTGTGGAAGGGCTCTCATTTGGACCCCCCATGTCTATATAATGTTAACACCCTTGCATTTAATGTCTATTTTTCAGTGTTTTATTGCTACTGACAATTCAAATTAAACCAAAGAAAGACAGTCTGCGTTTTAGTGTCATTGTTTAACTATAATTTGGAACCGTCTATTTTTTTTTTTGCTTCCCCCCTCACACATGAAACTTCTGTAAAATGTATCTGTATCTGCATTGGTATTGGCAATACCACCTTTGGTTTTACTTGGTATCAGATCGGAATCAAAATCAGTGGTACCGTACATCACTAGAGGAGGGGCCCAGTTTGAATGTTGTGTTTTCAAACTGCAACAAACTCTTCCTTTAAACTCCAAATTCAGAAGTGGTGATGATTCCAGCAGCAGCTCTCATCCAATTGTGACTGATGACTGATATCACTGCCACCTCAGCAGGAATCTGCCTGTGCTGATGTATCTGATGCCACAAATATGCTGTGGCCTATATTCACCAAGAATATTTCTAACCTTAGATATCGGTAGTGACTGATAACCACCATCATCATTCTGCTGTGTCCTGCTGCAGCTGCACAAAGCACCTTTTTACTGAATTGCAGTTTGTGAACTCAGTGAAGCCTCTAACAGACAAATCACAGATAAGTGCATGATTCACCAGACTGCCTTTAATTTCCCCTTACTCTCTCCCCACTGTGCTTTCTCGTTCCCTCTCACCGCTCACGGCATCGGTGGTTACTAGGGCGGGGCCCAGAGGACAGAAGCTGTCAAACGTTTTTCCCAGCAGCCACTGCTTCCCGTTGCGCTTCATCTGCCAATCGCGCGCACTAACGTCATTGGCCACAGTAAAGCCAGCCACATAGGAGAGAGCGTCTTCCTCCTGGACAACAAAAGGGGATAGGGTCTGAGTCAGAGCTTCTGCAGAATTATTAACGCATCAAAGACATCAGGGCTGATGTAGTTTCTCACCTTGATTTGTTTTCCTCTCCGCCCAATCACAAAGGCCAGCTCCACCTCCCAGTCCACTTCCTTCAGACACACAAAAGACCAAGAAGCAAACGTAACATGAAAGAGAACCTGTGGCATTGTCAAAACTACACACTCATTTAAAGATGGGGTTTGGATTTGCTAATGTGCTGTTAGCTATATTGTATCTTTTCCCAAGCGCAAACACTAGAGTTTCTAGATTATTGTAAACATTACAGTGTACAGCAGTAGTATACAAAAATGTTCAAGTGTACACACTATACTGTACAGTTAGAACTGAGACAGCACCAGATTTAGTATCTGTGATATCAGTCAAACATGCAGAGACACTAACATGTGTTAATGCTGTCTTAGTGTGTTCATCCTTGTAGCATAATGCAATAATGGCTTAATAATGTAATAACTTAAATGTAATAAAAGTTCATAATGTAATAAAATCATGAGCTTTGCGCATAAGGTAATAATGTAATAGCTTACTACATTATGAGCCTTATTGGTGCTGCTTATAATGTAATAACAGCTCATCGTTTTTCCTGAGTTTTTTTTTTTTTTTTTTTTGAGACCAGGATATCATCCTGGTAAAAGACATCCCAGTCTGTTGTGAAGAAGTGACCGCTCAGTTCCTTGTGTCCTGCCCGTCTTCGAAATGGGTTTGCTGCTTTTGATGGCAGGCTTGTATATGGGGATCAATTGAACGGTGTTCAAAAGGGGAGGCTTAGAGCTGAGTATGTGTTTTCAGTAGTACCATAACACTTGTCCAGTAGTTTGTCTTTGTGAGTGTTGCTTAACATACTGCTGAAACCCAGGAAGCACAGTGTTAAGGTTGCAGTGATTTAAGTCCCCGAAGAAAAAAAATTGGCGTGTTAGGCTTATTTTGTAACTGGTGGTGTACACAGTCCACAACTCGAAAAATGTTTTATTTAAACACGAACAACACCTCCCCGTTTTCCCTGAGCAACTATCTCTGTCCATGCAGACGTTGGTAAACCCCTGTACGTGGACCAGAGGGCCTGGGAGGTCATCCTGGAGCCAGGTCTCCGTGTGGATCATGAGGCATGATTCCCAATATTCATGGCAGACCCTGGTGTTCACTCAAAGCTCATCCATCTTGTTTCTTAGTTATCAGCCATTGCTGAAGATTATTAAAGACAGAGGTACCTTACTGCACCACCACTGGAGCTGGTGCTGAATGCCGCTTCACCTTTGTCATCTGCCTCCACACCAACTCAACTCCTCTGGTACAGAACTAATCGCACCATCTCCTTCCACATACTCTAATCCCAGAGAGGCAGATTTCAACGTGGCAGACTAAAAAACAGGACTCTCGAGATTCAACAAGACGCGACAAACTTTAAATCGGATTCAAATCAACAGTCGGAATGTTGCGGAATGTTGCGGAACAGCAACAGCGCTGTGCCACCGGCAGATCCTTGAAAAAACTGTATACAATCAGCTAAATACGTGTCTAACAATAAAATGACCTGTTTGATGATTTTCAATCTGGCCTCAGATCTCATCTCAGCACAGAAACTGTCCTTATTAAAGTCCTGAACGATCTCCACAAAAACACTGACACTGGTAAACTCTCAGTCTTAGTACTCCTCAATTTAAGTATAGCATTTGACACAATACAACACCATATCCTTCTGAACAGACTTCATAACTGGGTGGGTGTTGGCTATCCTCATATCTATTGAAGAGAGATTTTTTTTTATCCATCGACCATTTCTCATCCAACTGATTTCCTCTGACCTGCAGCATTAAAAAAGGTTCAATCCTTGGTCCACTCCTATTCAATCTATACCTGCTTTCCGTTGGTCATATTTAAGAAAAATACACAAAATACAATACCATAATGACTATGCAGATGACACACAGTTCTACATCTGTTTCTCTGTGCAGAAGTGGTCTTTATACCATGGACATGACCTACAGAGGATGACACATTAAACAATTAGGCTTTTCTTCCTGTTTATGTGGCCTGCTGAAAGACAGAGAGACACTTCAGGAATGGCAGAGGTAAAAACGATGATAATGCAACACTTTTCTCTCAATGTAACCCATTATCATCATTATGAGCTGTTATTTCATTATGAGTGGCATGAGTAAGGCTCATAATGTGATATGTTATTACATTATTATATTATGCGCCCATGATTTTATTACATTATGATTTTTTATTACATTATGGGTTGTTATTACATCATAAGCCATTATTACATTATGTGTTGCTACAATCATTCCCTATAGGATGCTTGAAAAAACTAGAAAAAAGTTTCCAAAAGGAAATCTGTGTGACTGCTGAAAGCTGAACGCCATTGCTGAAGAATTGGTAAAAGAAACTGGTTAAGAGAGACCAGGGACTGACATGCAACAAAGAGGGTGGGAGTCAAACCGCTGATCTCATGATAAGAAATCATGCACTCTAACCACGTGGCCACAGAGGACCTGGATTTGAATGAATTTTACACCGTCAAAAATCAAAGACAGCTGAATAGTTGAAAGTCTGGTAAACATTTTACAAGTTGAATCAAGTAGTTAGAAAGTATGGGTAGTAGTAGAATCGGGAGTCGAACTTGTGATCTCGACTTCCAAACAAACCAGCAAAACAAAGGTATTTATATGAGAGTCACTGGTCTCTGCTTTTATTGCTTTTCACGTATTACGGACATTCCAGCAAGTTACAAACTGGAGCCCCATCTGCTCTGCCTCCAAAAATCTTTGTATGGAGTCTGTGGGCAGCAGAGAGGGATCTGCCTGCACTCAGACGCTCAGTGTGAAATTCTGTAATTCTGTTTTGAGCACATCACATGAGAGAGGACAAGTTTATCTGCATTTGTGGAGAAAATCACGTGTGTAGAGTGTAATTTGTGGCTGGGGTGACAGGTTAGAGGGAAAAGTCTCAGTCGTTTTTTTTTGCTCTCCCCCACTCTAGCGATGATATCATCACTCTAGCCTCTGCTCGTTAGACACAATACACACCTTTTATAAAGTAGAAATCTATCAGAAATACTGATGTACTTTGAAAGGTCATAGTTAAAAAATCATTGAAGATACGGATAAGTTGTGTAGAGGTTGAACAGTTGAAAATTTAGTGAACATTTTACATGTCTTGAATGAAGTCTGTAGCTGAACCCTATGTTTAAGTAGTTGAAGTTCAAGGTTTTGAAGCCTGTTCTCATTCATCAGTCATTCTCTTCTTTGTTTACAGTGCAATTTGTAGTAAGTCAGGAATTTTACATTTTCATATTAATTTGACAAATTAACAAACTAAACAAGATAAATTGTTGGTCAAGGTTTTCCATGACACAGCCAACATTTGCAGCTCGGTGTTTTTTTAATGAAGGAACATTCAATCACTTTAAACGATGCGCAACTTTGCAGCAAGGTATTTTTAATAATGTCACCTGGCTCTCTGAAGGTAGCATGATGTCATCATATGGCCCTGTGATGGCACTGGGGAACTTGCTGAAGATGATCGGTTCTTTGGGGATGGGGGCATTCTGCTCCAGGCAGTGGTCACGGTAGTTCATGCCCACACAAACCACCTTCTCTGGGGCCAACACAGGTGACAGCACCTGAATGTCTGATCGGTCCAACACACACTGTCCTGATGACAAGGCTCTGATGAGGAAGACAATGGAAATGGAAGATGAAGATGATGTTGAAGTTGGAGGAAGAGAGTCACAAAAACATATTCAGAAAGATAAGGTTGATTTAAGTGGTGGTGATGAGAGTGACTTATGAGGATACTCAAGACAATAACAGGTTGGTGATTTAAAATGACTGTCCAAGAAGATAATTAGAAAGTGAATGTAGAAAATAAATTATCTCAGCAAGCAGGTTGTAGATTTAGGAGATGGCAGCTTCACTTGACTATGACAATGGGATGTAAAATAGTGTTGACACACTGGAAATCGTCTAGCCCATGTTGTGTGAGGGAATGGACGTAACTGATGACAAGGATGGCTTCATTCAAGTGATGCAGGGTGGTGGGAAGGGAAGATGCATTTCAACAAGTATGGGCTTACTAGATGAGAAACCTGGTTAAATTTGTATGGACATGTGTAATGAATTTCAGTATGTACTGGTAAAATCAAATGTAACTGGTAATAGTTAGGCACTTGTAATTTTTTTTCTCTTTTTTTTCTTTAATGTTTTTGATTTATTTATTTATTTATTGGTCCATATTGTTTGTCTTTGTTTCGTCTTTCTCTGTATAAAAATAGGACACTGAATATGTCATCATAAGGTGGAGTGATGGAGTGATGTGATGATGTTCTGCCAAAATATTAATTAAAAAAAAGATGGTGAAGAAAGATGATGCTTGTTTAGGAGGAACGTGGAGATTTCATAAGATTCTTGTAACTGTTAAGATGATTTTACACAGAGTATGTTGAGGAGGAGGAGGCCAATGATCTGGAAGCAACGAAGAGATAATTAGGGAAGACTGATGAAGATCATTTGGAAATAAAAAGCCTGATGGCTGATACCTCTGTGCAGATGCCAGACCCTTATCTCCCAGCTCCAGCAGCTCTCTCACAGTTGAGGGCATGGAGGGGTCAAATGCCTTCAGGTCCACCACACCTCGGCCCTCACCTTCCTCCACTCCCACCCTGATACCTCCTCCGTCACCATGGCGGCGAAACTGTACCAGACGCATGGCTATACCACTGAAGCCTCGGCTCTGTGGGGTCAATGTTGTTTGGCTTAGAGAGAGTAAACTCCTAATGCAAGAGGAGCAACGAGGAAATCTCATCTGTTGAGGACATAATAGATGAAAGGAATGAAGAGATCATTAGTAATTTCTTTATGCACTTGTTACAGTTTCCTAGAGCCCAAAGTGGCTGCTCCAGATCACAACTGGTCCATTAAAATGTCCAAATCTCAACAATATGAAGTTAAAACCTGTAAGTGCAGCAAATCATCAGTCCTCAATTTAAGATGCTGGAGCTGGATAAAGTTAAATTAGTTAACGTTTATTATCAATGATATTGTCACTGATGACAGCTCTGTTTCAGATGAATCGTTTCTCATGTCTCCATTGGGCCTGCTGCCCCATCTTCACCTGCTACCACACGCACACTCAGCTTTTCTTTGTACAAACACACCTTACCACTTGCAAAATATGGGGAACATTTCTGACATGTTTCACATGCAAAATTGTCATTTCTGCAACAAATTAATGGACTTGAACTGATTAAATCGCGCAAGTATGAGAAAGTGGTGACACTGTGGGCTGTTAATGGTTTTTATGCCCTGAACTAGTGTCAGCCGGTCTGTCATATGATGCACGGTTATTATCACCCGTCACTTGATAGTGAAGCTGTGAACCATGAGTTCGATAAGAGACGATACAATAATTCGTTGAGCCTACCTGCAGCTCGACTGGAGCTCTGTACCACTGACTCTTATCTCTGATATAACATCACCTCTACAGGAATGTTGTTCTCTGATCTGCTACCTCTCTCCTGCCCTTTGGACTGTGTCTAGTTTAAACCTTAAACTCACCTCTTCCGTTCTATGGTTTTAACTGCTTCCGGTTTGTGTTTGTAGTCCAGGAGGTCAGACCTGCCAGAAACGTGACTAATTCCTCAACCGACACTAATGGCAAAGTGTGCTCAGGATTTTTATAACATAATATTTAAAAATATGTGACAGACTGTATTGTGTTTCTTTTAATGCTGCGTTTCACGTTTTGAAGCGGCTCTAAAGACTACAATTCCCGAGTGTCATTTGAAAAGCGTGTTTAAGTACAATTAGAAGTTAGAACTACAAACAATTTAGCTTTTCTTGAATCTTTTATTGATCAAGATTCAGGTTCGAAACTTGTCTGCACACTGAATTTATCTTAACAGGAACAACATTTAACAACACGTGGAAAATATATTAAAATTAATGATGGTACTGCATTTATAAATGAAGGCGATTTAACAAAAGAACAAAAATATTATCAGCAAAATGTACTTTAATTCAAACACGTGACTGATCATTTATCTATTTCCTATTAATATGAACACAGCTGTGCCTGTAGCTTACTGCTGTGTTGAAATGTAATGAAGTAGAAATTATCAATAGCATAAAATGGAAATGTCTTAACACTAACTAAATCTGAAATACAAGTAGCTCAATGGTAGCTAAACGGTACCTGAGTGAAGAACTTGCGTATGTTCTTGTACTACAGCTCAATGTTGGACAAAAAGTTCCCAAGCGAGATGTATTTTACGGCCCGGGTGGTCATAACAACGAGCCAAGACGAAGCCGTAAAGGCAGCACGAGTTCAAGTCAACAGGTCATGTGATCAACCCAGAAGAGTACAGGGCAGGATCCGTTGTCACCGGCTCATAGTCGTCTCTTTCACCGCGAAGACACCGGAGGAGGATCAAGATGTGCACCAGGTAAGATGACCGGCTCTTTGTGTCGTCAAGTGTGCGGGATTCATGCAGGACTTCTGGGATTCTTACGTGCAGCTTAGCGTTTGCGTGAATCAGCCGGGGAGGTTGGGAGCGGGCTTTGTGTTGAAATACCTAAAGCCTCAGCCAGCTCTGTAAATGTCGTGCTCTCCTCTCCAGGTTGAATCAGCTCATTGAATTTATCTGTGAAGAGAGATTAATTTCTGTATTCAAAGCGGAAAATTTGATCTTCATATTGCTACAGAGGCGGATTCATTTTCTTTTAAGGGTCCACACAATCTTTCTTTGTTTTTTTTGTTTTTTTTTATGTTTTTGTTTTTTCTCAAGTTCACTCAAATTTCACTTTCAGTAACATTATAGTTTATTATATTTCCAGCAGGTGTCATATGAAGCCAGAAATATCCGTAATAAACAGGAATTTGTTAAATGAAGCAAACAGATACATCATTGTGTCTCAGATGTCATTGCGTCCTTACCTGTTTATTGTAGGTGTACTTAACGTTTGTACACCAGGTTGAAGTTGGATTGGGCTGTGGCGCAGATGCACAAATACTATGGTTGTGAATGTCCTGCACTCAGTTAAGACAAAGTAACGTAGCACAGACTGAAAAATCTCTGGGTGTATCCAAAATATGCTGACTGTGCAAGTTGACCTAAATAACTAAGAACTTAAAGTGATCTGCAGGAGTAGCTGAAATTAGAAAGACTTACTACTTGTAAAGTTCACAGTGCAAAGTATCAGTTAGACAAGAAGTGAACCTGTCACACAGCGGATCTCAAAGGTCTCGCAGCCTTTCATGTTTAAGCCAGTGTTATCATTAACCTGCATTATAAAAACTGACTTAGCCCAGTTGTATCACTGTGTCTGAGATACCTTATCCGAGTCAGGCTGTGTTGACGTTGCATCTACAAGAGGAAATAAGTGTGTGTTTCTCTCTGCAGTGTCCAGCCTGTTGAGTGGACCACTGACCTCAAAAACCAGAAGTGAGTTTCCTGAAAAATGCTTTTGTGCACGTTAACAGGCAGTTGCACAAGATAACTTTAACTTGTCTTCCTAGTTTTGATGGCATTGTCCTGGTGACCCAGAGTCATGAGACACTCCCGACTGAGCTCGAGTGCCTAAAAGCTCCTCTGCAGGACTACAGCTCCGTGAGTATCTGTTCTCCCACCACCTGCAGCCATTCGACCTACAAAACCTGTGAGGAAACGCACACCAAGAAGTTCTTTTCAGAAAATGTAGTTTGTAAGATAGCTGTGTTTTGTGAACAAACGTGCTTTGATATTCATGCATGGGTATTAATTAGATGTGTCACAGTGTGACCCCATGTGACCCCACCTACACACAGGCTATAGGAAAACAGGAAAACTAATTCTGCTACACACAACTTTTTATCAGAAATGCCTCTACTGGGTTATTTCACCTGTCTGGGCCTCAGTTGTGTCAATCTGTCATCAATAACTGCAGTCGCTTGAGCTAGTCAAAAACCACTGCTCAAGCTGCCACCAGCTACCACTGTCAACAACACTGACAGTTTCAGTTCATCCTGCAGCATCTCAGAACAAGTGGAGGTTTAATGTGCTCTCTGGTGACTGTGTTTTTTTGTATGGTGTTACTTCACTCCCAGCTTGACAGTGGTTTGGGGGAGGAGGTGGTGCTCATCAAGGTCCCTGGTTTCCCTGGTAACCGCCTGGTGTATGCCTCCACTGGCCCTGTAAACCGCGACTATGATGACATCAGGCGCTTCAGTGATGCCGCAGTCAACGGCATCAAACGGTCAGCTGATGTGTTTTTGTTTTATCAACATCAAGACGTAGCTACGTCACCACCTGCCAGAAATGATTTATCAACTCACTTTTTCACTTAAAGTTAAAATTAAACAAATGCATCTCAAATGAAACCATATTTCTGCTAATGATGTAAATAAATAAACCAATAACATGTTATTAAAGAAGAAGATGAAGATATAGTTTTTTTGTTAGTCAGGCCTATTCAGATCTACTATTTTTAATTTTATGGTTGAATGAACTTAAATCTACTGAATGTATTGTTTTTATGGAGACCTCAGTGTAAAACTACATTTCAATGTAGTCATGATTACTCAGATCAGTACAACAGAGATCTAACAGATCTACTGCAAGTGTGTGTTCACACATTCAGGTGAGAGATGGGCTTGCATGGTTTGGTTTCTCATGTCTCAAAGCAGAAATGATAAATTTCATATCCCCAAATCCACAGTTTCTTTGGTTGTCTTCATCCTGTGTCCTTCCAGGGCCTTGAAAGCTGGCATGCAGCGCCCCCTGCTGGTCAGCCCCCCACACAAGGACTACAAAAATAGTACATTGGTGGCTGCTCTGGGGGCCCTTCATGCTCTGTACATGGTAAGGGAAAACTGAACAACTCCCTCACATAGAGGAAGATTTAAAGGTTGTTTAATGTCCTCTGTGGTGTGCAGAGTAAATGATGTGGGCAGTGACTAGTCTATGGATGTGTTGGCCACAGCTTCTTCCACTTTGAAAAAGAAATAGGCATTCGATAACATTTGCAGAACTGTGAGACACTGTGTAGCAAAAGATATCACCTCTAAACTGGAATTAAGGCTCTTTTACTATACTCTTTTGTGTTTAGCAATGGTCTTAGTTTCAAGGTTAAGTCTGATCATGTAAAAAAACAAAAACACTCACTTTTTATATTCTGTCTTCTCAGCCTCTTGAAGTTAGGGAGGGGAATGTGAAACCAACTGACTACAAGGTGTGTGTCCTGGGGCTGTGGGCTGCACAGGAGGCTCAGGGGCGGAGGCTGGTGGAGCTAGCTGACGCTCTGGAGAGCGGCAGGTGGGTAAAATTACTTGTAGTTTCTCCAGAGGGATATTTTATCACTCAGACTTTATTCATCCACCCATTTTCCTCCCCTCAGAGTGGCATGTCGTGACATTGGTGGATCTGACCCCGAGCGTATGGCTGCTCCTCGTGTGGCTGAGTACACCCAGGCTCTCTTCAAGGACAGCCCTGTGAAGGTAGTAATAAACATGAAACCACATGTGCTAACGGAATCACATGCTACTCCATGTTTTATATTGGGAGAAAGTCAACAGACCTCTGTTCTTCCTTTCTGTGGGTGGCACTTTAGGCTGGTTTGTAAGTGTGTGTGTGTTTATTTCCTGCAGGTGGAGGTGGTGAGCGACCTAAAGACTCTAGAGAGAGAGTATCCCTGTCTGGCTGCTGTCAATCGCTGTGCCAACAGTAGGGCAACATATGTAGTTTTCATCACATATTAACAAGGCTATGGACACAGATTCACCAAACTGATGAATACTCATGAATAGTTTCCCTCTTATACAGGTGTACCACGTCACCAGGCCAGAGTTATCAAGCTGCAGTACTGTGGAGAAGGGCCCATCCAGAAGACACTCATGTTGGTGGGAAAGGTGAGAGGGAACTATTAAAATGAATGCATTAATCAATAAAATAATTAGTATATTATTAGTCGGTTGCAGTCCTTTGCACTATTTTAATTGGTTGTGTATTTACTAAAAAATTAGCACAGTCTCTTTGTACATGTGACTGTCCACTTGACAACCAGAGGTTGGGTCTTATTTGGTGTTTCCAGGGAATCACCTATGACACTGGAGGAGCTGACATCAAGGCTGGTGGGTTCATGGCTGGGATGCACAGAGACAAGTGTGGAGCTGCTGCCGTTGCTGGCTTCTTTCAGGTGAGTGGTGTGAATAATAAACCCTCAGGGAGATACAGAAATTGATCTCTTGGTTTTTCCTCATCGATTTCAAAAAAAAAAAATCCACACTTTACAACTTGGGACTTTGGTCAGGGATCAATCTGAGGTAGTTCAATGAAGTTGATAGTCCTCAGTTCCAGGTCATCTTCCAGTTTTTATCAGACTTTGCTCTGGACCTGAGACCTGGGTTTTATTGACCAGCTTCCAACTCTGCCACTTGAGCAATGTCCCTCTTGCTTTCTAGATTTTGGCCAAGTTGAAGCCGAAGCATCTGAAGGTCGTTGGCTCGATGGCCATGGTGAGGAATAGTGTGGGTGCAGGTCAGTATAATCTATATTTTTTCATTATTTATGTTGCAGGTGTAGTTACTTCTCTCAGTGTGACCTGTGCTATAGCACCAGCTGACTACATGTATGTGCGTGCTTTCCCAGACTGTTATGTGGCTGATGAGCTGGTGGTTTCCCGCGCGGGAAGAAGAGTGAGAGTGGGAAACACTGACGCTGAGGGACGTATGGTGATGGTCGATCTGCTCTGTGAGATGAAGGAGAAGGTCAGAACATCTCATAGCAGTTACTTCTGCCATATGATAGATATAGCACAGGACTTACTACAACCTATGGATGGATGGATGACAACCTCCACCTCACATCTATCCAAACATTATCTATATCACTTATCCATGCAGGGTTGTGGAGGGGCTGGAGTCAATCTCAGCTGAAACAGGGTGAGGGTGGGGTTCACCCTGGACAGGTCACCAGTCTATCACAGGGCTCACGTAGTATATAGACAAACTCACATACATTCACTTTTATGCTTATGGGCAATTTAGAGTCACCATTCAACCTAGCGTGCATGTTTTTGGACTGTGGGATGAAGCTGGAGAACCTGGAGAGAACCCCTGCTGGCACAGGGAGAACATTCCTTGGTTCAAAACCTTCTTGCTGAGAGGAGAGGGAATTTGACATATTAAAAAGATCTCAGTCAAACATGTATTCATCCCTGGAAATCTCTCTTTACAAACTGCCACATTTGTACTTATAGAGTCCCATATTGTGAAATGTTGTTGATATTTCCAAGTTTATGTTAAGCTGATTTCTTTCTACCAGTGAGCTCCCTTCTTCTTTTGATCACATCATATTTGTCTACAGGCAGTAAATGAAACATCTCCTGAGCTCTTCACTATTGCGACTCTGACTGGTCATGCCATCAGAGCCATGGGACCCAACTACTCTGTGAGTACTGCTTTAAACACAAAAGTAGTGCAGTTTGCCAAGAGATATTCACATTTAAACTCAGCTGAATGTTTTTCTGAGTTTAAATGTTATATTTGTTTAAGTTTAAGTGTTAAATTTCTTGTTGAAGATTATCATGGATAATGGACCAGCCCATCGCGGTGGGAATGCTGCTCAATGGCAAACAGGTAAGAAAACAGTACACAAATTTGAGTATCAACAGTCACCTGAGCTTTATAAACTAAACTAAGCTGTGTTAATAAATCAAAGTTCACTTCACATCAGTTGGTCATAGTCAGTGGAAATGTCAATTTTTGTAGTAACTGAGTTTAGTCTTTGAGTTGTAGCTGAAAAAAATGGGAAAAACCAATAAATTGGGTTAAAATAATCTTGTCTCACCAATGAAACTACAAAGCAAACATCGTTTGTAATGCAAACATCTGTACTGGTCATAACACCACATTTATTTAGGTTTGCTTTTTAGTATTAATAACAAATTGATTATCAGAATATTTGTTATGTCTTCTGAAGATGCAACCTGTTCTCTGTTGGACATCTTTATGAACTGAATGTAATTTTGGTCTTGCCAGACATCCACCAAAAATCTTTATTAACTATTTCTTCATTGTTGTATATGTCACAGCCTTTGACCTTTAAAAATAGTTAATAAGAAATAAATATTTGACAATAAAATTGACTAAGTGCTGTTTGCCACTCTAACAACAGCAATGAGTCCACTCGTACGTATCAAATATACTGTATCAAAGTCAGTGTGTCAAATAATACACTGACTCAATCCCAGCAAAATAAGCTACAGAGAAAGCATTATTTTCGTCATCAACAACCAACACCAGGTCTTTGCTTCACTCTTGTGTAGCTGGAGAGGTGTTGGGTGATGTCTTTGAGATGTCCAGCATCAGACGAGAGGACTACGAGTTCCACAAAGGCAAGTCTGAATATGAGGATATTCTGCAGTGCAACAACCTGCCGTCCTCAGCTACACCTCGAGGACATCAGACCCCCGCAGCTTTCCTCATCATGGCTTCAGGGCTCGACAAGGTGCTCACACATTCTCCAAATAAGTTTTTATGTTTCTGTTTATAGGCAGAAAATAGTATGGAAGACATGCAGTGGTTAATATTACATTGTCATCTCTGAATTTCTATTGTAGCATGGTGTGGACTCAAAGACTCCTCTGCCGTACTCTCATGTTGACATTGCTGGGTCCAGTGGTCCGTTTCCTGGTGTCCCAACAGGTGCCCCCATCCTTGCCATGGCAACCAAGTACATCATGCCTAGTGATTTCTAAATGGATTACTCAAATATAAAAAGACAGCAGCCTCTGCACTTAATCCCAACACAAACTTGTAACCGTCCAAATATAAGCAAAATCCCTGCCACAACATGTAATGCATAATCTACACTTTTTCATGTCTGAATTTCTCCAGTACCTCAGATTTCTATTCTGCAATAATTTTCTGTAATTTAAAAGACCTTGTAACACTCATCCTTATCTGTGACAAATGACCCTTTTTCTTATGTGGCCTGGATCCATATAGTGTATACTCAGGGGTTAAAAGAAAATATAAACTATCACTACCTTTTTTAATGTACATTTGTATGTGTGCTACAAACAAGGGATGTGGTTGTGTGATCAATGACGCTGTGTGCCAGTTACAAGTACTTCTCACTGATCAATAAAACAAATCAGAGCTCATTTGAGTGTTCTTTGCATATTGCTTGATATTTTTCACCCCACTGTACTAATCTGCCAGCTGGAATCATTGGTTACTTTTTAGATTCAGGGTTGACATACTAAAGAACATATTTTGTATTTGTAGAGATTCAATTACCCAACATTCTATCAAGTTATAAGAAATAACTCTGCCTTGACCACCTGCTGTATATTGAGGGTTTTCATACATCTAGCGTTCTTTTCAGTTTTGCAGAGGTCAGAATTAAACTACCGTCACCCAAGTATGGGTGGGGGTGGGGGGGTCATTGTAAATCTGTGTGTGTGTGTGTTTAAGCCACTGTACAGTGTTCGCAGTGTGTCCTCTTCAACATGGCTGAAATCTGTGCCCGTTGTTTGAGCGGTCAGGCGGTAGACACGAGGAGACGGAAGTGACGCATGACCCAGAATCATTAAAAACAGACGTTAGCGCGCGCTCTCAGCTTTAGTCTTAGTTCTGCAGTGAGTGGTGTCAGATCTATGCACCTTTGCCTGCTACCAGCACACAAAGACTAAACTTCTGGAGGAATCTCACACTCTCACTCGGCCATACCTTCGACCTTAAGCCTCTGTTTTCCCGGAGTCACGCTAAAACCTTTTCTTTTGAAGTCCACGCACACGAATAAACACAGCAACCATGTTTGAGGCTCGCCTGGTCCAGGGCTCCATCCTGAAGAAGGTGCTGGAAGCTCTGAAGGATCTGATCACAGAAGCCTGCTGGGATGTCAGCTCGTCCGGCATCTCCCTGCAGAGCATGGACTCGTCTCACGTCTCCCTGGTACAGCTTACCCTGCGCCACGACGGCTTCGACTCGTACCGGTGCGACAGAAACCTCGCCATGGGAGTCAACCTCAGCAGGTGGAGCAAACACTTCCTAGCATACATTCTGCTTAGTTAAAAAACGTGTTTCACGGTCTTTGACACCAGATTATATGGTTTGATTATATACTTTGATGTATATTTAGGTCGCGGTCTTGCAGAGAGCACAAGTATCCGATGACTAATGGCTAGTTTGACAGTTCATATTGTCAAAGTTTGGCCACTATTTAAATCGACACAGTGTCGCTGAAGTTTGGGTTGTAAGCCGTTTTATGCTCTGTGCAAACAGCTAACGTTACTCACAGTCAAACGGATATATGGTGTCAGTCATAGCTGAAGTTAATGATCTCTGTCTCATATATGAAGCTAATAAAGGAGGGTAGCCATCTTGGCGGTGTTGCCCGGGCAAGTCTCTGGTGCACTAAGCTGTCATCTTTAACTCTTTACGGTCTGCTCTCACACATGCATCAAACTCCAGATATATCATGTATACACTGACCGATTGGTTAGTTTAGTATTTTGTCTTGTGTAAGGACAAGGGGGCACTTTCAGGTAGACATCACTCACATTGCGGTTACGTAGCGACGTCATTTGAGCGCCAAATTCTCTGCAGGGATGTGTTGGCGGGAATTGTTTTTCAACCCGGGAACTTCCACTTCCGCCTGTGCCTCTGTGCACGGTACACTGGTTTAGTGGACATAATGCTCTGTTGAAACATTTTGACGTCCTTTTTTATGTGACGAAACAAATATATTGAGTTTTAATTGAAATAGGAAATAATTTGAAGTCGTTAAAAACAGGCAGGACTGGATTAAGCTTTCTGATTCCAGCCTCGCTAAGAAATTGGATTTCACTAAAAACTAATTAACTTCTATTTTATACACTAAATCATCTAAATTTACCTAATCACACAGTGACGTCTTAAAATATTCACAGTGCACAGAGGGTAAAGATAAAGTGATAAGATGTTACTTTTACTGTTTAAGGGTTAACTCTGAACTTTTATTTTGAATGGAAATTAATGGATTAATTACAAACTACAACAACAATGAATCCCAGCACCACTTGTTTTACATTTTGGGGAATACCTTGATTTGTAAACTTACTTATATGCTCATAAAACTCAGTGACCATACTTTATCTCTAGTAAAAAATAAATAAATAAATAGCCTAGATTTAGAGTATGTATTGTGCAGGGACACCGAAACTCCAACAATTGATTAGTGAGTAACATACTCACATTTAAAGCAAAATTTGGTTTCTTCTCCCAATAAAATGTATACAACTGATGAAGTGTTATTCTGGCTGTATATTTACTGTTTTGTAATTTGGAAGTTTTAATTTTCTGCCGTGTGAAGCATTTTTTGTTCCTTGAGTTTGGTAAGTTAATTGATTTGTTTTTTCTTTTCTTTTCACTTGTTCAGTATGTCGAAAATTCTGAAGTGTGCAGGAAATGAGGATATCATCACTCTCAGAGCAGAAGACAATGCAGACACACTGGCCCTCGTGTTTGAGACACTCAGTAAGTTTGATTTATTAACAATCCAGCAACATGACTTGAACTTCACAGAAGTGCTTCGTCACATTTTACCACTGTCTTATATGTCTTCACGCTCCTACAGATCAAGAGAAAGTCTCTGATTATGAGATGAAGCTTATGGACCTGGATGTAGAGCAGCTGGGTATTCCAGTAAGTAAATCTGTTGCCTGCCTTTGTCCTTTTGTATCCGACATGTTTTTCATGCACACTGTTGCTGACCTTTACTCAACGGTCTGTCCCTCCAGGAGCAGGAGTACAGCTGTGTGGTGAAGATGCCCTCTGGAGAATTTGCCCGCATCTGCCGTGACCTTTCCCAGATCGGCGACGCCGTCATGATCTCCTGTGCCAAAGATGGAGTCAAGTTCTCTGCCTCAGGAGAGCTGGGAACAGGAAACATCAAACTGTCCCAGACCAGCAACGTAGACAAAGAGGACGAGGCGGTGAGCATTATTATCTGCTAAAGTCTAATATGAACATATCACTTCTCACAGGTAACAAGAAGCTAGTAGAGATCATTTAGACACTGTTACCAATATTCAGTAACCAAAGTTAAGGGATCTTTATCAAATGATGAAAAGTAATTCTATTTGATTGAAAGCGTTAGAAAACTGATGCATGTATCTGATCCACTCCTGCATTAATGATTAGATCAGTTGTAGTTCTTGATAACACAGCAAAGACTTGAGCCATTATAATCTACCACACTAATGTAGCTTCTGACTGTGGATCAGTTGACATGAACACTTTTAGGACTTTGACCAGGTTCATATTTGATCCTGATTTGATAAATTGATGAGTTGATTGATAGTAAAATAATTTGCATGTTATAATTTACTGTCAAAGGTTCTTAATGTGAATCACTCCTCCGTTCCAGTGTTGGTATTGGTAATCACTAGTAAGATTATTAGACTTGTGATGATGAATATTAAAGCAGGGTTTCTGTACTTGAACTGCTGTGATGACACGTGTCTACGATACTTCTCCTTCACTGTTTATCTTCAGGTGACCATTGAGATGAATGAGCCCGTCCAGTTGATCTTTGCCCTCAATTACCTAAACTTCTTCACTAAGGCCACACCTCTATCCAAGACCGTCACCCTCAGCATGTCTGCTGACATCCCCCTTGGTGAGGGCCTTTGACTGCCTCTTAAAACAGTTCCTTCATTTGCTCTCTGAAGGTGTTCACAGAGATTGTTGTGTCCCTAAATAACTCTGTGTTTTTCTTTCTTCCAGTGGTGGAGTACAAGATTGCCGACATGGGACACATCAAGTACTACTTGGCACCAAAGATTGATGAAGAGGCTTCATAAGCTGTTTGTTAAAGCCCAAAAAGGAAGAATAGAGAAAAGAAGGTGACTGGGACTTGTCCTGAGTGATTGAAGGGCTGAAGTGATCTCTCAGTGGTGGATCATCACTCTGAGGTTTCTGTCTAACCAGGGATTCACAAGAAGACTTGTAGTGTCATCTTTTTACTGTCAGCTGTGTGAGTGATGCCATCTGATGTGATAAAGTTTCAGTGTTTGATGATGAACAGGTGTTGAGAGCAGCTGGCTGTGCTCCAGGCAGTCCATTGTAAACCCACCATTTGTTCACTCCACTGTCTCTCTCTATTCCTGCCCATTTTTGGAGAAAGCAGATTTCAAGTATCCCAGTCCTTCTTGTAGATAACATATTGTAAATACTTTCTGTGGTTTTCGCACTGTCAAGTCAACCTCAAATGTTTTTGTATTCATTGAATTCAGTCCAAAATAAATGATTCAAGTTGTTTCCAATATTACACTTGTCTGTCTGACATCTGTGGACACAAACTGCACATACGTTAGATTTAGACTAAATGATACTGCCCTCATATCTTTTGATTTCATACACTGTGCTGCATTTTACTCCACTCTGATCACATGAAACTCCAAGCCACCTAGGTTATATCTAGGAGTGGCCTTGGTACATTTTCAAAAACAAGCTTAAATCTGTGGTTTTCATAGAACTTTTACTTTTGCACACCTAACTTGGGCCTCATGAAAAGTCTTAGTCAGCACACAACATAGGGTCCCTGAAACTGAAACGGCTAAATGGGATTCAGCCATCAGTCACTTTCTGTGAAGGGGCCTAAAGTGAGAGCAGCCAAGTGTTAGATTCCCTTAAAGCCACATTCACAATGCTGTGTGTTTAGGTTTTGATTATTTTCATTTCCAAATAAAACTGTAGAGATCAAATATTTCTCTAGAAAAACATTAGTGACAAATATTTATCCATTAAATATGGTCCATGCAGCTCTACAAAGTCCTGCTTTCAAACTTCTGTTTGAATAAATACAGGAACATCAGCAACATAAAAGAACTTGACCCTGTGACTTTGATTCCTGGAATCTCACAGTCACCTCCACATGTTTGTACCCTGTCCCCCAATATTTTTCTTTTTGGATCATTTCAGTTCTTTGGGTCTCAGCCTTATTTTGTGCTCAGCACCTCAAGATTTGATTTAATTGTGTAAATATCCCGAAGGTGCTTCACAGTAAGTGTCCTGAGATCCCTGAAGCAATAACCAGATGCAGCCAGTAGGTGGTGCCCCTTTCCTACTTTTGTTCCCTCCGTGGGTGAGGGCCAGTTATCATCAGCTGAGCCTGAAGGCTTCGATTGGAGAAGAACAAATTTACTTTTAATCTCCATTAGTGAATGAGAAAAGGAAATGAGTAATTCAGTCTAGCAGAAGAAAACAGATTTTGTGCTCTTGGACTCAAAGCACTTTCCAGTTACTAAAAATCAAACTCGACTATTGTCCCATGTCGAGGACATGTCATTCAAAAAAAAAAAAAGATGGAGAAGAATTATATTCATAGACAATGCAATTTCATTATCCTAAAAACCCCAGAGTCTTCTCCATACCACGATGGTTTGACCCAACCTGGCACATGCCACATGGCATCACCTGTCAATCACTGCCACCTTGACAACTCAAACAAGTCGTAGTTGAAGCATACCTGAAATGCTGCTGAAAACACAGAAGAACAAGTGCCAGAGGGCAAAATCATAGCTGGCAAAATTCTGACAGTATTCGGAAGAATTTGTTTTAACGGGGTTTCCGTCCACAAGCTGCTGTTGTAACTGAGTTCATGAATTTGGTTTAAAAACAGATCTTTACTGTAATCCTAAAAGAGGGCACTTTAAGTTGATAATTATTTTTATGTGCAAAACTCTTTACAACGTTTAATAAATCACACACTGATGACACAGTGTTCTACATCTTTTTTTCAACTAAAAATGCTTTGCGCTGGTCAGGGGGTACTTGGCTAAAAGAAATATTTCACAAGGGGTACATCACTGAAAAAAGGTTGAGAAGCACTGCTCTATAGTGCCGGTACCAAAAAGAAAATGTCCAGCTGAACTAAATGACCCGTGGCCCTGACTTCACACATCATGAAGACCTTGGAGCGGCTGATTCTACGTCTACTGAGGTTTGAGGTCAAAGACAAACTCGATCCCCTGCAGTTTGCATAAAAAGAACACATTGGAGTGAATGATGCAGTCCTCTACATGCTCCACCGTGCCCTCTCTCATCTGGAGGAATCTGGCGCTTATGTAAGAATCATGTTTTTTGATTTTTCAAGTGCATTTAATACCATCCAACCCAACATACTCAAAAACAAGCTCAAAGAGATGGGAGTGGATTCTTCCTTTGTCTCCTGGATCACAGATTACCTGACAGAAAGGCCACAGTTTGTCAGGTTGGGGAACTGTTTTTCTGGGACATTAATGAGTAGCACGGGGGCTCCACAGGGGACTGTCCTGGCTCCATTCCTGTTCACATTGTATACAGCAGACTTTAAATACAACTCTGAGTCCTGCCACATCCAGAAATACTCAGATGACACTGCTATTGTGGCATGTATTAGGAATGGACAGGAATCTGAATATAGGGATTTGATAAAAGCCTTCAGTGACTGGAGTTACAAAAACTGCCTCATGCTGAACACCTCAAAGACAAAGGATATGATCATGGATTTCCGTAGGTCCAAGCTCTCTCTTCAGCCAGTGAACACTTGTGGAGTGGACATCGAGGTGGTGACAACCTATAAATATCTAGGTGTTCACCTTGATAACAAGTTGGACTGGTCTGTTAACACAGATGCACTCTACAAAAAAGGGCAGATCCGCCTCTTTTTCCTAAGAAAGCTCAGATCTCTAAACATCTGTAATAAGATGCTGCAGATGTTTTATCAGTCTGTGGTGGCAAGTGTTTTATTTATGCTGCAGTCTGCTGGGGAGGAAGTTTAGGAAAAAAGCAGGCAAAGAGGCTGGATAAGCTTGTAAGGAGGGCTGGCTCTGTCATCGGAGTAAAGATGGACTCTCTGGAGGAGGTGGTGGAGAGATACACAATGAGGATGATGGAGGCCATACTGAACAACACGGATCATCCACTTCATAACACTTTGATGGATCAAAGAAGCAGCGGAGGTGGACGGCTCCTTTTTTCGTTGCAGGACAGAGAGATACAGAAGATCTTTTATACCCACAGCCATCAGACTCTTTAATTCTTCTGCAAATACTAGATGAGCTAGTAGACAATTGAATTTCCCTTTGGGATTAATAAAATTATTCGTATTTGTATTCGTATTCATATTCTGTCTGCTGTTGTCTTACTTTATATCAGCCACATATTACAGGTTTATTACATTTGTTGCAAAGAATTCAGAAGACTGAGTGTAGTATGGGCTCATATTCATAGGTTGGAAGTAAAGCGCCACCTCTCCCTGAATCCCAAAATCTTTGCTCTGGTGTATTGTGTTGTAGTACAGCAGTAGGTGCTGTGGAGTCAGACAGTTCTAATCCTCAGGCTTTAAGCTGTCTGGCAGCCACATCTGGCTCCACTCTGAGATGAATCTCTGTATTGTACAGAGCTGAGTAACATGAGTAGATGACAGTACTGAAGTGATTACAAATGAAGTATTGTTTATTATCTTTTAATGCCACTCTATACTGTTGTGGAATTTGTTTGTTGTTTGCTGTTGGTGAATGATGAAATAGAGACTTTTGCCAGCTGATAAGTTTTTTTATTTCCTTGCAAGGAAAGGTCAGTCCTCACCCGGTGCGGTGATGGTAAAGGAAAGACCCTGGACATGGGGTGACCTAAACATTTATACCTGAGGAACGACCAAAGGGTGTGTTTGACACCTTTTGGTCAGCTGCAGGGAGTGGAACCGGGTGGAACAGGGTGTGGAGACATCTCAAAGGGGTGAAACACAAAACATTGAAATTGCCATTATAATACTGCTGCACCACAGAAAAATATGGTTTACTACAATACATGCTACATCTACATCATACTAACTGAAAGCTGCTTTAAAAACATATGCCTTCTAGGAATAGTACAAGCTTTAGGGGAAATAATAAAGAAAAATAAATAAATAAACATAAAACTTGTTATCTTTTTATTCCCTCCTTCACTTGCTCTTATTTAGCATTTAGCTTTGTTTTTTTCACTGTAAGGGCATCACTGTAAAATCTGACTCAACTCTTATCTGTCTGGAATGAATAAAAGCACCTGAAAGCAGATCATAGACCAGATTATAACCTCACTGTAATCCTCTACTCCTCTGGAATATCCAATATCACATGAGGAAAGTGCAGGACTCTAATCAGCTTTCACCCATACAGTAGGAATATAGGATTTACTCTTTTTTGTAGATGTATTTATGCCAAATACATTGCAGTGATAATGTACATCTGCCCCAGCTGTCACCAGCTTTCTACTCCAGACTGAAATGTTCCTTGAAACTTTTGAGGGGAACCCTCACTCACAACGATTTATTCTCTAAAACAAAATGTATTGCAGTTCGTGAAAGAGCTGATAAGAGAACAATTGTGTGTCTCCAGATACAGTGCAGAGAAAAAAGATGGGACTGTCATTGTAGAAAATGACCGATAAAGCAAAGCGAGAGCATGGGCATTTAAGCTGCCTCAATATTTAATTAAGCACTGCCACCCAGGTTAAGATTAATTACTTCCTGGAACAGAGCAAAAAGGGTTCAACCTGATTGGGATCTACTTCCAAATTAGCCATAATTTCAGAATACAACAGCAGAAATGCTTCATAATGATGACTAATGTCAGACCTGCACGCATACAGAAGTGTAGACCAAATCAATCTTAATACAGGAATTACAAATGTATAGGTCACATAAGTTTTAATGCATCATATTGACTAGTGTTACTTTGGGTTTGTATATCTTACTTCAGTTAGTTTACAGTTGTTGCATATGTCACATCAAGTGAAAGGTGGTTGTTATCATCCAGTCTTCAAGGAACTTCTCATTATCTTTCTTCCTTTGTCCATTCAATTATTACAAACAGCCTGCCACCACAAAAAGCATTTGAAGTTCTTTACATGGCACATCAGGGGGTGAAAACATTTTTATTTGTTTGTTTGTTTGTTTTGACAGGGACAGTGCACAGCTGTCAGCTGTATCAGAGTTAGCTCAAGTTCAATTTCATCTGTATATGTCCCTGGGCAGGAAACAGAACATATCTGCAAAGAAAAAAGCACAAAACAGCATCTTCAACGACAACAATAATAGATTTCACAACATTAAAAGACATTGCAACTACAGCAATACAGTTTCACACTATTAAGACACAGCAGCAACAATAAAATCACAATGATAAGACGTGACAATATCAACAAGATTACATTCTATTAACACAGCAACATCATTAGAAGACATTAATGACATTTACATCAATAAAAGAAGCACATAAATGTGATTATATCACTTCTTTAGTGGTCAAAAACGATGTAAACATCTACTGGGCTTTAACAAGCACTTGTACAAAGTTGACTCATCTGTCAGTTTCAGCCTCAAAGCAACATGAGATGAACACAAGACAAGAAAGACAAATCATTTGTTCCCAAACTGCAAATCACTAAACAATTTTTCAATTTCTGGCTCTGGCCAAATAACTGACTCAAAATCTCTCTTAAAAAAATGAGCTAAAATGATGGAGTAAAACTGTAGGTACGCTTAATGATCATTTGGCAAATAAGCTTTTACACAATTGTTTGAATTTTGTCCATGGTTTCAGGGCTCCTGATTCTGTAGACCAGTTGAATGAATTTGATTTCTGCCTCAGGATCCTCAGGAGGAGCTGGAAAGCACTGCTGAGTAGAGGGATGTCTGCAATCCTCTCTCAGCTCTGGATAAGCAGAAGAAGATGGATGGATGGACGGATGGATGGATGGATTGATGAGTGGATGGATGGATGGATGGATGGATGGATGGATGGATGGATGGATGGATGGATGGATGGATGGGGGTGGGTGGGTGGATGGATGGATGGGAGGATGGATGGGTGGGTGGGTGGATGGGAGGATGGATGGATGGATGGATGGATGGGTGGGTGGGAGGATGGATGGATGGATGGATGGGAGGATGGATGGGTGGGTGGGTGGATGGAGGATGGATGGATGGATGGATGGATGGGTGGGAGGGTGGATGGATGGATGGATGGATGGATGGATGGGTGGGAGGGTGGATGTTCTCACTCTGGTTGCTGAGTGAAAGGGATAGTTAGTTAGTTATTATGCCACTTATGTAATCTCTGGCAGACTGAAAACAAAACAGCGGTGTCTTTGCACAGCCATGAAACAACACCAAGTTATTTTACAGTCCTCGCCTTCTTAAAATATTTACATTATTTACATTATCTAGTGTTTTCATGACTTCCTGATTAGTTGTGTGAGAATGATAATTTCCACCAGACTTTCAGCAGTATGTCTCACAATGTTAAGCATAAGCCCAGACACTGATTTGAAATTTGATGAGTGTTTTAATGCATGTGTAGTGTTCTTTCTCCTGGCTTGGCTGTAGCCTTGTGTATTAAAGTGAGCCTGATCTCTGCATCAGGCAGCTGGATCCCCCCCCCCCCCCATCTCTGTCTGGCCTTTAAATTGCTTTCTGGAGGCAGGGGATTTTGGCTGGGGAGATAAGGAGAATGGGATGAAACACTCTCGCTGACTGTCTATCTCTGTCCACTGAGCACTGTACATTTACTGAGACAGGGGTTGGAATGGCTCATGCCTCGGGTCAGTGTGGCTGAGGAGATGCTAGCAACATAATTCAAACTCATTTCAAACCTCCATCGGCCTTATCAGCAACAAAACAAATGGCCTGTAGATGACACATGTCAAAGTGTCCAGTGGACTTTCACTAACAGAATATTTCTATTTAGAGATAGTATGATAGCATAGCATCTGATTCTTCACTGTAAACGTGTGTGTTCTTGTGGTCTATGTCCATCAGTCAGGTCCTGGAGAATCAGGTCCTGGAGAGTCAGGTCCTGGAGAATTGATCCCAACCAAACTCTCAGTCCTGACATTCTCTTACATAAGCCTTCAGTGCTCTGCTGTCTCTCGATGAGAGCAGGTTGCATGGATTATTGATGACAGCACAGTGACTGAGGCTGCACATGACAAGGACATATATACTGCATCAAGCCACTCAGTCACATTTTTACAATTTCTACAAATCCACCTCTACAATACATGAAAGCAACTTCAGCTCTAACAATACATCCATATCACCCTCCTCCTCCTCCTCCTCCTCCTCCTCATCATCATCATCCTTCTCCTTGATTTTACAGTGCGTGCCTCACTGTTAACACACATGTATTTCTGACTATGCTGCATGTGTCGAAGTCATCCCTGCATGGATTAGCATATTAATGGGCTGTCCTCTTTGTCCCTGTTTTCTGTCACTCAGATTTCACAGCAGTGAGGGAGGAGACGAGGTGATGTGGGGAGGAAGATGGAAGGGAAGCAGAGAGAGAAGAGTGCTGTAGCTAGGGAGCCACATCTGAGTGTAATTAGTACAGGTGGGACAAATAAAAGATTCATAGTCATTTGTTTTTGAGCACTAAAGCAGTTTCACACAATTGTTTTAATCCCTGTGTCTTTCCCCCTTGAGTCTATAATATCACTCACTCTAACATACTAACATAGTCACTCTAATATAAGCTGAAACATCTGCAACCAGATTTAGAAACCTGTGGTGAAAAGTATTTGCACATATAAGTCATACAACCTTTCAGTTTATCTTCATCTCTCTTTATGTACGAAAGTTTATAAGATGTGGTGCTTTGTAATAGCAAATTAATCTGTATATATTTTTTTTCAATAATTTTTTCTAATTGAAAGAGCTAATATTTGGTAAAAATACCAAACACTTCATTGTTTCAGTCTCTCAAATATAAGGATTTCCCACTCAAACTTTCAATCATCTTTCATATTAACAACATCATATGATCTCTTTTAATGAGTTTAGGGTTTTAACTATTTGTTGGATTAGTTGGACAAAACAAGAATATTGAAGTTGTCACTTGTTGGATGCGTGATTTATGATGTATCAATATATTCTGAGGTACCATGTTGTATTTACTGATAACAAGATCAGGACCAAAGTCTGCTTCTATTGAGCATTAATAAAACATAGGCAGCTCACAGGTTTGTTTCCCTCTTTGCTCTTTCTCTGCACTTTGGTCTGCACTGCCGCCACAATCATTTCTCTGTCCCTCTCCGTCCAGCGATGCCTTGGTTCGCTACTTAGCAACTGTTTCCACGGATACAAAGTTGCTCCCTGTCTCACCCACACCCCGCCTCCACAATAAGTGGCCACTGCCCCTGTACTCCCTTGTGTCCACTTCCTAAAGCTTGGTGATGAGGGGAGCCTTATTCTGTTACTTTATAACATCTGGAGACCTAAGAGAGCTGGGTTTGCAGCAGCTTTAGTGTTATCAGTCTGAGGCTCAGAAGGGGACATAATATCCAGCACTGTGCGCAGTGTTCATCTGTGTTGTTATCATGGCGCTTTTGGTCTTTTTATTGATTGGAGGAGGGCTGTAGAAAGTGTATTAATGAATGTGACAGCCTCTTCCCAATTACCCTCAGGCACCTCTGCTTTTTCTCTGTTCTCATTGGGTGTGAGTGTCATTGTACTCTGGGACCATACACCTCAGCACAAATGTCACTAAGACAAATTGCACTTTATTGTCTGCACTTGCCCACTAACTGTTCACATTTCTGACTCTTACTCTCACACACATGCACATACACTGGAGAGGGTGACAGATTCACATTTGGAGGTGTGATATTTAAAAAATAAATCAACAGAGACACATGGAGATAAGAAAATAACATACAGTAGAGGCTGTGGGGGTTTTCAGACATGAATTCAAGCACTGGAGCTACAGAAAAATCTATTTATATCTCTCCTAAAAATAGACATTCTTCTCCATAGAAACATGAAATCCTTCTCAGGGGTGAATTACTCTCGAGCTGCTGCTGTGTGTCTGTATGTGTGTGTGTGTGTGTGTGTGTGTGTGTGTGTGTGTGTGTGTGTGTGTGTGTGTGTGTGTGTGTGTGTGTGTGTGTGTGTGTGTTGTTTCCTCTGTTTCTTCCAAAGGTGAAAGCAAATTACCGACTGTATAATCCCACCCATGAGGCTCTTTCTTGGGGAATCTCTCCTCCCCCTCTGAGTCTGCAGCAGACAGGATTTTAGCGTGCTTTGATGATCTGCCTCCTCCACCACCTCTACCGTCTGTCACTGTGACAGGCTTTAAGCCGACATGGATTCATGCACATTAGTTTACAGTAGCAGAGGGAGACGCCTGTGCATCTGTGGCTAATCTGGTGTGGGAAGGTATTGTGTCAGTGATGTGGAAAAGATGCAACCTCTGACTTTACCTCATCTGGACAGAAACAGTCAGATAAGAAGTGACGTCCAGGAGATGAAGCTCTGCCTGATTTATTTTTTTGTGTGTGTCATGAATGCACAGAGCACACTTCAATCCTGTAGCATTATGAGGCATTCAGCTTGATACAGCACTGCTTTTCTCCCCCTGCTGCACAACTGTGTAATATTGAATTCACTAGCTCTAATTTGTCAGGCCAACATTCATTATATTGATTTGGTCATCATCAGCCAGAAAATGAATTTCACCGGATGGCAAAAAAAAGTCTAATTGAGATTTCAATAAAACAAACAGATTAATACTTGATACTACACATTTTCCAGATCTCATACTCAGATTAAAGACAGATAGACTGATCATGGTGAAATACTTTATTAATCCCAGTGGGAAGTTTTTACACCTGCAAAACCACATTCAATAACAATCAATAAAGAGACTAATTAAACAGTCAGAGAGCAAGGTAAGAAACACATGTGGGTTTTTATTGGCTTTTCCTTCTTACCCATCTCCTTGAGTGTCTCATTTATTGCAGATGGAATGAATATATGATTTGAAGCTTTGTGTACTAGACAGTATATTTTGTTTCCATGTTGACTGGGAGCTACAGGCAAACACCAAATCACAGGAATGAAAAAGACAACTGCATAACATCCTCTCATTCTCTGTGATAATTATAGACACAAACTAGGCACCTTCACTTTTGGATAAAAGCTCAATAATGGACTTTAAAAAGATCCATGAACATACCTGAAAAACTGACACATCATATTTTATTTTGTGAGGACACCCCTGGATTCATGAGGATGATACATAACAGATTACAATATAATATATCTGATGCCTTTTTGCAAAAATATCATTAACTTCTGAAGAGCTCTTTTGGATAAGTTATAATAAATAACTACCCCACAGCCCAGCTCCCTTACATCACTACAGCAACAAAATCTTTTTCATTGTAATTCATTTGAATCTGTTTTGCCTTTTTAGTGGAATCTGCCATCAGCATGGTTCCTTCTACTAGTATGTGGATACAATTCACATGGAAATATCCAACAACTTGCCACAAATACACACAACACATTTGACATGGCAGAAATTACACAGGGGAAACAGATGAAGAAGTAAAAAGAGTTAAGGGTGTGTATTTTAGCAGAGATTCTTTTTTCACGTGTAAAATCTCCATTTTTACAATCCTCAGATTATTTTGTGGAGCAGTAATAGACTTGGCGTGTATGACCTCTGGAAAGAGTCATAGATCAAAAACAATCAAAAACATAAGATTATGTCATAGAATAATATTGGCAGTAGTGAAATACTTCATTCATCCCAGTGGGACATTGTGTTTTTATGGGAAAATATCTCTCCACTGTGACTTCCTCAGATACACTTTTCACGTGGAAACACACTCTCTCATTATAAAGGCTAGTGTGTAAATGAGTATTCTCCATCACTGTTCACCATCTCCTGTCCCCCTTGTAAGACACAGCTTCGCTTCAACATCTGTCCCTCCTCTCACAGCCCACTTCCTGTTTGCCTGATGCTATCGCTCTTCTCCAGGAAAGCCCATGGACGTCCTTGGAGGATGAGGTGGGGAGGTGGGGGTGGGGGGTGGCGGCCCTGATTCAATCTGTCAATCGCCCACCAGAGCTGTTTCCATCATGTTTGCTATGTATGAGCTGGAGGAGTTCTGGGGGAGCTGAGTGTTTGTCCTGCTTGGCCATTCTCCCCGATAACAGTTGTCCATCCCCATGTAGAGGAGTGTGTCTGTGTGTGTGTGTGTTTGTTTGTTTGTGTGATGCCAGTGTTCAGTCTCACATTAATCTGTCCTCCTCTACTGGCCTCTGGTGATGATCATGTGGAGAACATTCAGTTCTTCACATGGTGACATCTGTGAAGCTACTGCGTGTGTGCTTGTTTGTAGTTTTATGTGTGTGTGTGTGTGCACGTGTGTGCGTGTTTCTGTCAGAGAGAGAGAGACGGTGAGTAAGAGTAAAACACAAGAAGAGATAACGTGAGAGACATGGGTGAGGATGCTGACAGATGTGAGATTATACAAATCCACTCTCTTAAAAATCACTTTAGAGATAAGAACCTGAAGAACAAAAGTTCACTTTGTCCTGATCTTCTTCATTTTCCGACCTGGCCCTGTTCAACATTCTCTGACATATTTACAGTCATTCATATCATTTTGAGATTCTCAGAGCTTTGCTTGTCTTTAATGGAGTTATTGGTCTTTATTGTAGTTATTGTTAGAAACAGATAGTGAAGACAGACAGGAACACTGATGCATTCGGTAATCAACTCGTCAGGGCTTTCCTACAACTAGCAAGCCACTGCAGGAGAGTGGGTAAGTTCTGTTTATGTCTCTTTCTTATAGAAACCAGGCAAAGCTAGCAGATGATTGATGCCCCGTTTTATGTGCTGGGACCCTATTTGTACTGTTGATGAAGTTTGGTGCTGTTCTGAGCATTATTTGTGGCTATAAGTGTCTTTTTTTGACTGCGGTTGGCTCGTGGAGACATAAACAGCAATATTTTGCTATCGTGCGGTCTTTGCTGAAGTTGCTACAAATAGAGAAGTTTGCGATCGGCAAACTTCATCTCTCAAGGGGGTGTTCTACTTGGTGTCATGGTGTAAGGTAAACAATTGTATGTTGCCACTCCTGTATTTTGTTAATAGTAGGTCTAGTTTTTCTTGCAGTGTTAGTAACTTAAGTACAGTCAAAACCTGTGTGGGTGTGTGCTTGCATGTGCACGTACATACTTGAGTGCATAATGTTTGCGTGCGGGCGCTCATGCTCATGCTGCATGCCACCCCACCATAAGTCAATTGGGTCACCCCTATCAAAAATGTCTGGACACATCCCTGCTCTCAGCAGCCCTGGGTAATGATTTCCCCACTTCTCTGTTCACTATGACCACATCCAGTTCATTTTAAATGAAAACAGGTTTCATTCTTCTAACCTCCATAGGAAACTCAGCGTGAATGAGTTTTTGAGTGACCTGCGTGTGAATGTATGTGTGTGTGTGTGTGTGTGTGTTGGACTCATGTAGAAACATCTACCCAGCTCTGGTGGCTGATAAGAAGCAGTTTATTAGACAGATGGCCTTTCCTCATTGATTCTACAGGCTATTTACATTTTCTCGGCTGTTCATCACGCAATCAACGTGATGTGTGAGGATGCTTGACCTGGCTTGATTGCTATTTCCCAAGTTGCTACAGTCTCTCTCTCTCTCTGTCTCTCTCCCTCTCGCTCTAGCTTCACAGAGCCAAGGTTACCTAAATTGATTCAGGTCCTCACCAAGCACACGATTTTTCCAGCATAGCTTTAATTGCGTTTCTGTACCAATCACTCTCATGACAATCACATAGTATATTCTACACACACACACACACACACACACATACATACAGAGAGAGAGAGAGAGAGAGAGAAGACATCTTGTTCTTTGCTTGGCATACTTAAATTGGTTGTGGCCATCATGGAGGAAGAGAGGTGAATGAAAGAATTTGAAACAGTGTAGAATTTGCTGCTTTGCAGTAAATGTAGATAATAAGTCTTAAATTGCTTTTATTGCACGGTGCAGCAGTGATTTATTGACCAACTTCAGCAGTAACTCTGGGATTCAAGTTGTTCTATACATCATCAGTTCTCTAACGCTATAAAATTAGCATCAAAAGTTATACAGTAGTAAGTGGGGTGCAGTTATAAATGTTATGAGCTATAAAGTTATTTTCCCAATATATTTGCTATAATTATCAGATGCGTTAATAAAGGAAGTTATTAATAACTGGTCAGTCATCCCAGTCACCATAAAATCATTTTTTGTCATTCTGTCATTTTTTTCTAAAACAAATTCACCAAAGCAATTGTTCACTTGCCAATTAACTGTGCCAGTGACTGTGTTGTCATGGATCAACACCGATTGGAGACATTTTCCAGAGGGTGAGTGGTCCGACAAGCACTGCAAAGTCTTCCCTTTTATCAGTTCAACAGATCACTGAAAAGACACAGTGTCGTGCCGGAGGGGAATTTTCCACAACCTGGCGATTTAATTAATACCTTATTAATGGTTTGTTACCTATCTGTAAAACCAGTCGTTATTCTTTGTAAATGGTTGCTAATGGTCCACTTATTCTGTGTGATTAGCAGATGTGACGTTTCCTGATGTTCCAGGTCATCATTGTGTCCAGGTGACCACGTGCACGTGATGTTGTAAGCCAATACATTAGCGGAATGAAACCCAGTCCAGCCTGTTGACTTTGTCCTCACATCATCAGCCTGTAACAGATCCAACTCCACTTGTTTTCTCTCTAGCCGTTCCTCTTACTCCACCCCACCCCCTCCGTTCCACACACACACATACACTGTGTGTGTGTGTGTGTGTGTGTGCGCGCGCGCGCACATTCCATCGCATCCAGCGGAGTGGCAGTCGGAGGTTGAGGGTCCGCGCAGAGAGGACACGCTCAGCAGAGAGCAGCCATTGGTGCCGCCGCAACAACACGAGAAGACATGCAGGTAAGACACACATCAGCCCTACGTCTGCCGCCCGTCGTTCGGAAGCACGTCACTCTTATGTGATGATTTTCTGCAGGTGACGAACGCAAAAAAAACAAACAAACAAACAAAAACGCGCTTAAGTTAAAATACCAGCGTGGATCTGCCAGTCAGGCAACTTGTGGCTACGTTGACAACACAGGTGTTGATTTCTGATTTTCCTCCACGACCCTCCGCGGCTCATTCGCTCCCACTTTTTGCCCTCCAGAAAAGCAGCAGCTGACTTTGGGAGTGAAGTTATGTAATTGCCGCCGTGCTGGAGGCTGGAGGTTGGAGGCTGCCTGTGGAGGGGGAGCTCCTCCTGGGCGCGCAGTAGAAATCCTGCACACGGCTTCCAGCAAGTGTCACTTGGCATCACATCTACTACGCAACTCTTCCTCCCTCTCATTCCATCGGTTCTTTTCTTTTCTTTCTTTTTTTTGACGAGTGTGTTTTCTCTGCGTGGTTTGTACTGTGATAGAGAGACCACCTCGTGTGGGACCGAGCGGGTTTACGCATGACTTTGTAGTGTGGGTTAAAATCCACTCGCTCTGCCTCAAATCCTCAATTCTTTGAAGAGGAGGGAGATTGTATTTGTAATTCTGTGCTTGTTTTCCTACTTGTTGATGAATCAATTTAGCAGGTCGGTCCACAGCAGCAAGCACACAAACATCTGACAGCTGCATGAATGCACAGAGGTCTCAGCTGTGAGCTGGGGGTTGTAGGTTGGAGTTACAGGCAAGAGGAGGGTGAGGGAGAGCTTCTCTGTGAGTGATGAGACTCATCATCATCAATTGTTCAACTTCAGCCATTCACAACAATCAATCGATCAATCACACAAACATAATGAGATGGAGGGTTAAGGTCTCTGGCTTAAACATGGATACTTGTTCTAAATCTTTCAGGTGTTCACATCTTTCACTCATATTATGGATTCATTCAGTTTCACAGCTTCAACAAACTTCTCATCATTTCATTTTTGTTTATAGTAGGCCTACAAAGTGGTTTTTCATTCATTAATCAATGAATTGCAGAGTGATGCAGAGTTAGAGTGCCTGCACAGAAAGAACGAGACAGTCAGGAAATATTGACATTCAAGAATAACTGACTCAGGTTATCCAAATAGTTTCTGGTGAAATGTTCATCTCTCAACCGATCATTGCAGCTCCATCACCATTTTATATTTCAAATGAAATGAATTAACTGATGAACAGAAAAACTAAACAGATCAAAGTCCAAGGTGAGGACTTGTTTTTACAGACTGTTCTTAGAAATGGAGCTATATTCAATTCAGTTACAAATGATCATGAACAGCAGCAAATTCTCACTTTAAGAAACTAAAATTGAACATTGTCTTGCAATTTTGCTTTTCAAAAATGACAAAGAACTAACAGTCCCCCCCCCCTTTCACTGGCTATTGACATGCAGGTGTCGGAATAAATCCGATCCAAGGGATTGATATTTTAGTATGTGACTCACTTGAGTTTATTTTTTGCTAAAGAATGAATGTATGAGCAGTCGGGCTTTGCAGTTGTTCACTCATTCTGAAGACATTGTCACTGAGGGGAGAGTGGTGCAATCATACAGTCCTAACATATTTTTATACACCATAAAACAGTGTTATATGTCTGATTTATCATCAGCCTGTGTGTTCCAGGAATGACTTTTTGTGTTTTTGTGGGGTCTTGAATTTACTTGATTTAGTGATCCCATTCCCTCTGTTCGCTTTCATCCACCCCCACTTCCTATTACCTCCTCACTCTGTCTTTCTGTGTCTGCCTCTTGTGTCAGGAGCAGCCTGGTGAACTCAGAGACAGGTTTTGATGCCACCACAATGTGCAACTAACGACACCTCAGGACCATGTGGACTGAAGTGAACTGTAACATGTGGTTTCTGCTCCAAGTTTATGAAACTGGTGAAACCAATAGTGAAGATGTTAAAGAAAGACGACTTCTTTTCAAATAAAATAAAAAGAAGTTACATGGAGTTTCAGCTGTACAGTATAAGTGTGTTTTAGTCCACCACTGTGCTCTGTGCATTCAGTGAAGTGAAGCATATACCCATATATGAATACGGATATGGAAGTTCTTTAGTACTGATATTCAGAAAGAGCAGGAACTTTAATCATTGAAATGTAGCTTGAAGGGGGCTCTGGTGTTTGAGTGGTTACAACCCAGCCCATATGGAGTCAATTAGCCCTAAAGCAGGAGATCACCTGCTCAGCTCCCAGTGAGTCCATCATTTATTGCTTGTCACTCTCCCAGTCCCTCTCCCATTTCACCATTACTGCCACAAATGGCATAAAAATGCCATATACATGTCATTTAAATGTAGCTTGGAAACATGGCTGATCACACTCAGGTCAGAGACACTGTTCTTGTGTCCAGCATCAGCCCTATGAGTCTGGACGGGAATGTCTTGTTCTGTTGGGAGCGAGTATTTTTTCCTGTTGTTTGGTTTGGAATTGTTACTTTTTTTTAGTTTTGAGATAGGCAAGGCAAGGCAAGGCAATTTTATTTGTACAGCCCATTTTTACAAACAGTTTGTCTCAAAGGGCTTTACACAGCATTATGACAACATCCTCTGCCCTTAGACCCTCACATCGACTGAGGAAAAACTCCCAAGAAAGGCAGGGAAAAAAATGGAGAAAAATCAGGGTGAGCAACAGAGGAGGGATCCCTCACTGAGGATGGGCAGACATATTAATGTTTCATCATGTCTGTTTTTCATTGTGAGGTATAATTCACAGTTACTGGTAGCTGCTGCTCTGGGACAACAGATGGAAATGAGCTTCTGTATATCTGGCACAATAAGGCACTGTGCATTGTGTCTGTTAGAAAAACAACAGAAATCAAATGAATAGAATAATTAGCTTTAATTATTGGTCTGATGAGGCACAGTACATGTGTTAGCTGTTCCTGTGATAATTGGTGAAACTTGCTGATGTATAAATCCAGCCTGATTGATGGGATTTGTTGACAATAACAAATACATAGAATCTCATAATGTATATGTAAGATCATCTTTTAACCTCTTGTACATTTGCAGGACTTTTTACAGCAGCCTTTACTATTCCTGTTTAGGTGCATTATACAACAGCAGAGAGCAGCTCTCAGCTGCTTTGTTGAACATATCAGTTGTGTGAAAACTGACTCTTTTCTGTAATTGATTTTTTTCTCTCCCAAGAAGAGCAGTCTTACAACTTAAACAATACAATACATTGTTTGTCCATGCCCTCTGGACTGGGTTTTACAATCCCACCCTGCTGTTGTTGTTCGCCATATTTCATAGGGTGTTTTAGTGTCTGTCAGAAAACAAACCACTTTTTGACAATAGACTGGGGGCTCGGCCATCCTGGTTACAATGACACTGACATGGAGCAATTGTTGTTTAAAACTAAACAAGACTGACTTGTCTCTGTAAAATCACAGATTCTCCAGCTGCTAGAGGGATTTGACATACATTTTGCTGACTGATTTTGTAATGTCTAATGTGGCTTCTGTGACTAAATCAACAGAAAATTAAAATACAGAAACATTTATAATCTCGCAGTATCTTTTTGTTATGTAACCAGCTTCTCAAATGTGAAGATTTGTTGCTTTTCTTTATCATTATGAGAGAGAAACCTTGGGTGTCATTGAAAACAAAAATCCACATCTGTCTCAGTGAGCCATCCAACTCAGGCAACTCTCCTCTAGCAGGCCACAGTAAAGCCCTCACAGGTGGGACAGAAGGCAGCAACATATCCTGCTGCTGGTCTACCTAAAAGAGCACGTCACTCTGCCTTCACTGGCTGCCCATGGCCCCTGGGTCGAAGGCAGCTCACTAGTGATTCAAAGGAGGAAAAAAATGTTCACACACCGGTAAATGCTCCCCAAAAATGTAGCTTTTAAAAGTTCATGCCCACTTCCTGTTCCTTTAGTCCTGAAGAAGAATTTTTGGGGAGCATTTGTGCGAACGTTTTTTCTTCTTTTGGCTCACTTCTACCCTGTGCACTCTTCTACCCAGCTCACTAGTGCTTGACATCAGAGCGACGTCTGGGTCTGCAGCCATCTACTTGAATTCAGTGACATAGCCTTTTGCTCTTTCTCTGCCACTGTGGTCCTCCAAGAAATGTTGCCTGGCATCTACATCCCTGCATACAGGCCAATCACAGTCTAGATTGTCCTCCTGGTTCCTTGATCCATCTCTATCTTCAAGAACGTCACGGAGTCATCTTCTCTGGAACCTCTAACACCCTGACATGCCTATTTCTCACATACTGTGCACCTCTTCACTTGAACTGCTGGCACTTTGTCTTAGTGAACATTTAGTTCTTTGGGCTGAAGCCTCAGTAATGTCACTTTGGATAAAAAGCATCAAATGAGTAAATGTAAATATGACAGGAAACTGATTACCTTCACTTTTGCATGGCTGGTCAACTTTTTCCTTAAGCTACAGGAAATTATAATTGTATGGTTTTTCGATCACAATCACTTGTCAATAATATTTGATAGACAAAATGATTAATCAAGAAAATAAATCTTATTTTATCAATATTTTTTATTTATCTAGTCATTTATCTCAAGAGGTCAGTCTCATTTATCCATTTTGATCCATGGATTTTTCTATTCTTTCTATCATGTGATCAGTTATTGGTTTTACCAGTGATAATGATGGATGGTATATTTCTTAAGTATTTATACTGTACACTGCTAACACTGGCACACACATTTGTAATTGGAATATTGGGTTTAAGGGTGGAAGAACCAGCCCACAGTTACTCTCCTCTTATTCTGAGGGATTTGATTGAACTCCCTTCAGAACTGTGCTAAAGATAAAGACAATGAATGCAGGTTCAATGTGATGTAAAGTCAACGTAAAGTGTGTAAAGTCAACGTAAGTATTTTAGAGCAACCTTTTCCTTTAAGAGACTGATGCCTGAGTCTGATGCTGCAGTTTTCCACAGAGCAGTGTGTCAAACAAAGCAGTCACATGCAGTCAACCTGCACAGATCAGTGATGCCACACCAGACAGTCTGACGGCAACATACACACACAAATGCACACACTGCATTTTGCAGCACCCGATACAGTGTCTGAGAGACCCACCTGTTCAATAGGCGGAGTGATTGGTTGATTTAGACTTATTTAATAATTTAGCAGGTCTGGTAACTGTATCCGAATGGAAATGGGCACTGCTCACTTCTGATCCAATATCAACACCAAACAGAGAAAAGAGCTTCTCTTCACAGCACTGCAGCAGAAAAACAAGGATTTAAAGACTGTAGCTTGAACATAAAACTGCCATCCTGGCTGAAATCCTCAAAATGGGGCATATTTATCATTGTAAATTAGCTCTGATATGGTAAAAATCAGTCCAAATGGAAAATTCCTTTTTCTTCAGTATAATGTGAGTCAGTGTTCATGAAGAAACACACACACACACACACACACACACACACAGCTAAAATGATTGTACTGAGCAAGGCACAGAATTATCGACCCACAGAGTGAAAATGCAGTGAGCTGAAGAGATGGTGCTGTAAAATATCAATCACTGATCAATTAATGTTCTGATGCTCATACATGATATCTTTATTATCTGTCAATATGCCTACTGACTTGTACCAAGAGGAATGACCGATGTGTTTGGCATGGACTGAAGAGAGAGAGAGAGAGAGAGAGAGAGAGAGAGAGAGAGAGAGAGAGATGATGATGATGATGATAATTGAAACATGGCTCCTCTGTTGCTTGGGGCCTCCCCAGAGTATTAATTCTTTCTCCACATGAAGGCTCACACATCAATATAATACTCTTTACACACACACACACACACACATACACACACAGCATGCAGTCCATATGGAGGTGCCATCCTCCCACAGACACACTGATTCACACTGACAGCCATACTGAGAGGCTCAAGTAGTCAGGACACAAATAGTATCAGCTCTCGACCATCAGCCTGCTCACATATTTTCTTCAGGATGCAGGAGCTGTGCTAAGCACCACCACATTGAAAGTCATGAAGATATTATCTTCCCACTTTCAGTTACAGCTATGGTTCTGTTATTTTATGCTACAATCTGAAAGCAGAAGACGTCTCATTTCTAAAGTCTGCCTCTCTAATCACAATCCAGCATCTGTGATGACACTTGCTTTTGTTTTACTTAGACTTCTTCTCTTCTCCTACAGCTGCACCCTAGTTAGTCTAGGGGCAAATTGTTACAGATTATGACAGGAGCGAAGGAGGAACTGACATGAAAACTGTGTGTGATTACGTAAGTCTGCACAGGGAGCTCTTTATATCATATAGGTATGTTTCTGATGTGTAAGAGCTGTGAGGAGAGGTGAATATAGGGTCTTGGTGTATTTATAGTTAATGCACTTATTGCTCATATATTTCTCTTTGTGCTCACTGTGTGTTGTGTTGTTGTCTTTGTGTATCAGAATCAGCTTTGATGGCCAAGTATGGGCACACACACAAGGAATTTGACTCACTTTTACTCTCTGTACTTGCATATAACAAGAACTGAACCACAAGTTAAAGAATACAAACAGTTTAATAAAGTGGTCAGTGGCCAGACTGTACTGTAGTACCAGTAGTGCAAATAGATATTGAGGTAGTGCCATGAAATAAATAATAAATACTGGATGAATAGGATGAGTATGAGAACTGGATGAGTATGTAGTATGAATGAAATGTACATTCACATACATCTGCACCTTAGATTTCCTCACAAACATAGAATGACTGAGTAAATCTCAGATATCTGAGCTGTAGTTCTTAGATTTTCTTCAAACAATTGGAAATTAATCAAAGTAATACTTGTTGGGTTGTGATTCATTAATGTGTCATTATTATGTAATTATTAGCAAGGGCAAGCTTTGTTTCAAACGTTTTTACACAGCATTATGACAACATCCTCTGCCCTTAGACCCTCACATCGACTGAGGAAAAACTCCCAAGAAAAACAACAATAACATCATTTAGTTTAGAAACTAGGCTTCTAGACCAGGGCTTGAATAGAACTGAATTTTGTTGGACACCTTACTTTAAGAAATGTAAACAATTTTGCTTCATATCCACCTTGTGAATTTCCTAAAACGTAGATGGTTAGCTCCAAACTGTTAATTATCTGTAAATGTCCAGGAAAGGCCTACGATTCTGGTAGTAATTCTAATGAGAGAAATGGACAAAGTGTAACAAGGAAGTCAATTATAGAAATTAAAAGCATTCATGCCAAAAAATCTGACCTACACACCTATAGGGCTTCTGTTGGCACTAGATAATGGTATGATTGACATTGAATCCCAGGTCATATAACATTGCAGTAGATGTGGGGATTTAACCACTTGGCCAATTCCAATGTACTATGTAATACCAACACCTGAATGTTGTTGACTGTGAGAGGTCATGAGAAAGGTCATGAGAATGAGTAAATACACTTTGACCTTGCAACTTTATAACTGAGTGCAAACACACAGCGCATAGTGGCCACTTAAGTGCAAAGGCAGAGTTTTAAGAGAGTATTACAAAGTCTGGATGTGAAATGGATAAATAATGCCCTCAAATTGACCATGCCCTGGAATAAAAATAGGCCACCCCCACCCCCCAAGTCAGACTGAGAAAAGGTCTGTGAAAAAAAAGTGATCTAAGATTCTATATGTAGCAGAGTATGAGGAGGCGATGTACTGTATCTCCACCAGGGCCTGGTAGAATGTTAATCACATCTAACTTATTAATGGCCACTCCCATCCACTAATAGGAAATTACACAACTACATCTCTCTCTCTCTCTCTCTCTCTCTCCTTCTCCCTTCTCCATCAGTGTTTCCAACTTTTCCATCCCACGTTGTCACTAAAATTACAGTCATGATACCTCAGCTGCTCTAATTCTGTCAAAATTCATTCCATCTCAAATTGTTTTTTTTTTTGGCATGACCATCATGACCAAAAACAGTATTGCTAAAGTAGGTTGTGCGAGATTAAGAATATTAAAGACAGGGGAAACACAATAACAAAGGGTTTACACAAGCAAATAGTGGGCCCTTGGGGAAAATGTGGCCCTCCATTAAAAGTTTACAAAGTGAAAAAAGGTGTCACAACCTGATTTATCATGAATATAAGAGGCTTATATGCATCCCAAATGAATATGACCTCAAAACATGTAACTAGAGTCAATGATTTGCATTAACTTTAGTTTTCTTGACTTTACTGTATTTGAGTTGGTCCAGACTGTGTGTGTGTTGGTACAGTGGACTACAGAGCTCATGTAATGAGGCCTGGAGTTCACGCTTCATGTAAACCAACATGCGCTGAACAAACAACATGGGTGACTGATGTTTAATAATTTATATCGGCACATAGCGATGTTCACCGCGTTGCTGCTCTGTGTTTGCTTTGAGTGTCATGGGTATATGCTCTGCATGATGTGTGTGTTTGTGCGTGTGCTTCAGAGGCACACATTACAAGAGGGAAGTGCTGCCCCAGGACAAAGCCAGCTGAAGCGTTAAGAAGGAATAGAAGATAAAAAGTAGTTGAAATTGCATGTGCGTGTGTGTGTGCCCAGCAGTCCATGAATAAGAAAAGTTGATATAACAATGAATGATCATGTGTTTACATTGTGTCTGGCTGTATCTGTTTGTCTTGTGGCCTTCTCCTTCCATTTTGTGACTTCCACTGAAAAGCCCTGCTGGAAACAATTGTTGTTTATAATCTACTCCTCTGTGACTCACAGCTCAGCTCTGTCCTGACCTTTGGTCACGTTACTCCCATGCTGCTCCACTTCTGATCTGTGAATAAATAGATGTTGGTACTGTATAATTGTTTCCGTCATCTCCTTCCATTCCACTGTGTTGTCATTACATTTGTGTTGTGAGTGTAACGAGTGCAGATTTCCACTCCTCACTCTGTAGTCTTCCTTCCTTCCTTTCTCGTCTTTGCTCTTTTTATCCATCTATTCCCGTGGAAGATGTACAGAAATAGCCTGGCAGATGTGTTTGCCAGCAAAATGCTTTCATATCTTCATCTCCTCCATCCTCCCGCCCTCTATCCCTCTGTCCTCTTGCCGTCCTTTGCCCTTCTCAGATAGGCCTCAATTCATTATGGTAATTGACTTCAGTTCTTAAAGGAACACTTGTTCCCCTCACGTCTTTTTCCTTTTCACTCCCCTCTCTATTTTTCCTTTCTCATTCTCTCTCACTATCTTAGAGTATACAGGATTTGCATGGTCAGACTCCTGTGGGATCAAATACCCATTTAAAATCCTATGTGTGTGTGTGTGTGTGTGTGTGTGCGTGCGTGCGCTGGTCTCCTCCTCCCATTTCCCTCCTTTTCTCCTCCTCTTTTTGCCTCTGTCATCCTTTGCTTTCCTGTCCTCCCCACAGAGTAAACAGAGCTTCTGTTTGTTCTGTGTTCACCTCTTTCATCTTCCTCTCTGCACTTGCTCCAGTGTACACATGCATGGGTGTGTGTTTTCTGTGCAAATGTGTATGTGTTTATCATGCGCTCAGCAGCAGCAGCAGCTTAATAGAGCTTCTGGAAAATTTGAAGAAAGACATTCTTGCTCATTCAAATCATATCGGATCAAATTGATGTTTTCTGTAAAAGAAACTGAAATGATGTCAAAATATGATGGAGAGAAAGTTAAAAATATATTAGAGTAAAAAAACTTCAATGTCAAATTCATCTCCAACAATGAAGGAGGATAAACACTGAATATAGATGAGTTGGAATGGTCTGGCATAGTAAGAGTCATCATAATAGATTGGAGCTGAATATGAAAATGAACAGAAACAGCCTTTTAATTACTCTGAAATTAAACCTTACTGTAGATATTTCAAGATATGTCAGTGCTTGACTCAGAAATATTAAAATAACCTCACCTGCACCCTGATTTCTAAGAAAACTGTTACATCTTTGACTGGGTCACACCCTCACTGACCATCACAGATTTGAACATTTTGTAGATGAAGTCCAAATCAGCTGAGCTCTCTCCAAAACTAAAGATAGCTCCCTGTTAGTCTTTTGCCTGCTTCCACTCAGCAGCAGATTACTGTGGGCTGATCCGTCTGCAGCCAAACTCTTGTAATCCGTCCTCATTAAAATGTTTCAGCACCATATGCTGAGTGAAACAGCTACATGATGCTATCACTGGCTTATGCTGCTCTGGGTGTGGGGTGCACATTCAAACCCAGGGATCCAAGAGATGTTACAACACTTTATTATTTTGGCAATTTTTATTAGTATAACAATGAAGACATTAAAGAAAACATTACAAATCACAATTCTAGCTGTAAAATGATAAGTGAACTATCCATGGCATCCACAACATGGCCATTTGGAGCAGCTAAAGAGCCATCATGTTCCCTCAGGGCTGAGTAGAGACCAAAGCAGAGCTAAAAGAGAGAGGATGCTGGAGATCCAGTAGCCAAACTGTATGTGGACTTAGACAGAAGTGAGCTCTGATCAAGGCTACACACTCTCCCAAATCTCTGACTGAACCGTTGTGTTGCATTATGGGAAATGTAGGCATCAATTTTGACATGAAAAATAAGACAATGTCTCCTGCTCCGCTGTCTTCACTAACAACCAAGTGAAAGAACGTAATGGTAAATAGAATGTATTTTTCAGGAGTCAGCTGTGGTTTGGAACAGAATGCTTGTCGGACATAAAGGGAGTGGTTAATGAGATGTCCTGGGAGTGGTTTAGAGTCCTTGTGAGGATCTGTGATGGGAGATGGGAGTACTGGAGACCAGTAATTAAACAGTGAAGTGTGGCTGCTGTGAGCTGCTACATTATATAAACGGGCTCAGGAGTGCAGGAGTGGTTGTTGTACTTAATTGTTCTTGTACAAAAGAACAAGTTTCCTTTAAGAAAGTGTTTCAGAAAGTGGAGCAGATAACAATAACCTCACAAAATACCACAACAGGGCTGAGCTGAACTCTCTCTGAACCTCTCTGAAATGTTCCTGAAACACCTCCAGATCAGAGGATCATCATATTTTCCCAGCACACACATAATCTCCAGGTTAATTTGTTTGATTTCCATATCAACCTGAACTCTCCTTCTCTCCATCCTTCCTTCCTTCCCCATCCTCCCCTCCCTAAGGTGGATGGCAAGGTGGTTGATGGCAGCCTGCTAGGAGATGCCAACGGTGTTGAGCCAGCACCGGGCCGGGTGAAAGATTCCGGAAAGTGGCAGAAGCCGCGGTTCTCTCGGAAAGCTCTGATGAAGTGTTGCCTGGTCAAATGGATCATCGCCAGCACACAGCCACAGGACAAAGGTGAAAGGGGGGAGAATAGGATGTGGAATGAGTGTGATTTGTAAGCAACGCTAATGATGTGGTGAACGTGCAACAAATGTGACTAACAGTATTTAAACTGATTGTGGAATTGACTGGTTGGACCTCCCCTTGCCTCCTGAGGTCCCCGTGGGCACCGCTGACTCATTGTGCTGGGTGGTTGACCCCGGGGTCAAGTACCCAGAGATCATTTAGCTGCGTACACACATTTATCAAATGTCTCTCCACCCTCTGTTCACTATTAATTCTCCACCTGAAATACTCCACCTCTATGCCTCCAATCTGATCTTTTTTGCCCTCTACACGCACACATACACATGCACAGTGGAAACAACTAGTAGAACTAAGGGAAGTAACAAAGCCAAGCATCAGCCTAGTGTAGTTCCTACTGGTTCCTTACTGGTGTTTAAACATGGAAAGAAAACATGGCTATGGGACCAACAACAATTTTACTATTTTGGTTAAAAGCTTCCTTCAGGATACAGTATTGAAGACAAAGCTAAAGATCAGGTAAAAATCACATTAACAGCTGCATAAAGCACACATGTTGGATCCAGCTCAAACTATGTTATATGATTACAGGACCTGATTTTCTCTACCTCTGGTATATACACACCTATAGCTGTGCACTTGAGGAGAGTGTGTTCTTCTCTGGTATACCTGTTACAAGCTGTGATACTGATGTATGAACATAGACCTATTTCTTGACTTGTCTTTATTTTAATGATATAAGACTTTAGAATGGCATGAATACTGAAACTGTATTTTCTCCCTACTCCTTACTCTTTATAATAGTATTTGAAAACACTATTGACTTTAGATAGTAATAAAAATGTCAGTGTGCTGTATGATCATGTGTGATCGCTCACCATTTTTACTCGTGTCACATAATGACACATTTTTCAGAGGTGCTTTTTTTTACCTTTCTGGATCCAGTAAGAAGCTTGTGCTGGGCTCCAGTCCTGGTTTGTTGATGGATTTAGTCTCAGTGCTCCACCCAGTGGTGCAGCTGGGACTGTGCACAGTTAATCCTTGGCTGTAAGGAGACAGAGTCAGAATGAAAGCTCTTCCTGTCTGCCAAGCTCTCAGCATTGAGAGCTGTTGCACTGGTGTATACTTGTAATTATATCCACCAGGTCACAGCTCTTACCAACTTTTATTTCAGTCTCTTTTCATGTCTTGCTGATGTTCCATCACTGATGAAAATCACACACAAAAAAGCTTTCTGTAGATACCTGCATGAAGGCAGCATGAACAGAGATGGATTAGTCATGTCTTGTTAAATAACTGGGGACATTAGAGCCAGCTGTCATAAATTTAGTCATAGTTGCAACTTAGATCTGATTTAGTGTGAAGAAAAAACAGAGACTTGGTTATGTTGAAATAAAGGTTATATTCATGAGGAAGCAAATATCATCTAAGGCTCTAAAGAGTTTACACTTCAGAATGCAGCAGGTTTGGTGATGTGAGCTGAGGTCAGTTCAGTATCATCTACCACGTTACTGCAGCAGGTCACTGGAATGCGAGAGTGCAACTCAGTCGTATTAGACCTGCCCTTGTGTCCTATCATGCCATTCTGTTTATCACACGCACAGCAGCAGCAACACTTCACTAAGTGCTCTTGTTTTTTCAGCTTCACCAGAAAACTTTTCACTTCAGCGGCCCTAAGTGGCATCATTATACAACTGTTTGCATTTTTAAAAGTTAGAATGACTCTCACCATCCGAAAACACTGATGCAACATTTGTTTGGCCTGAATGTGTGTGGAGATGCTGAGGTAGGTGCAGACATGGTCGATTTTGGACAGAGGGATTATTTTCTGTGTTTTAGGAGAGAAATGTTAAGTCCCATGAATGTCCTTGTGCACCTGGATAACATGTACCCAGTCTATTTAGGCAAGGAAAGGCAAGGCAATTTTATTTGTATAGCCCGTTTTTACAAACAGTTTGTCTCAAAGGGCTTAACACAGTATTATGATAACATCCTCTGCCCTTAGACCCTCACATCGACTGAGGAAAAACTCCCAAGAAAACCCTTTAACAGGGAAAAAATTGAGAAACAGAGGAGGGTGTTGGGTCAAAAATAAAGGTCCAAAAATGGGCCAGTTGTGATCAAGGATCTTTTATTTTTCCAACATTAAATGATACAAAATCAGTGTCTCAAAGGGTGTCCAACAGGTCACAAAAATGATCAACAAAGTGTGGAGTTAACCCCTTCAATATGATCAAAACAGTCAGAGCTTGATGCAGTAGAGTCTAACCCCCTGAAAGGTGAGGTCAGACCTGAGTCAGACTGATTTGTAGGTCTCTGTACCCTCTTTTTATTCTTTTACAAAGTGCACAACCTTTTATTCAAATTAGGGGAGGTTTCCTCCCATATTATTTGTCCAAAGATAATGGTATCATCTTTCTCTTACTAGGCCCCTGCCCCTGAGGCCCCTTTTAATTCTAATAGTGTCACGTTTTTTCTACTTGTGCATCGTTTTTTCTGGTATCTTTTAATGAGTTGTTGTTGTTGGCACACTTCACCTATCTGCATCTGTAGTCCACACCTGTGGCCTTGAAGTTTAGGTACTTTTCCAAATGGTGGGCACTCACCCCTCCCTTCTCATTCTCTCTATCTGCACAGAGCTCAGTGTATTTTCCTTTTTTTACCCAACATGGGATCCCTCACCCTGGACGGTCAGACGAGCAACAGATGTTGTATACAGACAAGAAAACATTTTACAACATGGAATATGGAAAACATGGAAATGGAATCAGTTAGTTAACGAAAAATGATGAAGGCAGCTCCTGGTGGGCAGGGAGAGAAGGCCAGCTTAATGGGACTACTGGACGGCAGACAGGGTCGTGAGCAGGGAGTGCAGACCGGTTTAACAGCAGGAGAAAGGAGGTGATGGAGGCGGTGGTTGGTTGGTTGGTGCAGTGGGATGGAGCTCTGAAGAGACCTGTGGAAATACAGAGAGAGTGTGCGACACCAAGGCCAGACTACAAAAACATTATTACAAAAACATACATTCCAGAACATGTGCTTCAACTGGGAGCTGCAAAGTCTGGTAGCTCTGAGTTTTTACTCAGCCTTTGCTTTATTTTTGTTGTGTTTTTGTATGGTGATGGACACTTCTGTGGGGAGAGGAGATTCTTCAGGAGAGGAGCTTCTGTCATTGAAAATGGAGCAAGCCTGGAGGATGCCACCCTGTTCCAGCTGGATGAGGGGGTGCTTTTGTGGTTGCTGTGCTGGTGGTGCAGAGGTTAAAGGCTTGGAAGTGGAGATGTGCTCTACTGCTGAAGTTCCATGTGAAGGTCTCCATGAAGTCATTGCTAGGATACAGACTAAACATCCTGAGGCACTTGACCTCAGTCATGTCTCCCTGATGGACTCACTGAGGATGTGGTGGAGAGACACACGCTGGTGGAGGCCATTCTGAATAACTCAGATCATCCTCTTCATAACACCTTGATCAAGAAAAGAGCAGTGGTGGATGGCTCCTCTCTCTTCACTGCAGGACGGAGAAATATAGAAGATCCTTTGTACCTTCATCAATCAGGCTTCTTCATTCTTCTTCATTCTTCTGCAAATGGTTGATGAGCTGACAGACAAATGAATTTCCTTTGGGGATTAATAAAGTAATTTGTATTCGTATTCGTATTCATATTCATATTCGTATTCGTATTCGTATTCGTATTCGTATTCGTATTCGTACAAAGTGCAACAAATAATGATCAATGCTCAAAATGTGTGAGGGAAGAGGAGAGGAGAGGAAGGATAGGGCTCCGTGTAACCTGATGTGTCCCCCAGCAGTTTAAGCCTATAGCAGCGTAGCTATAAAATGGATCAGGGCTACCTGAGCCAGCCCTAACTAAAAGCTCTGTCATAGAGGAAGGTCTTAAGCCTGGACTTAAATGTAGAAAGAGTGTCTGCCTCTCTGACCCATGGAGAGAGCTGGTTCCATAATGGAGGAGACTGGTAACTGAAGGCTCTACCTCCCAGTCTGTTTTTAGAGATACTGGGGGTCACTAACAGACCTGCATTCTGGGAGCGAAGTGCTCTGGTAGGACAGTATGGGATAATGAGGTCTTTCAGATAAGTTGGAGCTTTGTCATTAAGAGCCTTATAAGTAAGTAGAAGGATCTTGAAGTCTATTCTACATCCTTCAGGAAGCCAGTGGAGAGAAGCTAGAATGGGAGAGATGTGCTCTCTCTCACTAACTGTTGTCAGTACCCTCACTGCAGTGTTCTGGACCAGCTGGAGATTCTTTAGAGAGTTTTTTGGACATCCTGACAAGAGAGAGTTGCAGTAGTCCAGCCTAGAGGTGATAAATGCGTGGACCAGTTTCTCAGCATCACTCTGAGAGAGGATATTCCTGATCTTAGCTATACTGCGCAGGTGAAAGAAGGCAGTCCAGGAAAGATCCTGGTCAAAAATGACTCCAAGGTTCCTTGCTGTTGGACCGGAGCTCAGGGTGATGCCATCCAGAGTAGCAATCTGATTGGAGAATGTGTCCCTGAGATGCTTAGGTCCAATCACAATAACCTCTGTTTTGTCAGAGTTCAGTAGCAGGAAGTTAGAAGACATCCAGGATTTGATGTCTTTCAAGCAATCTTGCAGATTGATGAGGTGGCTTCTATCATCTGGCTCTATTGATAAGTAGAGCTGAATATCATCAGCCTAACAATGGAAATCGATGGAGTGCTTCCGGATTATATCCCCTAATGGAAGCATGTAAAGAGAGAAGAGAACTGGCCCTAAAACTAAACCCTGTGGCACACCAGCACGCTCTGCTGTGCTCCGAATGGTCATTGTTAACATAAACAAATTGAAACCTAACAGATAGGTATGAGTCAAACCATTTTAGAGCAGAACCTTTAATCCCAATTTCATGTTCTAGTCTCTGCAGCAAGATGCTGTGATCGATCGTATCAAATGCAGCACTGAGGTCCAGAAGTACAAGTACAGAGACAAGACCTCTGTCTGAAGCTATAAGAAGATCATTGGAGACTTTGACCAGTGCTGTTTCACTGCTATGGTGTTCTCTAAATCCAGATTGGAAAGCTTCAAAAAGCTCGTTACTATGCAGATGTTCATGTAGCTGCACTAGGACAACCTTCTCAAGGATCTTAGAGACGTAGGGAAGGTTGGATATAGGCCTATATTTGGCTAATAAATCTGGATCAAGAGAGGACTTTTTAAGTAGAGGATTAATGACAGTCACCTTAAAGGCCTGTGGCACATGTGATTAAGGAAAGGTTGATCTGGTTCAGTATGGCAGCGTTAACTAAGGGGAAGACATCCTTTAGCAGTCTTGTTGGGATTGGGTCAAGCAGACATGTAGCTGATTTGAAGGTGATTGCAGAAGTTAAGTCTGACAGATCAATGGGAATGAGAAGCAGTTCAAGTATGCACTAAGTCTGGGAGGTGCTTCCATAGGGACTGTAATCTGTGGTCCACTACTGCCGATCCTTGTTCTGATATTTACGATCTTTTCAGTAAAGAAAGTTAGGAAATCGTTGCTGCTGAGAGTTGGAGGGATGCATGGCTCAACAACACTGTGGTTCTTAGTCAGCCTGGCCACAGTGTTAAAAAGGAACCTGGGATTGTTTTTATTCTCTTCGATTAAAGAGGAAATGTATGTACTCCTGGTGCTGCGAAGCTCTTTTTTAATGTATTTTTTTAATATTATATATTTTATATATTAATAAACTATCTTTCCAGGCTTGACGGTCTTATTTACTGGACAGTGCTTTTGAAACTGTAGGCATGTGTGCTGGAGCTGCACAACATTAACTGCAACTGCAGATAGAAAACAAGTGTAAAAACATGCAAAGATGCTGGAGCTCATCAGATGCTGCAGGGTGAGTGCATGTTGTACATCTGCTCATTTCCTCTCTTCATCTTAGTATTAGTGAGTTAAAGAGGCTGTTCTCAGCTGCAAATGTAGTTTCAACTTCCCTGATGCACACCAACACTCATACCACTGTTAAGAGATTCAGATAATCCTGCAGGTGTTATTTTCTTTAGTTTACTTAATTCGGTGAAAGAGCTCTTTGTGCAGGTGAAACAGGAGCACAGTGATTAAAAAACAGTCACACAGAGAGAAAAAAAAGCAGAGCTGTGGGATCTATTTCATCTCAGCATTCTCAGTGGGCAAGCCCTCGTCTCTGTAATGGGCAGGAGCTAAAAATAGCAGCACAGAGATGAGAGATGTGTATCAGAGAGTGGTGATGGTGGTGGTGGAACAGTGAGCAGGATCAGTGTCCGGTCTGATGGACTGCTGGACTTGAAGTGTACAGCTGAGGGCTAATGTGGACAGGAGTGAGGGAGATGTGTTACTCACACCTGCTGTGCAACTAATGAACACTTTCCATCAATAAACTGATCAGTTATGTTCGCAGTTAATTGATTAACCACACCCTCATTCTTGTTTCTGGAAGCTTAAAGATTTCAACAAAAAAATTAAGGCTTCTTATCTCATATAGAGTCAATCTGTTTACATGTGACTGTGGGGAGTAAGTGCAGAAAAAATATCATTTCACAGGTGAGTGAAGAAATAATAAAAAAAAAACACCAGAACAGAACATTTGAAGACATTTTCTTGGCTGCTTTAGTTCTAAATGTCTTTGAATGAGGCCATAAAAGAGACAAACTGTGGAGACAGGAACGAGTGCAATATGCAAATGTAACATGAGTCGGATTAGATATGGAAGCGAGACAACGAGGGGAGGGGGGAAGAAGAAGAGTGGTGAGATTTCTTCACTGAACTATCAAATATTCCTACGCTGGCTCATGTCTGTACGTCTTGTGTCTGCCACAGAAAGTGAGCTGAACTTCAGAGGGCAACCATGTCCCAGCACCGTGGCCTAATGAAGGGTGAAACAGGAGCAGTGTTGACAAGTGTCAGTGTAGTGTGTGTTGTGGTGTGTCAGGGTTGGTCATATGAAACGACAGCGAGCAGAGCAGGACACACCAAAAAGCAATTCAGTTCAACTTGCAGGAGCAGGGACAAGGGTAAAGGAGGGAGGAACAAGTGAAAGAGGGGAGAAGAAGAGGAGGATGAGATGAGGGAGGAGTGAACATCACCTGTATGCAACCTGGGAAACCAGTTTAAAAAGGATTGTTATCCAAAGTGGGACAAGCAACGTCCCCTGGACAGCAAGAAAATCAAAGACAGAAGAACTTTTTCTGCAAAAGCACTTAATATTCTGAGTTTTTGGGGAAGCATTTTTCCTTTTTATTTCTTCTCCTTTGTTGGCTGTTTTGACAGTTTTCTCCTGTGCAACACTGTATTTTCTTGTTTTTGACACTGTTCAAAGCCAGTGGAGCAGGAGGTCAAAGTTTAGACAATGAATACGTGCAGGGCACAGTGTGAAAAGGAGATCGTCAAACTGCTCCGCTGCTTCTTTGGCTTCATCACTGGGACGGTGGTTCAAGGTATTCTTTCTTTTACTCAGTGAGTCAAATGTGCTTCATTCATGGAAACCATATTTTTGTCCGCAGACTACGGTGGATGTCTGTTTACCGCTGCTGGATCTAGACAGTTTCAAGAAATGATGTGTTGATACACCTTATTGTTATAACTATGCTGCATAAATAGTCTACTGTCTACCTCATTAGTGACTGAGACACTAAGAATTCCCATTCTATGCCACTTAATACAACTACTGTAACACATTTTGGCACTTTGAGTTACTTTGCAGCTGAAAATTAATAACACAAAATATCAACTAACTATTGTCTGACTGTCAGCTACAACTGTCAGATTAACAACATGTGATATATTTGTTACGTGCGGTACAGAACCTCGCTCAGTGTTAGTTTGGGTCCTTTGTTTTATTTTAGGTGTTTTTGAGTTAGGATTTCCACCAAACCTTTCCCTTCTCAACTTGTCAGATGGTCTCAGTGGACGGACTGGTCTGTTCACTCTGTCCTTCCTGAGTTAGACCGTGTGCCCTCCTGTTCATCATTGATTAGATGTAAGTCTATCCTCCGTCCTCCTCCTGCGTCCTGTCCTCTCATCAAACGACCACATGAATACTGAGCTGAATCAGCACACTCTTCCTCTGTCTTCCTGTCCTCACTGTTTCCTCTTTATCTCCATTTATCCCTCTCTTCACTTTTGTCTTTAATTGTTGTTCCCTTCTGTCTTAAATCTCCTGCTGCTTCCCAGGTCTCAGATTCTCCTAAAGTGTGGTTGCAGACTGATGAGGACACCTTCGGGTGCAGTGTTTGCTTGTCCTCTATTAAAGAGTTGGAGTGAGACAAGACATGATGATAAATGTTCATTGCAGATGACAAACTGCCCTCTTTTGCTCACTGCTTTCTTTAGCCTCTCTACATTGTACACTCCCCTTGCCACCTCCCAGTCTTAATCTCCAGAATGGACTCCTGCTCATTAGGCATTCAGTTTTCTACTGATCCATTAGAAAATCCTAACTCTGCCCTCAGTGTAGATGAGTGATGAAAGAGTAAAAAGAGATATTTAGGTGGTGGATAAAAAGAAATGAGCGGTGTGAAAAAGAAAAACAGGCAAAGACAAGAGGAGGAAAATGAGCTTGATTAAGGAGTCCCTGCTTTAATTACACAGCTAAGACTGGCTGACTGAAAAGGAGATTATCTCTTATGGAAGTGAGACTTGGTTTGGTTTTAAGTGGGACAAATTCTGCAGTAGAACATCTAAGGCAGAGATAGCAGCAGTGGGAAAAGCGGCCGCCTTCTTTTTAACCTGCCTTTAGACCAACTTTTACCAATTTCTGCAGCAGCTTTTAGTGGAGAAGTCTCTCAGCTAATAAGGATATCTGCAGTGTTGTTTAATGCATTTAGAGAGGGCAGTATGTTTATGCTCAGTGAAATACAGGAAGAAAGGTTTGCCTGTTTGGTCCCTGGAGCAGGTTCTCAGGAAAGATGTGAGCATTAAAAAGATGTGGAGACTGTAATCAACAGTGTGTTTAGTCCCAGGTGCTCAAACCACAGTCAGAGGTACCTGAACTCACCATGCAGATTGCCACCTGTGTGTCATTACATGACCTACACACTGTACAGAGAATCACAGACAGGCTTCAGTGTTGCAATATTATATTTCTATGCAGCTTGCTTTTCTCCATGTATGTGTTGTGACTGATCAACCTGTGAATCACAGAAGATGATGATGTGACAGACCACAGAGTGCACAGCTACTGGTTTGCAGCTGAGTAAGCTTATATAAGTCTTGGAATAGTCTGAAATATTTAATCTGTTTTCTCATACCAGTGTCTTCCCTCTGTGATGGTGTTGGTGTGTGTTGACTCTGTCATGCTGCTTAGTGTCCATCGCCCTCTAGTGGTCAATGGGGATATCACATTAGTACTGAGGCACTGGAACACGAATACTATTGTAAGGACCTGATTTAGTAAAGGTTTGTGTGTATTATAACGTGTTGAAGCTGAACCGGGCTGAACCGGTTGCGTGCTTCCAACGGACAAAATAACACGCGTAAAATAACATGACGTATGTCCTCATTCCTAATAAATCAATCGATTTATTGATTTTTATGTCCTATCCTAGCAACGACTTCATGGAGACCTTCACATGGAACTTCAGCAGTAGCCATTGGTGGGATGTACACAAGTATTGTTTTGATTTGAAAAAATGTCTACCTCCTGAGTCTTCACCTATATCTCCAGCTCCTCATCACTCTTGTTGAGCAGAGAGCTGATATTTTGCATGATGACTGACAACAGAAAGGACCTACAGTACATCTCCACTTCCAAGCCTTTAACCTCTGCACCACCAGCACAGCAACCACGAAAGCAGCTCCTCATCCAGCTGGAACAGGCTGGCATCCTCCAGACTTGCTCCATTTTCAATGACAAGCTCCTCTCCTGAAGAATCTCCTCTCCCCACAGAAGTGTCCATCAGTAGTTGACAAAATACGACAAAAACATACAAAAACACAACAAAATAAAGCAAAGGTTGAGTAAAAACTCAACCTTTGCAGCTCCCAGTTGAAGCACATGTTCTGGAATTCTGGAATATGGACAGTAAACCTCAGGAACAGCTTTCTTTCTTTTCCCAGAAATACCAATGACAGTGATTCTAGCAGTTATATCTGAGCTAACCCAGACATGGCATCACATCTTCAGCTCTTCAACACAGTAATTCATTTGGCAAACATAGCTACGTCTGGGAGCCCATGTTAAATACAGCCTCAGTTAGAACTCATCAGCCACACATTATGTGCCTATCTATAAGTCATATGTCAACAAATCATTAAAATATAGTAAAATCTATCAGAGAAGGGATCTAATAGAAAATCTATAGATAAAACTCAAACACAGACATTTCATTAATAGACATAAGGCGTTGTCAATATCTGTTCTGTTACAATCTGACAAAATGAAAAATGTATCTATCAAACTGCTGTGGAACTGTAAGTCAGTGGTTGCTACAGAAACAGATATTTGGTATAATGTGGGGTTTTCTGTATTTACACTTTACTCACCTGGCAGACAGTGTTATTTACAAGTGTGGCAACTACTGCATAGGTTCAGTGTCTTTCTCCAAAACACTTCAGCTGGAGGACATTCAGTGGACAACGTGTTGTACCAACTGACCCCCTGAGTTTTCAAGGCAATCTGAGTGTGGTAAACTTTGTCTTTTGGTCACAAGAATGTCTTGTGTTTTGACTCCACAGGGTAAGCAACAGGTTCCCAGAGAACAGAGCATGATGGAAATGATACAGTGACAGATGAGTTTATCATTTGGCTTAGCCTTTAGAGATATTGAACAGTTTGTTTAGGTTTCCAGAACCACTCAGGACTATGAATTTATAAAACCTCCCAGTCGATCAGAGTGATGAAGTGGATAGGACTTATAGTCATGTTTCTGTGTGGAGAACAATCAGATGATAGAGTGAGACAGGGAGAGTGGAGGTGTGATGTGTGTGATGTGAAAGGTCAGAAGCTCTGCAGAGTCGTTTGATCCCTGCCTCTTTTTAACTCACTCTCTGTGACGTGGTGTCACAAAACTCAAACAGATTTTCAAAGGTGACATCTAGCAAAAGCACAAGTAGCCTACACACACACACACATACATACACACAACCTTTCCACAGTGTTGGGCAGTTGCTCTTGTCAATGCTTGAGATTCAGACTTTGAAGCTTTGCTCATTTGCCCTCTTTCAGCCTGAGCTGAGTGAGCTCGGTGCCTGGAATCAAACAGCTGCTCAGTAATTTCAATCATTCTGTTAGCATTGATCTCCATGACTGAGCTTTCACATTTAATCTTCTGAAGTTTGGATCTTGCCTTGATCGTTCCATCTTTTCAGGAGTCCTCTGCCGTGTCCAGAGTATCTCAGAGCAGCTTGTTAGCAGTGCTAGCCTTTTTGGTGTCCTAGTTGATTGCTACTATGGGAGCTGTGATGGCTGCTCTGTCTGTGGAGGCCAGGAGGCGCCTCTCTCGACCCAGTTGCCTGTCTCACTGTGGCCACAGTGCAGCCAGGTATCATCGCTCAGGTAGGAATGCATATTTCACCTGCACATTACTAGCTGTTGTCACTATATCACTCCAGTCTGATGTCACACACTCGCCTCTCTGTAAGAAGATTCTGGGTTCGGTTCCTGGGCCTTGGACCTTTCTGTGTGGTGTTTGTATGTTCTCCCTGTGTCGGTGTGGGTTCTCTCTAGGTTCTCTAACTTCCTCCCACAGCCCAAAGACATGCACACGAAGTTGCCTGGTGACTCTAAATTGCCCGTCAGTGTGAATATGAGTGTGTGTTGTCCACATGTTGGCCCTGTGGTAGACTGGTGTCCCTTTCCATGGTATACCCTACAGTATGTGAACTTCCTGGGATTGGCTCCAGCCCTCGCTCCTTCTTCTTCTGGTAAATTCCTCCAGGGAATTTTGTGAGTTGTCTGCAAGTTGAATTCCTCCCTCCCTTGTAGATTTGTCACTGAATAATAAGCAAACTGCACTCATACACGTGAGAATAGACTCATTATCCATAATTTTACACAGGCCTCTATGCATTCATAGAGGTTTTAGTGTTATTTAAGTGTGTCTTCCTCTCTGACTGTGGTGAGGACTGATGATCTTTGCTGATGTGTCTAACTGTAAGGAAACAACCTAGGACCTATCTCCCTATTTACTGACTGTTGTGTCAGCATGCAGTGCCAAGCATACATTTAAAAACCTGTTAGCATCCTAATGGCCTGCCCAGAGAAACCAACACACACACACAGTATAAAAGCTCACTACCCTAGCTTCAGTATACAAGTAAACAAACTCATACTGTAAATAGACACACATTCCCTAAAATATAAAACGTCAGTATTCACAAAGACAACTACATGCATAGATCATCCCTAGCCACTGAGCATCGTCTATTAAGCAGCAGCAGCAGAACAGACTGGAGATAGATTTGTGATATTAAGATGAACGGTTGACTCTCATGTTTGACTTTTGACTTTTTTCTCGTAAAATGTACAGAGAGGAGAAAGAGGGGTCAGGTACACTGCTACCACCACCTCACCACATATTGATTTCTGTCACTCTAGCCTCCCATCTGCATCTCCCATCTCAACCAAGTCAATCCATTTACACACACACACACACACACACACACACACACACACACCTCCATTACTTATCTTGTCTTGATGCATTAGCAAGTGCAGAGTCATCAGTTATACCCTCTTGACCTGCTAAACAGACCACACACAGTAATAATATTTTTCAGTGTCATCCATTTCAAACTGTTGCACATACCCACATGAATCACAAAGTATTAATTATATACAGTTGTATAATAATATACAGGCTTCTTCTTCATTCAAATGCAAGATCATTTGCAGAGAAAAGATTTAGATGATGAAAGCAAGGGACTGTGAAGGAACTGAGGAGCGGAGGATGAGGGGTGTCCCTCCTATTAGATCTCCATATGCCTGAGGATAGTGTAGGCTATGTATGCACATGTCTGAGTAACAGGGGCAGGGCTTGAGTTTTCTTCATGGAGGGGGGTGTCATCAATATGGCTGCCCTCTCACTAGGCTCAAAAAGTGATCATGGTAGTTGGCTTATTATTGTCTTAGTTTGATTCCTGAGCACAGGTACAGGGCCTCTTGACCAGAACCTCATTGTGAGCTAACTGCCATCTATTTCTTCTTGGAAACTAAATCAAATGACTACACAAAGAGACCGAACATCAGACACAAGCTGGGATGTAATCTGACAGGAGTGAGACACAAAACAACTTAAAAATAGATGCTAAATGACCACAAAGACATCCAAAAGGACTAATACTAGACATAAATTGATGCAAGAAGTAGGGCAAGGCAAACACAAAAATAGGCATAACAACTTTAAAGACAAAAAAATGACCTCAAATGGAAACAAAAAGATCACAGGGATCACAAAAAGATGCAATACAAAACACAATGCTTCTGGATACAGAGAGAAGACAAAGAGGTGGATGTGGTGGGGAAGGAAGGGACAGTCTTTAGAGGAAAGAAGAAACCGAGCACAGGAGGAGAGAAAGTCTGCGGTTGGCCAAAGTTATGGAATGACGAAGACAGTAGGAGGAGGAGGTGGCAAGCCCCAGGGTGTAAAAGCAAATCAGATGGACAGACAAAGAGGAGTGCAGTGGTGGAGTAAGGAGAGACCACAAGAAGGACAAGATGGGTTGACGGTTTGAGGTGGACAGGGCACTGTGCTTTTAAACTTCAGCTGGGGCGAGGAGTGGCTGAGTGAGTCAAGGGGAGGCGAAGTTGCAACTAGAAACAACAACAGATACATTCAGGCAGTGGCAGAGAACAGGGAGTGATGGCAAAGTATGTGGGGAGGAGGTAGACACCGGGGGAGGAGGTTTCATTCCTCACAGCCTCTCTCAGTTTCTCAGGATTTCCCTCAGTGGACGCTGCTGCTGCTACTGCTGCTGCTCTGAGTGTCTTCTCTCCAGAGCCATACTCTTCCATATCTGGACCTGGATTTGGACAAACTATCTGTGAGTCAGTCCTGGAAGGTGTTGGTGGACCCCAGGATTACCAAGAGAAACACAGCAGAACAAGAGGTTACTTGGCTGGTTTGAAATGCCACATGTCCCATGAGTAAATACAAGATACATTTGTTGTCTGTTCTCTGTAGCACAGCACAGCTTTGTGCTACCAAGTTTTCACTTTGCATGAAAGTCTGCTGCTTTTTGTTGACAAGCAGGTCTATTTTAGGAGATTATCTCATCCTGAGCAATGAATGTGAATATTATTGGAGATTGAGTGGAGAGAGTGGGGATAGACGTATCGCCCTCAGCATGCAGATACAGACTGTTCATTGCATGATCTAGAGCTGAGGTTTCAGAAACTACCGGTGTGCTTGGTGAATATAATGGGGTAATTCATCTACCATTGCTAATGTTGTTTTGCCACTGTATGGCCTGGAAGATGAGAAGACTTGAGTATTTCATGTTCTGTTTCCTGTTGTTTTGTATTTCTTTAAGTCTGTTGCATTTATCCAGACTGTCTCCCACGTAATGGGAGGGATATTTTGAAAATGGACACAAAGCTTGCACCAAACTCTTTGCTTTTCTCAAATGATGTGAATAATGAGCAGAAGCTATGATGTGAGGACTGATAATAGCTGTTTGGATTAAGAGGACGTGCAGTAACTTGTGTCTTTCCCAGTTCAGACTTCTGAGTGTACGTGCGGGAAGAAAGTCTGAAAAGTGACTCTAAACGTCTCCTTTAATGCACTGTGATAAATGGATGATGACACAACCCCCATTTTCCCTCTTGGGTCCAGAGAGGGAGGTTTTCCATATATGTCGACTTCCACATATTTTCCACTTCAGCATCAGTGTTGACATTGGAACAGCCTTCATCCAGCTTGCTGGCCTCATTCTCATGCTTTATCCTGGGCCTGGAAACAAACCCATGCAGTCACTCGCCACCCAGATTGCTTCCTGTCACATCTTGGCTCATCTCTGTTGAAAGCACTTGTTGTCAACTGCCTTGGCCCACCGTTACCCAGGTCAGCCTGGCCTTCCCCTTCATCTCTCCCTGAGGCCAGGCCTTATTGTGCAGGCTGGAGCCCTGAGCAGGCTCTCTCCTCTCTGCAGTCATGGGGATTCAGGGGATGGAGCTGTTTGCCATCGGAGTGGTCATCATCCTCTTCATGGCAGTTCTCAAGCAGTTTGGCATCCTGGAGCCCATGTCCTCATTTGAAGGTAAGGGCCCACCTGAGGCCCCTCTGCTGGTTAATGGATACCTGCAGTTTGCACTATTGTTATCTACTGCACATACTTATGATGACTCATTATATGCAGTGGCTGCTTTAAAAACAGTATTGAATGGTTTAAAACATGACCTTGGAACAACAGTTTGTTCTTGGCTCACCATGACAGCGGTGTTAGCCAGTGAAACTGGGTGGTGTCACACTATAAAGACAAAGAACTAGATGGTCGCTGAGGTGTGAGGACTTCGTGTGATCAGTCTGTATTTTCCATGTAAAAAAAAAAAAGAAGTGTAAAAGTGGTTAATGAGGCATGTAGAAACAATGTTTCTCGATTTGAATCTGACAAAGAATCATCTTGTTCCCTTGTTCCCTGTCAACTCAGTTATCAAGTTAACAAATACAAACAAAATCCATCCATCAATTGTTTATACCACCTGGCCACGCAGGGGCACCCAGCTGACATAGGACAGGTCACCAGTCAAACAAAACAGAGCAAATAATGCCTAAAATGAGCTGAAATGTATGTTTAATATTTGTAATTGCAGTAATAAATCTGCACTGTCAGTAAACCTATGTATGGTAACAGACTAAAAAAGGTTTTTATTTGGCCTACTAAGGGATATACCATAAAACATTGATGGGCCAATAGATTGTGTGCATTTGGGACTGTAAAAGAGACATCAGATACTGGTTTTTGACTGATGCAGTTCCCTTTGATTAAAGGTTTGGGCTGAAAGCCAGCCAGTCAGAGTGGCCTGCAGTCAGTTTGCCAAGACAATTACAGCAGGAAGGCTCCAGTCCGCACATTAGTGGTTCTCTCATGGCCCAGCATGATAAGTAATAAATTCAACAAAACATCAGTAATGCCCTTTCATAATTTATCATTCCTCTCAAACGCGTCAATCTTCAGTTCTTCCAAAAGCAACCCCCTCCCTTCTGGCAGGCCCTACACCTCGGTTTAGCATTACTTCACATCAATTATACATGCAGTATCGAACAGTCTTTCTGTGAGACCGCCTAAATATGCAGCCTGGAGTACTCCTCTAGGACCCTGAAGGACAGTAGCCTCCAAATTTCTCCTCATGTGTCTCCATCCTCCTTTTGCCCCTTTTGCCTTCCTTTTTCATTACTCCATCGTCTCCCAGTGGGACTAATTTACAAAATCCAGTGTCATTAACTCACCTGCTTCAGCATCTTCTCAATATCTTTATCATGTGTAACTATGTGGAAGCAGATATCCGGAGTTGAAGGCGTGAAATTCCACATGTCCTACTCTTTGCTGACTAGCACTGTATAGAAATAGATTTAAAACAAGAGCCACATTTTATATTTTGAGGTGCTTGCACTGACTTGCACAATGTGGCAAAGAATGCCACATTCATCAGCTAGAGGTAAAAATAATAATAATAATAATAATGATCAGTTTGATTTAGATAGGTCAAACTGGTTGCCAGTCTTCTGAGCCTTTGAACAGCTAAAAAAGCAGGACTGCTTGTAGCTGGAGCCATGGACACAAAGATATGTTTCAGATATGAGCTTCCTGTGCTGGTATCATCTCAATTAAAGGTACATTAAAGGCAACTATTCAATCATTCACAAAAGATGAAATCAAAACAAACCTTTGCTGTTTTCCCCCTCTCCCATAAATCAACTCATGACCCTTCAGATTTATGCTGTGACCCATTGGAGGGACCTGGACATGGCATGGGACCCATTCATTAAAACCAGATCCTTTACAACATTAAAATGCTGATCATCAAGAAAAATGTTTCTGTAGAACTTTCCTACATTTTGCAACCACCTGCTCTGTATTTTACTTGCGTAGGTTTATGAATGTAAGACCTATTTACCTACTGGGAGCAGTCCTTGCGAATACACCAACCTTGTGATGGTCACAGTAGTTCTTGAGCTCTCACTGTGGTGCTGGGCACATTTAGGAGCCATTTTGTAGTCACTTATTCCTTATCTGTTGAAGAAAGAAGAATACCATTTTGTGAGAGCTTCACTCTCACCATCAGGGTGCTGAGGTCATGGCATTTTACAGCTAAACCTTAGTTAACTTTATCCAGTATTTTTTTAAGTAATCATTTTATTTATAACATTTTTCCTTTTAAGTTTCATAAAGCTCTTGCTGCTTTTTTCGCAGATTTTTCTGTTTGCCTGACCAACAGCAGACCTAAGAATCTATTTACAGTATAGTTGCAAGTTCATTTCCTGTTTATCTACAACCTGAGATACCCAATCATTTCATCTCAATCCACTGTTACACTCACTGTTACACATTCCAGTTGTTTCAGTCAATTACACTATAATTATATATTTATTTCCTCTACAAACCTATCTACTGTCAACTGTAAATTTACATCAAAATATAAGACCTGTATAACACACACGTGTGTGTGTGGGGGGGGGGGGGGGTGTGTTTTGAATAAGATGCAGTAACAGCCCATGAAAATGAGGTTTTGCTGACCTCTGGTGGTTAAACTTTTAATCTAATTCTGCCCTTCAGCCTGAAGTATTTAACTGGTGGCATCTCTGTGGGCTTCTGCTCATGGAACCTTGATTAGAGCCCTGAAGTTTACACAGTGTATCTTTATTGGACCTAAATTAGTTGCCTTGTGATTCTTTAAAATCCCAGTAGAGAAGACTGATTTCACCTTCATCTGCTGAAGTTTCAGATCTGAACACATAGAGCCTATATGTGGTTAACATGACTCTGTTGCATTTTATTTTCTAAGAGAACTGTGGTCCAGGTAAGATAAGACTGTATTGATCTTAACGGCCTGGTCCGGTAAAAGATTATTAGATAGGAATTAGGCAGATGGAATAAAAACCATATCAAACAAATAATATATTTAAAACTTAAATCTGCATGGGTTTGTCTGAAAACACATCCTTCCATTTTCTTCAACTCAGATACTCCATATTTAGCAGTGGTACATGAGCTGGCTTCTGTCAGTCAGCAGGCCAGTAAGATCTGCTAGTTTATTTGTTGCATTATTTATATCATCAGCTTTGAAGAAATGATCCCACACATTCTGCTTTACAAAAGAAATACAAACCTTCACACTCACTGTGTGTACAGACTTGTGTTTGTTTGTCCGGATGTGTGTGCGTTTAGGTAAGTGATCTGATCTCAGATGAAACCACTGGCCTTTGAACGTTGTTTCAATCTGGTCCTCTCTGTTCTGATGTCGATTTTGATTTGGTCCAGCCTGGTCCTATTTTTGGATGGCATCAATGCCATGAGATAGCCTTGTCTTTAGAGATGTATAAGCCCTATTCTGAGGCTCTGCAATACCAATATCTGGTCACTTTGTCTCCACATTTGACTCGTGCAGGATATTTTAGTGAGTGACATCAATATACTGAGCAGAGAGATGGGAAGGAGAGGAGTTGTTTCATTTCAACTGATTGCATATCTGCATTTATGGACAAAAACTGTATTTTTGCATCTTTGCATCCTAAAGTAAAGTAATGGGTGGCATTTCTGTCATGAGTAGGGCCTGCGTGACTTCCTCAACTCAATGCTATTTTATTTTGTGATTGAAATAGTATTCTCTTTGTCTGTTGTGGCTCTGCTTCCTGCCTTTGTATTTTTGTTAATTACCAGAGTTTCCCTGAAACCCTACTCACCCATTTCTAGCTTCCTGATGATTGTTTGCTTGCTGTTTATTGTCAGCCTATTGCTGTTTTTTTCTGAGTTTGGTTTCCTTCTGCCTGAACCTCTGTTAATCCACCTGCCTTTTAAACAGGTTTTGTTCACTAATCAATTCTGCTAACCAGAACAATTTTATTATTTGAATTTTAACACCGCCATGATACACTTTACATGTTTTTTTTCACCCTAGCTGCTCAGCTGTATATAAAAGGAATCTCCCTTTCACGATCATTAAAGTCTTACCTTCATTTGTAAATATCATATACTTGCTGTTTGATGCTAATATTAGCTTCATGCTATGCATGAAACTACCACAATTTACAGACGCCTGTGTTCTATGGATGAGGAACTGGATGCTGGATAACAAAAATAAGGATGGCATGGTGGTGCGGTGGTTGGCACGCCATCACAGCAAGGTTTTAGGTTTGATTATCAGGCTGGGTGAAGTTTGAATGATCCTGCCATGTCTGTTCCCTTTGGGTACACCAGCTTCACCCCACAGCCCAAAGACATTCACTTGTTGTTGGGTCTTGTGTGTCTCTATGTGTCGGCCTGGGGATAGACTGGGAACCTGCGTCCTGTCCTCACCCTATGTCAGCTGGGATTGGGTCCAGGTCCAAGAGACATTCAGAGTGAAGTCATAACAGATTTTAAGTTATCAAATAAAGTAATGAAATTGTTGCTATGCCACAAGTGACTCGTCACATATACACATATTCTCGCTCTCCTCCACATATAGAATGAGAAGGTATCCATAGAGCTTAAATCCAAATTGTGATTGGAGACAAAGAGATTTTCTCCATCTAGGATACCATTAGTGTCCTGTTGACATCATAAATCTCAGTTTAATATGTTTTCCTGAACACCAGCTCTGTTCCTGTTATTTCATTAGTCTCCAATATTATGGAGAAGTAGCAAGCAGCACCCTCTCCTCTAAGATGAGACAATGAAATGGGTTTTGAACAAGTGTCACAGGGCCCAGGGGAGCGCGTGCTCACTGTTTCCAGTTATTACATGAGTATGAGCATGTGACAGGAATCCACTGAGTTAATACAGCATTAAATCTGTGTTACAGACCCCAGGAGATTCAGGGGAACAATTAGAAAGTGGATCACAGAGCTGACTGGGGAAATGGGATTCAGGACACCTGTTGACCTTTGCCACCCCCACCCCTCTCCTGGTTCCTTAAAGGCAAATTGTTTTCTGTATGTCACATTTAGCAAAAATATATAAATTTTTATGTGTATGTATGTGTTTATGTGTAATACACTTAAAGCTGCTTTGCTCAGATGGCTTCTTGTTGGGTTGTCTTCTCTTGTGTGTAGCTGTTTTGATGAAACTGGGAGAACTGCAGTTCTGCACTAGTTTCTCAGGAGTTCACAGGTTAATTATCAGAAACGAGAATGTGAGATGAAGGGAGGATACAGAGGAGTTCAGTGAGTCAGTCAGCACTCAGTGGATAAATGTTGGACATCGTTGGGATCTTGTGATAAGCTTTGTCATCCATTAGAGGAATATTTTACACTAGAGGAATCCCAAACGTACTTTTTTCCAAAAACCACGTGAGACTATTTCAGCTTGCTTTTTATGCTCTTGAATTTCGCATGGAAATATTTTCCTCTTTCTGTCTGTCTCTCACTTTTTGAAGGCATTTTACAGAAATAATCTCCGGTCTTTTTAAGGTCCATTTGACCTTATAAAAGACCTGCCAGACCCTGCTCTTAGCAGTGGAGAATATCCAGAGAGATCCATTAGAGCCAGAGAGAACACAGGTGGGGAAAGCTAGTCAGTTAAAAAGGTAGAAGGGGGAGAGGTATATTGAGTAACAGAAACTACGGGGAAAAAACTGTCACAGAAAAAGTGATGAGTGAGTGATGCCCTTTCACAGACAGGAAGAAAGGACTGAAAGAAAGGTGTGAGGAAATACCAATAATGTAGTAGGAGGTAAAAAGAAAGAAAGGACCGTGGAAGAAAAGACAGAAGAAGAGGGGAAGATGAGTGTGAGGTGGGAGACGGAGGGACTCCAGACTGTTGGAATCGTCTGCCTGGTGATTATGTTCCTCAAACTCATGCACCTGCTGGGTCTGATCGACATCACTGAGACGGGTGAGACAACCTGGGAGAGGGGCAATGAGGAGGAGTAGGAGGAGGAGGACACAGAGCCAGGATGCTGGTTTAATCTTGTAGATATTTGTCATTTGTGACAACAAAATAGTTAAAATAAAATGATATTGTGGAAAAATCACTGGTAATAGTCTGTGATCGTTAGCTCATTTCAGGAAACAGCTAGAACCAGCAATGTGTTGCTGCTAGTTTGGCTCCATCCTAACCATTCAGCATGAATTACATTACATACAACTAGCAACAAGAGCAAATAATTTTTGAAAGAGACAAGTTACAAACTATAGCACTATTACAATGCTGGTTCACAGAATTCACAAGATGCAATTAATTTTTCACTGACAGCTATTTGTTTTTCACCATAATGTCTGATATCTGCTGAGCAGTATCCACTTACAGCTCTGATTAAAGTAAGGGGGAGACCAAGTTCACAACTCTCAACCAAATCAAATCACACCCCTTTACCCCAACCTATCATTTTTCAGAGAAACACATAACATACATATGTCTTGGCTTAGGATCATTTACCTTCAGTTATTAGGGGGGCACAGGAAGCGTCACCTTCCACTCTCATTTATTTGTCTCAGTATGCAAACATTTATTTCTAGTATTGTTCAGCTGGTCTAATAATCCTTTTAATATGACCACTAACCATTTGCTTTGAAATGTGACAGCTATAGGGTAGCAGTTCATCATGTGTTTCCCTCTCAAAATTATTAGCCAGCTTCATGGCTAACAGATTTGGTAACAGTAAATTTGCAGTGTTTTGAAGTGGCTTTAACATTATGCTGAGGAGTGAGAGGGATAAAATCACAGAACTGTTGCACAAACTAGTAAATATCAAGTTTGTCACTGAGCGGTAGCCTAGCATTATACAGTGCCACTCAGCTGTTTTCCTGTGCTTTTAAAGTGATACAAATGGAAAAACGAGGGGAACATTGTTTATTATCACACAAGAAAATGAGCACCATTAAAACACAGACCCACAAACATTGATTCTGTAGAGTTCCCTGAACACACAGAGACTGATGTGTTACCAACAGTGGACTCTCTCTGGTGGACAAAGCATGCAATTACAATATACTTTCACCTTTTCATCCCTCCCTCATCTGTTGTGAGACACACCAATACTGATTTATCTGCAATGAGCAGAAACCAGCTGAAGAATCAGTCCTGTAACATATCGGTCATATCGGTGTTTGAATTTTGACTCATGCCACAAAGTGGATGGATCAAGCCATGATAATAACAGTACATGAATACAAGTGGTGTTAAATATATGTAGATGGACAGTTTTATCTTAAACTACTGTTCCAAGGATAAGAATAAAGTTTTATGGGAGAATGCATAGTTTAGTCATCTTTATTCATTTTAAACATGTTGTGGGAGATTTTATCTGGTGAAGGTCAGAGGTTATCTCCTGCTGTCTCTTTGGGAACTTGCCAGTCTTATTGAAAGAACAATCCAATCTTACACCTCTGATTCCTTCTTAGTTTCGGTTGATGTTTCACAGTGTATTACATGTCACTGCTCTGCTGGAAGTTTTATCAGAACAACTTTTCCTCTAGATAGCTCAGCACTCTGTGTCCGATCTGACTTGACTTGTTATCTTTCTTTTTTTTCTTCCTCTTGCTATCACTCTCCCACTGTTCTCCATTTACTCTCTTTCACTCCCTCTTGGTGTCAACACCCCACCTCTTCTGTTCTCTCTGTGTTTAAAGATGGTGAGTATGGTAACCCTAGAAACCCAAACTATACTTGGGAAAAAAACTACCTTTTTTTTTTTTTGAATGTTTTCTTTTTTCCAGTTGTGTAGTGCTTTCTCTTAGGGTGTGTAAACTCCTAATCAATAACACAGTTACACTTGATTAAGCATTTGTGATTTGCTCTGTGAGTAAGGAAAAGTGTTTTCAATTGATTTTCTCAAATTCAGATTTTCAACAGTGGCTTTTTTTTTATTTATCTATTTTTTTGAAAGAATAAAATGATACTTGTTCAGGGACATGTCCACCATAAAGAAAGTACCTGCTCTTTATTGTTTTTTAACTCCCTGGTTTGCCTGCCTTTTGCTCCTCTGCAGTTTTTTTTCTTTTTACTAAATCTCTCTCTGAGGCTCACACTTTCCCCACCTCCTCTGTTAAGAAATACCTCCCTGTTGAATGTGTGATCCCAACCCTCCCCAGATGTTGACCTGCATCCACACACTCAATGTCTGCCCCATCCTCCCTCTTTTTCTCTTCATCTCTCTCTCTCTCTCTCTCTCTCTCTGCTCTCGTTGCTTCTCTCTCTTCCTTGCTTCTGTCTCTTCCTGTCTGTCTATCCACCCCTTTCTCTCTCTCTTTCTCCCACAGACAGCAGCGACAGTGATTTGGAGCTGTCAACGGTGCGTCATCAGCCGGAGGGGCTGGACCAGCTGCAGGCTCAGACGAAGTTCACCAGGAAGGAGCTTCAGTCTCTCTATCGAGGCTTTAAGAATGTACGTCTGGCTGCTGAGATGGTCCTAATTGCTTTTCCGCCATTACTAAGTTTTATATAGACTTGAATTATTCTAAAATATATGTCTTTTTTTATACCTCTCTTGAGCAGGAGTGTCCCAGTGGGCTGGTCGATGAGGAGACATTCAAGTCCATCTATTCTCAGTTCTTTCCCCAAGGAGGTTAGATGATAAAACAATCTCTCCTCTACAGTTCTGTCTTGTTAGAGATGATGAAAATTATTAGGGGATGGGTCAGCTCTAAGTGGGGAGAGCTTTGTATTTTATTTTCTTTTTTGGCTGAGAGGAGGGTTATCTGAAATGTTAGGGATGATCTTAGATGAAAAAGTTAACACACCCAGACCAGCAGGATAACATCTGACTTCAATATTGGCTGCTTTATTTGTATTTATATATGAAGGACAGATATGATGCATGGAGCACCAAGTCTCTCAGTGGGTAACAGAATTGTGACTCTTTATCTAGTGTTTTGCTTCTCTTACAATGTAACTAACCTGTGTTGTCTTAGAGCAGGCATGTCCAAACTATTCCACAAAGGGCCGGTGTGGCTGCAGGTTTTTGTTCCAACCAATCAAGAGCACACAGTTTGGCCAATCAGCTGTCTGAAAAGTGAGATCAGTTGATTAAATGTGTCAAGTCTGGTGCTCTGATGCTTGGTTTGAAAGAAAATCTGCAGCCACACGGCCCTTTATGGAATATGCCTGGATTAGAGACTTTCACTGCTGTGTGTCTCTTTCATTATCTCTTCCTTCACTTCTTCATAAAAGCCCCTCTTAACCACTAGATCAGCAAGAAAGATATTACATTATTATATTATATATATATATATATATATATATATATATATTTCTTTTATATATATATATATATATATATATTATATAAAAGAAATAATATATAGAAATACAAGTAAAAGCCATGTATTATAATGTGATAGATAAAGCTGCTAACAACCCCTGATCACTGTGAGCTGATAGAAGTAAATAACAGTTTACTCCTTGAGTTCACTGGGCAGTTTCTAGTTCTATTGACATATCAAGATCAAGGTTAATTTTCAGTGGAGAAGTTGAGAGTACACTGAATCTATGACTCTGACTTCTCATTAATTCACAGATGCAACCACCTATGCTCACTTCCTGTTCAACGCATTTGACATAGACAGAAACGGTTCAATACGCTTTGAGGACTTTGTAATTGGCCTGTCAGTGCTGCTCCGAGGTTCAGTCACTGAGAAGCTCAACTGGGCCTTTAACCTCTATGACATTAATAAGGATGGCTACATAACCAAAGAGGTATGTATGAGTTATGGGATACACATTCATTTGACCGTGACTCAGATTTAGCATGAAAATTAGACACCCTGAGAAAAGAGACAAACACCTGTGAGTGCAGCCCAATCACTGTATGTACAAGAACACACTCCTCATATCTCACCCCTGGTCTCATCTTGGCAGTTTCCACCTGATTAAACCTGTTTGTCTTGTCAAACTAGGGGAACTGAAGTTTTTTTTTTTTGTTTTTATTTTGTATTTTTTTTTTTTGGACTTTTACACCTTTATTGACAGGGCAGTCGGAGAGAGGGACAGATGAAGAGGAGACAGAGGGTTGGGGGGTGACATATAGCAAAGGGTTGCTGGGGCAATCGAACCAGGGCCACTGCAGCGAGGACTGTAGTCTTGTATATGGGGCACCTCAAGCCATTGAGCTATACGATGCCCTTGGGAATTGAAGTTTATCTATTCAACACATACTATCAACCTTTTATAATTTCTATTTCTACGTGTCATATGTGACAGTGAAGACACCTGCAGAACCTGGGAAAGTTCTGTATCTTGCATTACATTCTGTCTTATCTACATGACATCCAGGGTAATGTGATGTTAAGTCTCTGACTGGTTGTGCTGCTTTATTCATTGGAGATGCCATGTTTGATTTCGCGATTTTTACGGCTGTAAAGTCAGTTTAATTCATATGGCAGATCTTAGAGTTTTGTGCATTAGTACAATTATAGAGAAAAAACAATAAATATATACTTTAACGTTTTCACTTTGTCTCTGCTTGTCCTCAGGAGATGCTGGCAATTATGAAGTCCATCTATGACATGATGGGTAGATACACCTATCCTAGTGTGAGAGACGAAGCACCCTCCGAACATGTGGACAAGTTCTTCCAGGTTCTGAACTCACACAATGAAAAAACACACAGTTTTGTGTATAGTGATACAAAGCCTCTGTTCGCTTCAGTGAAGTACCAAAACAAAGCTCCTTCAGTGTGTCTGTCCTTCTGACCTCTCTCCACAGAAAATGGATAAAAATCGAGATGGTGTAGTTACCATTGAAGAGTTCATCGAGACCTGTCAGAAGGTGACCCACACATTTTCACCCACTCACTCACACAAACAGATGAGTGCAGCACATTCAGTCACTCTTCACACAAATTGTTTACAACAAGCCACAGAGCCTGGTTCAGGGTAGTCCATGCCCATTGTTGTCACTGACCCTGGGTCAGTGACAACAACATGTCACTGGTTAATCGGGCATGGACTAAAATTTTCCACTTTTGTGTTTCCCTACTCCTTCCTATCCTGAATCATCTCCACACCCTTCCTCTTCTCATGACAGATGGTCAGACTGTTAAAACTCACACTCAGCTTTAATGCTCTGCCCTTTCCCCCTGTATCATCTCTCATCACTGTGTGGTTACACAATTACTCACTCATTCAAGACATACATAGGCTCACATCAGAGTAATGAGGCTGTGTTGCATCTTCTCCCTACCTCTTTTACACCAGTACAAACAAATGCAAAACCAAGACTCAGGACAGTGAGAGGATTGGAGGACCACCATACCATCAAGCAATAGTTATGCATTTTTAAATATTTCATCGTCATTTATATGGAATTACCTATATATTATAATTATTGTATAAGTAATAATTTACATAATTGTTCAACTCTTAATTAATAAGAATGTATTATTTATAAGTATTATAAGTATTTAGAAATATGTTATTATATCAATTACAAACCAGTTGTTTAAGAGATGATAGTGGTTCTTAAATGTAGAGTCCGGAGGTTTTTGCTAAAAATAAATACTAGAGATATACAAATGAAATCCAGCTTAATCATTACCTATGGGCTTCTAGTCCTGTGTGGTGGTGACTGTGTGTGCAGAGCCCCCCCCCCCCCAACCTGTATTTTGGTCTTTTGCTTTGTTTTGTTGTACACGGTATGTTTCTGGGCGGAGAGTCAGTGTTTTCTCTCCAGCCAATGACAGAGCTCAGGTTCTGTGCAGCACGAGTAGAAGGGCTGCTAGCCCCGCTGGTTGTGCTAGCAAGTGCTAGCGGCAGATGCGCCACGGCTAACACCTGCTAGCTCAACGCTAACTTCCGCTAGCGGTAGTGGCCAGCATCCGCCGCTGGTACCCACTTCCCACCACAACGGCCCTTCTGCTCGTCGCAGTATAACACTTGAGGCATCCTGTTACTGTTGACAGCCAGGTGTCGGTTCAGTAATAACTGATGAACTGTGTGTGTCTGTGTGAGTGATTTTGTCAATCTAATGTTATGCAAAGATGAATGTGAGTTGTCCAAATTAACCCTAATCCTAATCCCCCTAACCCTAACCATCATTCAAATGCAAGGCTTCGCAACAAGCCCCACGGCCCCCCACCTCTAAAATTAATCCAGCGTTCTTCCACAAATGCGTTTAGTCAGAGAGAGTCAGGCTATTTCATGTCAAATGACACCGCATTAATGTAGCAATGAATGATAATGCAATCTGCTTTAATTATTTTCCCTAGGTTGTGAAAAAAAGTAAAAATTGGAAAATGAAACCATTAAAAAATAAACAGAGGACATGACCTCGGTGTCCTCACTGGTAGCTAGGGCCTTGGCAGGAGGCTGCACAGTTGAGCCGAGAGGAGGGGCCCAGTTTGAATGTTTTGTTTACAAACTGCAATGAACAAACCTCCAGACTCTACCTTTAAGATCATTTACAAAGTGTAAATAAATGATTAACAAACTATTTAGATTTACATTTATGTTCTTGTACTTAAAATGATTTAGGCACATACTAATAGCTAGTGAGTGTAGTAATAGATGTTTTGATAAATGCTCATTAATACTATCAATTCTACTTGTTGAGACAAGTCAAGTCAAAGTTTATTCATACTCTACAACTCATTTCATGTGACAAATGTGTGACAGACTCAAATGTGCTTAACAATAAAAGTAAGCACCATACAAAAAGGGAAGCATACACTGAAAAACATGAAATATGCAGACATTAAAAAAAACCTAAAAACAGATTAGGATACTCAAGATTACAAAGTAAAACTAAATAAAGGAATCAGAGGAAAATTGTAAACAGCAATAATAAAAAGAAGCATACCAACCAATCATGTATAAGCCTGTGTAAAACTATACAGTTGTAGCAGACCTGAGTTCTAGTAGGATTTTATTCCAGATAGTAGGAAGCACCAAGAGCTGATTTAGTGTAGATTCAAGGAACATCAATAAGACTTCTATTTGATGATCTCAGAGTTCTGTACTCAGTAAGCATGTTAGCAACATAGAAAGAGCCTATACCATTCATAGACTCTGCAGGTGGACACAAGGGACTGGTGGTGACGGGCTTGAGTTGGGACACATAGAATACGGGGTGGACTCTGAGGGAAGGAGGAAGCTTGAGTTTCACAGATAAAGGGTTAACAAGGGACTCACTGACGAATGGACCAAGGAAGTGGGGAGACAGTTTACGGGTGTGAGCCTTAAGTGGGATGTTTTTAGAGGAAAGCCAAACAGTCTGACCTGGAACGTACTGGGGAGTGGGGACGTGGCTTTGGTCAGCCAGGTGACAGTTCCTCTTCTCCAAACAGAGCAGGGCGGAGTGAGCCTGTCTCCAGATGTGGTGGCAGTGGCACAGATGGAGCTGCACTGATGGGACCGCGATTTCCCCCTCCTGGGCTGGAAAAAGCAGGGGCTCGTAACCTCAGGAACACTCAAAAGGGGTCATGCCGGTGGCTGAGCTGGAGTGGGAGTTATGAGCATACTCAATCCAATTCAATGCAGAGTTTTATACCACCACACAGCGGAGGGTGGCTTCCAGCTCCTGGCTGGCTCACTCCGCCTGCCCGTTGGACTGGGAATGGTACCCCCCCCCCCCGCCGATGACAGGCTGACCAACACCCCCAGGGCTGTGCAAAAGGCCTTCCAGACACAGGAGATGACGTCCGAGACAATGTCCACCATGCCATGGAGTCGGAAGACGTTGGACACGAGGAGGTCTGCTGTTTCGCTGGCAGAGGGTAGATTGGGAAGAGCGATGAAGGGGGCAGATTTAGAGAAATGGTTGATTATGGTGAGGATAGTTGTGTTACCTTTGGACGTCGGCAGGCCGGTCACAAAATCCAAGGTTATGTGGGACCAAGGGCAACTCGGGACAGGCAGAGGATGGAGGAGGCCAGCAGGGGGTCTGTGGGCAGGCAGAGGAAGGAGGAGGCCAAGCAGGGGGTCTGTGGGAGGCTTTGCCCCGAGCACAAATCTGGCAGGCAGCCACATACTCCTTTGTGTCTGCCATCCTGGTAGGCTACCAGAAGTGGCGACAGAGGAGCTGGAAGGTTTGATTCGTGCCTGGCTGGCAAGAAAAGGGTGAGCAATGTACTTGAGACCTCACTGCATCAGGCTCAAAGCGTTTTCCGGTGGGGGGGGGGCTATTTCGGGGGTCCGGCTGGGTGCGCAAAGCGTCCTCGATCTTCTCCTCAATCTCCCACCTGAGGGCTCCAACTACGCAGGAGGGCGGCAGGATGGTGTCCTGGCTTGAGGGGGAATCTGCAACAGAAAACTGCCCGGAGAGGGCACCAGGCTTCACATTCTTAATTCCAGGGCGGTAAGAAAGGGAAAACTTAAAACGGCCAAAACCAGAGCCCACCGGGCTTGACGTGAGTTCATTCTCTTGGCCGACTGGATGTACGAAAGATTCTTGTGATCTGTCCATACTGTAAAAGGGTGCTCTGCCCCCTCAAGCCAGTGTTGCCACTCCTCGAGAGCCAATGTAACGGCTAATAGCTCCCTGTTACCCAGTCTGCGGGAGAAAAACGCACAGTCATGGGGCAGGTTGTCGGACTCACACCGTTGCGAGAACACAGCCCCATGCCCACATCCGAGGCATCCACCTCCACAATGAACGGCCGTCGGGGGTCTGGCTGGATGAGGATGGGAGCCGTGGCGAAGAGCTCCTTCAGGTGGCGGAAAGCCTCATCAGCCTGAGGTGTCCACCTGAAAGGCACCTTAGAGGAAGTGAGAGCAGACAGGGGAGCAGCTACTGAACTGAACTTTTTAATAAAACGGCAGTAAAAATTGGCAAAGCCCAGGAAACGTTGGAGTTGCTTTAGGGAAGTGGGGATAGGCCACTGAGCCACAGCCTTCAGTTTTTCCAGGTTCCCTCTAACCTGGCCGCTCTGAATGATGTAACCCAGGAATGTGACAGAACTGGTGTGAAACTCACATTTCTCTGCTTTGACAAATAGCCGATTCTCCAGCAGCCGCTGGAGGATCTGTCGGACGTCCGTCCTGTGTTCCTCTTAGGAGCGTGAGAAAATCAGGATGTTGTCTAGATAGACAAAGCAGAAATGATTAATGAAGTCTCTGAGCACATCATTTACCAGAGCTTGGAAAACCACTGGTACGTTGGTGAGGCCGAACGGCATCACAAGATATTCAAAGTGTCCCGGGGGGTGTTGAAGGCTGTCTTCCATTCATCTCCTTGCTTAATGTGGACCAAGTGGTAGGCATTTCTGAGGTTGAGTTTTGAAAAAATTGTGGCTCCGTGCAGGAGCTCAAAGGCAGAAGACATGAGAGGTAAGGGATATTTGTCCTTGATTGTGATCTGATTCAGGCCTCGGAAATCAATACAGGGATGGAGTGTTTTGTCCTTTTTACTCACAAAGAAGAATCCCGCTCCTAGCGGGGAGGAGGAGGGTCTGATGATGCTGGCTGCCAGGGAGTCCGCGATTTACTTTTCCATGGCCTCTCTCTCAGGGCAAGAGAGGTTATAGAGGCATCCTGAAGGCAGCGGCGCATCGGGAAGGTCAATGGAGCAGTCGTAGGGACGATGGGGAGGCAGGGAGAGGGCGCTCTCTTTACTGAACACAGGGGCGAGGTCATGGTACATGGAGGGAACGAGGGAGAGGTCCGGAGCAGGCAACTGAGATGGAGAGATGCCACCCCCTGGCGGGGGACGGGCAGATTGCAGACAGTTCTGGTAGCAGTAGTTACCCCAGTTGAGGATTTTTCCTGCCATCCAGTCAATATGGGGATTATGGCACACAAGCCAAGGGTGACCCAGAACGATAGGTGCTGAGGGTGACCTCAGGATCTTAAAGGAGAGAACCTCACTGTGATTACTGGACACGCGGAGCTGGAGAGGGATTGTCCGATGAACAATTTGGGAAAGCTCCTTTCCATCCAAAGCCCGAACAGTTAAGGGTTTTTCCAGGGGTGCCACGGGGAAATTGGCTTGGGACACAAGAAGCTTGTCAATGAAGTTGTCCTCGATGAGTGCCAGGAGCGGTAAGGGACCGTGGGGGGGACTAAGGAGCACTGGGGCCATGAGTCTGTTGGGACTGGGGGGAAGGAGTGGGTTAGGCTCACCCGCCACTCCTCACCAGTGAGTGAGCCTAATCTTTTTGGCTGAGTAGGGCAAGCTGCAATGAAATGGCCAAATTTACCGCAATATAAGCACTCGTTGGAAGCCATGCGTTTACGTTGCTCATCCAGGGTTAGCCAGGTCCGGCCCAGCTGCATCAGCTCGGGTTCAGACAGGGTTCCTGAGGGGCGGCCTGGGGAACTGGGGCAATGGGAAAGCAACTGCTGGGCTGGGGGGGGGGCACGGCACAAGTGGTTGGCTGCCTCTCTCTCTGTGTCTCTGTCTCAGGCGGTTGTCTAACCTCACTGTGAGGTAGATAAGGGAGTCAAGGGTTGTGGGTTCATCTCGGGCCACTAACTCGTCCTTTAACCGATCAGACAAGCCCCTAATGAATGCGCCACGTAGTGCTGCGTCGTTAAATCTTGAACCAGCGGCCACACCCCAAAAGTTGATGGAATAATCCGCCACATTCTTGACCCCTTGTTTGAAGGAGAGCAGCTGACTAGACGCCTCCCAGGACTGGAGGGAATGGTCGAAGACTTTCTTGAACTCGTCTATGACCAGGGCAAATGACGAGAAATAAACAGGGGAACCCTCCCACAGAGCCGTGGCTCATTCTAATGCCTGCCCACACAGCAACCCCACTACATACTGTACCCTCGATTTGTCAGTGGAGAAAGTTAAAAGGCGATGATCTAATATCAGGGAGCACTGGAGAAGAAAGGACCAGCAACGGACGAGATCACCCGTATAAGGATCGGGGTCCACGGTGTGTGGCTCTTTGATGGGGAGTGGGGCCTGGGCCTCAGACGCTGGTGAGGGGCGCACTGTGTCTAGCTGGGAGGAAGACACTTGGGAGAGGTGAGTGGTAATGGCTGACAGCTGGGAGGTTATTTCATTCGCTGGGCTACGGAGGATGAGTGAGGACCACAAGGCAGACAACCGAATAGCCAGACAAGAGGTTTATTGAGGGAAAGATGGGGTGTGGAGGATAAGGGAATCTTGCTGGGCGAGGAGGTGAGTGGGGAATCCGGGGGGAAAGGCGAGACGAGGAGGGTCCAGGGAGAGGAGCGGGTCCAGGGAGAGGAATGGGTCCGAGGGTGGCGACGAGGAGGCAGGGGCTGAGGCTCTGAGGAACCAGGGAAACCGGGTCACACACAAAAAACACTGGGAGGGAAAAAGGTCACGGAAAACACCGGGAAGGGCTCGAGGAGAAAACACACTGGAACTGCTAGAAAACTCTGGAGGCCTAACTTGTTACCGTGAAGGTTACTGCAAAGTTCTGGCAGCGATGGATGAGAAAACCAGGGTATTTGAGGTGGTGAGGTGATGAAATGATGAGATGCAGCTGTGTCCCTTGCACACCTGTTGCCAACACCTGGAGCACCGCCTCTAGGAAAGGGAGAGAGGGAGGGAGAGAGACAGAGACTGGGAGGAGCAGAGTGGAATGCAACAAGATTCAATTAATTTCTGAAAGATATCATCTTAAGTTAAGAGGATAACCTATGTGCCTATGTGAGATGTGCACAATTTGTAGGATTTTCTCTATGCCTGGTGGTTTTGGAATATCTCTGCTGCTGCATCATTTAGCCGTTATTTGCTTCTTTATGTCTGGGTAAGACAGCAGTCTCTCAAGAATCTACATGACTGCAGTCAAACTTCCACTGAGGACATACCTCCTGGTGTGATGGATGGATGTGGGCAAAATGATGCAAATATGTGCTGTTGCTGTGGAATGTACAAGCTATTTAGAGACTTGTGATGGCCAGTTTTTTTCTTGGCTTTATCGGAGATTAAACTTTGTGTTTGTTGTCTGTACTCATCATGGAACTTCAGACTCACTTCCAGTCAGTAGATAAGAAGTAAATATTATCTGTGTTTAATTTACCTCAAACTCAAACATTGGCCAGTAATTTGCTGAAACGTTGCAGCTGCACAAACATGACTGTATGTGTTATTCTTGAATACCAGGAAGGCTTCAAACCTCCAAGCCTGTTGATATCAATAGGACATGGTGAAACATTGATATTCATACTTACTGAATACTGAATTAATCACTTTTTTCTCAAAAGAACTGCAAAAAGAATAAACATTTTAGTATGCTCAGTGTGCATAGTCCAAGTATTTCTTGTGTTCTTCTTCATGCCATTCAGTCCATGCTTTTCAAATCTTTAATTTCCACAAGTCTTGACCGAAATTTTTTGTTGCTTGATGAAAAAACACAAGGATTACGTCCACAGCGCCATACAAATCCACTTGAAATTTGTTTTATGTCAGACTTCTGGTGATGCTTTTATATGTTTTGTCTTTTCTTTCTAGGATGAGAACATCATGAACTCCATGCAGCTGTTTGAGAATGTGATATAAGGATTGAAGATGTCCTCTGTTGCAGGAATTTTCCCATCCTCCACTAGTCAATGTGCACAGTTTGCACACAAATGCAGCCCACCCACCACCTCAAACTCCACACTAAAACATGACACCCTCCCATCTGGAACATAATGTAGGTACTGTAAAGAAATAGAAACTAGCTAGAATTTACTTCTCCCTTTTCTCACCATGCTCCTTAACTGTATCTTGCAAGTGCTTCTGGATTGAAAGGACTCGTACAGAGTGAAGAAGAACTTCCTGGGTAAAATTCTCATCAATCCAGCTTTGTGTTCTCAGAGACAACACATGAGTCTCCTTGAGCTTTTATCATCAGACAAAAGGATCGACAACCAACAAGGAGCAAAGAGGCTTACAATAATCCTTAGCACACAAGGACACTAGCTTTAACACTAATATACCTTGTTTCTCTTTCTGATGCACACACATAAACAGTTTTTAGTGAATTGGATGAAGCACAAAAATGCAGCACACACACGCACGCACACACACACACACACACACACACACACAAGGAAATGAACTAAAGCATGTTTGTCCTGAAATGTAATGTGGAATTAGCTTGCACTACAGGTTTATGACTATGTATTATATGCGCCTGAAATAAAGGCAATGTAGATACAGGCAACTGATATAACACTGATGGAAACCAGTGTGTATGTATATATGTATAGTGAATAGTTACATATCCCACGTTGTATTGGTTCCCTCTGTACTGAACTGGGTGATGGACTGGGACCACAACTGGATATTTGTTTAAAAAATCTCGGTGTTAATCAGTTTTACATCCTGTTTATTATCAGTTCCTCACAGAATTTAAATGGATTTTTCAAAGATTTCTCTCCTTTTTTGTATTTTGAAAGATTATGTTTAGCTGGTCAGATTGGAGAAGTGGATCTGTATGGTATTGTGAGGACACAAGCAGACCACTGAAAGACTGACCTTTTATGTTGAATTAAGGCTTTATCTTGGTTCCTCAATATCTCCGAGCATGCTGAATCTAAAGTGCTGCAGTATTGTGTACAGTACGGTAAGACCATTGTGATGTCGGTTGATTAAAGATACTGTAATTAACTACCAGCGCTCCTTTTTAAGGATGTTTTCATTTCACTGTCTATCATGCTGGTATGGTGCATTTCATAACCAAATACCTTAGCAATTTACCATAAATTATGCAAATTATTGGCCACACACTTAACCTACCCTTTGGGCTTGCGATGGGTCTCTTGAAAAAAAAAATATTATACTCCAGCCCATAAAACATCAGAAATCAGAGAACAACGCCTGTCACTCCTGGCACCTAAAATAAATAGATGATAGGAAGTATTGTATTGCATATGCAGTGTAAGCAGATTCCATGGTTCCCATTTGCTTGTGAAACATCCTTTTTATAGTTTTTGTTGAGTCATGGTTGACAGTTGTATTAGTTCCTGTGGAAACTCCTGTCATTTCACTAACTGTTGGTTCAGGCAAATGCAGTGAAGGGATACATTAAGGTGATACTTTTATTATTACCCAAGACTTCTTTTACAACCTTTATTAATTTAGTTTTATTGACCTTACTCACGTGAGGCCTATTGTGAAATATGTTTTGTTATATCAACACAAGATAATTATTAACGAAAGCATTCACAGTGATGCAGAGTGTGGAAGAAATATTTCGTGTTGGGCTCACTGATTGTTCTGGGGCTTCCTTCCATGATCAGGCGGCCTGAGACAGACTAAAATAAAATGTTGTTCCTGACAATGGTCTCCTGAGTCACCGGGATCTCTAACCGGTTCAACCATGATGGAATACATCTACCTAAAGGCGCAGGGGAGGCAAACACAGGGGGCAGGTTAGACAACTCAGGAAAAACGGTCGCTGCTTATGCAAGAAACTCCTAGTGCAAAAACTGTAGCACCCACCGGAGTCTATACAGCGGAGGACGTACGACAACGTCATCTTTTGGTCGCCGCTGATTGGCTTAGCCGCGGCTCCGAGGCCGGGGGAGAGGCTGGTCCTTGACGTCACGGAGGGGGACGTGGGTGTGCGTGATGACGAGTGTCAACCCCGTGGCTTTATGAAAGGCAGAGATCCCTCCACGGACAGCGCGCCTGTCGTTTCGTGTATACCGTCGTTTGTGGCGGTTCGCAAGCTCGTGCAGCAAGACTCCCGATAGAGGACAGTCTCATCTCTTTGGTCCCGCCGCTGCTGGCTTCTTTATTCCCTGTGTCTGATCTTTCCTCCAGCTACAAACGAAGGCTTTCTGTGCCCTCCGCTCGCTCAGCTTCAACAGCACAAACCACGGGGACAAGCCAACGGTTAGCAGAGAAGGGAAGTGGGCTCCGTCTTCTCTTTCATCAGGCAGGTGAGCACAGAACGTGCCATTTTTAATCCTGTGAGACAGACGTAACACACATGTGGATGTCAGGAAGTAGGGCACGAAGAGAGTCGTGCTTTGGACTCCACGGCCGGACTCTAGCTGGCAACGTTTAAACTGCTCAGAGATGTAAAGGTGTCTCTTCTGGTAGCTGGAGGACTAGATGGGCCCACCGGCATGATGACCGTGTGTCTCTTGATGCTAAAACGTGACCGTGAAACGCTGGGCCACATTAGCCGTACCTATCCTGTCCCCTTAATTTATCTGACCCATCTATACAGCGAGGAAAAACACATTTAACACAGGAACCACTTATCTTTATGCTGAGGATATCAGATGCCTTAAGGTTTCTAGACATGAGGGATCTATTGTGACACTACAGCGAGGCCAAGTATGCATCACTTGTTCTCAATCTTTCATTTGACCCACAAAGTTAAAATTGGTAACAAACTGTAGCTACTAGCCAGTGCAGTCTGGCACACGAGCTTATTTGGCCATTAGGATTTATTGGCCCTTGATGATGGGGGGTGTTCCTGGAAACGTGGCTTGTGTGTGTGTGTGTGCGCCGACAGTATGTGTTCTTGTGCATCTGTTAGCAACAAACACACTTTATTAAAAAAAGTGAGGTCAAATTTGCGGAGTGATGTTGTTTGGTAAAGCTTCCCTTGGATACTGGTACACTGCCATTGGCCACAGTGTTTGTGAGATCACAATGCAGCCATATGCAAAGCTTTGGGCAACCCTGTGAAACTGTAGTGTTGCTGAATTTTGAAGTGAACTAATGAAAACACACAACAATTCTACAGATGGTTTTATTTCATTAACTTAGGAAAATACAACAATGATTAAATGGCACATTTCATCTGAGCACCCTAAGTTGGTGCGTAGTAATCACTCTATTTACCAGCTGGTAAGAATGGGAAGACAGAAATATTCTTCAGGGACGAGGCATAGAAAGATGGAGGAACAGTCCTGTTGTCAGTCAAACAGTGATATCTCAGGTCACCTCTTATCATTTACACTTACACAAACCACTGATTTCTTTGTGGAAGGATGTTATTATATCATTCTTATGTCATGGTTTAAACTGGTTAGGAAACCTAATGGTTAAGTTCAAGTCTGCTGTGGTGTAATGGTAAGATCAGGATGTCCACACCTTATACTGCTGTCGCCAAGACATTTCGGAGCAGTCAGCTGTTCAACAGCCCAGTTATTATTGTGTGTAACTTTTCCCATATATTAAATTCTTGAGGGTGAGTCTGTGAATTCAAGTAAGTACAGGGTCCCACTGAGCACGTGTCCCTCTGTCTGTTAACCTTATTAAGAGGCAGCTCTAGACAGATAACAAGTGAGGTGGTTCAGCATGTGTATGGTTGCAGACATTCAGGTGTACTTGTATACTTATAACTGGTTGAAATATTAAGTTTTCTGGGGACAGTTAAAGCAATCCTGATGCTGCTCTGAAAGAAACCTAAGGGTGGATCTGGTTGTATTTTATATATTTATAAATTAATCATGTGTGCTACATTTAAGGGTAGGTAAGTAGCTAAGTGTAGGATGTTGGTTGACAGTTCAGTCTGTGTGTGTACAAATGATTTTGCGTGCAGGGTGTTTAGTTTTGTTCCCGTCTCTGCACTTTGCACAGGACTTGGGACTGGAAAATTGTTTCTCGCCTTGTGGAGCCCTGGTGTGTGCATGCAAAATCAAGACTGGTGCCAGTTCCTCTCCACCACTGGTTACTTTTAATACCCCATCCAGGTACTAGGTGAAGGTACTGCTGTGAGCTGTAAATGTAACCAGATGTGGAAAAAGTGCTTGTTTGCCGAGTTGCTTTTTCATAACACAGTATACATAATAGGTGCTCACTCATTGTGAGAATGGTGGAATCTTTGCAGTTAGTAATGCTGTCTAGACCTGTCCTATAAAGTGCCTAGAGATAAAACAAAGCAAAAATGTTGCCCATAATGTTGCTCAGACTTAAGATTGTGCAACCCATCTTTTCTTTTGTTTTGATTTTTGTCTTACCAGTGTTTGCGGCACACCCATCATTTTAGACTGACACAATTCAAGTTAAAGCATACACTATGATTAGAGCTCAATCACACTTTTGCAGCTTACAGTCGTCTTTCAGTTGTCAGCACAACTTCTGCAAATCAGGCATCCTGAAAGGTGTTGGGTACAGGTGCTTCCTCCTGTTTTTGTTCAGTGAGTCATTGCATGGAGCTGTGCAGGCAGTGATCTCTGAATCGGGTTAATAATAAATATACTGTTCTTCTGAATTTCTCACTTGAAAGGTGCATAAGAAGAGTTGCAGGAGGAGAAGGAAGAACTCCTGACATGACACAGAGCTCTGACAGCATCTTTAGTTTCAAAACTTGTTTCTCATATTTTTTCAGTAACTCCTTAGTCACCATGACTTTATAGTATAAGGAAGTTGTGGGGGCAGGCAGGCTGGGCAGGCTGGGCAGGCTGGGCCAGGAACAGGCACACCAAGCTGAACTGGGTCGCAGAAATGGATTCCTGGCCCTGTTTGCTGTAGGCAGCATGTGATTAAGATTACACTGTAGTGTTGGGTCATGACTTTTGTGTGTGTGTGTGTGTGTGTGTGTGAGATGAAGATAAATGGTTACATTTCAGCATGTACCTCTAAATAGTATACCCTGAAATTGTCTTAACTTCTGTTTTCTTCTTGCAGACTGCTAACAGGTGTGTTACTATGGTGTAACACAGTGTTAACCATCAGCATGTTTCTGTTATGAAAGCATTACAGGAACATGGGGATTAAATAGCAGAAAGTGTGTCACCTTTGGCCATCACAGCATAATTCTTACATAACAAGGACTTGACAACATGAAGCCAGCAGTTGTAACCTGTTTTACTCCTTTGATCTAAATTAAAGTACCGAAGAATAATCATAATGAGATGATGTTACTTATACCTCAGGCTGTGTGTGTGACTCAACAAAAAAGTCTCTCCCTCTCTCTCTCTCTTTTTTTTTTTAAACTGGGTCACATCCGGTCCAGTGTAATGAATTTGTGTATAAATGAGTATTCTACAGATTTTTACTCTGCATTTTAAGATGTACTTGATGTGTGGATGGACGTGGCCATTGGGGACTTCTTAGTGATTTATTGGCAACAACTAATCACATTTTGCTGCTGAGCCTAGTCTTTGTGTATTTTAGACAGGTTTATCTTTATTGGACAAAGTTTTTGGCTTCCTCTGCTTTTGCCTCCTCTAGTATACAAGCAATGCTGGTGGAGTGACTTAAACAGCTATTACACAACTTGAGCCCTGAAGCACATCTGGTTGTTGAACAAATTGTCACATAGTTTTATAAAATTCTATGACCTAGATTGCAAACAGAGCTTCAACTAAAAATTGTAATTAATCATCAGTCATTTAATTATTTAAAACATTGCTAATTGTTTTCAGACATTTTATAGGCTAAAAGAATAATTGATTTTCATCAAACTGTTGTAAATGAATCAAGAGGGAAAAAATCTGTAGTTGCAGCTGTGGTTCCAAGGAAAGGGTTACTTAAGGCTAAGTTAAATATTGTACTGTTTTCACAGGCTGATCGGAAACAGAGCAGTGATGCAGATCATATGCAAGGTTTATCATGAAGAGTTAGTCAGCAGCAGGACCAGTGATGAATGCACAGTGAGAAGCAGGCTAAAGCGCATTAGTCATGAACTCAATTATACTGAAAGTGATTCAGCTGAGGTCCCTCCTCTCACTGGGCCATCTCATTTTAACAACGTTGACAGCCATGAGCCTCCACGTGGTTCCATGTCATCTCTAACACTTGAATGAAATTGTGTGAAACAATGTTCACACATGTTTGGGGGAGCAACTCACTAATTTTTTTTTTTTCATTTGCTAAATAATTCTAAACTGATCCTATTACATGTCTTGTTCAGTCTGATCAATATAGTCCCAAACCCCAAATTACTCAGTTTACTATAATCCAAGAAAAGTTGTGAATACTCTGGAGTCAACCATTAGAAATGAATGAATGAATTCATCTGCTGATTAATTTATCCATGAATCACTCAATAACTTTATAAGTTAATAAGTTAATAATAGTAGACTGCCCATGGCAACTTTTCAGAGGCCACATGAGCATAACCTGAAGTATTTAACATCATAGACATCAGACTAAGAAAATTTTTCATTTTTTTTTAAGCTCATCAATGGCATTTAATCTTAAACAAAAAAACATTAAGTGTAATTAATCAACAATATTATCTCATTCAGCTTTTTTTTTTTTTTTTTTTTTAACTCTTCAGATGTGTGCTGTCCACAGACATCAAACATGTTTCCGTGGACACTGGGAGTACTGGAAAAGGACTGCCTCATTTTTCTGTGTGTGCTGCTCACACAGTAAAGTCTATTGTTCTGTTAAAGCTGGCTTAGCCTCCACTCAGTCCTCACTGGTCACCTTCACCTTACAGCCTCGTGGTGCTTTATGTACAACAATTTGACCCCATTGCACACAGAAACCTTGATCTGAGTCTCTGTCCTTGATCTCTATCTTTCTCTGGCCCTGGTGTCAGTCCTGTCTGTGAGGAGTGTTCACGTCTGTCCTCAGCAGATTGTCTCTTTATCTGTCTCAGCTCTCCTACTTATTTTGTCTGTCATGCCCCCTTGTTAGACCAACACAGCTCACGTGAGTCACAAAATGTGCTAACGTGTTTGATGAAACAAGCTCAAATAATCTTTTCTGACCTTCACTCAATGTCTGTTTGTTTAGTTAGTTTCTAAGCAAACTAGATCTAGATCATTTACTGTGCATTCATTTTTTCCCCCTCTCAAATTGGGTCAGCTGTATATTGTTTAACATTAGGGTTGCAAAGCAGCAGAACATTTCTAGTAAATTTCCCGAAACCTTCCATGGGAATTTAAGATGGGGAATTTTGGAAATATTAAAAATTGGAGGAAAAAGAAATCTCTGCTTGAAAAAGGTCTGAGGACCCAAACGTCATGCCACATTAAAAGTTTTTCGCAAGTCGTAGGACAGTGTCAGGATACCTTTTTCTTTTTATTCTTATGGATTCATGCTCTCATGCACCTGTCCCCAAAAGACCTTTTTAGGTGTGCAGCAGCCTTCACACTCGGTAAATATTAAAAATTGGAAATTTTCCATGGGAATTATGGGAATTAATTGGAAAACGGGGGTAATTTAAACTGTGTCATATACAGCCATAGATATAAACTTTTTCCACGTAGAAGTTTATTTTCTATATTCAGATTTTCTTATCCATGCACATTGGTATTGCCTTATTGAGTAAAAACGTCAAAAAAAAAAAATCAATGATGTTGTTTGGTGTTTATAAAGCACTTATATCATACAGTAAAGCAAAACAACTGTCAGATGTTGAAACAAGAAAGAAGAAGTAGTCCTGAAAAAAGGGGCAAAAGCACATACGGTACTCATAGCAGCTTGTATGACACCTTTACAGCCAAAATACCAAAACAAGTCCAGGCAAACTGTCTAATATTATAGGTGTTAAAGGGTTGGAAAAAATATCACGGTTTCACGGTATTGCGATTACAGCTCTAACCTGTTATTTTGAAATGTCTGTTTTTGTTTTGTTTTTGCTTTTCTATTGAACGCAACCATTTTCTTTAAACAACATATATTTGTAACATTAGTGTGTAAGAAACGGTTCTTTTATTGGAAGCCCAAGAACAAACCGGAGAAATCTTCAGTTCCCAGACGAAGAATTTATTCAGGTCACAGGTAAAGTACAGCAGCGCTGGGTGTGTAGTGACGGAGCTCAGTCAAGATCTCAGCCAAAAGGAACACAGCTTTGAAAAAACAGTTCACATTTATAATTCAGTTATCTTCTTGGGCTGGTCCTGCCCCATACAGAGGTTGGAGTTTGTGATAGAGTGTGATGAGTCAGATGATGCTGTCCACTCTTTGTTTATGATGTGTGTGCAGAATATGTGTCAAGTATGTGTGTGAATCTGCTGTGAGTCAGGCGTGTATCTATTGTAACAGACCTAGCTGACAGAGAGAGAAGACACTACAGTTACATCTTGTACTTGCTTATCAGGTGAGAGTGTATTAAGTTAAAATAAATAAGTAAATAAATGATTGAACTCTTTTATAAATCAAATTAAAGGAAGTCAGAGGTGAGACATAAAAAACAGCTCATACCATGGGAACGTTATGACAGAACATGTCGGTGGTTTTGAAACGTAGACTTTTTATTATGGCAGTATACCTTGGACACCTTGGGTATTGGGCCCATGCCTACTTCAGTAGGTTTGTGCCTTGGTCTCAAAATGTGTCCTCAGTACCCCAGGGTTCTAGAAATCATCTGTGCATGTGATGAGGAGTGCACAGTGCATGTGAGTGTGTGCAGCAAGTAAACAATAAGCAGTGTGCTGTGTGCATATGATAGCACAGATACTCAAGTGTGCTTGCATTAAATCTGGTTCTTTTAGCCAAGATTATGATCAAATAGATTTTTCCCAACTATATTCAAGTTCCCTGTTAAGGGTCAGCCTTCAGTTTTGTAAATTTCCAGTTAATTCCCATGGAAAGTTTCCAACTGTGAAAATTCCCGGAATTTTGCAACCCTATTTAAAATTGGCCTTGTCAGATCTCGGCAGGCAGAGTGCTCTCCTAGTTTCAGTCATTTCATTTCTAAGCTGAAATGCTTAAAATCATTGACTGAAGATGATTTGATCAGTAAAGAAATTGTTTACAGCCCTTTAATACTTGTGGAGTTGTGTGGAGCTGTAACCTTTAGTCAATCAGCAGAAAAAAATCGGCAGTTTGTTCTCTGCTTCCAGCTTTTTACTGTGTCAGGGACTGTTGCTTTTCTTTGTTTTAAATCATAGTAACCTAAATGTATTATGGTCTTCAGCTGTGAGCCAAGATGCTGCAAGATATTTCATAAGATGTTTTTCAGTATTTTCTATCGATCAGTATCTTCTGCTGAACTGTCATATTGCTCAGCTGCAGCTCTAATCTGTGTGATGGAACATGATCACAACATGATCTCTCTGATGACCAAGTTCAAATGTAAGTGAGTGACTTTACTTGGTGTAAAAACATGAAGTATCTGCGTTAAGCTCTCGGATTCAGCGTCTTAGCTGATCTTCATGAACCTCTTGAGGGGTAATCTGTCTCCACAGTTACTGTACAAGCAAATGAAAGTGGTCGTCCCACTGAGTGCAACAGCAGGAATCTGCCTCATGTAGGCTAATGGATTTCCTCAGGTTCAGGCAACAATGGATGCCTTCAGTCTTAAACATCCCTGCTGGGTTTCATGGAAAATATGCCCAAGGCTGTGGGTGGTGGAGCAACCTATAAGAAAAGTAGACAGTTCAAGTGTGAAGTGCAACATTGAGAGAGGGGTCCATCTCCACTTTTGAAATGCCGCATCAAGTGGCTTTAACGTGGTGGATGAGGCATGCATGCATGAAAGTAAAACAAGACTACAACACTACACAACACTTCTTCTTTCAGAAAGCAGTATTTATTTTTCTGTGTTTTTCCTGGATTAAAATGAGGTGGTGGTCATTTGAAATGAGAAGCGGCACCGGAGGAGCAGTCCTGCAAGTCGATCGTTTAAAATCCCCGACTGAATAACAGACGTCCGTCATTTAGAAATAAAACCGGTACCTGAGAATATTGTAACTCATCACGGTGGTACTGTTCAGTGAAGTCCTCCTTGCTGAATGTCTCCTCTCGCAGTGTGAAGAAATACAACAATAATAAAAAATAATAAAATAATAAATAAAATAAAAATAATAATAATAGAATAATGTATGTATGTATGTATGTATGTATGTGCATACGTATGTAGTACTGTAGTAGTCAAAACAATTACTACAACTACACTACAACTACACAGACAAAAACAACATACTGTAGAAACACGATACCACAAACAACAACAACAACAAATAAAATTATAGCAGCATGTCTTAAAGCTGGGGTTGGTAATCCTGTTCAGAAACACTTTTTGTTATACTGGGTGAAATGGTCCTTCTACCTTCTGAGTAATCAATCCATTATGTATTCAGAAAAAGGAATGAAAATAATCAGTCCTCTGTGGCAGCTGCCTGACTGACTGACTGACAAAACTCTGACCAATCCAAGCTCTACGCACCGAAGAGCAAAAACCAATCAGATGCCTTCATGTCTAGTTCTGTATCCGCCCCCCTCGATCCCTGCCTCCGACGCGTGTGCACAATCTTCACGTGTCGCTGTTGCCGGAAGAAATCAGCGTACAGAGTTACAGCAGAACTGATTTCATGCTCAGAGAAAATGCAGCCCCAGTTACTACTTCCAGCGTTACTTGTAACGGCTCGCCCCTTCCCTGTGGGTTTAAAACGGGTCGGTGATGCTAGTGTGTGTGTGTGTGTGTGTATATATATATATATATATATATATATATATATATATATATATATATATATATATATATATATATATAGTACTCCTCCTGCTGCTTCTCATTTTCGTGCAGTGCATTCCAGTTTGTGGGGGCGTGGCTTGGACATACACACTGACGGGAGGGGGAGGAGGGGGGTGGAACTCAGAGGAGGTGCAATTTTCAAATCTTGCTAGCTCTCTTACTAGCTCTCCAAGATTACCAACCCCAGCTTTAATGTAATGTAAACATCTCAACGGCGGGAGAGCTAAAACAGGACTGTGCTCTGCGCACATAACAGACATTACATCACACTAGTGTGCCCATAAAATTATAACTAGCTTGGTTAACGTTGACCTAGTACTGTAGTAGTCAAAACAAAACAAAAAACTCCACATACTGTGGAAACACATAGCACCAGCAACAACAAATAAAATAAATTAAATTGAGCATTAATGCTGCCATCTCCAGGGCGGGAGGAAAAGGGAAAACAAGGCTATGCAGCAACACCAACAAATACAATTATGTTGAGCATTCACCCCAGACTGACTGTTGTGTTCACACTGGCACAAACGCACAGCACTCATGCATTCAGGTCAACTGTGCCGACCTAAACACTGCCCAGACCCCGCCCCCCCCTTACGTCTGACCCAAGACCCAGCACAAAGATGAAAATACTGTTCATTTCTATATGTTGAGCCCACAGTGAGTCATTTTTTTCATCCAAGAAGTCAAAAAACAAGTTATTTCATAATTCAAAAATTTACTTACAATCATGTTATTCAGTATAGCTGTAACTTTTCTAATTTTCTGTATGTAACATTACTTATACACAACAGAAAATCAGTGAATGTTCTCAAATGTATGGAAATGAACTCATGTAATGCAGAAAGGCAATTTATTATTTTGGCTGGTAAAAAATATGCTTAGCCAGTGGATTTTTTCATCTACCAGTCCACTTGGTTGGTGAGTCAAAAAGTTAATTTTGGACACTGCTTACAGGAATATACAGCTGATCTGTACATGAGCCCGTTTTCAGTTTTAGCTTTAAACACTTAAGCTGTTTCTGATCAACACAAGTAAAGGCTGATATTTCAATGTGTGCAAAAAAAAAAAAAAGGAAAAAAAAATCTAATTATCAAACCAGTGAACTGCTCAGGCATAATTGAGTTGCAAAACCAGAATTCCTCACTTATGTCTACGTCCTGAGCTTTGGGTGTTTCTGAGTGACTGAATCATATTGATCGTTATTGCCACTGACAGCTGCCACAGTAATCTGGTGTTACACAACAAACGAGCGTGTGCATATCCCCCCCCAAGTTAGTGTCTCTCTGGCTGGGGGACAAAATGTACATGCTGAGACCCAAAGTGGGAAACAATGTGACATGAAGAGTCAAATGTCCATAAGATTATTTTCAAGTCACATACCTCATCAGGTGATTTGTATCTTACCTCTCTCAGGCTGAAGGTGGAGTTCAGTGTTTCATGAATCTAAAGCAATTAAAGCCATTAGTACATAGTTGACAGGCTGCGGTACATATCACTAGACATTTTTTAATACAGTGAAGCAAAATAAGCAGGAAAACCTCTTTCAGGGAATGTCAGCAGTCATGAGAATTATTAGATTAAGTAAGCAAAAAAATCTATTTGCTGGTTCCAGCTTTTAAATTGTTCATGACTGCTTCTCTGTTTGAAGATCCTCGGTCATCCAGGTCATGTTTATCCATGTAAAGTTGAATTGAGGGCAGCTGGATTTGCTTCCAACTATCCAACAATCTTTTTTTTTCTACCATACTGTAAACTGAAAATATTTGGATTTGGTGACAAAAAAAGACATACATTTTTTTTAGTTCATATTCCCTATTCCACTCATGTCAATGTGTGTTTGAAAGACAGTTGTTTTCTGTCAATCAGTTAATTAGCTGATCGTCACAGTTCCTCACTGAGCTGAGACCAAATCTCTTATCTCAATTCACCTGTGTTTGACTGACAGGAAGTTGACCAATGTACACATGACCTTGCAATCTTGCACCTTGTGATGTAATATGAACTCCTTGCATGTATCCTGTCACATTAATTGCTTGCTGCCGTTGTTTGAACAGATCTAGACTTGAACCCTGACATTATTCCCACTTCATTGATTTCTATTGACACATACCAGTGATCACTGCACTGCAAAACAGTAATGAAAACAGTGGATCTCTGTAACACTTTTGTGCATTGTGGGATTTGTTACTGAGATTTATATCAATGTTTACATCAGGGTGATCTGTCAGTGCTTTATGTGGTCATGATAATTAATATATGCTAAGAAACAAACTAATTTTAAGAAATCCTATAGGGAAAAACAAATTTATGTTTAATGAATTAATTATTGTGTTGGTCATAATATAGAACAGTGATTGTTTGTGTCTGTTGAATAACCCAGTTGATAAGGAACTTAAAAAATAATTGCATGTTAAATCACTATTGCAATATTGGCCAAAAAAAAAATCACAATTAAATGATTTCCCAAATCGTTCAGCCCTAATGGTGGAGGTGTTTTTGTTGCGTTGTAGTGTTATTTTTCTCTGGTTTTCTTCATAATCAGAACATCTTTAGGTTTTTGACTGTTTGTTAGACGAAACAAAGTGAAGGTGTCATCTGAGCTTTAGGTTTTGTACATTTAACAATTTAGTGTTAAGAGGACAGACACCTGGAGGGGACAGACTTAATGTCTTTACTTGCATACAAATTTAGCACTAGAGATTAAAATGCCAATGCAAACATCTGGTGATGAGGCCCATGTAAAAACCACACAAGGCTCCACATGATCCAGAGATCATGTAACCATGGTTATCAATCCAGGTGTGTATTCTGGGGGTGGGGTTAAAATTGCAGTCTCTGTTGCTTTTGTCTCTTGACTTTGTCTCCTTTTCTGGGATTCTTTGTAGTTTCCTTTGGATGTCTTTGATGATCTCACACATAAGACATGCTTTTCCTGCATTTATTTTTTTTTAATATATCAGATTTTACATCATGTGAAAAATTATGCCTTTGAAACTGCAGATTTCCTCTTACATAATTGCACAAACTCACTCTCAGTTCTTTCTTCTCTCGCTCCAGTTCCCTGTGTCTCCCTTGTTTTGTCTTGGTTGTCTGATTTGGTGGTTGTGTGTGTGTGTGTGTGTGTGTGTGTGTGTGTGTGTGTGTGGGTGTGGGGGTGGGGTGGGGGGGGGTGTTTCTTTCTTAGGCAACAGTGGAAATTGGCATTTGACAATGTCATGCTACAGTAACGTGGCTCTTCTTTACCCAGAGGTTGCTGGGATACTTTCTGTCACACTCCACATCTCACAAAGCAACTGACAGGATCGAGAGCCACAGGCTGGTAGGGATGGGAATTGATCAGATTTAATGGATATCAAGGCCAGTGTTGATTCTGCTTAGAGATTCAATTCTGTATGGATACCCTTATCAATTCCTGTGGATTTTCTGTGTGGAAAAAAGTAAGCCTGGACATATTGTACTGTATTAGTCTCTGAGCACTGGAAAAGATGGCTAACTGCTTTCACAGCAGATATTATCACTGCATGGTTACAGTCGTCCTCTTTGTCCTGTCTCTACACGCTATGATGACTTTCTCCACTACCTCCTTGCTCTTCACACTGACTGCCCCCCATAAAAGTGTAACTTTTTTGATTTGCTGTTTTTTGAAAGACACGTAAAACTGAGTGGAAAGTGTTAATGAAGGAATTGATAAGCAAAAAGACAAACAATGCTGTTGGATCAAACTAGTTGGAACTGGTTCTGAATTGGAAGCGGTTCTTGATTCCCATCATTACGTGAAATCATTAAAGGCTGATTCTGGTTATTCTGGTTGTGTTGAGCTGCAGTGTTTGCACAGCTTATCTGCTAATTCAATCAGACATGTCTATTTTGGTACTTGAATTCTTTTTAGGCATTTTCAAAGCACTTGCAGGTTAATGCTTATCAAATGTGGCGATGCTTTGATTTTTGTTCTCATATCTGATGCCTAGGGCTGGGCGATATGGAAAAAAGTCTTATCAAAAGTTCTTATCATATCAGTCTATATCAATATACTACAGCACAACTGTCTGTCAAATAAAGGAAAGATACATGTAGTAAACCAAAATCTTAATTATAACTAGCCAAAAGCTTTGAGTGTTACAGGAGAACATAAACAAAATTGAAAATGAATAATACGGTAGGTGGGGGAGAGTCCCGACTCTGAACATTCAAAATAGTTTTTACTAGAGAACTTGAATGAAATAAAATGCATTCCCTGTTTGTGTTGTGGCTGTATTAAGTATGATGTCGTGTAACTGGGAGGACTCAATCGGTTCCTTCAAAACAAGACGTATTAAAGGCTCTCTTTCAAATATTAACATGTTTATAGTCACTATTACCTGACAGAGATGAGTTTCTTCTTCTTCTATTCTTTCAATTCATCCTTCAATTCACATGCACCCTCAATAGGTCACACTAATAACTTTTGCTTGTGATTAAATGCTGTCTGTCAAATTAACTTATGTCTCACCTCCCTCCTCCTCTTTATCCTTCTGCCTTTCCTCTCTGCCTCCTTCCCCATCTCTCCCTCTCTTCCTTCTCATTTCTCCTATTACTTCTCTTCTTTATCTTCTTTTACCTCCTCCTTTCCCTCTCTCTTGCCCCCTCCACACAGATGCTCCCAGCCGCCCAGCTTGACAAGAGTGATGGGATGTGTCAACTAGGTATTACACCTATCCCAATATTTTACAAAGAAAGCTGTTAGACTTGCTGGATGGGAAAAGATTCATTTTATTTTGGGGACAGGAAGGGAAAATAAGAAGATGGGAAAATGACATGGAGGAAAGGTGGTGACGAGGCAGGACAAGCATCTTCTGATAAGTCTGTTAACAGTTGTCCCAGCCATCAGCCCAACAGCTCATAAGCAGGTTAATGCAAGTAAAACATAAAAGTGGCATGAAAGTTTTTGCTTAAGACATCAGCACTTAACAATGTGAAGAGTACACCTGTAATACACCTCAATGGACATAATGCATCAAAACTCAAGTTGGGCATTTGTGTTTCTGTGGCTGCTGTTTTTATGTCTTTGGGATATCCATCCATCTGTTGTGATTTGAATTACTAATTTGTACAAAATTTGTAAAATTTGTATAAAATTATGGCTCTTGCAGTTTGAAAAAGTTATTAATCATTCAGCCTTGTCACCTTTTTATAAGCAATAAAAAATATTTCTTTCATATGTAGGCTATGTTTTAGCCACATCACCTGTAAAATGGGTCATAGATAGAATCATTCCACAAACATTTTTGTTAGTTTTAGTTGTAAAAGGATGTCACAGCCCTGATATCAGCATCTATACACATACATATGATAAAAGTTGGAGAGCAAAGGAAAGAAGCAACCATTTATATAGTCAGTTTTACCGCTGTGTCAAGGAGTTGGTAACATAATGGGTCCAAGTCCACCCAACTGTAAGACTATTTATTCACAGGTTTAAATAAATTCATAAGCTGCCTAGTGGCATCTGTCTTCATGAGACTACAACATGTTTGCAGTTTCATTAACTTCTTAAGAGGTTTTGGAATCATCTGACATTTAGATCTAAATGTCTTTTTTTATGAATAAAAACTTTGTCAGATGTCCTTTGACCTGGAACTTTCAGAGCTCCAGAACTGTAGTATGGAAACTAAGGTGAGCGTGCCTTTGTTTCTGTCTGATGATGATAATAATGAGTGACACAGTATATCCAAGAATAAACTGTTTCTTGCATTTGACCAGTGGATAGGACGTTGTCTGTCTGACGTCAGTTTTATTTGCATTAAGCGTATTCAGTGTGCACCCATCAGTGTGGTTCAGTAACCTCTTTTCTCTTCTCTTTCCTTTCTAGACAATTTCTCACATACCCAGTCTACCAAGAGTAGGATGTCAGAATTGACTTTCACTTTCAGCCATTTTCCTCATATTACATTCCTATTTATACAGCACTTTGTCAGATTGGCTTTCCATTTCCCAACATAAACTAAATTGCTAATTTAGTGGTCAATAAATAATGGTCCAGAGATCAAAATGCATTTTTTAAAAATTGTACATTTGACAATTGTACATTGTACATTTGAGTTGCACAAAGTTGTCATCACATCTACACCCTGATTTAAAATGGTTAGTATTCCCACTGTGGACTGGGGGTCTAATTTGAGTTAGTTTAAGGTTCATCTGCCCACTTATATTTTAACATCAAGTGCTCAACCAGGGTTTTAAACAGTTTGAGTCCACTTTTATGCGTAGAACCAATTTCAATGCCAATGCTAAACACAGGAGCACACAATTTTCTCTTTGTTCAGCAGAGCCACCTCAGCAGTGAGATCTTGGCAACTTTTCTCCTTTTTTTTCCCTCATGTTATTGATTCTAATTACATGAATGACCATAAATGACCAAAATGCTAGTGACAGGACTCAGTTGATAAAAACCACCAATGTGGCTCAAGTACTTATTGGACACACAGCACCTCTGTGAGGACAAATGAGGATCCTTTGTCTCATCATCTCTGTGGCTCATTCTTTTCCTTTCCTCTTTGTTTCACTCTTTCTAAACTCACCAGTATAATCTCTGTCTTTGCCTCCTCCTTTCTTCTCATCTCTATCAGACAACCACCTGCTGCCAACATAGACTATGGTGTGTAAGTTATTTCTTATCTGGTTATAATTGGTACAAAACTGCAACAGTAAATTTCAGTACCCATCAATCTGCCAGGTCCTTTTGTGATTAGTCAGTTTGTGAATTGTCAGAAAAGATCTTTCTAAAGGCCAAGGTCAGGTCTTCAGACTGATAGTTACGTATAATGTTTTCAAACCCAAAGATGCTGTTTACTTTAACATGGGGCAAAGAAAGTATCTGCAAAATCCTCTCAACTGAGAAGCTGCAACACTTAAATCTTAGCAGTTATGCTTGCAAAATGACTTCATGATTAATCAGTTATCAAAATAATTTATTAGCAGTTCCAGCTCAAGATTGGTTAATCACCTAGACAAAACAGGTGTCTTAAAAGTGCTTTGATAACCTGCTTGAGTATCAAAATGACTAACAGCCCAAGAAGTGACTGATGTTTGCAGGTATTTTATTGTCGTTCGTCCAGAATCAAGGGGGAAAAAAACATGATAGGTTTGTAATCTACAAGAAGTACAGTCTGGCAGCCTCGAAGGCTCTGTGAAGGGCTCAGTCCTTCACAATGAAGTCAGGATATTAGAACCCGTGAAGTTATCAATCAAGATATTCATCTCTCATCTGTCTCTGTTTCTCCAAGCAGATGTGGCAGTTCTGGATGATGTAATCACACTCAAGGATTCACCTGCAGTGTTCACACCAGAGCAAGACAGAGGAGGGACAGAGAAGGAGGAGGAGGACATTGAAGACACAAGGATGGGTGTGGGGAAGAACACCACCTCCAAATCAATGGACAGTGGCAGTGAGGGAGGAAGATATGAAGAGGAGAGCAAACAAGGCGCAGACTTCTACCCTATTCCAGTAAATGAGTCATGACTGTTTATTTTTGACTGTTTTGATCTTTTTCCTTAGAGACAAAACCACAGATCCATCAGGAATATGCCCTAAAGCAAGTTCACAAGCACATGTCAAAGACAGGGTTTGGTCAGTTTGCTCACAGTTTAATAACTATGAATGTCTCTTTCTGTATTTGACTTGCATGTTCAGATGTGGCATTGCTTTTTGCTCCATGTCTATTTGTGAGGGAACAGGAATAGGAATTTATTTGTTTAAAACAGGGACAATGCACAAATAATCATTAATCTTGTAGGACAAGAAAAGATGTCCTGAGCCAGGTTATAGCAGCATTTGCTAATTTCCACCTGTAGTCCCTGGGCAGATATGAGCAGATGGAAAGAATAACAATAGTAAATGGTTGAAATGTAACAGTATAAAAATAAGATGATGGCCATAGCATTTAAAACAGGCGAAACAAACTTGACAAAACAGGGAAAGAGAGCGCAACACAACACAAAATCTAGAACTTAGGCCAACAGCACATACTCTCTCATACATAGATTACAGGGCAACTGTCCCCATCCCCATCCTCACCCTCTTTTCAAAACTGCACTCACACACATACATGTGTTTATATACACACTCACATGTATCTCAGTGCTTTGATAAGCATGAGAATGTGTGGGAATTTGTACATAGGATAAATTCTGTGGGAAAGGCATTCCTTCTACATTGTGGAATGCTACACTCACCTCTCGTAACAGATTGGGTTACTCGTGCTGTGTTTTCAGAACAGGGTGTAACAAACTTTTTCAGAGGGGGGCATATGCATTGTAAATGATTTTATGGAGTAAACAAATATTTGAGTGTATTATCAAGTTTTCAAAGCTCAAAATACCATATTTAGCAACATGACAATGGCGGTAATACCGTGGTTTTTTGGCATGGATCTTAAGGCTACTTTTATACAATGATTCTAGTGGTTTTATAAGTGTTTTACATGCCTGAGACCAGGATGTGATACAGTACAAAAAGTGGGGAGTGATCACTGCATTTAAGTATGTAATTGATGCCTCAATGTTAAGAAAGTTTATTATGTATCTAAAATTTGCCAAATTATATTTCAGTGTGTTACTCAACTTTTTGACATGCCCTTTAAAGCTAAGTGTTGGATCAAGAGTTACCCCCAGGTATTTAAATTGTTCTACATGTTTTATTTTTTGCCCATTTACTACAATCTCAGGTTTACACCTATTACTAAAGAACATGGTTACAGTTTTTTCAACATTTAACATAAGGCATGAGTTGTGTAACCAGTCACTAACCTTGTTCATTATCCTTGTTAATTTCATGGCCACCTCTGTTGCACTTTTCCCATGAGTATATAAAACAATATCATCGGCATACATTATAATATTAACATCCTTGCAGACAGAAGGCAAGTCATTAATGTATAAACAAAAGAGCAGTGGCCTTAAAATTGACCCTTGTGGGATTCCCAGTGTGGATGCTAGAGATGGAATCATGTTCCATTCACAAGTACACACTGGTGTCGGCCACTTTAAGGGACTTGGTGCAGGATCAAGAAATAAGACTCAATACTGACAAAACGGCGGTTGCGGGTAATTGCATACTGATAAAACTTTCATTTTCTTTTCTGTGGTACTTTTCAGTGGACTTTGTGTGGTGGTGGGTCGTTTGTTTACCGTAGCAGAGTCCATTACTACCGTGCATGTCTTCTTCCCATATCCAAGTCGAAAGCCGCCAAGAACGCACGTTCAGCGTCATCTGATGTCGCGTCTGCAGAGCTGCGCAGGAAATTAGGACTCAGAATTGCAGTACATTATGCAGCACACACCCTGTTCAAGGCAATGGAGAGATACGTAGGTGGGCCCCTTCTTTTTGGTTTTGAACATTTCATCACCCACCAGACTGGAGTGTGGCTTTTCTGCGGACATAGGTGAAGACACTGACTGGCACACCAGAGGAGGGAGAGAGACGGCAACTTGATTGGGCGTAGGCAGAACTAGACATGAAGGCATCTGATTGGTTTTTGCTTTTCGGAGCGTAAAGCATGGATTGGTCAGAGTTTTGTCAGTCCTTCAGCTGCCACAGAGGACTGATTATTTTCGTTCCTTTTTCTGAATACATAATGTATTGATTACTCAGAAGGTAGAAGGACTATTTCACCCAGTATAACAAAACGTGTTTCTGAACAGGATTACCAACCATAACTTTAAGTAAGATGTCATCCAGTTTTGTACATTTATAGAGAGATCATAATTTGTAAGTTTATGTAACAACACCTCATGATTTTTCTGTATCAGAGGCCTTGTATAAATCAAGGAAGACTGCTCCCACCACTCCTCCCTGATCTAGGCTGGTTTTAATTTCCTCAAGGAAGTAGCAACAAGCTGTTTCAGTAGAGTGTTACTTTCTGAAACCAAATTGCATTGGATGTCAAAGAGACTTAGAATCCAGATGTGCAATTACTTGTTCTGCTACAACCTTTTCAATGACCTTTGAGATGGCTGGGAGGATGCTGATAGGTCGATAGTTGCTGACCATCTGTGTGTCGCCAGATTTGTGCACAGGGGTAACTGTGGCAGGCTTAAGCACACTAGGGAAAAAAACTTTCATCAACTCAGATTTATCTATAATCATGACTAAAGGTAACATAATGGATGCCTTACACTGTTTTAAAAATGCACTGTCCCAGATGACAAGAGCTCACACTAATTGTCTGCTTCGTCGCCCATTGGTACATGCTACTGTGGCTCAGTCCATCCATTTCCTTTGTTTGGCCTCTTGGACCCAGTCCAGTGCTTAATGTAGGTTAAAAGTCAAAATGACAACAATGGGAAATTCATGAATCACACAGGCACAAACCTGTATTTCATTTTCTTCTTTATATTTCAACAATAATTAGACAGTTTTTTACAGTAGTTATTTGCTTGAAGAAGTATGGTCGTCAACCGACCACCTGTTTAATATACTATGTAAAAAATAATAGGGGCTGTAGCTAACTTTACTGTTTGAATCGAGTTGAGTGAGCAGGAGAGGAGGTCGGAGGGGACGGGATACTGATGTCATTTTTTGTTTTCCCCCTTTATTTGGAAAAGTATTGAACTACGTACTGGTACTGAGACAACACTGAATGCAAAATTAAAATGCTGCTTTAGCTGCTTTAGTATCAATAATACTCCCTGTTTCTGTAACCCACAAAAGACTAATCAATATTTGCATTTTAGAAATGGCTCTGATGACTGTCTACTGTGGAAGAGGGTGAGTCAGAGAGGCTGAGTCTGCAGCTTCTCTGTAGAAGCTGTTTGAACAATCACAAGACTTCTGCTGTGTAATTTTCTGAAGCTGTAGAACACAAAGGGAATGAAATGTAATACTAGCCTCAAGTTTCACTCAGTTATTCTTTCCCATGCACGGAAGCATTGTAAGGAGATGTTTGTCTTTCCTGTAACCTCAGGGTGATGGACATTCATTTCCAGTATGTGAGAAATTCTTCCTTCATATACAGAGTGATCGCTGTGTTCACATGCCCAGTTCACTAAATTAAAGGCTGAGCACTAGACTATGTTTGTTTGTGGGAAAGGACATAAGTTCATTCAAAGGTCTGTCGTCTCTTAGATTTATCAGCAGGGCTGGACTTCTGCAGAAAAGACAACTTTGTACCTACACAGTAACAGACAGTTGACAGATGACCATGTTTGCATATTGTTCATTAGAGAACAAAACATTCCAGTATTCTAATTCTATTCGTAAGTATTGTCTTTAAATATAATACAAAAAATATTGATCCTCAAGCTGTTCTTTTTACAACGGTGTCTTTGTCTAAATAATTTTCTCTTCTTTGACTAACAAGACATGGATACATATGTGACATACACAAGGACAGCACGCACTTGCTCAGTTGTTGCTTTGCAGAATATTTGTTTGTAAGGCAGCAGGTTTGCATACAGTAAGAAATATTTTCATGTCTGGTTAAGTCTTCTTTGCATGCTGCAACAAACTACAAGTGAGATTATCCTATATATTCTTTATGTGTATATGATATTAAAAAAACAAATGTGTACGCATCTTTCAGGTGGTGGTAAATGGAGTTGGTGGTGCCAGCGGAGACCAGGACACTGAGAACACAGAGCTGATGGCCATCTACACTAAAGATAACCAGGGAGCAGACAAGGTGACACAGGATAATCATGAATGATGTTTGTTACTTGTCATCCAGAACATTCAAATGCTCACTCATGCTCAAACTGAGACTGACAAATATATTCCTCATGGAGTCAAGGGCACAATCTTGTGCTCAACTTTAATCTCGTTTAATTACAGTTTGATGGTTTGTCTTTCCATTTTCTCCCTCGTGCATCACTTTGATCACGTAAAGATAAGAATGAGAATAACTTTATTAATCCTCCAAGGGAAATTCATTTGTCTGGCAGCTCATCTGCCATTTGCAGAAGAATTAAAAAGCCTGATAGCTGTAGGTACAAAGGATCTTCTATATCTCTCTGTCTGCATGGAAGAGAGAGGAGCCATCCACCAATGCAGTTTTTTTGGGTCCATCAAGGTGTTATGAAGTCAGCAGTGGTACTTTTATCTAAAACTTGACAATAGGAGCAGTGCCAATCTGTCAAAATATACTGTTACAGTAAAAGTTACTCAACTCAATTACCAGGTAAATGATGGACAGAATGACCTATTTCAATGTTATTCATTATTGTTATTATTATTATTATTATTACATCTGTATTTACAACAATTAAACAGAGCTCATTGTTTCATCTCTGCCACTAGTCTAGAAAGTTGCTGACTGATCTTTCTTGTTCCTGTTCCCTCATGTTTGTGCTCTTTTCTCCTCGTCACCATGACTTCAGTGGAAAGTGAAATGTGTTGCATTCTCTGTCTTACAGTTTGTGATGCATTGTTCAGCCTTGTTCAGCCTTCTGCTCAGACAAATTAATCCTAGATAAGCATTTCAGTTTTGTCATTTGACCGTTATTGTCCTGTGTGCAGAACATTTTAAACATTTTTAACAGATGGCTAAGTAAAACATGTCAAGAAAGATGAATTATGAACATGTCATTCATCCTGTGTAGAGCTCAATGTCTGAGACGCTGGACAGCACAGACAGTGTGGATGCCAGGAGGATGGATATGATCTACACCATTGAAGACACCCCACCCTGGTACCTGTGTGTGTTCTTAGGCTTACAGGTAATTATTTTTTTTTAACTAGAGTGATCAGATTGCTTTAATATGTACAGGATTTTTCATTCTCAGTATGTATCACACAACACGAAACCAGGATATTGTGTTATTGTATTGCTTTGTTGGTTATTGAGCTGTGTGTTATTATTATTATTATTAGTTACTTTATTAGATCCCCATTAGCTGCTGTACAAAACAGCAGCTATCCTTCCTGGGGCCAACACATCTTTCAAACATTTCTTTTTCAAAAAAGTCATTGACTGTTTGTGGGTGTGTGTGTGTGGGTGTGTACTTGCACCTGTGTGTGTCTGTGTGTGTCTGTGTCTGTGTGTGTGTGTGTGTGTGTGTCTAACATATCTGTCCTCTAATAGAGTAATAAATCTAATACATGTGAAATAGAGCAGGGATACAGTCAAATGTGAAAGAGCCTTTGAAAGATATCAGTATTCATCTGGACACAATATTTCAGTTCTGCATCACATGGTGTGAAACACTGTGGCTTAATGCTGCTGTCCTCAGGACAGTCTGACTCCAGGATTACCAATCAATTTAATGATCTGTCTGTTAGAACAGATTAGCACAGCGCAGGTGAAGCTGGAAGTGTGAGCTGCTTCTCTGACAATAATAGAAAAGAAATAAACATTAGCTATTCATCTTGATACTTGATTATTGTATTGAATTAATCATACAACAAATTGAAATCCATCCAGTGTTTCAAAACCATTACTTTGACATCACTAAAACTGTATTTCCACAGCAAGTGAGAAACCATAAGTTTATATAGAATCTTAGTAATTTAACTATCTAACTAATGGTGTTGATTATTTATGTAAATTTACTACACAACATATAGTGTTAGTTAGTTAGTTAGTTAGTTAGTTAGTTGTAGTTCATGATATATTGATACCCTGTTTGCAGTTCTTCTTTCATGCTGCAGGGACTTGAAATGTTTTGACCACAGTCGTTCTCTGAGGAAGGATATGGGGTCATTAAGTCAAGTTCATGTACAAATTTTAAAGGATATAATACGAGATGCCCGTGAAGTTATGTTTTTCATTTTGTTGCAGCTCGCAAAACCCAGCACCTGCTGAAATGCGTGGATGTGTGTCTGATGTTAAACACCAACCTCCCCTCAAATGTTTGGAATGGTCTATAGATGATTTGATCAATTAGTTGTAACTGTGGGTTTTATTTTGTGTAGGTTACAGTTACACATATGTGAAGTCACGCAGTAGACAGACACATGCACGCACATACACGAACTAACTCTGGACTCTTGTCTCCTCAGCATTACCTAACGTGTTTCAGTGGGACGATTGCGGTCCCATTCCTCCTTGCTGAGGCCATGTGCGTAGGGTTCGATCAGTGGGCCACCAGTCAGCTCATAGGGACCATCTTCTTCTGTGTGGGGATCACCACCCTGCTGCAGACCACACTGGGTTGCAGGTACACACAGGCATGCAAAACACAAAAAGTGCCATACAGTAGTACACTAAACTGCAGCTTTTTTTTTGGTTCTACATATTATCATGTCTTTTTACTTCCTCACCTCTTCTCTTTCTCAACATATCTGCACCTCGTCTTAGGTCTGAAAAATTGATGTATTCAGTCTGTCAGCCTAAAGGATGCCCAGAGTGAGAGAGACATAAAATGACTACAAACCCCATAATGCCCTTTCAACCAGATGCACCCTTTCTTGTCATGGTCCGTTTCATATAGTCAGTTTTTAATATGGATTGGGAATTTATAGACAATCTATGAGTTCCTCATTTTCTTCATGTGACTTCATTTGAGACAGCATATTAGCAGCTAAAGAAGCTCCAGAAACTAAAGACATGGGGTAAATGCCTGCCTAGCCAAGGAGTGAGTCACAGATTGATCAGGACTACCTGAGCCAGCCCTAAGCCTGGACTTGGTCTTGGTCTTAAGCCTGGACTTAAATGTAGAAAGAGTGTCTGCCTCTCTGACCCATGGAGAGAGCTGGTTCCATAATAGAGGAGCCCAGTAACTGAAGGCTCTACCTCCCAGTCTGTTTTTAGAGATACTGGGGGTCACTAACAGAACTGCATTCTGGGAGCGAAGTGCTCTGGTAGGACAGTATGGGATAATGAGGTCCTTCAGATAAGATGGAGCTTTGTAATTAAGAGCTTGTGAGTAAGTAGAAGGATCTTTACGTCTATTCTACATCCTACAGGAAGCCAATGGAGAGAAGCTAGAATGGGAGAGATGTGCTCTCTCTTACTAACTCTTGTTAATACCCTCACTGCAGCATTCCGGACCAGCTGGAGACTCTTAAGAGAGTTTTTTGGACATCCTGACAAGAGAGAGTTACAGTAGTCTAGCCTAGAAGTGATAAATGCATGGACCAGTTTCTCAGCATCACTCTGAGAGAGGATATTCCTGATCTTAGCTATACTGCGCAGGTGAAAGAAGGCAGTCCTAGTCACATGCTTTATGTGGGAGCTGAAGGAAAGATCCTGGTCAAAAATGACTCCAAGGTTCCTCACTGTTGGACCGGAGTTCAGGGTGATGCCATCCAGAGTAGCAATCTGATTGGAGAATGTGTCCCTGAGATGCTTAGGTCCAATCACAATAACCTCTGTTTTGTCAGAGTTCAGTAGTAGGAAGTTAGAAGACATCCAGGATTTGATGTCTTTCAGGCAATCTTGCAGATTGATGAGGTGGCTTCTATCATCTGGCTCTATTGATAAGTAGAGCTGAGTATCATCAGCATAACAATGGAAATTGATTGATTGCTTCGGGATTATATCCCCTAATGGAAGCATGTAAAGAGAGAAGAGAACTGGCCCTAAAACTGAACCTTGTGGCACACCATATGTAACTCTGCTGTACTCTGAATGGTCATTGTTAACATTAACAAATTGAAATCCATTTTAGAGCAGATCCTTTTATGCCAATTTAATGTTCTAGTCTCTGTAGCAAAATGCTGTGATCGATGGTATCAAATGCAGCACTGAGGTCCAGAAGTACAAGTACAGAGACAAGACCTCTTTCTGAAGCTATAAGAAGATCGTTGGAGACTTTGACCAGTGCTGTTTCAGTGCTGTGGTGTTCTCTAAGTCCAGATTGGAAAGCTTCAAAAAGCTCGTTGCTGTGCAGATGTTCATGTAGCTGCACTAGGACAACCTTCTCAAGGATCTTAGAGATGTAGGGAAGGTTGGATATAGGCCTATATTTGGCCAATACATCTGGATCAAGAGAGGGTTTTTGAAGAAGTGGATTAATGACAGCCACCTTAAAGGCCTGTGGCACGTAGCCTGTGACTAAGGAAAGGTTGATCTGGTTCAGTATGGCAGCGTTAACTAAGGGGAAGACATCCTTGAGCAGTCTTGTTGGCATTGGGTCGAGCAGACATGTAGCTGATTTGGAGGAGGTGATTACAGAAGTTAAGTCTAACAGATCGATGAGGGAGAAGCTGTTCAAGTATGCACCAAGTCTGGGAGGTGCTTCCATAGGGACTGTAATCTGTGGTCCACCACTGCCGATCCTTGTTCTGATATTTATTATCTTTTCAGTAAAGAAAGTTAGGAAATCGTTGCTGCTGAGAGTCAGAGGGATGCATGGCTCAACAACACTGTGGTTCTTAGTCAGCCTGGACAGGTACCATACCCACAGCGCTGGAGCAGGGCAGAGGTTATTGTGTGGCTATCTGGTAACCTCAAGTCTGGGGACGAGGGAGAGGGGAAACAACGCGCTGCAGTATTTTGAATTTGACTGCAGCAACAGTTTTGGCCACAGTCTTATGTACAGCTCCTTTAAAAAGTAATCCTAAACACAGTTTACTATTGAAATTAGGGATGGCTCGATACAACTTTTTCATGTCTGATACTGCAACTTGGAGTATCTGCCGATACTGATATCAACTGGATACCTTCTTTTCTCCTCTGTTAAGTTGTTAATAATCCATATAGTTTGTATTGATGTACTGTGCTTAATATAGAAATCCAAAAACACTGTGTTCAAATGTTCAAATATTCTGCTCCCCTAAAGGAAGAGATAAAATAGCCCACAACGTGCCTCAAGCCATAAGCTCTTTATTTAAACTTCAAATCAGTGCAAACTGCAAACTTGAATGTTTCTCATGTAACCCCTGGGGCTGATCTGTGTGTAAACACCCATATCAATCTAGATATAGAATGGACTCAATTCCAATGTTCCACTGAAGACATTTAACAAAATAAATTTGATGACTTTCTCCGTTATCACCTTTGCTTTGTTGCTCTCTGGGGGGAGTTTCTCGCACTTCAGAATTGTTTCCTGCAATGACTGTTGTGGTGGGTTCCTTTTCTTCTTAGCACTTGTTTACTGCAAGAAATCTTCATACTTCTTTCCGTGATGCTTCTTCAAATGTTTTATCAAGTTTGTGATGTTGAAACATCCAGTGCTGTTGCCACCCCTTGAGACACTGGCATTGCACAAGTTGCATTCAGCTGTTTTACTTCTTTCTTCCTTGCATGTTAAGTAACTCCACACAGCTGACATGATAAGAGTGCTAGGCTAATTCACTGTCACTCACGTTCTGTTTACATGACACACACTGCAGCAGCTGTGTCTCTGTTTACGGCATGTTGTGCAACAGCATGACATGGCCTGCCATTGCTGAGGCACAAGTGCCTATGTTTACGACATGTCACACAAAGTTAATTTGAGAATTTATATGATAGTTTGGGATTAGGTATCAGATCAGACAGGCTATAGTTGTTTTTTTTCGATACTGACATTTTGGCCAATATCAGACCAATACCGATCCTGATCGGATCGGGCCATCCCTAATTGAAATGGTCATGTACCATGAAATAAAACAAACAGATTTGGAAAAATCCACAGACATACACATCTGATTTCTATTTTTGTCAGCTAAAATTTCCTTTTTCCTTTTGAAAAGTGCAAAAATTCCACATTTTATTGCTGACAAATCTTTTTGTTTTCTGAGCATCAAGGCGAGACGAGCCTTGAGACTGGTTTGTGAATGTCCCCAGTTTGTAGTCAGATACTGACTCGAGATCAAATGAATTTGAACATTCATGCTTGACACTGATTTTATAACAGCCTCTTACAGCCAACCTGATGTTGAGATTTGTTGTTACTGAGTAAAGCAGCTACTTGTCAGAGCAGCCTTGTCATCTGTTTATGTACAAGAAAGAACCCCAAATACTTCCACACACTGCTGCTCAGATACTTGAACAGCCCAACGAGCTACAGCTGTTCAAGCTCCAATAAAACTGGATACTGGACCGTTCCCATAATGCAGCTCAACAGCAGGTGTCATTAGCTTAGTAAAAGCTCAGACCCGTCAAACATTCAGATGAACAGCAATAGGGAAATTTTCAATTCAGTCAAGTTTCCAGGGTTTACTCGCTCCAGTCAAGCTGCCAGTGTCAAACTTGTGCTCTGTTTAAGTATCATTTATGTCACGTACACAATGGCGTGTGGAGATGACAGTTGTGTGACTTTTGGAGCCAAAACTTCTGCCAATAGCAATCACTGTCAGTTAATCAGTTGGTCAACCTCTACTGTGTTTTACATATAACAACATAATACTTGATATAATTAGAGGCTTTTGTTTCATCTCTGATCAATGCTTTTCTCATTCAGGCTGCCATTGTTCCAGGCCAGTGCTTTTGCCTTCCTCGCACCAGCCAGAGCCATCCTGTCACTGGACAAATGGAAGTGTAATAGTACAGGTACCTTCTCTCTTTTCTTCTACAGATGCTCCCATCTCATGGATGTGCCAGTAATTAGTTTGTTGGTTTACTTTAATCCCAATGCCAAAAGCTGTCTGGCTCAAAACACCTCCAAGCAGGATTAGCCTGTTTATATTAATGTTTCAAATTAATGAGTATTGATTTATTAGAGATCTTGTATTTACGCTAGAAACACCAAAAACATATGAAGATCTTTGGGATAGTCTCTGACCACTCACGGTCTGCTTCTTTTTCTGATAGGAGCTACTGTTTTGTCACAATAAGCCCAAATGTAAGACCAGCGCTGAGGCAGAAAATTGCCCTCTTTCTCTGCGTTTGCGTGCCTGCTTCTGCTTGCATTCCATCTATTATTATTTATTTTTATTTGTCTTTATTTAACCAGGAAGTCCCGCTGAGATCAGAAATCTCTTTGAAAGGGAGACCTGGCCAAGGTAGCAGCCATGTAAAATCAGCACATACAAGATACACAATAAACAAACAAAATGTCAGCTGCTCAGATGCAGGCCACTCCAAAAGAGCAATCCCTCCTTCACTGCATTCTTTATGATACACTTACAATCATAAATAGATATAAACGTTTTTAGTTTAAGAACTTTTTGAAGATTATTCCATGGCCATGGTGCATGGTGGGAAAATGATGTTTTGCCAAGGCTTATCCTGGCCCGAGGTACATTCAAAAGCAACCACGCACGCGCATGCGTAGTAACAGATATTTAAGTCTGAGTTCAAGAAGTATATTTCAACTGAATCTCACTCAGTAAAAACTAAGCAGGTAAAATCACCATGGTAAACTCTGAGGACAGGCTGACGTACAGATATTTTAGATTAGGTAGACAGACTTAACATCACCTTAAAGAGGAAGTGTGCAAGTCCAGTCGCTTTTCCTCTGTTTTGCTAATCCTCCGCCTGGCATGTCGTTTGTTTTCAATGAAGTTGGCGAGAAAGCAATCCATGGAGCGTGGGATAACGTTATATAACATATACAATGTTTAATGACATTTTTATAGTGTAGTTTTATCTGTCATAAACAAAAGATCATGGGTTATGCAGCGCGTTTGTGTCGTGGTGCCACTGAGATGAGAGCTGGGACACCGAGTCAGAGGCACTGATGGTGCAAGGTTTTCAGGCAAGAGATGCCAGGTGGAAGAGAGAGAACCTCCATTCTCCCTTAACAAGTTAAAAGTCATTTATTTAACCACCACAATTACTCCAAAGATTTTTAATTAAGGTAATAATGTAGCATAATTAAGCTAAAAATCCTGCATAGTTCCTCTTTAAGCCGTTAGCAAAATTTTGGCATTTTGGCAAAAACTTTGTAATTTTGTTTTGAAAATTGCTATATAAAGAAAGTTATTCTTATTTATTATCATTATGTCATACTTCTGATCAGCTTTGTCTGTACAGCATGTGACTGTTGATCTTACAGTTTGATTAGCATGTTGGCATTCATTAGTTAGAGACTCCTCTGATATCTCTTCAGTTTATCAACTATTTCACTGATGTGTCTGACCCCTCTTTCCCATACATCAAGTCTTTGTGAAACACAATCAGACATTCGAATACAAATACGAATTACTTTATTAATCTCCAAAGGGAAATTCATTTCTCTGTCAGCTCATCAACCACTTGCAGAAGAATGAAGAAGCCTGATGGCTGAAGGTACAAAGGACCTTCTATATTTCTCCGTCCTGCAGTGAAGAGAGAGGAGCCGTCCACCACCACTCTTTTCTTGGTCCATCAAGGTGTTATGAAGAGGATCTGAGTTGTTCAGAATGGCCTCCACCAGTGTGTATCTCTGATCTCTCTGAAGTCAAGTGCCTCACGATGTTTAGTCTGTATCCTAGCAACGACTTCATGGAGACCTTCACATGGAACTTCAGCAGTAGCCGTTGGTGGGATGTACACAAGTATTGTTTTGATTTGGAAAAAATGTCTACTTCCTGAGTCTTCACCTATATCTCCAGCTCCTCATCACTCTTGTTGAGCAGAGAGTTGATATTTTGCATGATGACTGATGGCAGAAAGGACCTACAGTACATCTCCACTTCCAAGCCTTTAACCATGACAGCAGCTCCTCATCCAGCTGGAGTAGGGTGGCATCCTCCAGACTGACAGAAGCTCCTCTCCTGAAGAATCTCCTCTCCCCACAGAAGTGTCCATCAGTAGTTGACAAAATACGACAAAAACATACAAAAACACAACAAAAATAAAGTAAAGGTTGAGTAAAAACTCAGAGCTACCAGACTTTGCAGCTCCCAGCTGAAGCGCATGTTCTGGAATGTGCAAACAGATGCATGCACACACACAGATAACTTTATGGGATTACAGTGTCACACATACATACACACACACACACACACATGTGCGCGCAGAAACACACTCTTACTCACTCACTCACTCAGTCACTCATTCACTCACACACTCTCACACACTCTCACTCACTCACTCACTCACTCACTCACTCACTCACTCACTCACTCACTCACACACACACACACACACAGGTTGACAGCTTGACACACAAGATGATCATGTATCTGTCTGATCAGCTCTGTCTTGACCTTAAGGTTGTGTGTTTGATTCCCATGTTGATAGAGATCAGGGCCCCCCATGGCACTCTCAAAATTTCTGCAAGGAAATTTTCTAGTTTGTTTGATTATCTCTGATTGCTATTTTTTGTCCTCACACAGAGGTTCTGGTACTGAACGGCACAGAACTCCTCAACACAGAGCACATCTGGCACCCCAGGATACGAGAGGTGAGGCAACTCATGGCAAATGAAAATTCATGCAGGCTCGGGAGGTGGATGGGAGGAAAAGTCCCCCAAAAAATTCCCAAATATCCTGCTGAACCATTCTTGTGGAATGGTGGCCTCTGTTTGCTGTGATCAGTGAAAGAAGTTGAAACAAACATTCTTGTCATTTGTTACTCAACTTAACGCCCCAGTGTGTGGGGTGCTAATAGAATGCAAACAACCGAATAGTACTCTCTGGCAGCCCCCCTCTGCTAAACACATTATTGTCTACTTCATGCACAACTTTAAGTGTCCCGTCAAGTGATAAGGTACAGAACGATACATGTTTTGTTTTGTTAGAAGTTAGAATCATGTCCTCCATATTTAAGATGTATTTGGTACCATGCTACTGCTAACAGCTAATAGCTATGCCAACAAATGTGATATAGTAAATTGTTAGTGCTAGTTCTAAATGAACAATGTAACAAAATAACAGAGTGAGAACATCTGATGATGTGAGAGGGAGAGGAAGACGAAGAGGGAGAGGTCTGCAAAGCAGGGGCAGTGGAACTGTTGGCGCCGCAACAGGACGTAAACAGGAGGATACAGTAGTTGCTGGACTACACTGCCCTGCTTCTAACATTACGCCAGAATAAACCTGTCTAGCAGAAAGCTTACAACCTCTGCGCTGCGTCCGTTTTCAAGTCCTTCTTGCTCATAAGTTGTCTCCACCTGGGAACAGCTACGCCGATGTAGACTCTTGTTTTATCCCGCTCATGTTTTCTTTTTCTTTTCTTGGGTGGGTTGCCGTCCCTCTCATGGGGCAAAGAGAATGCATGGTCCTCCATTTCAAGGGAAAATGGAAAATGGCAAGTAGAATGGGAGCGCTTTCACCATCACAGTCTTTGCTTGCTTCTCCTCCTCGCCCTGACAACACACAGGGATTTAGAGGCGAACCAAATTTGTCTCCTTCGACTACCATATTCAAAGTTGGCGGTGCAACATGGCAGCCTTCAACTGGGTGCACCGCCACCTGTTTATTTGTAAACAGCTCATTCTAAGCTACGAGAAAGCTTTCATTTGTATGTGATTGTGATTAGACTTCGGTAAATACGTATTTATGAAAGCAATATTTGATTTTTACTAATAAAAAGCCAAATAAGTTGCACACTGTACCTTTAACTTATGCAGCCCCTTTTACAGAACTACAGCTAAGTAACATGTCCTTTTTTCCATTCTTTTATAGTAAGCTTTTTTCTCAAGCTATTTGTAAGAGTTTGCTCTTTTAGAGGCGGTTTCTGTTTGGACATGCCTGGAGGTAGCGTTTTTATGTGGCAGGAGCAGTTTAATTTGCTTTTAACCTTTTCCATTTGCGTAAGCCAGGTGAGTAATAGTTTTTTGTGATGCATAAATGAGACTAAACTCAATCAGACTGAATTAAATTGTTGAATGGGACGTCTATGGGCTACAAGCAGGAGGAGTGTGCAGGTGAAGAGAACAGAGAGATGGATAACAACCGGACAAAAATGATTATCACTCAGAGCTATCACATCTGGCTGTGATAGCTCACCTGGCTCACTGGTGGTTCTCTTACCCCATCTAGCTTGTTTTATCTTTGATTTGAAAAATTTAATTTCATATCTTGAGAGACAACAAATGTTATGCAATGGCTTCCTTCAGAAAATCAGTTTACAAACTTTAGCTACAGCAAAGCAGTTAACAAATTATTCCCAATTAAAATGGCTAAAATGACATACAAGTGAATCATATCAGGTGCACATGATCTGAACATTGTTACTCAGCTTTTTTAAGGAGGCTTGCTCTATTTAAACCTCAGACAGAAAGATGATTGCAGCATCTTTTGAGTGGATTTGGATTTTTAAATGGATTTAAAAAGATCTCAAAACAATTTGAAATCAGCCATTCCACTGTCCAGAAAATAGTCTACAAATGGAGGACATTCAAAACAACTGCCAACATGCCCAGGTCTGGCCGTCCAAGCAAGTTCACCCAAGGGAAGACCACAAGATGCTAAAAGAAGTCTCCGAAAAACCTAAAATGTGATCAGGGGACGTACAGCAGTCTCTTGTTACTGTTGATGTGAAAGTGCAGGTCTTTACAATCAGAATGAGACTGCACAAGTTTAAGGTGCAAGGAGGAAACCTCTCTTGGAGAACTCTAGGAGAAATATGAATGCCAGGCTGAAGTTTGCCAGAGAGAATGTAGACAAAGACCAGGACTTCTGGAATAATCTTCTTTGGAGAGATGAGTCTAAAACTGAATTATTCAGACACCAGAACAGAGGACATGTTTGGTATAAACCAAATGGGGTGTCCTAATTTTTACTGTAGATGTTAGCAGAATCACTTTATTTTAGATCGCAGCACCCCCTTTACAGAATACTGTGGGAAACCCTGAAACATTCATTTAGATTGAAGAGTTAATGAAAATCTGCTGCGGTCAGTGTCACCTTTTCTCTCCGGGTTGAAGTGAGTACAGGGTGTTTCATCAACCTCTGTTCTTTGTTCTGTCAGATCCAGGGCGCCATCATCGTGTCCTCTCTGGTGGAAGTGTGTATTGGAGCGCTAGGTCTACCTGGGATCCTGCTGAAATACATCGGACCTCTGACCATAACCCCCACGGTAGCCCTCATTGGCTTGTCTGGTTTCCAGGCTGCAGGAGAGAGGGCTGGAAAACACTGGGGCATAGCTATGCTGTAAGTGCAAGCATGTCTCTGTTTTTCCTGTGTATGCTCTGCCGGTTACAGAGTGTTACATGGGGAACAAAGGTATTTGCATCAAAAGGTCTGATCGTCAGACACGATTGAATTAACAAGAGACATACAACTGAATTATCAAGAGGCAGGGGAAGAAGCAAAGACAGAGACAAAAAGGTGTGTTGAGGAAGGTATCACCATGATACAAGTGAATGGCTTTGTTTAAGGGACACAAGATCAATTGGACAAACCAGTGGGGTGCGGAGTTAGAGACACTCATAGGTGTAGGGTTTTGCTTTCTTCACTACACCAAATGAATATTTTCTTCCACAATCCACCCCTTTTTTTTGTAAACAAACAGTAGAACACAATCATTTAAGCCAAGTCTAAAGGAAAGCAGGAAGAATACTTTTAAACTTGTTTTACACAAATCCTTGTGCTTGGAGGGGTAGGGTGAGTTGTAGTTGTGATCTTTATAGTGGTTCTGGAGTATAAAGATTTTAGAATGGATTTCAGACACGAGATCAGGGGATTGATAAAACAAGTGATTATTAAACCAAGTAGTACAAATTCAAAAGTTAGATAACCTTCTCATCTTAGATTTTCTGTCAACCAGCCGACATCAGTTCCTACAGCCAGAGGGCATCTTCTCTCACTCCACAGGGACAGGTTATGTGCCTGTAATTGCCAGTGACTGGCTCTATGTGGCAGTAAGGATAATTGATTGGCTCTGAATCCTCTGCAGCCTCAATCAGACACAAACAGAAGCTAAATATACAGTCCAGGAAATGATAAGACTGCGCTGACTGTGTTTCACTGATTTGTTTCTGTGTGCAGGACTATCTTCTTGGTGCTGCTCTTCTCTCAGTATGCCAGAAATGTTCACTTCCCTCTCCCAGTCTACAAAGCCAAGAAAGGCTGGACTTCCTATAGACTTCAAGTCTTCAAAATGTTTCCTGTGAGTACATGCAACTTACCATAGAACTTTTACCATTTACCACAAAGCGTATAAGTAATTAGTTCAGCTTTTTGCCTTTTGAACAAACTGTGTCTGAGCTCCACTTTTTGATTCCCTGTTCTAAACTCTTTAAATGAGTTCACCTCTGTTTCTTTACAACTATGCCAACACCGAAAACTGTGTTCCCACCAGTGTCTCAAGTTATTCAACAGAGCTAATCTCATTCCTCCGGGGGGGGGGGGTAAATAGGTTTGCCTCTGTGCATAGTGTAAATCAGTCTTCTCTTGCCCTCTGCTGGGGATATATTAAATAATAAAAAAAACTTTCTTTAATTCACACCAGAGTTGGCTACCAGTCTGATTTATACCCATCTCCTCTAAGGGCCTCCCATTGCTTTTTATTGGGTCATTTGTAACTCTGAAAATGTTAACATGGCAGTGATTTGGTTGAAGCCAACATGATCATAGCCAGTATGGAAGCTAGCAAAAAGGTGCAGCACTAAACTTCATTTATTTTCTATGGAAGTTAAAATGTCAAAAAGAACAACCATAATTATAAAAGCAGGAGTATGGTTCAGTACGGTAAGGACCCTCAGCTGTGGGTGATGAATGTTATATACAGTATCATATACGTTAAAATGCATTATACAATTAAGAGTTGTAGAGGACTGTATATCTTCCTCACCTGTGTCCTTAATCAGACATAATAAAACTCATTATTTCATGTGCAATTAATGTTCATAATTTTTTGGAAAAATACTACTAGTAGTTTATTAGCTTGAGATAAATAACCAAGTGAGACAAGGCTGTAGGTGGATGACTGGTAAAACCTGTGTTTACTTCACCTTGTCTTTAATGTGACCGTTTAATGAGTGTTTTCTTCTCTCTTATACTCAGATCATCATGGCAATCCTGGTGTCATGGCTTCTGTGCTTCATTTTCACTGTGACTGACGTTTTCCCGCCAGAAAAAGACAAGTATGGATTCTATGCCCGTACAGACGCTCGTCAAGGAATCCTCGCTGCTGCACCATGGTTTAAGATCCCATACCCCTGTAAGTGTGTTGAGGAGGAGGAGGATGAAGGGGGTACTAGAAGCATCATCAACTCAGCTACATTTAGTCATTGTGTGGACAGGACATTTTTTTAAATTTATTAATCCATCCATTTTTAGACTTTTACACAGTTCACACAAATGTGATCAAATATGTCATTAGATGTATACATAGAATAGAATAGAATAGAAAATACTTTATTGATCCTAAAGGGAAATTCATTTGTCTAATAGCTCATCTTAAATTTGCATAATAATTAAAGAGTCTGATGGCTGTGGGTTTGAAGGATCTTCAGTATCTTTCTGTCCTGCACCGAAGAGAGAGGAGCCGTCCACCACTGCTGCTTCTTTGATCCATCAAGGTGTTATGAAGTGGATGATCCCTGTTGTTCAGGATGGCCTCCACCATTCTCATTGTGTATCTCTCCACCACCTCCTCCAGAGAGTCCATCTTTACTCCAATGACAGCGCCAGCCTTCTTGACAAGCTTATCCAGCCTCTTTGCCTGCTTTTTTCCTAAACTCCCTCCTCAGCAGACTGCAGCATAAAATAAAGCACTTGCCACCACAGACTGATAAAACATCTGCAGCATCTTATTACAGATGTTTAGAGATCTGAGCTTTCTTAGGAAAAAGAGGCGGATCTGCCCTTTTTTGTAGAGTGCATCTGTGTTAACAGACCAGTCCAACTTGTTATCAAAGTGAACACCTAGATATTTATAGGTTGTCACCACCTCGATGTCCACTCCACAAGTGTTCACTGGCTGAAGAGGGAGCTTGGACCTACGGAAATCCATGATCATTTCCTTTGTCTTTGAGGTGTTCAGCATGAGGCAGTTTTTGTAACTCCAGTCACTGAAGGCTTTTATCAGATCCCTATATTCAGATTCCCGTCCATTTCTAATACATGCCACAATAGCAGTGTCATCTGAGTATTTCTGGATGTGGCAGGACTCAGAGTTGTATTTAAAGTCTGCTGTATACAATGTGAACAGGAATGGAGCCAGGACAGTCCCCTGTGGAGCCCCCGTGCTGCTCATTAATGTCCAAGAAAAACAGTTCCCCAACCTGACAAACTGTGGCCTTTCTGTCAGGTAATCTGTGATCCAGCAGACAAAGGAAGAATCCACTCCCATCTCTTTGAGCTTGTTTTTGAGTATGTTGGGTTGGATGGTATTAAATGCACTTGAAAAATCAAAAAACATGATTCTTACATAAGCACCAGATTCCTCCAGATGAGAGAGGGCACGGTGGAGCATGTAGAGGACTGCATCATTCACTCCAATGTGTTCTTTGTATGCAAGCTGCAGGGGATCGTGTTTGTCTTGACATTTCTCATTTCTAATGAAAAAAGTGATAATGATCACTCCACCATTATTCTTTCATACTTCTGCTAGTTTGATTGCAAAGCGGCTCTCACATTTATGTTCTGTGTGGTGTTAAAACGTCTTAAATTTGACCTGGTGAACCTGTAGAAACCCAGAATAAACAGATAGTCGTGTGAGGTAGGAGGGTATGTAACTATTATGAACAATACAATATAAAAATATAAAGCACAAGTATATCCAGCTATGATAGGTCAGTCACATTATGATACATTCAGAGACCAGTGAACAGGACAGTATATACACTGGAATGATAATGGTTGTGTAACATTCAGTATGATTTAGCCTGGTGTTTACAACCTGCCTTTGACAATGAGACAAATATAATAGTTAACATTCCGTTTAAATGCAGCTGTTTCTCTGTCTTCTGTGTTTAACCTCTACAGTCCAGTGGGGTGTTCCTACTGTGACGGCTGCAGGGGTGATTGGGATGATGAGTGCTGTGGTGGCCAGCATCATTGAGTCGATTGGAGATTACTACGCCTGCGCTCGTCTCTCTTGCGCTCCTCCACCTCCCATCCACGCCATCAATAGGTAATTCCTTAGTTTCTGCTTTCAACCCTTACTCATTCTTGCCCTTACTCTATTTGTTTCATGTCTCATAGCACGGCCAATTAACTGTTTGTCAGATACTGTCATCCGTCTGTTTTTCCTCTGTCTCTGCAGGGGGATATTTGTGGAAGGTATTTCCTGTGTGCTGGATGGTCTTTTTGGAACAGGAAATGGCTCTACCTCCTCCAGTCCAAATATAGGTGTCCTGGGAATCACGAAGGTAACACACTTGAATATTGTGTTTCTTCATTGAGGAAAGGTTAACCACTTCATTGATCAAGCAATTGGCAAAATAATTCTTTCTCGTCTTTTTACTGTTTTTTTAAACATAATACATCTGTTCATTTGTAAACAGTATCTACAGGAGAAGCACAATGTGAACTTGAACCCTTTCCACCCTGAAAAGCCCTTAGTCCCCATATACTGAGACTGTATATGTACATATATTGTCACATTTACACATGTCTGTGTACATAAATACACAAAGGTTAAGAAATATGTATGTATTTTAATTAAATCAGAACAAAAGCCCCATGGAGCTGATTAATACACATCACATTTGCTGGAAGTCATGGGTAATGTTCACACTGAAAGTGGAAGACAGAGAATAGCTGAAAGCAGAGATAAATTGAGAGTAAAGAATGTATCTGTAATCAGTTGTCAAGGAGAGTAAGATTTACGTGACATGTAAGAAACAGGTAGAACTGAGAGACTAAGACCCTATTGTGAGGAGAGATTTTGAAAGTGTTTGAGGGAAGGTCCCCACATATTCAAAAACTTTTTGTGTGAGTTATGGATTGAGTCACGGATTTTCTCCAGGCTCAGACAGGACATAATGTCCCCCAGCCATTGAGCATGGGTGGGCAGGGCAGCATCCTTCCCTCATAGTATACTGCTCTTCTGGTCAGAAGAGAAGCAAATGACAATGAACGGCATTTATTTGGAGTCAAATGAGAGTCATCTCTTCCGTGGCTCATCAAGTACCTCCTCTAGCACCAATAGGAAACAGCAATGACAAAAGTCTGTTGGTGAACAAGCTGCTACGGGAGATGAAAAGGGGACAAAAGGGATAAAAGTAGGACCTATGTGCCTGGAAATGGAGCACTGGTGTCCAGCTGCTGCCGGTGTGCATTGTACTTCAGATTGAACGCTTATTTTTGGTTTTGGGCTGCTGGGCAAAATGAGCAATTTGAAAAAGTCATATGAGCTTTGTGAAATAGTTGTAGGCATTTTACAAAATGTTGTGACATTTATGAACAAAGTAAAAGGCAGTTAAATGAATAATGTATAAGACCGTCAGTTGCTGCCCCTCATTAAATTGATGGCTCCATGAAGAGCCATAAAGCCTTTTATTGTCAGTGTGCATTGACATACCATGACATTGGGAGCACTACTCCACTGTGGCACATACAATACATAAAATAAATACAATATAAAATACAACATGAGCAAACGGAACATATATACGGTAATAGGTCAATATTCGAAAAATAATCGATTAGTTCCCGGCAATTATCGAATAGTGCTTTTGCTTGAAATGCCCCATCCCTAATATATAAACAGGAGCAATAAAAGATCACTGTAAAATAAAGTGGATGAATGGACTTTAAGACACATCCACCACTCAATTGATATATATATATATATATATATATATATATATATATATATATATATATATATTTTTATGTTTTTATTCATTTGACAGGCAAAAATACATACAATGAGAAGTAAAGGCCCCCCCCCCCCGTCCCACATGATTTGTTACAGATATGTAATAACACACATCCTTCCTTCTTACCATAAGCAAACAAACAAATATATATAAGTACACAGAAAGTTTAAAGAGAGAAGAGAGACACAGATTTATTTAGTGCTTCAGCAAGATAAAAATAGCTGTCCAGTAAACCTGCAGACGAGGGCAAGACCAGAACATGTGTGTCATGTTTGCTGGTGTCATATGACACCTATTGCATGTGTCAGTGATATTGGGATAAATTTTGGAGAGTTTGGAATTGGTGAAATAGATACGATGGACAACTTTAAATTGTATCAGATTAAGCCTGGAGCAAGATGTACTGTTATTTATTCAAATTAATGCTGAGTCCCAGTCACTGTCATCGAATTCCAGTTCCCAGTCTTTCCTGATTTTATCAAGAGACGTCTCTCTGAGATGGGATATTAACGGGTAAATTTTTAAGATAAAACCTTTCTGATTTGTGGGAATGTCAAAGATTGAGTTAATTACTGTGTTCGGGGGATATTGTGGAAACAGGTACCATTTGATTTAACAAAATTACGGATCTGGAAGTATCGGAACAGGTGAGACTCTGGAAGGTTGAATTTTTCACATAATTCACTGAAGCTAGCGAAGACATTAGTATAGAGATCACTTAGCTTGACAAGGCCTGAACTCTGCCATAAAGAGAAGGCACTATCATTGCTGGGAGGGAGGACGAGATGATTGTTATGTATGGGGCCACAGTTAGACAATCCTTGGAGACCATAAGTACGTCTAAAGTGGTGCCAAATTTTAAGGGTGGAAATGACAATTGGGTTAATTGATGTAAGCAGAGCAAGGAGTGAGGTAGAACAGCATTTAGCTTCCAGTTTACACCACATTAATTCAGGTTCGCAAATCCACAGAATCATTTTGTTTATGTTAGCTGCCCAATAATAGAGTCTTAGATCAGAGAGCGACACACCACCAATGGACTTGTGAAATTAGCTTATATATAACACGAAAAAAGAAATTAGGTAAAAAGATTGGCAAGCATTGGAAAAGATACAAAAAACGTGGAAGCACATTCATTTTGATGCAGTTTACCCTGCCTGCTATAGTTATATGCAAATTACACCATCTTTCCAGATCTGCTGTAAGCTTGTCAATTAGGGGTGGAAAGTTGTTCTTGTAGAGATCTGACATCATATGGCAGATATGCACCCCTAGATATTTAAAGCTGTTTTTAGACACTTTGAATGGGAGAGACGTATCGGGGATCCCAAGGGCCAAGTTATTTACAGGAAAGCATTCGCTCTTTGAGAAATTTAATTTATAACCGGAAAATGCTCCAAAGCTGTTTAGCAATTCAGATGTCTTAGGAATGGTGGTTACTGGATCAGAAATAAACAATAATTAATCATCCGCATATAAGGAGAGTGAATGTACCAAACCACATCTGTGGATTCCTTTGCTAAAACTGGCCGATTTAAGTGCAATAGATAAGGGTTCAATTGCCACAGCGAACAACAGTGGGCTCAGAGGGCACCCTTGACAGGTTCCTTTGCTAAGTGTGAGATATTGGGATTTCATTCCATTAGTGCTTACGGATGCTTTAGGGGACGAGTATAAAAGTGCGATCCAAGATATATACTTAGACCCAATGCAGAACCTCTTTAAGACCTCCATCAGATAACTCCATGCCACCACTTCTGGTGTCTCCCCGGACGCTGACGAAAAAAGAATGTCGAGGAGGCGGCAGACATTGGAGAAAGAGTGTCGGTTTTTCATAAACCCGGTTTGGTCGGGTGAAATGATGCTTGGCATAATCGATTCGAGTTGTAAGGTGAGTGCTTTAGCTAAAATCTTGTAGTCTGCGTTTAAAAGAGAGATGGGACGGTAAGAACTACAATCAGAATCTTCTTTACCCGGCTTTAGTAGTAAGGTTATTGATGCCTCAGTAAGAGTCTGAGGCAGGGCTCCCCGGTCCAGAGAGTCACTGAACATATCTAAAAGGAGGGGGATCAACTTATCAGCAAATGTTTAGAAAAACTCTATAGGGTAGTCGTCTGGGCCGGGGGCCCTGCCACTTTGCATTAGTTTAATTGAGTCTGCTATTTCACGAATATCTAAGGGTCAATCCATCTCGCTCTTCTAAGAAGAAGATATGGGCGGAAAATTTAGGTTATCCAGGAAACTCATCATGTTTGTTTTCTCAGTCGGGGATTGTGAAGTGTATAAGTCAGAGTAAAATGTTTTAAAGGTTTCATTTATGACAGATGGTGTCACTGTAAGTTCACCTGAAGGGGTTCTAATCTGTTTAATTTGTTGGGATACTGATTTGCTTTTAATTTGGTGTGACAGATGGCGTCCTGCCTTCTCACCGTGCTCGTAAAGAAATCCACAAATTTTTCGGTTTCTTGTGTAGACAGCAAGTTATTTTCCATTTGAGGGTTTTGTCTCTCTTTGCTACGTGTGCCAAGAATCATGAGTTTTCAAGCATGTTCAGGCCCCCAAAAATACGATCCTTTCAGTGTAAGAAGAATAATAAACAGAGCAATAACAATAGGGCCTTCGCCAGACGACTTGCAGTCGTTGCTCGGGCACTAATAAACAGCGCGATTTCAATAGGGTCCTCGTCGGACAACTTGCAGTCGTCGCTCGGGCCCTAATTAATAATGATTAAAGCCGCAAGTGTCGATGAACGGGCCATCGCAACCCCGCGCCACTGCGGGGCCCTTATGGCAGGTGGGGCCTGTGGCACGACGCTAGAAGAGCCAAAAACCTGGAGAAAGTGGAAGAATACAATGTTCTGTTCATCCACCAGGCGGCGCTATGGGCGTTCCCAGATGTGGGCAGGTTCATTCAGGGGCAGACCCTCATCACACATGTGAAGTTTGGAGCAAATTGGACAATGCATGAAGGAGTTACAGCAAGTTGATGGTTCATCCACCAGGTGGCGCCACGAGCGCAACCAGACATGGGCAGGTGCATTCGGGGGCGGACCTTCATCACACATGTTAAGTTTCAAGCCAATGGGACAATGCATGATGGAGTTATAAGGACTTAATGTTCCATGGCGAGGCATCAGAAATGGCGGTGCCATAGTGGCCACGCCCCTGAACATAGAGCAAACCTTTTAATAGCTTTTGATCACAAAGGTCTTGAGATGATGTTCATACAGTATGAAGTCGATCGGATTAAATCCCTAGGAGGAGGAGTTCAAATAGGAGGCGTGGAAATCGCCAAAACTTGACCCTAAAAATCAAAATGGCTTACTTCCTGTTTGGTTCTGATCATTGGTGCAAGAGACTTTTCTGTGCGTCGGGGCATCTTACACATGTGTACCAATTTTCATCTTCGTATTCCAAATAAACTCCTATGGGGAGGGGTTTTGAAAATTTCAAGGTGGCGCTGTTGAGGCATTTGGCCCCACCCATGGGCAACGCCCCTATCAGATGCAAGAGCTCGCTACTCTTGACCTGCGTATCAAATTTCATGTGGATATGAGTTCGTTAAAGCCATCAAAAAGCCAAACGTAATTTCACAATGAAGGGTTGATAGTCACCACGGCGCCACACGGACGCCATTATTCGTACCTTCATAACATTTATAATATAGCTTCACCAACTTCTTAGGTATGTTCTAGATGTGGAATGAAGCTGGTGGGGTGAACTATGTGGCATCAGTACATGTTAAAGTAAAAACTGGTCACTTCCTGTTACCACCGGAGGGCGCTATGAGTAAGGTGGGATATTAATATATCGGGCTGTTCAGGGCGGAGCCCTTATTATGTCCACAAAGTTTAAAGCTGTTTCGATCAAGTATGTGGGCGTGACAGCTGTTCGAAATCATTTGGCGCACAAAAGAGGCGTCATCAAAATTTGGTGAGCCCTGGCAGCCACACCCCTTGACCTACAGAAAAGCTTTTAATAACTTTTGATCACTATGGTGTCAGGATGCTGTGTACCAAATTTGAAGTCAATCGGGCAAAATCCCTAGGATGAGTTCGCTCAGATACAAGGTGTGGAAATGGCCAATGGCCGGAGTTTCTTCGCTCCACTCGCATGAAAATTGCTTTGAGACAACAGGGCTTGTCCATTCCTCCAAAACCCGACTGACATTGAAGCACAAATTATTAGAAACGCTTTGCGCCGCGAGAGGCCGGTTAGAGTTTTGGCTGAGGGCCATCACCTCAGCCTCTGTCAAAGTGGGTGGAGGTGGCCCTCCACCCGTTTTTTTGGGCCTCTGCCTTCTTTCTGTTGGCTGGGCAGAACTCAAATGTTAATTTTTTTTTTCTCAAACAGTATTTTATTGAGTGTTCATGTACACAGTCACATTTTAAATGCAGCCTATTAAACTATAAACATATCAAGTTTTAAGTTACTGAGGTATTAAGTGGGAGGGCATGTTAAAACAGCATTTTGTTAGTGATTTGCCTTACTATTTGAAGTAGCCACTGAATTTATATTTACTTTAACAACCTAAGGCATTTCAAAAAAACATGCCTTACCGCTTTGTATGACATTTTTATATTTCATGTTTATCTGCTTCCAAGTTCTTTTCTCGCCTGCTGGATTGCACCTAAACGAAAATCAGATTTTATTCCTATTTAACTAGGCAAATAAGCGCCGATCTTACAGTTAAATGTTAACTCAACTGAATAGTTGAAACGTACACATTGACTCGGGCCGCATTGTCTTCCCATGCCGCCTCTCTCTCCTTCGCCACTGCAGCGGTGTTTGATTTCCGACGAAAAATGTGTTCTTTGTCCCCGTATGCCTCCATGAGGACCTCGAGCTCAATCGGACTGAAGTAACTTGATCGCTTTTTGATTGTTGTTATGGTGACGCTCATGGTTTCGGGGATCCATTGACTATGGCTTTTTATAGTGGTTGTGCACGCACGTAACTCAAGGTGAACCTACTCAGAGTTGATTGAACTAATTCATATCAGTTTTTCTGGAACCGGAAACTCAGAGTTTCCCGTCTCAGAGTAAGTTAACTCAGAGTTGAGAGATAGACTCAGAGTTTGTTGAACCTGTTTTCTGGAACAGCCCTCTGGCCCCCAAAAATGCGATCCTTTCGGTGTAAGAAGAATTATTAAAGCTGCAAGCAGCTGTAACGGGCCCTCACGACCCTGCTGCCCCGCCGTGCCCACGCCCCGCCATATCCATACCCCGTGGCTTAATAGCCCCTGTGGCCCCAGAGGCACCTGCAGCTTCCGAGGCACTTGCAGCATTTGCATCTCCCCCACTGCTGCAAGTATGATCAGAATGATCATACTTTGTGCTGCAGTGATTTTCATGATAAGATCCAGACGGAGATGAGAGTACAAATGGACACATGATAACCAAATGGTATATTGAGACACCAAATGTGTTTTTCTCATGCACTGTGCAATAACCAAACAATACAAAAATATATCTGAATCCAAGTCAATTTGAATCAAATCACATGGTCAAAAATAGTTAATATATCACTACACCACAGTAGTGGTAGTAACAGTATATTGTGTGTGTGTGTGTGTGTGTGTGTGTGCGCGCGCCGCGCGTGTGCTCAAAGAAACGTTTTGCTTGTGTTTTGACATGGCGATGACGGACTACACCGTGACGGCGCGGATCCACGCACTTACATTTACGAGTCTTCTTCTTCATCTTGTACACATTTACGATTGAATCGGTTAAATATTTATTTACACTGTCCATTATACCGCATCCATGTCCAGCACCCTCCCTGACCTTTCCGGAAGCTGGTAATATCAACACCCTTTCATCCTCTAACTTCAAAATGAAACCGAGGGAACGTCTCCCTCGTCTCCCTCTCCCTCCCTGAATGGTACTGCCGTGATGAGAAGCGGTATCGTTACAGTATTCTCCGGTACCGATTCTCATGACAGTCCAAGATGTTATTTCTAAATGACGGCAGTTGTTTTTCAGTCGGGGATATTAAATGATCGACTGGCAGTACCACTCCTCCGGTGCCGCTTCTCATTTCAAATGAGGAAGAGAAGGAGCGACACAGTGTGTGTGTGTGTGTGTGTGTGTGTGTGGGTTGGGGGTTGGGGGGGGGGGGGGGGGGGGGGGGGGGGGGGGTCAAATATTCGAAAAATAATCAAATAAGTCCCGGCGATTATGGAATAGTGTTTTTGTTTGAAATGCCCATCCCTATCTCCTTCAGCCCCACGTTCTAACTACAGGCTGTTCTGTTGTCCATAAACACACATAGAGATGACGCTGCTGCATCTGAACTACGCAGCTGTTAAATGACTCACTCAAAAGAAAATGGGATGTTTTAATGTCCCACATCCTTGAGTTTTACACTACTGACTTGTATCATCAAGTCAACACACACACACACACACGGGGCACTGGAAGAGTCAGAGCAGCGCATTGATTGATCAGAGTATAATGGCAGGCTTCCTGTTCAGTTTGCTCCATGGCTCCCAGAGACTTTTTTGTTTGTCTGGACACCTTCTATAGTAATTTTCGTTTGCCTACTCAAAAAAAAAACCCTATGGGGAGGGGGTTCTGAAGACACTTTTAAAGCTCATGGCGACTCATCATTTGTGGGCTACTGTGGCCACGCCCTTTGACCTCGGCAAAAGTTTTAATCAACAGGGTTAAAGGATGACTCGCAGTTAATGTGAAGGTGGTAGAACAAAACCCCTAGGAGCAGTTCGATCAAATATCATGTGTAGAAATGGGCAAAAAAATCATCAAAATTGACCACTCGAATCAAAACAGCTAACTTCCTGTTTACTTTAGACCATAGTTACCAGAAACTTTTTTGTTCGTCTGGACACCTTCTATAAGCCTAGTGACTTTCATTTGCCTACTCCAAAAAAACCCATATGGGGAGGGGGTTCAGAGGACACTTTTAAGGCTCATGGCAACTCATCACGAGTTGTGCCCCAGTATGGCCACGCCCTTTGACATAGAGAAAAGCTTTCAATAACGTTTGGTCACAAAAGTCTTGAGGTGATGGTCGTACAGTATGAAGCCAATTACATCCCTAGGAGGAGTTCGTTCAAATACCAAAGGTGGAAATCGGCAAAATGTGACCAATGAAATCAAAATGGCGAACTTCCTGTGTGGTTCTGACCATTGGTGCAAGAGACTTTCTTGTGCATCTAGAGAAGTTACACATGTGTACCAATTTTCATCTTCCTACTCAAAAACCCCTATGGAGAGGGGTTTTTGAAAATTTCAAGGTGGCACTGTTGAGGCATTTGGCCCTGGCCACGGGTGACGCCCTTTTCAGATGTAAGAGTTTGCCATTCTTGATCTGTGTATCGAACTTCATGTGGATACGAGTTCATTAAAGCCATCAAAAAGCCAAACGTAATTTCACGACGAAGGGTCAATAGTCGCCGCGCCGCCACACGGACGCCATTAGTCGTAGCTTCACGCTGTTGATAATGTAGCTTCACCAACTTGTTCTGCATGTACTGGAAGTGGAATTAAGTTGATGGGTTCAACTATGTAGTATTTATACATCTGAGAGTAGAAGCTGGACATTTCCTGTTACCAGCAGGGGGCGCTATGAGTAAGGTGGGAAGTTAATAGATCGGGCAGTTCAGGACGGAGCCATCATCACGTCCAGCAAGTTTGCAGCTGCTAGGATCAATTATGTGTGCGTGAGAGCCATTTGAAATCTGATAGCGAGAAATCGAAATTTGCCAAATTTTTTCACCCCCTAGCAGCCACGCCCTTTGACCTACAGACATTCTTGTAATAACTTGTGATCATCATTGGCACTAGATGGTCTGTACCAAATTTGAAGTCAATTTGGCGAAATCTCTAGGAGTAGGACTTCAAATACGAAAAAAAATTCAAATCAAAATGGCAGACTTCCTGTTTGGTTCTGACCATTACACCCTATGACTTTTTTGTGCGTCTCACTCTTGTCCACATGTGTACCAAGTTTAAAGCTGCTAGGATCAAGTATGTGGGCGTGAGAGCAGTTTGAAATATTGTAGCAAATAAGCTTAATTTGTTGCCCCCTAGCGGCCACACCGTTTGACCTACCGACATTCTTTTGATAACTATGAATTTGGTCAGCTGATGATCTGTACCAAATTTGAAGTCAATCGGGTGAAATCCCTAGGAGTTTGTACTGAGCATCAAAAATTCAAATCAAAATGGCCGACTTCCTGTTGGGTTTCGGACGGGTCTCCAATTGACTTTTTTTTTAGATCTCTATGATATACATACATGTACCGATTTTCGTCCACCTACGCCAACTTGCCTATGGACTTTTTGAAAATATTCAAGGGGGCGCTATTTCGCCATTTTGCCACGCCCATGTGCAACACCACCAAAATATCAAATTTTTCGTGTGAGCGCTTAGAAATAGAAAAATCTGGGAGGATTGTTTTGTCGGAATAATAATAATAAAAAGAAACAGCAATTACAATAGCTTTGTCGTTCCGCTCGGGCAATAACAATACAGCAATAACAACAGGGCCTTCGCCGGACGACTTGCAGTCGTCGCTCGGGCCCTAATAATGATGATAAAAAAACGAAGTAGCTGGCTGATATACATATATTAGTGCCAGTGTCACACTATGTTATTCGGATAAATAATAGCATGGGTGTACAATGTCTTTCTGGCGCTTCTGTTCCGTAACTGATTGATTATAAATGACCAAATTTTACCATGCACTGGGTCCAGATGTAGCCGGTGTCCTCAGTAGTTTACCAACCAATGCGCTCGTTGTAAAAATCCTCGGCTTTTTGTGGGGAGTCAAAGTATAAGTTCTCATTTCAAAAGGAGACCTGAAGAGGCGCAGGATGCAGTAGGCGGAATTTCATTCCTTTCAGTTAAAGAGAGTTTTTGATGGGGTTGAATGCGGCCTGTTTTTTTGCCAGAGCAGCGCTGATGTCTGGATACACTCTCAGCTCGGAGCCGCGGTAATCCATTTTGTGTTGTCTGGCCCATCTGAGGAGTTTTTCTTTCTCTTGGAAGCGGAGGAATTTGACGATGAAAGCTCTCGGTTTCCCCGCGTCGGCGTCGCCTGGTCTAGGTCCGAGGGAGCGGTGGGCTCTCTCTATCTCGGGAAGGCTGCTGAAAACACTGGGGCCCGTCACCGCCATCAGCAGGTTAGAAATAAACTTCGTAGGGTCTTGGTCTTTCTCACTCCCTTCGGGTATGTTGATAATCCGCAAATTAGAGCACCTGGACCGATTTTCGAGGTCTTCTACCCGTTCCAGGAGCACCGTGGCTTGGGACTGCAAAGTCATGACAGCAGCTTCCATCTCTGTGATTTTCTTTATGTTTTCACCCACCAAAACTTCAGTTTTAGTGAGACGGTTGTTAAATGACATCACCTGTTGGCCTAGTGAATCAACGGACCGTTTCAGGGATTCAGCTGATTATTGAATCAGGATAGCCATGTCAGCTTTGAAGCTATCACGTTGTTTACTGAATAGGGCTTCATGATCGGTCTTCGTGACAGAGTCGGAGTGACCTCCGCTGGCGGCACCTCCGCCCCCCGGCCCCGGGTCTGGAAGCTCCGAAACGGCGGCGGCCATGCTAGCCAGCTTAGCTGAGATGCTAGCTGCTCGAGTTGTTACCGACGGTTGAGGATTAGAATTTGCGGTGCTCATCGCGTCGTGGTGCTCTGTCACACATAAAAAGTGAGTAATGCGCGAATTAACCCAAGGAGAAGCACTGTTAAATTGGTAGACTTGAAGAGTAAATGAAAAGTTCAGCAGGGGCTCCCCGCGCGCACGTCTGCTCGCTACCTCATCAAACCGGAAGTCCCACTCAATTGATAATTTCTCTCCTTAATCTAGCAAACCATCCACTTTGACATGCAGGAGCTGCTTTAGTGTTGAGCTCCACTTTGTTTAGGCTGTCATTCAGCCTCTTACTGACGCCCTCTCCTCCTGCAGGTGGGCAGCAGACGTGTGATTCAGTACGGAGCTGCCATGATGCTGCTGCTCGGCCTGGTGGGTAAATTCAGCGCCCTGTTTGCCTCCCTGCCCGACCCCGTCCTGGGAGCTCTGTTCTGCACCTTGTTTGGTATGATCACAGCGGTGGGATTGTCCAACCTGCAGTTTGTCGACCTCAATTCGTCCAGGAACCTGTTTGTCCTGGGGTTCTCCATCTTCTTTGGTCTGATGCTGCCAAGCTACCTGAAAAAGAACCCACTGGTGACAGGTGAGCCACACAAATCAGAACTGACATCACGTGACAACACGTTTGTCACATTGACCTCAGAAAGGATTAAAGGAAAGAGATTTTTTTTGAACATACCAGTGCACAAGATTCTCCACATTTGCAGTGAATGTCATGAGCAATAAACAGTGTTGCTCAGACTCATAATTGATTTGTCACTTCTGAGTTGTTAAGAACTTGTGCCTTTAAATCAGAAGTACTCCTGGTAAACCTAGGTACTCTTCATGTCTTTTTACTTTATTGATATTACTCTGTTTATCAATAGCAATACATAAAAGTAAACAAGTACATAAGGCTGCTGTTCCTGATGTGCCATTTTTGTTTACATCTTGGCTGTGCACATATCATATTGTATGCATATACAGCAGCACATGTGCTGGAAATAGCTCTGGGCCTACTCTGGAAGCTCTGCCGCTCCTCTGACAGTATTCACATTTATCTTTGTGTGGTTCTATGAAAACAAAGTGTTCCTGTGACACTTCAGTCATCTAGCACACTTTGAGCTGCCGTGAACATTTTTACAGTGGGAAAAATGGAGATTGAAGTTTTTCCTGGTTAATTCTCTCAGACAGGTTGTTAGAAAATTAACTAGTTAATTGAACATACAAACTGGGAATAAAGTTAAGCACAATGTCAGTATATAATGAAAATATGTTGTTTGGATTTGGATGGCGCTGAAAAACAACCCAAACTAAGTTCCTGCCTCTTTATCTTTCTCAGGCATAGTTGAAGTTGACCAAGTGCTCAATGTACTCCTCACCACTGCCATGTTTGTTGGAGGCTCTGTTGCCTTCATCCTGGACAATACAATCCCTGGTAAGGTGTTAAACCCACTGCTTTTCATGTTTGTCAAACTAATGATGTTTAAAAAACAACAGTCATATGTAAAGGTTATGGCTGAACAATATTGTTTGGACTTATATAATGGTTATGTAGAACATCGTAAGAGAATGACTTGGCTGTCACAGCCGTGTCATTATGATTCCAGTACACTTGTGATTATATCATTCCAGTGTCCCTCTGGGAGAGCTGGATGCTGTGGTGGGGAAAGAAATGTCTGGGTGCATGTTGTCCTCCATGGTCTGGTTTGTTAATTTGTCCATTTCTCTTCCTGTTTTCTTGTCAGGTTCCCCAGAAGAACGAGGTATCAGGAAGCTGAAACGTGGCTCTGGTCTCAGCGCAGCAGAACTTGAAGGAATGAGATCTTATGACCTGCCATTTGGAATGGACTTAATCCGCAGATGCTCCATTTTCAAATATTTCCCCATCAGCCCTACCTTCACGGGCTATCAGTGGGGGAGGCTAAATGAAGCCTGCAGGAGCAGAATGGGACATGAAGATGCAGTGAAGGGAGGAGGGATGGAAGGGGAGGGAGGCACAGCACCAGGGGAGAGTCGGGTATAGCCTACGGGCTGATGTGTGGCTGAATTTGGGGAGCAATATGATGGTACACTAGTATAGAAGGATGTGAGAGCAGAGGACAGAAGAGGTGCAGGATTTTGGGATTGTGACGCACCCAACCCTCCTGAAAGTATTTTTTCTTTAGTCTGTGTCAGTCTTTTCCCACTCCCCTCTATTGCTATTTTAAGCATGCTCTAGCAAGTCACAGCATGCTTTAAAAGATGTCACCACACAGTGGTGTGTGTGTGTGTGTGTGTGTGCGCAGTATGCTGTAAGAGATGATGGCACTTTAATCCACATGGAGACTGATGGGTGTCAAACAATCAACGCAGTGTTTGATGATTCGCTGTCTGGTAATCACTGCAAACTTCTACAGTAGATTTGATTATGTCAGTTGAGGATTATGCAAAATTTCTGTTTTAGGAATGATTTGCCTCTAGACTCATTATGCAACCGCATTAGAGATACACACATTCACACACACACCATCGGCCTCACCAAAACTAGTTTTGAGAACAACAATGCACATTGGGGGTCATACAGAGTGATGGAAGTGGTTTGTCAGGTGCCCTTAGCCACCCAAAGTGATTGTTGATTTTAATTTTTGCACTTATTTTTGCATCTGCCTTTGCATTCAAATGAAGAATGTCACTCCCCCGCTCACACCCCAATTTCTTCTGTAAAATCCGTAGAGCTATTTCACACTGCTCACCTCATTCATCCATTTTTTTTATGTAGTACAGTGCTGATATTCTCAAAACCTCCTACGTGACTGGGCAAAATTCACTTGTGCACCAGTTCACATATCTTTAATAAGTAAGTCAGTATTAGATGGAATTGACTAACAAGACCTTTTCCTGAACACTTTGACTTATTAAATTTTCAAAGTTCTATTTAATAACTTTTATTTGCTATATAACATGATCTCTAAATGCACATAGGCACTTGCATAATAAAAGAAGCTTTAGACAGTGCTGCCTTAATGACAGCAGTGAATTTGCAGAAGCTGTAATAATGACAAAAGTACTAAACTTAAAAAGAAAAAGTAAAATTCTTATACAGTTTTGATGCAACACATGGGCTGTTTGATAGCAGTGTAGACTGCTCCTCTTCTACCAAACCCATGTGGTAGCCCCGTCATTGTGTTAAATGGCACTTGCACAGTTGTACTAAGAAGTAAGGGTGGTCAGTTTGGATGTAGATGATTTAAATGGAATAACAGGGGACTGGGATGTCCTATGGACCGACTCAGATTGTGCAGTTTGTGTTTTTTGCAACAGCCAATCACAACTGCCTCTGATGTCAGTAACTGTTTCCCCTCACATTCCCCCTCCCACCCTTTTCTCACCTCAGTTTCCTACTGATGTTTGTCACTGTTCTCAGTGTGCTGTGGTTCAGGCTGTGGCAGCACATCGAGGCTGACTTACTAAAGGTTCAGCAGCCTAAATCTCCAGGTGTGAAGAGCGAGTCTCTAATTTGCGCCTCTGCTTTGATTGAGAAAGCATCAGTTTAAATAAAGATACAAGAGTTTGCAACATATAATATTGGTAAATATAGAGATGAGAAGTAGCACAATGAGAGAGAGAGAGAGAGAGAGAGAACAACTAAAAGATGACTACTAAAATTTAGCCCAGCTAAGATTTTTACTAAACCAAATTGCTAAAAGCTCTTATTTACATCTCTTATTTTTTTGTAACTATAAACCAAAACAACTGATTACCATTGGCAGATGATGTTTTTAAAAAAAACCCCACAAAATTAGTTTGAAACGTCGTTCCCAAATTTTCTCATCTTTTTACCTCTTTAATTAAAGCTATTTATTTATTTATGAGAAGAAAGTTGATGTTTAATGATGATGCTTGAAGCAGGTTTATTTGTCTCTTGCACAACTGTTGAAAGTATATTTATTATTTCACTAGTTGACACTCTGTCGTCCCACTCTTCATTAAGTGATTTTAAAATTTTCGATAAAGTTTGTTTCTAACATAAGCAGATTTCATTCCATTTATCTGATGTGATTTGATATAAAGATAAACAATTAAATGTTGCATGAGTCAGGACCTTCTTATAAAAGTACTGTTTCCAAATGTAATGGTGCCAAGAAGATCAGGGTCAGAGGCAACAACACTGACCCTGTGATGTCACTAGGTGCTTATCTATAATCATAGCCCTATCATGACCTCATCTCTCTGTACATGACTCGTGACACAGTCACGTTACGTTCTTGATGCACATGTTGGTGGGGAGATTTTATTGTTTTCGATTTTCCTGCTGCCCAGTGGTGGGTTTCATGTTAAAAGGTATAGCTGTGATCTTACTAATGTCCTTTGTCAGTCTAGAATGATTTTCAAACCAAGCCCAACATTTACACAGCCTTCCTCTGCTTGTTGCTACAGTTCTTTACTGGCAATGAGCACTCATAATAAGACCATATATGGCCTCCTCTCAGTACTTATTTGGGGGCAAATTTAGACAGTTTTTCATAATGTTATTGATCCTGCACAGGTACAGAATCTGAATCTTGGCGGTGCATCAGAATTACAACATAAATCATAATTTTAATTTGAATACAACAGGGCAACCATTTTCAGTTACAGCTATCAGAATTCAATATGCAATAAAGTAAGCCTAAAATGTCTCTGACAGGAATTTGTCATAATCTTGGCATCACCAGATGTTTTAGTATTCTGTGTAAGCTGCTGACATCTGTGATATGACGCCCCAGTGGCAGGGATGATTGAATAGAGGTTGGAGAGCAGTTACGGCCCCCTGCTTCATCTCTCACAGAGAGGGAGTGAACAGCAGGTGATTTAACAGCTCTATACTGTCACCTCTACACTGAATTCTCCTGTACACTGCATGTGCATGTAATAATCCCGTGAACAACTTGAGATCTAGTTGTCTGTATCATGTCATGTTGATGGAGCCAGTACTGACATCTCCCATCACATCTTTTGTCCTCACACACTGTTAAACTCCCCAGATCCTGCAGTGATGATGTATAGGTGTCCTCTCATCTTTAGTGTACCTGGCTTTCTCCCTGGGAATTCTTACTGTTGTTTCTGGATACAGAAGACACTGGCCACCTTATTAAGAGCCTGTTGGCCATTGGCAGCTGAGTGAACCTGCCTTATCACGTCACAGCAAGATATAAACATTGGCTGATTTTTGTGCCTGTTTTGTGCAACTCTCTCTTCATTTCAGCTCACCCCCCAGTTTGTTCGTTTTTTTTTCCTCCTTAAAATAAATAAAATCACATTGGATTTCACATGGCCAGACACTACCCCTTTACATTTTTCTAGGTTGAAATATACAAGTCATTTTAGCCAGCAGATGGCTCTTGATAAGGTGGCCTTAAAATGTGTAACAGACATCAATCCCTTTCAGTTTTTTTGAAAGGGGTGCTACCTGAAGAATATACTGTTGTGTATCAAGTGTTTTATCTTTTTCAATGTTTTTGTTCTTTTATACATCATTTTTATGTTTTTGCAAGCAAATATTTGTAAGGAAGTAATCCTAACTTTAAATCTTAAATCATGCTGGTAAGCGCACCGTTTTTGTTGTACTTATTTAAAAGTAAATACATTTTCTATCCTATTTTCAATCTGTGGTTTGGTGGAATCCTTTTGTTTGTTTGTTAAGACCTTTTCATATTGTATTTTTACTCTAACATTGCTTTCCGTCCATGTTAACACATTACCAGTATAAATTAAAGATTGAGCTGAAAAACTTTAAATGTAAAAACAACAAAATAAATGTATATTTAATGGAGTAAAGTTTGCTAAACCTTCTGGAAGAGAAATTGTGTAAACCAATTGTAGCAACAAAATGTTTTATTCTTTGTTCCTAAAACTATTTAATAAGATGTTATAGAATGAATGCAGTCTTCTGTCTTTATTGATTGCCCTGATCATAGAAGTTCTGTTAATCCCCTTAAGGTGTATCATGGAAAATGGAAACAAAGTAGATTTTTTGCCTCAAGGTTCCAGAACCCAAAGAGTTTGTGTTTTTCCCAAGCAGGATGGTGTAGCCTCTGCAGGCCACTTCATTTTCAGTAAATACTCTTGTTCTTATGTTGTCAATTCACAGTCTTCTTTTAAAACTCAGTCACAACACCAGTTCTCTTATAAAAAACGGCCTTTCTGTGACATACAGCAGAATATAAAAACTAAATAGATCTAAAAGTCAAGGAATCGACTGTGAAAATTGATGAAAAATGAAAATTTTCTTTAGGTCCTGGTTGAAATGAGCTCTCCTAGCTACATATAAGTTGTAAAAGGGACGTGTGAGTTTGACATTTTGCCACTTAAAAGTGTCATGCAGTTGTATCCGGATTGTCTTTCCAGTATGAGCTTCCTTTGAGTAATAATGTCTGACTGATTTTTCACCGGCTCTTCCATTGTTTTCATGTTTTCATTCAAGGCGAACAAAGGGGGCGCCGGGCTCGGCCTCTGATTGGCTGCTGGCTGGGCCCCCGAGGTTGCTGTGCCGCAAGGTTGTGCTCGAGCTCCGCCACAACAGATGGAACTCTCACGCCTTCCACCTCCCCCTATCAACCCATGGTGGACGCACGCGCCCAAGTGATTGTTTCCTACGGCTGGTGAGCGGACGAGTTAGCCGAGGAGTTTACCATTAACGGACAGTAACGCAAGGAAGGGGGAAGACAGAGGGGAGAAGAACCGAAGAGCCTGCATCCCTGGGTTTGGTGAGACGTGGGAGCAGCTCCAAAAGTCGGCAGAAATCTCACAGAAGCGTCGGTGAACCTAAGTAGGCTGATCATCATGATGTCTGTGGGTTATTGTTAATGTGGCGATGTGGACTGGGTGTAGTTTGATATCGCGACTGTTTGTTCTAACAGAAGACTAGATGATGCTCTGACAACATAAAATACAAAAACGCCCACATAGACGACGAATCTCGGATTTTGGGCACATGAGGTGCATGTAGTTCACGTGCAGTGGTGAGAGGCATGTTCTGTAGCACTTTACATGACGGTCCAACGTCAACCTTGAACAGAAAACGATAGATGATCTGTGTCTTATCACATGTGCTCTGTGTCTGGGCGTGTGAGTGTATGTGTTTTAATAAAACGGGTTACATAACAAGCACAGTTAAGATTCCTCTCAGGACAACGTAAGGCTGACTAGACAGAGGGAGACAGACCCTCTGCCAAAAAGTGCATACCTCATGTTTTTGACTTGTGATGTACAGTCAGCTGCCACAGTATACAGTACACTAAACTAAAAAATAATACAACAGTCATATAATAAATCCAATATTTACGAAGGTTAGTATATTCTGTTTTTGTTGGAACTGTTTTAGAGACAGATGGTTTTAACTCTGCAGTCCTATTGCAGAGCCATGTCCAGTGTTTGGTCAACCCATGTTGATGCAAAGGGGACAGATAAAAGGGTCAAAACAGTACAATTCAACATCAATCTACACCCAAACTCTGAAGTTGTCATAAAGTTCAATTACCATGTCTTTGAAACAGTTCAAAACAAAAAATGAACCATGATAACTTTGATGAAGGAAGAAATGATTGCATGGTTGTTTGGCTGGATTGCATTAGATTTACAATAGTGGACCTAATCCAATTGTTCCTCTCCCTACTCATTGATCCAACAGTCATATTCTCACTTAAAAGCAAATGAAATACCCATCATTAGTTCTAATCTAGAGCCATTAAAAACTGATCTTAAAAAACGATCGTTCTGTAGATATTCAGTTTATTTTCATAGAAGATGAACAAAAACATATTCACATTTAAAAAGCAAGAAACATTCACTTTTTTACTATTACTGTGTACTGTTTTTTTGCTTGTAAGATTACTAGATTGATGATTGACTATCAAAGTAGCTTCAAAGAGATAAAGGGATAGAATACAGGAATAGCTTCAGCTTGATCTTGAGAATCAGGGAGCCATATTTAAATTTGTATTGAGCCTGGCGACATATTACAACAACCTCAACACGCCTAGGAAGGAGCAGGAGAGACAAACACACGTACACTATTTTTGGCTCAGTGTTGTGGGATAGTTTCTGGAGCTCATGTTTTTAGTGTTGCTATGACAATGGTGACAATCGTGAGACGGTGGAAGTTGTACTGTGGAGGCTGAAGCTGGATGTTGGTGGTGGATTTGAAAGTGAGGAGGAGAAATGGAGGTTTGGAGCTATTCATTGTCTGTTTCAGCCAAAGACACTGACAGAGGGTGTTCAGAGGCAATGGGGCAATAGGGCAGAAAACTTAGGGCAGAGATTGAGGGGAGAATAGTCAGGAGGTTGTGGTCATGTGTTTTAATAGCACAGTGGATGGCTTCACGGAGGAGAAAGCTGAATGGGAAAAACAGTCAGATAGCAGAAAGAATTTCCTCATCAGAAAATTGGCTAGCTAATAAACTGAGTTACTGTGGTATGAAACAACTGAGCAGATGAAGACGTCAGGAAACGATACATAAGGAAACAGAGAGAGAGAGAGAGAGAGAAATGGATGCTGAGGATTTGCTGACCATCTAATGAGGCACAGGGGATCTGAAACAGGACTGGGTCAGCTGTGGGTCAGTCTAGCTGCTTTTACATGTTGCTGTTGGCCTCCAAACAAAAAGCTGAGACAGCTTTCTGGCATCTACAGATAATTTCCACAGAGATGAAGTCCTCTGATGGTAACAGACGACAGCTGGCTCTGGTTTGTTTAATGCATTTCTGCAGGCTTTGGAGCTACCGCAAATTAGTCAATGAATCTATCAAAGAAAATTATTTTGAAAATCAATTAATCTTCCAAGTCATTTTTCAATAAAAATGCCGAACGTATTACATCATAAATATTTTTGGCTTTCTGGGGGGGGGGGGGGGGGGGGTTACTGTACGAAACAGACATTTAATTACATCAATAAGATGATCATACCAGTCCTAATAGCCCCTAGAGGTTCATGAAGAGGTTTAATTCTTTATTTCAGCACAGTTTGTATAAAGATACTTGTGTTTGGACATTCAACAGACAAGTATTGTAAAGATCATCTTAATATCATGGCACTGGTATTAAAAAGTTTTGAAATAAAGCAGTCAGCTGTCAGTTGCCTTTACAGCAATACAATAAACCTTAAACAATATATACTATCACTTCATAACATCAGTATTGCACATATCTCCCAGAAGAAATCACACACACACACACACACACACACACACACACACACATAGTAAACAGCAAACTTTCCACCAACAGGAAAACAGTACACATTACAACAGTAATGATGTGATGCTCCAGGAGCAATTTTTAAAGGTGTGATGTCTGACTTGATCTTACTTCCTGGAGCCTGAAGTATTATCAGATGGTGTTTTAGCTGACTTAGAATTCACATTGATTTGTCTGACACTTAGAGTGTTTTCTTGGTTTGACTGGTGACCACATCTCTGTCTCACATCACTGGCATCATCTGTTAATGAACCTACAAGCATGGCTGGCCTTGACCATGACTGCAGTATTAAAGGCTAATGATTTCTATTGTGTAGGTCAGTGGTGGCTTTTGAGCGCTTGACGGGGCTAATATAGCTGATAAAATATTGATAGAGCTTGGCAGGGGGTTGGGCTGATTGGTTTTTTAATATTTAATATGTTCACAATAACTGAGCACACACATTTCAGAGATTGACAGCTTTGTGTAAGTTATCAGCTCTGAGTATTTAAAGCTGCTACATTACTGCACAACATCTTCGGTCAGCTGTGGTTGTGTTGGATGTGAGTGTGATAAAGGCAAAAGTGATCATTGTACGGGTCAGATTTTCTAGCCGTGCTCATGTATGTAAACTGATTGGGTGTGCGTAAAAATTCATGTGTGCTGTTTGAATTGAGGAAGTTTTGGGCTGTGTTGAGGGTTAGTGTCAGTTTCCTGTGTGACTGAGTAAAGGAGGAAGCCATTTAACGGAAGAGGACTGCTTCCTTTAAACTCCCCCACTCTTCCCCCTCTGTTCGCTGTCACACTGACAAGAAAGGACCCTGTGGGCTGTTTGAAATCAGTACCTGAGTGACAAAACCGCTCCTACCTGAGGATACGTACTGAATCTACTCATCTAATCTCTGGATCTCTGTCTCCACATCTGCAGCTCCCTCTCTCCGGTGACTCAACAAGATCACACTGCCTTCACCACGGTACGATCAACTGAACAGAAAGGTCACCAACATGTTTTACCATGTATTTAATGCTACTTTGTCTTAGAATTACATTCAAATCAGGTTACACGTCATAAACAAGTTAAAAGACCTACCTATTGGGGGGCGCTAGTGAGCAGCGCATAGAGTAGACGTGCTTTCAGGAGCTCCTCCAAGCCAATATCTAAATTTATTATTTTGACAGTCTCACACTCAATTTCATCTGCCTCAGGAATAACTTCATACACGAGGAACGTGTCCAGTTAAGTTTATGTCACAAAATGCCGCCGAAGAAGAAGCAAAACATCAAGTTCTCTCAACCAGCCTCTGCTAATGCTAACTGTAACACTAACAGTGCTAGCGGTGATCAGGCAGGTCATGACTCTGACTACAGCCACATGGATTGTATGCCATTAATCTGGGAAAAAATCGCTGACAAGATCCTTGAAAACATGAACGACCGATTCGATAAACTAGAGCAGACTCTTCAGTTGGTGCAGACCTCACAGAGGGAGCTAGTGGAGAAGGTGGAGTCGGTGGAACAACAGATGCTGGACCATGAGGGCCACATCACCTGCTTGGAGAAGATGGTCTTGGACCTGAAGGATGAAAACAACACGCTAAAGCTGAAAGTGGATGACCTCGAGGGCCGGTCCCGTCGCAATAACATCAAAATCATCGGCATACCCGAGCGTGAAGAAGGAGGTAAACCAACAGAATTCGTCAAGGCATTAATCCCAAAGCTCTTCGAAGAGGGCAGCTTTCAGTCACCGGTAGTTATCGACCGGGCGCACCGGACCCTGCAGCCACCTCCCACAGCTGCAGCTGGAGCTAATCCTCGCGCCATCATCGCCAGAGTCCACTTTTACCGGGAGAAGGAGCTCATACTTCGCCTCCGGAGGGAACGAAAACTAGACTACAAAGGCAACAAGGTGCTGATTTTTCCGGACTATACACCTGAAGTGGAGCTGAAGGTGGAACACAGCCTGCTTTTCCCAGCGAGGCTCCGGATGAAGCACGGGGAATGGTTCAAGGCCTACAATACACGGAATGAGGCAATCACATTTATCAACACTGACTTAAAAAATACATCTTAAGTGGGTCTGTGACCCCTTGATGTACAAGGCTAAATGCATCATTGTAATGCTGGTTCTTTTCATTTAGATATGTGCAGCACTTTGAGAGACTGTCATTTTCATTTTTATGACTCAGTTATATTTGGCAGAGGAGATGGGCTGAGTTAGATATCACAGCTCTAACAGCTAGTTACGAGATTGAACGTGGGTTTCAGGCCGTGCGTGTCCCGAGCATGACAGGTTTTTGTGCTTCGTTTGGGGAAGCGCTGGGGGGTGGGTGGGGGCCACGTTCAGGTTCACGGTTTGGTTACGATGTAGGTTCTTTCTGTGTTTTTTTTCTTGAATCTTGTTACGTGCACTCTTGAGAGGTTGCCAGATTTCTGTAACTACGGAGATAATGTCAGTATCTGATAACATAACACATGGCAGCATAAATGATAATTTTAAGTTGGTCTCATGGAACGTAAAGGGGTTGGGTCATGTTATTAAAAGGGGTCGAGTCTTCTCGCATCTTAAATCATAAAAGCCAGATGTAATCTTTCTCCGGGAAACACACATTAGTGTAAATGAACAGCGCAGGTTAAAGCTGGGGTTGGTAATCCTGGTGAGCTAGCAAGAGAGCTAGCAAGATTTGAAAATTGCACCTCCTCTGAGTTCCACCCCCCTCCTCCCCCTCCCATCAGTGTGTACGTCCAAGCCACGCCCCCACAAACTGGAACACACACCGCACGAAAATGAGAAGCGGCAGGAGGAGTACTATATATATATATATATATATACTATAATCTATTCAATACTAGCGTCACCGACCCATTTTAAACCCACAGAGAAGCTAATATTAGCATTAGGCTAATACAAGCTACAAAAGTAGCTACGTTAGCAAAAGTTACACATTTCATAAAAATAACAAATCCTCCCCGAAGCAAAGCATATAATTACCTGTCCAACAGAAAGAGAGCAACCTCAGCATCACTTCAATCCCTCAGTTGTCTCCACAAAAGCAACCCCGATGTTTACTCTGGTTTGACGTCTGGCTTTATCCAGAGCCTTTTTGTTAGCAGCCTTTTCAGCCTCTGGCTTTCTCTTCCTTGCCTTTTTCTCGGGGCGAGCCGTTACAAGTAACGCTGGAAGTAGTAACTGGGGCTGCATTTTCTCAGCCATTGCTCATAAATCAGCATGAAATCCGTTCTGCTGTAACTCTGTACGCTGATTTCTTCCGGCAACAGCGACACGTGAAGATTGTGCACACGCGTCGGAGACAGGAATCGAGGGGGGCGGATACAGAGCTAGACATGAAGGCATCTGATTGGTTTTTGCTCCTCGCACCGAAGAGCGTGGATTGGTCAGAGTTTTGTCAGTCCTCCACAGAGGACTGATTATTTTCGTTCCTTTTTCTGATACATAATGTATTGATTACTCAGAAGGTAGAGGGACCATTTCACCCAGTGTAACAAAACATGTTTCTGAACAGGATTATCAACCCCAGCTTTAAGAGCAAACTGGATCTCCCAAGTTTATCAAGCACCTTTTGATTGATAAACTTTCGCCTTGACTATATGACTGCAGACCCTTATGGTAGGTACTTGATAATATCTGGCCACATTAATTCCGTCCCAATTACGATGCTAAATATCTATGGCCCAAACATTGATAATCCTGACTTTTTCTGTAAAGTATTTGATCTAATACCAGCCTCTACCCCAAATGCTATCATTGGAGGTGACTTTAATTGTTACCTGGGTCCAGTCCTAGATCGACTATCTACTAAACCGCCTCCCACGATAACCTCAGTGGGAATTCTTGGGAATTCTTAATGAATGGGAGTTTTTTTTTTATTCTCATGTCCATAAATCTTACACTAGAATTGATTATTTCCTGATAACTTCTGAATTATTGCCCAGTGTTACTAACTCTTCATACCACAATATTTTAATATCTGATCACAGTCCAGTTTCTCTTAGCTTCAACAACATTATGTCTAGTCCAAAATATAGCTGGCGTTTCAACCCTCTCCTCCTTCAAGATCAGTCTTTTATTGAACATATGACTACACGTATAGACGAATTTCTGGTAACAAATGATAATGGGGAGGTTTCTGATTCAGTTTTGTGGGAGACCTTCAAAGTAGTTATGAGTTATTATTTCATTCAAATCAGCTAAGAAAAAGGAACTTAATAGCTGCATTGAGGAGATTGAAAAAAATGCTCCCAGTGCTAGAAGAGACCTACAGATCTTCTCTCTCATCTACTGATTACAATAAGATTTTGAAGCTAAAATATGAATATAATACTATTCTCAGCAAACGTGTTGGTAGTCTTCTACTCAAGCTTAAACAGAAAAATTTTGAACTGGGAGATAAACCAGAGAAACTGCTAGCCAGCCAATTTAGGGGCGAAAGGGCTATTATACAGTGATATTTTTTTCTATAATATTAATAAGGACGGCATGTTAATGCAGTCACAGTGAATAATGGTAACCTGCTCGTTGCAGGTATAACAGTTACCATGTTGACAATCTAAGCATAACCTATTAACAGTCTAACATTTGCTTTTTTATACAGTGAAGGCTGATGGGAATTTTTGACCTAATTATGACACTTGATGAGAAGAGAGATGATCGAGGTTATTACAAATTTGAGATTGATCTCCATAGTAGGGAAAAGTTGTTGAGATATTTCTAGAGCTGAGACAATTAGTTAATCAATCAGTCAGTGAATTTACATTAAATTAATTGTCAGTTATTTTAATAATCATCACAAAAATGCGGGGAAAAAGCCTGTTCTGATCATGAAAGTAATTAGTAGCTGCATTCCCTGACATTGCATTTAAAACCACAAAAGTGAACATCATGTTGGCAGGGGATCATCAGCATAATCAGGATCATCTCCTGGGCACTGATTCAAATTTCATAGTAATCCATCCAAATGCTGCCAACACTGCTGGCTAACAAATTCAGCCAGATACTAAAACTCACTAAAAACAGTGGGCTACATCCTTTACAGATGGATAGGTGGAAATGTGGATAAAAAAATCATAAAAATCCAACCAATAATTGCTGGGATATTTCACTGTACATACTCCAACACTGGAGTCAGGTGTCCAAATTAATGTGGCAAGAATTTCAGTTGAATATGAGTCTCCAATTCTATCCACCTATGTTACATAGGTGGATATAATTTTGGAGTGGAGTGGATATACGTGCATGTATACACACACACACACACACACATATATATATATATGTATGTGTAGATACAAATATGACAAATAAATGTATATAGTATATGGTGCCAGTCAGTCACATCCTCACATATAATATAAATGTGTAAGAAGCTGAAATAATTACATGCAGCAGGTGGCCCATGTGTCCTGCACCTGTTCATCTCCTTCTTCCTCCTCTGTAGACACACACACTCACTTGTTCAGCAAAGGAGGAAGGAAGGCGCTTCAGGATGATGGCAGAGTGCCATTTAAGCAGCTGTGTGTGTGTGTGTGTGTGTGTAGGAGTGTTTATGTGTGAAAAAGAGACCATCCATCATCCTTCATCCATCACACAGCACATGTTTGGAATGTCTAGAGCAGGGGTGGGCAACTATTCCACAAAGGGCCAGGTTTTTGTTCCAACCTAGCAGCAGCACACCAGACTTGTCTCATTTAATCAACTGATCTCAGCCTTCGGACAGTTGATTGGTCAAACTGTGTGCTCTTGTTAGGTTGGAACAAAAACCTGCAGCCACACCGGCCCTTTGTGGAATAGTTGTCCACCCCTGGTCTAGAGGCACACGTGGTGTCTAACTATCAGTTGGTTTGTGTCTTGAAAGAAATAGTTGACAGGAAAGTAGATGTGATCTGCTGTTCTTGTTTTCTGTCTGGAGCTGGACCTGCTCCTCCTCTTCCTGCTGTGGCTTTCCTCCTCTCCACGCTGCTCTCTCTCTCTATCTGTGCTCGCTGCTGGTCATGAGGAGTCATGAGACTGAATCGGATGGATGGGAATTCTTAACTCTGTGTTGCTTCTTTGTCTCTCAGCTCCTCTCATGCTGACTGAACATGGATGATACACAGGACGGGGTTCCCATTGGAGAGAACAAGTTCATCAGCAAGTAAGGATTAAATAACCCACTGTTGCTCACATGCATACGTACAGTTGTAGACAAGCCTCTGTCAAACTGTCACTTCAACCTTTATTATCTATTGGTATCAGTCTAAAATAAAAATAAAAACAACACTGTGTGAAAAGTGCACACACTGGTGGATTGACAGTTTTTGTCATTTAAGTGTATAACATGCACAGTCAGGGTAAACACAAGAGTCAGTTTTTGTCATAGTTTTTGTCATGACATGGTAATGCAGTTGAGATCATGGACTGCTGTGTGCTACAGGAACAGCCATGCAGCAACAAGGAAATAAAAGAAGTTGCATTCTTACCTCCAGCTCATGATTTTCAAACTCTTCATATTCTGCTGTTTTGGAAAATAGTCAACAGTGATATACATATGTGCACATGGCTTCTAGTGAGTGAAATGGAAGTGAGTTTCCTCAGCATTTCTTTTTTCAATGATGTACCATTTTTGTTTCCAGGACAACAATCCTATCCCATCTGAGGACATACAACCTTTACTATGAAGGGCAAAATCTACAGCTCAGACACAGAGAGGTGAGCATTCCCAAGGGTGTGTGTGTGTGTGTGTGTGTGTGTGTGTGTGTGTTGCGCACTGATCGTTGTTCCTGTCCTCATTCCCAATAGGAAGAGGGGGAGCTAATTGTCGAGGGACTGCTAAATATCTTCTGGGGTTTGCGGCGGCCAATCAGGCTTCAGATGCAGGATGACCATGAGCGAATCCGACCACCCCCCTCCTCCACGTCCTGGCACTCGGGTTGTAATCTGGACAGTCAAGGGTAAGAGATCCAGACACAATTCAGTTACACCTCACTAACCAGAAATGGTGATCAGGTTAGCAAGGGCAGATATAGATTTTGTCTAGTTTGTCATTTGTTCCTTTCTAAAAAGTTCCTCATTATGTTTTGTTATGTTTTGACATTATGTATTATTGCAGGTTTAATTCCTTGCAAATTCACAGGCTGTTGAAATTCTCAATAACATACAAATTGGAAACAGTCCGCAAAACAGTTTTGGATTTAGCCCTAAGTTACCACAGGTCAGTCTGTGTCATAAAGTTTCAAGCCCCGTTTTCAGCTCTTCCTAAAATAAACCCAAAAACAACAACAGATCCATTCATCCACCCAGCAATCAGCACATACACAAACATGATGTTAAATTTAAATCACCTGTAACCTCAGCATTAGAGGTGATTTTATAAGACAGACAGGCAGATAGGCAGGCAGATAGGCAGGCAGGCAGGTGTTTCTTTACTCCCTCTGCCATAACTGAGATCTCGTGTACAGGTTGCACTGTATTAGGCTGGATGCTGTTAGCAGCATTAGCCCAGCTGGTTATCAGGTCCAGAAGACTGAAAAATGACTCACAAATCCTGGCATCTTATCTCAAACACGTACACACTGACTGCAGCAACAGAGAGAAACAGCTGTCACAGTTGAAGCTGAACAGCAGTTATATGATGATATTATGTCCACACAGTGGGTCTCATTCATGAAACATTAGGAAATCTGTGTAGATTTGCACATAAAAGCCTACGCTACTAAAAACCTACTTCAGATTCATGAACGCTGTGGGAATCTCAGATTTGATCGCAAGCGTGTGTGTAAGACCATGAATTTCAACCCATCATATGGTAAACTGACAGCATGCCACCAGTGCTCAGCAATTAGCATAGTTCTCCGCTCATGAATAGCCATATAAGGAGACCATGACCGCCATATAAGGAGGTAGGTCCATTCTGTCCACCTGCAAACACGAGAGACAGAAAAAGAGACATCAGGGATCAAAGTCATTTTAGTTCAAGTGAAGTTCAGGAAAATATTTTACTGGTGTGACTGGGAAAAGTAAATCAAAGGTGTGGAGGGAAGTAACATGTGTCCTTGGTTTAAAGAACCATTGAAGAAGTAAAGCCAAAATTGTTCTATACAAATGGAAACAAAAAAACAACAACAAACTAGAAAATTCCCTCTGGGAAATTTTGAAAGGGCCACGGGGGGCTACTGCCGGGGGTACCATCTCTGTCAACATGGGAATCAAACCCACAACCAAACTAATCAGACAGACACATGATCATCTTTCACTGACCACTGATATTGAGGAGCCATAATCACATTAAGTCACCTGTGTGTGTGTGTGTGTGTGTGCGTGTGCGTGTGCGCGCATGTGTGTAACTGTAATCATATAAAGTTACCTGTGTGTGTGTGTGTGCGTGTGCGCGCATGTGTGTAACTGTAATCATATAAAGTTATGTGTGTGTTTTGGCGTGTGTGTATCTGTAGCTGTAATCACATAAAGTTACCTGTGTGTGTGTGTGTGTGTGTGTAACTGTAATCACATAAAGTTACCTGTGTTGTGTGTGTGGGTGAGGAGTGTGTGTGCATACGTGTGCGTGTGAGTTAAAGAGGCAGAATAACATGTAGTAAAAATTGTAAATTTAAGTGTAATAGTTTGAAGAAAAAATTTAAGTCTACTCAAATACATTGGAAACTGACAGCAGAAGAACATTGTAAAAAATAGATAGATACATAGATAGATAGATAGGTGTGTGTGTATGTGTCTGTGTGTGCGTGTGCTCAGAGATCTATAATGAGCTGCATGTGTCAGTCTGATCTTAACGAGCTCCACCTGCAACCAACTGGTGGTTGCCAATGACGACAGAGGCACCCTAGCCAGAGAGAGACAGAAACGTGGAGAAAAAGGGCGATATTCTCCCTCTGCGCTGGTCCCACATTTGGGCTTATAGCGACAAAACGGTAGCTCCTATCAGAAAAAACAGCAGATCCTGGGCAGCGTAAGGACTTCCTGAACACTTTGATATGCTTTTGGTGTTTCTTCAGTAAATATTTTGGAGTCACGGGCAAGTTTCAAACAGGGGTCCCTTCTGCTTCTCTCTGAAAATCTTTGTATTAGAGTCAATGAGGAGCAGAGAGAGATGTGACCGCACTGAGAGGCTCACAATTTAAATTCTGTAAGTCTCTCTGCTTTGATGAGCACAATGTCTGAGACAAAACAAGTTTGTCTACAACTGTGGAAAAAATCATATGTGTAGAGTGTAATTTGTGGCCGGGAGGACGAGAGAAAGAGAAAAGTTTCAGACAATTTCAGACAACTTCTCCCACTCTAGCTGATGATGTCACCCACTCTAACACGAACATTCCGTGCAATACACACCCATTATAATCTTAAAATTTCTCCAAAAATGATCATGGTCATCGAACATGGACTGATCAAAAACTATATGACCTATCAAAACGTGGAATAATACACCAACACACAAGACTTGAGTCTACACAAGTGCCCCGAGGCACTGGCCCTACAGCTATGAAATAGCTGCAGGGCCAGTGCCTCGGTGCATTGCCCCGTGGCCCTAAAAATACACATAAACAAACTTAAGAACAGCCACAGGAGGAGGAGGCTCTTTACAGTCTCAGCTGTTTGCTGCAGAGGAGCATCAACACATGAAGTGCAGACAGGTCATATACTTACTCATGAACCAGCCGTCTCTCACAGCTCCATCCAAACAAGTGCCAACTGCGCTATTGTACAGGATGAAGTGTGCATTCATCAAGCCACAACACAACACAGAGTTTGCATTGCATATCAGCTGCACATTTATGGAATGAAAGTTTTTGCAGTTAATATCATATATCCGGTTAATATGATCATTAGAGGGAGCCTTAATGCATATGTGTGTCCAATCCCTAAAACCTCTCTCTACAAATATTTGTAATCGTTTCTCATGTTTAAAGTACATGTTTCAAAGGCATCAGCGTATTGGGGACATAACAGAGAGCAATACGAATTAAAATTGTAATTTCCAACAGTGACAAGCATTATTTATGTGCATCCTACATTTGGGAGCAGGTGTAAATTCTGTGAGTAGCTACGAAAACATCAGAGCTACTAAAAGATTGATCAATCTGGAAATCCACATAAATTTCCAGCTGCAAACAAATTTGTTCTGCTCATGTTTCATGAATGAGGCCCAGTGTGTGGAACAAACTGCTGCCTCTTGGTTTCTCAGCAGGGAATGAGACTCTGCCCTGTATCAGTATTCGATGTGGTGATGTTGCTAAAGTTAAAGTCTTTGTTCTAACACTGTTGATGTTAGATAGACAGATAGATAGACAGACAGACAGATAGACAGATAGATAGATAGATAGATAGATAGATAGATAGATAGATAGATAGATAGATAGATAGATAGATAGATAGATAGATAGCCTCCTTGAACATGGCCCAATCAGTGCATTCAAATTAGTCCTGTAATGCTCACATAGCTACTTTGGGCCAGACCCTCACCTGCTTCACTGGATCAGCATCACAGCCAGATTGTCCAAGGAACCCAGATGTGGACAGGGCCTTAAAGAGGAACTGTGCAGGATTTGCACCGTGGCTATGCTACATTTTTACCTTAAAACAGCTTCAGAGTAATTGTGATGGTTACATACATGACTTGAAACTTGTTACAGGAAGAGTGGAGGCTCTCTGCCCTCCACCTGGCATCTCTTGGCTGAAAACCAACCTTGCAACATCAGTGCAGTGCAGTACCCAGTGTCCCAGCCCTCGTCTGTGCACACAACGACACAAACGAGTAACAAAAACTTAACCTGTAATCTCTTGTTTACAACAGTTAAGAATACACAACTACACGTCCTAACATCATATATGTTATATAATGTTATCCACTGCTCCGATTGCATGCTTGTCAGCTTCGTTAAAAACAAATGCACATGGCCAAGAGGAGTGTTAGCAAAACAGAGGAAAACTTGGAAGACTTCCATAGTGCCTTGCTTATGTCATGTAGACCAAGTCCAATGTGTTGATGCCCCTCATTGCAAAATCTACATGCTGATGTAAATAGGGCACTACAGACTTCAGGTTATCAATGTTATCAATAAATGTACTTTTCTAGTATTGTTAGTTGTATTCCCTTCATTTCATGTCCAATGTCATTAAATATAATAATTTAAAGGCTGTGCTCACAGTTTTACCAGCTCATCTTCTTCAGTTCGTTTGGTCCCATTCTGTTCTTCCTTTTTACAGTTGCCCCAACAGCACAGATGGTCAACAGATGACACAGCAGAGCCCGCCCACAGTGGAAGTGACGCCGCCTGCCATCCAACCCAATGACAATGGTGTGACAGAAGAAGAGACAGAAGGTGGGTGGATTCACTGACACAACTGCTGGATTTGACTTTCTTGGCCTTAATAAGGATGCAGAAGACATATTCTCTATTTTCTCAGTTACAAAGATAAACTCTCACTCACTGTCAAACTTGCAAGGACAATATTTAATGGCAGCTAGACCTTCATCAGGAAAAACCTCTCTCTCTGAATCAGTCACAAAGACAAAAAAGAAAATTTTGATGAGCTTCACTGGAGTCAAATGAGGTCAAATCGGGTTTCAATATTTAACTCTTTATGGAGCACTCACTGAAATACTTTAAAATTATAATTTTAACCCTCGACCATGATAGGAGGATATTAGAAGAGTCTTTTTTCTTTCTTTTTTTTTGCTGCCAATCAATGTCAGTGAAGTTACCATATGGCTCCTCACCCTTCATATATAATTCTTTTTTTTCAAAAGGGGTTTATATATAAAATTATTTTAAAAATACACAGATAAAAGTAAAGGAACATTTAGTGAATCATAAAAATGTGTAAAAAAAAAATATATATACAAAAAAAACCTAAAACCTAGTTTAACCTAAACTAAAATATCTTATTTTATTTGTCAACAATATGCTACTGAATGTGACTGCTGCTGGTAATAGGTTAACTTCTTCTCAGCTGCAACCAGAAGTTTACATAGAGTTCAGAAAAACACACACAAACTTTTTTTCTCCATGTCTGACAGTAAAGTTGAGGAGACTTTTCCTGTTTAAGGCCAGTTACAATCCATTTTTTATTTTTGAAATGTCAGAATAATTACAGAGAGATTTTTTTAATTACTTTTATCAAAGTCAGAAGTTCACATTCACCAAGTCAACTGTGATTTTAAACAGCTTGGAGAATTCCACATGATGATGTTTTGGAGTAGAAGGTTCTGAAAGGCTAACTGATTTCATTTGAGTTAATTGGAGCTACACCTACAGATATATTTTAAGGTACTCTTTCAAACACAAGGGTGTCTTTGCATGCCTTTGCTTGGCGTCATGGGAAAATGAAAAGGAATCAACCACAACATCAGGATCACAAGTCTGATTCATCTTTGGGTACAATTTCCAGATGCCTGGAGGTCCATGTTTATCTGTCCAAACAATAATACTTATGGATAAACACCACAGCTATCATACTGCTCAGGAAGGGGATGGCTTCTATGTCCCACAGATGAGCATGCTTGGGTGCAAAATGTGCAAATCCCAGAACAACAGCAAAATACTTGTAAGGATACTGGCTGAAACTGCTAAGAGAGTATCATTTACACAGTAAAACAAGTTATGTACCAACAGGAGCTGAAAGGCCAGTTATTGAGGGGAAAACTACTGCTCCAAAAACACCATCAAAAAGACAGATTACAGTTTACAGCTGCACATGGGGACAAAGATCTTATTATGTCCCGTGGTCTGATGAAACAAAATTAAACTGTTTGGTCATAATTATGAACTATCAAGTATGGGGGTGGCAGTATCATGTTGTGGTACTGCTTTGCTACAGGAGGGACTGGTGCACTTCACAAAGTTTTCATTAGGAAAGAAAATTATGTGAATGTACGTAATGTGTACGTCTCAAAACATTGGCCAAATAGGTAAAGCTTTGGCAAGGCAAGGCAAGGCAAGGCAAGGCAATTTTATTTGTATAGCCCGTTTTTACAAACAGTTTGTCTCAAAGGGCTTTACACAGCATTATGACAACATCCTCTGCCCTTAGACCCTCACATCTGACTGAGGAAAAACTCCCAAGAAAACTCTTTAACAGGGAAAAAAAATGGAGAAACCTCAGGGTGAGCAACAGAGGAGGGATCCCTCACCCAGGACGGGCAGACGTGCAATAGATGTTGTATACAGACAAAGACAACAATTTACAACATGAAATACGGAAATCATGGAAATGGAATCAGTCAGTTAACGAGAAACGAAAAATGATGAAGGCAGCTCCCGGTGGGCAGGGAGGGAAGGCCAGCTTAATGGGACCAGTGGACGGCAGACTGGGTCATGAGCAGGGAGTGCAGGCCGGTTTAACAGCAGGAGAAAGGAGGTGATGGAGGCAGCAGTTGGTTGGTTGGTGCAGGGGGATGGAGCTCTGAAGAGATCTGTGGAAATACAGAGAGAGTGCGAGACACCAAGGCCAAACTACAAAGTGCAACAAATAATGGCAGTTCAAAATGTGAGGGGAGAGGAGAGGAAGTATAGGGCTCCATGTAACCTGGTGTGTCCCCCAGCAGTTTAAGCCTATAGCAGCGTAGCTATAAAATGGATCAGGGCTAGCTGAACCAGCCCTAACTAAAAGCTCTCTCATAGAGGAAGGTCTTAAGCCTAGACTTAAATGTAGAAAGAGTGTCTGCCTCTCTGACCCATGGAGAGAGCTGGTTCCATAATAGAGGAGCCTGGTAACTGAAGGCTCTACCTCCCAGTCTGTTTTTAGAAATACTGGGGGTCACTAACAGACCTGCATTCTGAGAGCGTAGTGCTCTGGTAGGACAGTATGGGATAACGAGGTCTTTCAAATAAGTTGGAGCTTTGTTATTAAGAGCCTTGTAAGTAAGTAGAAGGATCTTGAATTCTATTCTATATCCTACAGGAAGCCAATGGAGAGAAGCTAGAATGGGAGAGATGTGCTCTCTCTTATTAACTCTTGTCAATACCCTCGCTGCAGCATTCTGGACCAGCTGGAGACTCTGGCATGGATGGATCTTCCAAATGAGTAATGGTTGAAGCAAACCTCTAAATTAGTTGCAAAGTGGTTTAAGGACAACAAAGAGGTGGTGTTGGAGTGGCCATCACAAAGCCCCAACCTCCATCCTACAGAACATTTGTGGGTGGTGCTGAAAGGGTGTGTGTGAACAAGAAGGCCCACAAAGTTGACTCAGCTCCACCAGTCCGGAGGAATGGCCCAAAAAGACAAGTTAAACAGTTGAAAGGCAATTCTACCAAATACTATTCAAGTTTAAAAAATATATATATACATACATATATATATATATATATATATATATATATATATATATATATATATATATATATATATATATATATATATATATATATATATGTCTCTTTGTAAGTTCTGTACACCACCATAATTGGTTGGAGCCTCATTTCCATAGCAAACTCTAAAAGAACATACTGTGTAATGTCATCAGTTGGAATCAAAACATAAAACTCAAATTTAAAATAAAAGTGGGAGTTCTGCACACTAATATTTACTTCGTCTCGTTTTATAAATTATAAAAATTTTGTTTCCAGCCTTGCACATGTGGTGTTAAACCTTGTGATGTCAGTGCAACTGACGATATCCACACTTGTTTTTAAGATTGCCAGCATGTAAATGTAATTCTCCAAGGAAGAGTCAGTGTTGTCAGTCCTCACTTTACCAATCAGAACACTGAATGATAACCAATATTGAAGGTGTTTATTGTTGATTGCTCAGAGGACAGTGAGAGCTCCTCCCAGCTCCTCAGGACAAAGAGTGATGCTGGAGTGTTGAGAAGGGGCCAGCGACGTTCACCGAGCGACCAGAGGAAGATCAGGCGCCATCGCTTCTCCATCAATGGACACTTCTACAACCATAAGGTGAAGCTTGCCCCTCCCGCTTGTCCAGGGCATTGCTAGAAAGACTTATTTTATATGCATTTTTGCATACAACACACTGGAGAATAGTTGTAAACATATCTGTTCACACACCAGCCTCTTAGAATGAGTGCAACCAGGAGGAGCTATGGTGGTTTCTTAATAGGGGGATATATGTGTTGCTACCAAGAACCAATAGATGGGTAAATCTATACAAAAATGAATACTCATAAATGTATATATGACATGTAACTGATCGTACTTCTTCCTCTCAGACGGCAGTGTTTACTCCTGCATACGGCTCAGTGACTAATGTCCGCATCAACAGCTGCATGAGAACGCCTCAGGTGCTGCGAGTCCTCCTCAACAAGTTTAAAATTGAGAACAGCCCAGATGATTTTGCACTCTATCTTGTCCATGCAAGTGGAGGTGAGTATGACTAACCTTTTATACCGGTGGAACATTGGAAATGGTATTCAGGTTTAACCACCAAAATAGAATGGTCCAAATCAATATGTTTTTGGCGGATGTTTCAGAGCGTGTGAAGCTGAAGCGGAGTGATTATCCCCTGGGGCTGAGAATAATGCAGGGTCCATGTGAGCAGGTCTGCAAAGTGTTCCTCATGGAGGAAGATCTGGGTGAAGAAGTCACATATGATGTAAATCACCACATTCACTGTAACATCTCCTGGAAATAGAGACATGACTCCCTGCTGTGAATCTGCTGTGAAACATGTCATACTAATTCTGTGTGATGTCTGCTGTTGCCTCACTGACGTCCCTGGATCTACCAAGCTGGTTTTCTTTTCTGCTTTGTCATGACATTTCTCTCCTCTTCCACCAGGTGGCACAGTATATCAAGTTTGAGATGCCAGTCCTGCAGAGTTTCATCACCAAGCTGAAGGAAGAGGAGGACAGGGAGGTGCAGAAACTAAGGAGAAGGTACGAGATGATGTACAACGGACCTCATTGTCTAAAACATGTGTCTATATACTGTTGTAAGCACTGTTATATATTAAATGTATTAGAAGTCGACTGATAGTGGATATTTAAAGCCAAATAGAAGAACAATAGTTTGGAGCAGGAAAAAGGAGATTGACAATTAATTGTTGAAAGCCCATTAAAAGGAGTAAATTAACAATCTTAGATTGAATTTCAACTGATTGAATGACTGAGTCCATTTGAAAATTATGAATAATAAAGTCTACAAGTTGGAGGGAACTGATCAAATACTAAGAGGAAACTTACAGGACACTTTATAAGTCATGGTTAATACAGAAGTTCAGCTCTGAATGTGGTTGGTGGCTGAGCAGTTGCCATCCTCTCTGTGGTTCATGATGTCAGCGACGTCATGTAATTGCACCCATGTCTACACACAGAGCTAAGGCCAGGGCAACAGATAAACAGATAAATACAGTAAATATGCCCAGGCTTAGTTCAGATCGAGCTGAATTTATTTTGGCTGATCTAAGCTCTGTAGAACTAAGGAGTTTTCTTCTCTTCTTCCCTGATGTCCTGTGTCTGACAATAATAATGTTTCACATAGAAAATGGGCTTTTGGAGGAAGAGAGGAGCTGCTGAAGATGCCTTAATGTCTGGCAGATTTGCTGCTGAGGGAAAACTCTGGCCTTGATTTATAATAACCATAAACCTTATCATGCTTATAGTTTATAAATGAAGTGGTGTCAGTAGTGCAAGTGTTACCCTGGCCTTAGCTCTGTGTGTGGATCTGGTACAATAACATGCTGTAGCTGGCTGTACCATACGGAAAAGGCTGCTCAGCCATCCACCAACATGACTAACATCTGTGTAAATGACAGTTTATAAAATGCTCTATCAGGGTGGATTAATCGACCTCTAAAATGTATATTTTTCAAACCAGACATTTACTCACCCTCCATGTGCCTGTCTCTGCCTGTATTTGCAGGTATAATTACCTACGGTGTATAATAGAGAAACAGCTCCGATGCCTTCCAGAGGGGGCAACATGTATGTGATGGGAACTCCCTCTTGCACATCAAACTGTCTCAACCTTTCTCCAGAGTTCAGCACCCTCCATCCTGCTGAACCTGATGTACGTCACTCAGTGATCCTCCTCCTCCTCCTCTAAATCCTGCATCTGAGTCTTCTTCAAATCATTCAGTCAGTCTACCTGAAAACTTCAACCTGCCATGACTTATGTGCATGTTAGGTGTGATGTCAGCAATAGTCTTGAGAGTCGCAAAGACTCATGCAGCTTTGTAAAGTGTATTCAAACTCAATCACTTCAACTCTGCTTTGTTCTGTATATTTCTTTGTCCTCATTTGCAGCAGACACAGAAAGACGTCCCTCTAGGCAATTGAAAGCACAATATATGCCCTCAGCAAAGTGCCTGTTTTAAAGGTTTCTTCAAGCACAAACACACAAACCATGAAATATTTTAAAGGAGATTCTTTGGGATTGAAAGTACAAAGCTGCTGTGGAGGAATCAGGTCACACAGCACAGTTTAGTTAAACTGACCAGACCAGGAGCAAAGGCCTGACACCATCAGTCTCTGGTGGCACTTTCATGTCCTCACCGGTTTAGAATTTGTCAGATATTGTAACTGAAGGAATAACATTGAGCCTCTCCTTCTTAGTGCAGCTGAGAAGTTCACTGCAAGGTTATAGGTCATGTGAATAGATAATTAGTTTACATTGGTACCGTCAGCAACAGTTGCCCCTCCTCTGCATGCACACGAACTGTATGTTAAAGCCAGTGAAGTTAAAGGAATAGTTTGTGAAATACAATCCCTCATTTAGCTGCATAGTGGGCTGAGAGGACTGTCTCTACTGTTTATATGAGGCCACCACCAGCTGCTTAGCTATACTTATCTTAGCATAAAGAAGAAAGTCTCCTCAGTAACAGAATTCACCTTCTATCACCTACAGTTTTGCTCATAAGTTTACATGCTCTGGCAGATCTTGTGAAATATTGGCCATTTTTCAGAAAATATAATTGTTCATGCAAAAAAAATAATATTTTATCCAGAGTTAGTGGTTGGGCAGAGACATTTATTATCATGCAATTGTTTTAGCTCCTTTTAAATCACAATGGTAAGTGCAACCACACAAATGGCCCTGATCAAAGGTTTATATACCCACAAAGTTTTGGCCTGATAATATCCGCACAAACTGACACAGACAGGTTGAAATGGCTACTGAGGGTAACTGTCCACACCTGTGACGTGTTGGCTTGTAATTTGTATCCATGTATAAAAAGTCAGTGAGATTCCAGGCTGCACACAACACCTGCACATTTCATCCATTGCTGCACTGATTTTGCTGGATTCTGAGCCATGGGGAAAGCAAAACAACTGAGGAAGAGATAGATATCCAAAGATTTAAGAAAGCCAACCAGCAGTGTTCAAACTCTCTGGGTTCAAAGGTTCTATTGATACCCAGCCATGGTCAGGTTATTTTGAGATCTCTCATAGTTGAATCCCATTAAAAATAAGAGAAATGTGTTTTGCCTGATCACTCATATTTCCCCTATACATTTTACAAAATCTGCCACAGTATGTAATTTATGAGCTCTGTCATTAACATGTATGTCATTTCTTCTGTACAAGACTCATCAGTACAAAAACCAAACTGTAAAAACAACTGGCTGTCTTTTACACCTCAGTTTTTGTGCAGATTAATCAAAGATGTTTTGATTAGTGAGCTTTCTGAAGTGCTGGAAGGTGGATGCGTGAAAGTTGTACCACTCATCAGACTCTCAGCAAGAAGTCCAATTAAGTATATTTTCCAAATGTCAAAACTATTCCTTTAAATGTAACTGATGCCTGAATGTTCTTACTGTCCTAAGTAAATGACAGTGAGATTTTAAACTCAGTAAAATACTACCTAACAGATTAACAAAATTAGCATCATTCTTCACACAAATTTAGCCTCACTGAAGTATATCCATGGGTAGAGTTTTTCCCCTTAGTGTCAACAAAGAACAACGAAAAAAGCACAAAACAGGTGAAATCCCACAAGACTGTGAATTATACTGATTCTGTTTCATGGAGAATGTTTTATATGATGATTTTAAAGCAGCGCATTTGCCTCCATGTGTACAAAGCTTTGCATATGTCTGCTCTAATCTCTGTGTGTACACAGCATTCGCTCAGTGTTTCTCCTCTGTTGAGAAATTGCTGCACAATACACAGTGGACTGTGTCATCAAGCGTGAGTGTGTGTGTGTGTGTGGCTCTGAAAGTGTGCATGTTATATTTTAATGACTTGAGACTTGCCTGCTTTTGTATTGTGTCTTTTACAAAATAAGGATGAAACTCGGTCTTTAAAGTGTTCAGAACTCATGCTACTACTTAGATAATTCAGGCTTTTTTTCATATAATGATTTTTATTTAATAATAAAAGTGATCTTGAAGAGATGTGTACATGTGGTCTCCATCTGTCTTGTTCAGGTCAGTGGGTTAAAAGCCGAGCGTGTTATATAATGAAGCTTAAAGCTTGTATAATTAAAGAAGATATAATAAGGCATGTGAGCAATAGCATCAGTCATGCTGGAAGCTTTGGGAAAGCTCATTAAGTGTTCACTCGGGGCAGGTTAAATAATATAGACCAATTTAGAAACACATTCAGGTATTTATGAGTGGTGTCTGTGGTACAGCAGCTTACTGTACATTCAGCCAATGAGCAGCTGTGCGTCAGAGTGATCCACTCCACCTGATGGAGATTGTCTGGAGGATAACAGGCTGGCCCTGGAACACACTTCTCCGCAGACAGTCAGAGGAGACTGAGACACAGACACACACACACTTTGTGGAAGAGGAAGAGGACAATCATCTCAACTACTGCGCCACTTCCTCTCCATTCAACAGGTGAGTCGTTTCTAAGAATTCTCTAAGAAAGAACATGTTACTTTGTTTTAATATAAAGTGGAAATAAGATTTCCAGTATGTTAAAAACAATGCACCTTATTTTTCTCCTAAATTTCCTTTATATTTAATGTGATCTTAATACGTCCTTTGCTACACCAATTGGGGCCCATCTCTAGAAAGCTCAACTAATAACACGCATGGAAACAGACCACATTGTTCTCTATTAAATAATCTATGTCATAATGAAAGGTTTAATCCTCTCTGTGAGTCTAGGCTGCTGTAGCTGTAATCTGAGAATGACTGGATTATTCTTCAACTAAGTGACCCAGTGTAATTATAGCTCCACTCATCTTCTGAGAGGATACAGATTAGAGGGTAGTTTGACGACAGGAGAGCAAATGATGTCATGCTGATCACTGTGAACATACTGTGGTCAGTGAAGTATTCAAACTCTTATATACAAGAATTAAATCACCTCTTTGTAAGTGAAAAAAAATAAGCATCAACAGTTAAATTGACATCTAGTGTAAAAAGTGCCCATGATGCACTGTGGTCCTTGGTGGTTCTTAGTTTATTTATAATTGAGCAGTACTTTGGTGTTGCAGTTGTCAGCTTTAATACTGTTGCATCTATAACAACGGATCTATAATTATCAGGCTAACAAGCAGCTAAAGCTGTTAGCAGAACAGTATTATAGTATAGTATTACATAGAGTGGCATGAAAAGAAACAACTCAAGGAAAATACAAAATATTATTTTTCAAAGTCATATTTACATTTCATACTTTACTAACATTTTGCAATTATGTATTGTTCATTAAAATGCCATTATAGTACCATCTAAATACTGTATGTGTGCAGCGATAACCTATCATGACAAATCTAACACACATTGCTGATTAATAGTCTGTACATGGATTCTTTGTGAGATGATGTCCCCAGAGACTATAATCGTCTGATCCTGTGTCAGCTGCAGTGTTAAACTGTGTTGCAGATGTGACAGAGCTTGTGTAAGATGTGTTTGTTAAAGCTGGATCAAGAGCAGTGATCTGTGCTGCTCTTAATTTGTCAGAGACACAAAAATACCTCCAAGCAGGACTAAAGCTGCTGAGAACATCTCATCAGTCTCTGAGTGTTTGTGTGAGCATTGTGTGTCCTAACACACACTGGTGGAATGTTTCTGAACATCAAATACGTTAATGTTATATCTCACAGAGAAAAGCTCTTGTTTTTACTCCAAGAGTCCTGCACTGATTTAACAGTAGTAGTGCAGTTGTTTAAAAACAATACATCACATATAATTCACTACTTAAATATGCATTTTTATACATTAACTACCCAACATTTGCTGATTATATGAATGATTGTAAAGTCACAATGCTTGGCTTGTTTGTTTAGTTTTTTTTGTAGATTAAAATGTTCTAGTATTTTAAAGTCTATGTATGGTCTAATGCATCTTCTTATCTTCTGTGGTGTTTTTTCTCCCAAGCGTGGAAGGTGTCTTTAATTTGCAGAGCGCTCTTCAAGCAATGTTTGATATAACCGCACTGTGATCTGCTGTTCACATCAGTAACAGAGGGTTGATAGTGTGCCATTACTGTTAGTATTAGGAAAGGTTTCTCAATCTGGAATGAGCTGATCACCTCCGTTCATGTAGGCCTAGGCTAAGCACCTAAACAACAGTGAATCATTTTTTCTGTGAATGAACTCTCATGTCCTGACACTGTTTCCTTTGTCTGATTTTTACAGAATAAAAAGCGAAGTAACAATGAATCTACCCATCACGGTAGCCCTCTGCTGGCTGCTGCTTGCCACACTGTTACCCTTCTCTGAGGCCCGGCGTGGTCGTGGAGGTGGTGGCTTTGCCCGAGGTGGAGGAATTTACAGCCGGGGCTGGGGTGGTGGTGGTGGTGGCAGCAGCGCTTACAGACCAGTATCCGGCCAGAGCAGTGGGCCCAGTGCGGGGAAGGTAGCAGGAGCAGCCGCAGCAGGCGCTATAGGGGGAGCAATGATCGGGTCTGCCCTGAGCCGCCCTGGGTATGGGTACGGATATGGAGGAGGATATGGAGGTTACGGTGGTGGATACGGAGGATACGGAGGATATGGAGGGGGGTATGGTTACCCACGACATGTTGGTGGTGGCTATGGCCCCCGGCCTGGCTATGAGCCAGAGGGCTCCGGAGACATGGAGTACTACACTGCAGCATCCAGTGGCCCCATCTACAACAGCATCATTGTTGTTATCGGCTCCCTGCTGTCCCTGCTGATGGGACACTGGGTGGCAGTCATGTAGAGCTGAGGTCCCCAAATCAAACCAAACCCTGACCAAACAAAAACAACACAACCTGACAGTACAGAGAACTACCTTTGATTTACAGTCACATAAAATCTAACAGTGGAGAGATGAAAAGCCTCGGATTTTGTTTCCCCAACTCTTCAGTGATGCTGCATGAAGAGAGGAAAATGAGTTTAGATAATTTAACTTTCAAATGTCAGTGTTTGATTCTGCAGGTGTACTCATGAACAAAGGCAACGATTAGATATCAGTCAGAGCTGTGATCTGATTGGCTCCATTGGATCCCACACTCCTGCTTCACCTCTTGAAGTGTCCAGTCTTTTGTTGATTGTGGTGTTGCTGATGATGCTAATGCTGGATTCAGTGGGTTCCCGCCATTAAAACTGGGGTTGGTAATCCTAGAGAGCTAGCAAGAGAGCTAGCAAGATTTGAACCTCCTCTGAGTTCCACCCCCCTCCTCCCCCTCCCGCCAGTGTGTACCTCCAAGCCACGCCCCCACAAACTGGAACGCGCACCGCACGAAAATGAGAAGCGGCAGGAGTACTATACATATATATATATATATATATATATATATATATATATATATATATATATATGTATATATACGTACATATACTATAATCTATTCAATACTAGCGTCACCGACCCGTTTTAAACCCACAGAGAAGCTAATATTAGCATTAGGCTAATACAAGCTACAAAAGTAGCTACGTTAGCAAAACTTACACATTTCATAAAAATAACAAATCCTCCCCGAAGCAAAGCATATAATTACCTATCCAACAGAAAGAGAGCAACCTCAGCATCACTTCAAATCCCTCAGTGGTCTCCACAAAAGCAACACCGATGTTTACTCTGGTTTGACCTCTGGCTTTATCCAGAGCCTTTTTGTTAGCAGCCTTTTCAGCCTCTGGCTTTCTCTTCCTTGCCTTTTTCTCGGGGCGAGCCGTTACAAGTAACGTTACAAGTAACGCTGGAAGTAGTAACTGGGGCTGCATTTTCTCAGCCATTGCTCATAAATGAGCATGAAATCCGTTCTGCTGTAACTCTGTACGCTGATTTCTTCCAGCAACAGCGGCACGTGAAGATTGTGCACGCGCGTTGGAGACAGGGATCGAGGGGGGCGGATACAGAACTAGACATGAAGGCATCTGATTGGTTTTTGCTCCTCGCACCGAGAAGCGTGGATTGGTCAGAGTTTTGTCAGTCCTGCAGCTGCCACAGAGAACTGATTATTTTCGTTCCTTTTTCTGAATACATAATGTATTGATTACTCAGAGGGTAGAAGGACCATTTCACCCAGTATAACAAAACATGTTTCTGAACAGGATTACCAACCCCAGCTTTAACAATCACTAGATGGCATTAGTTGTGTAATCTGGTAAAGTCTACCTCAAGGAACTATGTCAGGCCCAGAAATAAAGAGCAGCTCTACTCTTAATATAATAATGACATTCAGCTAAATATTTCATTAAATCATAATATTGTTCACATTTGATTCACAACATCTACTTTGCACTTATGTTACATTCTGTGTTTGTACACTTAACTTAATCTAAGTGCATGTTTATGCCATTCTCTAAACTTTTTAAAGTAGCAAAATATGGTCCCTTGCTTAATATTGTTGTGTAGTAGAACATCTCTGTTGATATTTTTTTACATTGATTATTTAGATGTTAATTGCTAAAATAAGAGTGTCCACGTTTAGATTTACATGTGTGGGCAGCTAACTGATGACAGTTGAAATTTTTGGGCAGACCCATTGTTTTGAGCCTGAACAGTTGATTCTTGAATCAACAGCAGAAGCCAAACTAAACTCAACTCAAGCTCAACTGTTTTCAACCATATCTCACATTGATCTTTCCAAGTCCATCCTTTAAGACAGTGGATGGACAGAGGTTCTAAAACAAGGATGGGCAACATAAATGAGTCAGGTCTGGTGAGCTGCTGATTGGTTGGAACAAAAACCTGAAGCCACACTGGCTCTTTGTGGAATGAGTTGCCCATCTCTGTTCTAAAAGATGCCCAGGACAATGAGAAGTTTACAGTGGCAGCTCCATAACAAGAGTGGCTTAGCATGACTCAGCATCCTGTTGGCTGCCTGTAGATCTTGTGTCAGCTTGATGAGAGCACAGCTGAGCACACCAGCTTTCTTCTACATCCTCTGTAAGTGCAGTAGAAACCACCTCAGAATCTCACGGCTATGTGATGTGTGTTTATATTAAACATGCATACAGTAAACCAGCAGCAGTGTTCTTCGTGGTGTTTGCATTCAGTAATCCATCTCACAGTACAACACACTCGACATTGTCTGAACTTTACTGTACATGAAGCCAATGCTGTGTTCTGCCCTCTTTATAAAGTGATGACAGTCATAGAGGTTGATTTGTAAGGCAGGTCTGTTGTTTTAAGAAACCAGATATCTTTGAGATGTTGAAAAGGGTGGAAAATAAAAAAAACTACAGTGACAAAACTATTACTCACAAACACTTTTCATTGCACTTGGTAATTTTACCATCAATAATGTCTCAATAAATCTTAATATAAAATCAATTCTTGAGGTGTCCCTTTGATATGAGGTTATCATTTGATTTTAATCCACTGAAACAGTTCACCCAGATGATATTTGTTTCACTTTTTTTTTTTTTTTTCGGCAAAAGTGTTTCATGTACCCACAAATGCAAACTGATAAACTTAAGAGGTTTATTTGACAAGACAAGCAAAAACTGAGTCACTGCTCAGTGTTCAGTAGATTACGGTAAAGATTAGATGACAGTAAATGTGAACAGGCATTCACATGTTTACATATACATAATGCACATTTTAGATACATTCAAAGCCAGACAAAACATCACAGTGGCTATACACTGCTATTGTGATTATAGTTGAGTAATTACTTGTCAGCACCCTGCAAACCATGGAGAGTGGCACAAGATGTCTAAATAGAAACAGCAAAAGGCAGAAGGTATTCAATCGTTCAAGATGACTTCATACCTACACTGTCTCTATCTAATCAGTAGGTCACATTAGTCTATATATGGCACAAGTCCTAAAAGGCACTAACAGCCTTTGAAGACATCGGCTCCCATAATTAGGAAAAAGTTTTATTTTAACTTGCCAAAGCTCATCGGATATTCCAAGAGAACTCTCAGCAGCTTTGGGACATGACTTCAGCTGCTGAGTGTCTCACACTTTAAGAGCACTTCAGTGACAAGCTACCCCACAGACACTGGGTAGACAAGGGGGAAGAGGCAAGTACAGTATAAACAAAACATAAGAATACATTCACACAAAGTAAGGACAGTACACAGAATAATAATAATAATAATAATAATAATAATAATAATAATAGAAATAATAATATTTTTTTTAAAAAATCATAAAAAATGACTTTTGCTTGCACTGAGTGTAAAGTAGCTCTGTCTGTTTAATCCAAATAAAATAAGTGCAAACACGGAGGTCTAATTTTTCAACTACTTTTTTTTCTGCGGCTCAGTGGATCTTATATGATGAAGTTCAGATGTGCTACAAAGACGATCCAATACAAACATCCAGTCATGCCTTTCATCTAAAGCACTGATACTGCCTTCAAATCATCCTTAAGTATTTATGTGTCTGGAGTTGATCATACTTCAAACATGTTTCTTATCAATGGAAAGCTGTTTATTTACACAGATCTACACACACACCCTGGCAGAGCCTGCACCAGACCCATGGGTGCAAAATAACCATCTCAGATGCCTTTCCCTCTGAGACAGAAAAAAGGCCAAACCCTGGGTTAGTTTCCCTGGATGAATAAATAATTTAGGAAAGCAGACAGATGAGTCAGTGCTGGTGCCACCCATTATTTCCATGACCAGAAAGCCTGTTAAATCAAATCGAAGTGGACATTAATGGATCACATTTCTTACCACCATCACAATCATGCATCAGATTAGAGCTAATGGAACCTGTCTCTTTCAGAAGAGGAGGAGTGAGAGGGAACACTTTGGGCTTCCTTTCCCAGCATACATAGTTTAGACATGCAAGCTAAAAGGGAAATGTAAGAGGTGAGTAGCTCCCTAATTGTATTCCACCTATGAAATGGAATACCTAAAGTCATTCCCCATCACTTCCCTTTCTAATGAGGGCCTTAGTGAAGCAAAATTAGCATGTTGCTGTTCAGTAGTATCAGGACTGTACTGGTGACCACTGCTAAAAGCCCTTGGAAGCTTATTCTCAGGCCCTGTGCCCCTCCAGTCAAGAACTCCGCAGAGTAATTCATGTAGCGCTCCAGACATATCCGAGCCTTGAGCTGCTCCATCAGTGCCGGGTAGCCGATCTCCACAATGCTGACTGTATCATCATCTTCTTCATCGCTACTAGGAGCCTGTGAAGCAGGAGGCACAGGATGGGCTTCAAGCCCAGTCAGTATCCGGGGAGGTGAAGGTGCAGAGGTAGAGGACTTCTCTGCTGAAATGTTGTTGGCTTCTGTTGTGGTCTGAGGTGTGGTTGTGTCTGAGGTGACAGCAGTAGTGGTGGTGTTTTTAGGCTTTTGATTCTCCCCTGGCAGAATATCACTTATCTTCATGCACAAGTCCATGTAGCTATCAAAGGTGACAGGGGGTGGGCTGTACTTGTAGTCTCTGCTGAAGTCATTAGTATCAGTAGACTTAACACCATACGTCCTGTACATGTAGTGGTTGTAGAAACGCTCCTCCCGGGGACTGTGAAAGTGAAAATGGGGACGAGGGAACCTTCCCAGCCCGTAGCCCACAGCCATTCCTGCCACAGCCCCTCCAGCTGCTGCTGCCACTGCAGTGCGTCCAAACCCCCTGGATTTATCTTGAGGATACACACCCATTGCCTGAACTGAGTGGGAAAAGGGAGAGCCATGACCAGCTCCATAGCCCCCATAACCAAAGCTGCCACCGTAGTGAGGACTCAGGATTTTGTTGTTTGGGTTGTGGTTGAGATATCCACCTGGATAACCGCCGGGACCACCAAGACCTGGTTGACTACCATGAGCTCCTCCATATGGAGAGCCATGTGATGGATAGCGCATGTGCTGCTTAGGGTAGTTGCCTTGATATCTAGTTTTTCCGTGATTTGTTCGTCCAGGCTGTTTGGGGTTACCAACCCTGGAGTTGGAACCCTGATTATTTTTAGAGTCAGTGTTACTGTGGGTGTTGGTTCGGGTTGGAGTAGACTTCTTAGGGACGCTTCCTTTCCCAGAGCCACTATGCCGTTTCTGAGCCAATGAGGAATAGGCATGAAACAAAACAAGTGACAGACACAGTAAAGGTAACAAATTCAGCTTCATCTTCTCCCTGTGGGGATAGTTAAGGAAAGAAAGGGAAGATTGAGAAAGAGGGAGAATCAACAGAATCACTAGTGTCATGTAATATGTTGAGTCTATCTGTCAATTTACATGATTGAATGATTATTTTCCCCATTATTCACTTATTATAGCTTGTATGTATATTGTATGTATATGTGCGTGTGTGTGTCTGTGTGTGCATGTGTCTGTCTCTGTGTCTCTGTGTTTTTACAATAGAGGGAGGGTTGGGCTTTGTTTGTTGTTTTTAGCCTCTGTGAGGCACTTTGTGTTGCTTTTATGTATGAAAAGTGCCATATAAATAAATTTTGATTTGATTTGATTTGATTACAGAAAACAGCAGGTAATGTCCATTATAAACCCCCTACGCTGCTGTAGGCTTAGACTGCTGTTGGACACATCAGGTTACATGGCACCCTAGCCAACTCTGTGTCATAGTATGTTTTAGTGCACTCACTTGTGTTCTAACATGGAATGTGGTTAAGTCATTAACAGAGAAAAGTGAAACAGAAAGGTGTCAGGTCTGACAAGTGATTTGGTGGTTTCAGGAGTAGGCTATATCGGCTTTTAATAACGAGTTCCCCTCATCAATCATTAAGTATTCCATTTCATGATAGCACATTTACTGCTTCCTGCTGTAAACAGAGGCAGAACGTCCAACGCATTCCCGCATCTACAGCGGTGGTAGCATTTACAACGAGAGACTAGAAAAGTCTAACAACTAATGCTAAACAGAAACGGGTTAGTGCTGGCTGTTGATGTCGCCTCTGTTTCCTCTCATCGACTACTGAACACAACACTGAGACATGGTCAGTACTCCGCGTGCCCGTTCACACATCCAGCTGCAGCACTGGTATCGTCTTATTATCCTTTCCTCCCTAATTTAACAATTAGGAAAGAAAAGTCACAGTAAGGTCGTTTAAAAAAAAAAAAAAAAAAAACTTAAAAAAAAAATTAAGGTGTTCAAGTAATTCCACACCCTAACTTTGCCTAAACAAAACCCGAACACACAACAGGTGTGGCAGAGACAGCGCACAGTTACACAGGCTACCCATTTCATATGGAAAGGTGTAACGACATCTTCCAGTCCGAACAAAACAGCACGTAGACCAAGAATTCATAGATAGGCTACTCATAGAGTATGTTACAGTATACAAAGAAACACCAGTAGCTCAGCAGCACTGACCTGGTCTTGTCACCCACTTCGATGTTGCTATCGTCCCAAAGACTTATTTTACGAATTTAACGAGGGGGGCAGGCGAGTAACGGCTGTCAGTACAGAGCAGAGGTGACGGAAGGTTTAATACAGTATTAACAATGAAACTGACGCTTACCTGAAGAAAAAAACTAAAACAAACAAAAAAACAGTCTCACCTTGAGTGGTTGTTTGGCAGTTTCTTCCTCTCACTTAGCTCTTCGACGCTTCGTCAAACGCTTCCACATATGCATTGATATACAAAAATCTGTGACGGCAGGAACCTGGGTAGTTCTACATGACGTAACGCCGCGTGAGGTACATGGATCGCCTGGAAACAGAGGCGGGTAGAAGGCGTGGCTTCACTTTACTCATTTTCCAGTATCTTAAAAATCGACGAATGTGTCGAAAATCACAGTGGTGGAAGAAACCTTTATTCTAGTAAACAGCACGAAAATAGTATGTCATAAGTGCAAGTTCTGTATCTAAAATGTACTTCAGTAAAAGTCCAGACATATTATGTGCACAATTTCTTTCATGTATGTTATGAAATCATTTTAAGTTGAAGCTTTTCAGATTTCTGCCTCATTATCCCCATTTCAACTTTTTTTTTGTTTCGCATACTTAGTTGTTCAAAGGACAACTGTTTGAGTTAGACCCTCAGCTACCAGCTCACATTCATCCAGCATTTTTTTTTTTTTAAATAATTTCTTTAGGTTTTTTATCTGGAAATTCAATCCAAGCCCTATAGCCCCTCTCACCCTTGTCCCTCTGTGAGTCCTCTGTCTCCCTGTAGTCCCTTTAAGCAGCTGGTGCTTATCAATTCCAGTGCAGATACCAACTTAATGGGGACTAGAAAGCTGGGCCTGGACTCCACACTGTTAGGGAGAAACTCTGTGGTGATGCAGGAAGAAGAAGCACCGGAGTCTTGGATGTCTTATACTGAAGAAGTTTAATAGACTTGACTGATCAAGGAGAACGGAAGAGTCACCAACACAACATGAGTGCGTGATGCCACCTCAATTCTGAGGGCCAATCTGCAGAGTTCAGATTCATATACTAGGAAGGTGGACTGAGCCCACAAAGGGAGATGTGCTAACATTCCATTGGCTATTGGGCATAAACATTACGATAAAGACTCACACCATCTAGGTGACGTGAGAACAACAATGGTCTCTCTCTCACTCAGAGTGTTATCCAGCGAAGGCACTAGGGGATGAACATAGCCTTGGCATGTCCCTAGGAGAGAGTACAGGTCAGATAAACTGTCTCTAGCAATGTATCTAAAAGAAAACATCTAATTCTCAACTTTCACCTATAAACAAAGAGGGATTGACCTTTAACTACACAAACTATACAGAGAAGTGAAATTCTTCCCTAACAATCCCCTCTTATTGATCATAAGATCAATAGTCTACATTTTAGCACTTTAAGGGTGAGTTAAAGTCAAGCCGTCAGAATCAAAGAACATCACGCAATACAAGAGCATCAAAGAGATCAAATGTGAAAATGTAAATCACAATATATGTAAACATAACAAACAAGTAAATGCTTCAATAGCAATCAAGATAGTGTTGTAAAATAAATCACATTTAAACAAACAGAATCATTTGAGTGAAACAGTGAGTCACACCCCTCTTATATAGCATGTCCGTCTATCTAACATGTGACCCTGGGATCCAACCTTCCCGTCAACAAGGACCGCTGGAGGCAAACCCTCAATGGGATAAAGAACCCCTAAACACTGGAGTGTTCAAACCCTCACAGTGGAAACGACGGTCACGGTCACATGGGCCTACTCACAGGAGCCAACCCCCCCCCCCCCGTCATGGGCAAGAGGAGGGAAAAAGACACCTGCGCTAACTACACTAAGCATGGAGACAGACCTACGGTAAAAACCTCAATGTCAGGGAGGAAAACCCAAATAAGTCATGTCTCATCCAGATGACGTCATAGTGGTGATCAATCACTTACTACAACACATGAACCAACAACAATAACAGTAATTATAAATAATAAGTGTATGAAGATTATATAAGATGCAACTTACCTTACAGCTAATCAATGTCAGACTAAAGGAATTAAAGAGAAAATGAAACTTTCAAAATGAAACCACAACAATACAATCACTGATAAACTCATCATGTGAGAGTAACAGTCAACAGAGTGATCAACCCATGTGCTACGCGCACAGTAGAGGGCCACCACCATGGAGAGGTTACTAGCACATACGATGCATGGTGGTATGGAATCCATCTTGGTGATTGCAGATTTTCTTCGTCAAACGCCAAGCCATATATATGGCAATACTTTATTAATCTGGATGAGTGATTCATACTACTGCGTGATTAAATGGCTTCCTGTAGGATATAGAATAGACTTCAAGATCCTTCTACTTACTTACAAGGCTCTTAATAACAAAGCTCCAACTTATTTGAAAGACCTCGTCATTCCATACTGTCCTACCAGAGCACTTCGCTCCCAGAATGCAGGTCTGTTAGTGACCCCCAGTATTTCTAAAAACAGACTGGGAGGTAGAGCCTTCAGTTACCGGGCTCCTCTATTATGGAACCAGCTCTCTCCTGGGTCAGAGAGGCAGACACTCTTTCTACATTTAAGGCTAGGCTTAAGACCTTCCTCTATGAGAGAGCTTTTAGTTAGGGCTGGCTCAGGTAGCCCTGATCCATTCCATAGCTACGCTGCTATAGGCTTAAACTGCTGGGGGACACATCAGGTTACATGGAGCCTTCTCCTTCCTCTCCTCTCCTCTCCCCTCACATTTTGAACTGCCATTATTTGTTGCACTTTGTAGTCTGGCCTTGGTGTCTCGCACTCTCTCTGTATTTCCAAAGATCTCTTCAGAGCTCCATCCCCCTGCACCAACCAACCAACCGCCACCTCCATCACCTCCTTTCTCCTGCTGTTAAACCGGCCTGCACTCCCTGCTCATGACCCAGTCTGCCATCCAGTAGTCCCATTAAGCTGGCCTTCCCTCCCTGCCCACCAGGAGCTGCCTTCATCATTTTTCGTTTCTCGTTAACTGACTGATTCCATCTCCATGATTTCCGTATTTCATGTTGTAAATTGTTGTCTTTGTCTGTATACAACATCTATTGCACGTCTGCCCGTCCTGGGTGAGGGATCCCTCCTCTGTTGCTCACCCTGAGGTTTCTCCATTTTTTTTTTTTTTTTCCCTGTTAAAGGGTTTTCTTGGGAGTTTTTCCTCAGTCGATGTGAGGGTCTAAGGGCAGAGGATGTTGTCATAATGCTGTGTAAAGCCCTTTGAAACAAACTGTTTGTAAAAACGGGCTATACAAATAAAATTGCCTTGCCTTGCCTTGCCTTGCCTAAATGAGATGATATGTGTAGAGTGTATTAAATAAGTAAACTCATTTTGATAACTTTCCTGCTGCTCCAAAATCTTTCCCTTCGGGATGAACTGCAGGTTTAGCAACATAACGACTACCAAAAACACATCTCTAAATTGGCCACTGAAACACAGCAGCATAGTTATTTGTGTCAAATGCAAGATCTTTATTCAAATTTATGTCAGTGTGGAGTGTTTGAGGGTTCATCAGTTCATTATCACTGCAAGAGGTCCCTGCATCGTCTGCAGTATCGTTCAGCTGGGAGCTTCCCCTCTCAGTCAGCTCTGAATCAGTGTCGTTGGAGTATGGACTCCCTTTCACCTTACTCTGATGGTTCACCATCCCATTCTGGTTTGCCCTCAACCAGAGCCGTTCTTCTCCACAGCAACACCTGGTATGGTCCCTTCCACCTAGGAGACAAAGACACTTTTTCCAGAGATCTTATTAGTACAAAATCCCCTTCTCTAAAGGGGTGAATGGGCTCCTCTGAAGGTCTCGGGAGTCTGTCAGCCACCTGTAAGTGATATTTTCTCAAAATTTCTGTTAGCTTTTTTACATAGTCAGACATCCAAATCGAGTGGTTTTGCTTGGTGTCAAAGGAGGACTTGGACCTGTGCACATGGGTCTGCCCATCAACACTTCGTGTGGGCTCAGACCTGTTGTTGCATTCGGTGTACTCCTGATGGAGTACAACACCAAAGGCAATGCGTCGGGCCATTTCAAATTTCAAGAGCTTTTGAGAGAGCCTGTGTGATCTGTGAAACAAAGGCCCTCTATCACTGTCAATTGCGCGTGGCACTCAGTTCCCTCAACAAACATTTTACAACAGCTTGCGCATCTTCTTTTCGTGTTGGATAGCATTCTACCCATTTAGAAAAACGGTCAGTGATCACAAGCAAGTGTTTGTAACCTTGACAGTTTGGCATATGTACAAAGTCTATTTGCATATTTACAAAGGCACCTGATGGAGGTTCTAAATGGTCATGTCTTACAGTGCTGTTCATTCTCCTGTTCTGTTGGCATATCATACAGCCATCTACAAGTGTTTGAGATACCTGTGTGATACCTGGATACCAGCGTATGACATCATTCATCATCCCTCTTCCTACATGTGATGGGCCGTGTGCAACACGTGCAAGCACATGTAGGAGAGCACGAGGACAAACAGGTCGGCCATCAGGGTGGAGCCACAAGCCAGACTCCTTATCAATAGCACAACCCTTAGCTAACCAAAGACTATGTTCTCTGTCATCGGCCTGACCCTGCAGGGCCACAAAGTCATCAGTGAGACGCAGTGCGATAGGTTTGCAAGGTTGGGCGGAAACACATTGGTGAACCAAAGAGGAGGAAAGTGCAGTTTGTTTAGCTGAAGCATCAGCCCATGCATTTCCTTGTGAGACAGGATCATTACTGCTCGTGTGTGTGGCACATTTCACAATAGCGAGTTTAGAGGGAAGCAAAATCGCATTCAGGAGGTCACTGATCAACGTGTGATGTTGTAACGGTTTACCGGAAGATGTGACAAAACCGTGCATTTTCCAAACGTGGCCAAAGTCATGAGTGACACCGAAAGCGTATCTGGAATCGGTGTAAACAGTTGCCACCTTCCCGCTGGCGAGTACACATGCTCTCGTAAGTGTGATCAGTTCCGTTGCTTGAGCAGAGGTGTGTTGTGGCAATGCATTAGCTTCCAGAACATCAAAATCTGTGACAACAGCATAGCCGGCCAAATGAACGTTATCAGATGGTCGGCTAGCAGAGCTGTCAGTGTAAAGAACAATGTCAGAATTTGGAATTGGAGTTTGCAGCAAATTTGGTCTGGGGGAGGTGCATTCACTAATCACAGCGTGACAATCATGATCAGAAATGTCGTCAATCATCAGAAGTAACGTGGCGGGGTTTAAGGGTGGTGAGCGTCGCAGAGTGATGTTTGTGCTTGCAAGAATGATAGCTTCATAGCCAGAATGACGTGAAGCCAACAAATGTTGTGTTGCAGAAGTGGTCAAGATTGATACAACAGCATGTGGTGCATAGATGACACAGTCATGAGCCAGAACAATGGAAGCAGATTTGTCAATCATTGCTGCAACCGCAGCCACTGATCTAAGGGAGGCAGGCATACCACGGACCACGGCATCCAAGCGACACGAGTAATATGCGACAGAGCAGTAATGAGAGCCATGCTTTTGCACAAGGGTGGCTGTGGCGTAGCCATCACATTCATTCACGTGGAAATGGAAGGGCTGCTGATAGTCAGGCAGTCCCAAAGTTGGAGCCATGATGAGGGCCTGTTTTAGGCTGTTACAGGCAGCATTTCATCAGGCCACTGAATGCATGTGGGTGTAGTTTGCAGCGTAGCAGCTCTCAAAATAGATTCCAAAGATGCATACTCAAAAATCCAATGTCTGCAGTAATTCGTCATGCCCAGAAAAGAAAGCATGTTCTTCTTTGTGTTGGGAAGAGGCATGTTTCTCAACCGCTTAACATGCTCAGGCAACAAAAGTCTTTCACCATTTCTCAGAACATGACCCAAGTAGGTGACCTCAGGTTTACAAAACTGCAACTTAGCCAAGGAGGCTCAATGTCCACATTCAGCAAGTCTCCTCACAAGCAAGATGAAGTCAGTGCGACACGCCTCCTCAGATGGTGAGGCGACAAGAAGATCATCAGCATACTGCAAAAGTGTTGAAAAATATAAGGTCATCCAGATCTCTTTTACCGCTGCCGCATAAACTGTGGGGCTCGAAATGAATCCCTGAGGTAACCGTTTCCATGTATACTGCCTGTCTTTGAACGTGAATGCAAAGAGATACTGGCTGTCTGGATGCAAAGGAATTGAGAAAAAGGCTGAGCACAAATCAATGACTGTGTAGTGTGTGGAATTGCATGGCAATGACGTCAAAATGGAAACTGTGTCAGGAACTACAACAGCAGGAGGAATCACTATGTTATTGATAGCTTGAAGGTCTTGCACAAAACGCCACTCACCAGGACAATAAGGTTTTGGGATGGGCAACATAGGTGCGTTACATGGACTGGTGGTGGGAGTTAACACATCCTGATCCAAAAGAGACTGAATGACATGTTCAATACCTGCAATGGCTTGTGGTGGTAACTTGTACTGTCTAATACGTGGCAATGATGCGTATAGAGTGTAACTTGATATGGTGGGGCAGAAAGTACCAACATGATTTTTATGCTTAGCCCACAAAATGGATGGAACCTCAGCGAGCTCTGAGGGAGGACCATAGATTGGTGGAGGTGGTGGTTTATGCAAAACAAAAACACTGTGTTTACAACCTGTCCCATCCAGAGAGGGAAGCGATGGAGACTTATATTCAGGACTCTCTAGCTTCCAGTCTCATCCGGCCCTCCTCCTCCCCTCTAGCAGCAGGTTTCTTTCTCGTCAAAAAGAAGGACTCCGTTCATAGATTACACAGGTCTCAATGACATCACTGTTAAAAACAAGTACCCCCTGCCTCTCATCGATCCCTCGTTCGAGCCCCTGTGCAGTGCCAGGATTTTCTCCAAGCTGGACCTGCGGAACGCATATCACCTGGTCCGGATAAAAGAGGGAGACGAATGGAAGACGGCATTTAATACTCCTCTTTGCCACTTCGAGTATTTGGTGATGCCGTTTGGACTTACCAACGCTCCAGCCGTCTTCCAAGCCCTCATTAACGATGTCCTCCCTGATATGTTGAACAGGTTTGTATTCGTGTATTTGGAAGACATTCTCATCTTCTCCCGCAGCCTGGAGGAGCACAAACAGCACATCCGCCAGGTTCTTCAGAGACTGCTCGAGAACCACCTGTTCGTCAAATCTGAAAAATGTGAGTTCCATGTTACCTCTGTAAGTTTCCTCGGGTACATCATCGCCCAAGGAGAGCTTCAGCCAGACCTGGAAAAGATCCAGGCAGTCTGAGATTGGCCAGTCCCCTCCTCCCGTAAAGAGATTCCTCGGCTTCGCCAACTTTTACAGGAGATTCATCAGAGATTACAGTAAGGTAGCAGCCCCCCTCACACAACTCACTTCTGTTAAGGTTCCGTTCCGCTTGTCCCCTAAAGCCGCCTCCACATTTGCCAAATTAAAGGCTCTGTTTACCTCAGCTCCTGTGCTGAAGCACCCCAATCCCTCTCTACAGTTTACAGTCGAAGTAGATGCCTCGGACTCCGGAGCGGGAGCTGTGCTGTCCCAGAGGGACCCGGATTCCAAGAAACTGCATCCATGCGTGTTTTTCTCCTGTCGCCTGTCCCCAGCTGAAAAGAACTATGACGTAGGAAATAGAGAGTTGCTGGCTGTGGTGTGGGCACTTCAAGAGTGGAGGCACTGGCTGGAGGGAGCCCAGCACCCGTTCATAATCTAGACAGACCACAAAAACCTTTCTTACCTGCGTTCTGCTCGGCATCTCAACCCCCGTCAAGCCTGTTAGGGAAGAATTTCACTTCTCCGTATAGTTTGTGTAGTTAAAGGTCAATCCCTCTTCATTTATAGGTGAAAGTTGAGAGTTAGATGTTTTCTTTTAGATATATTGCTAGAGACAGTTTATCTGACCTGTACTCTCTCCTAGGGCATGCCAAGGCCAAGTTCATTCCTCTGGCGCCTTCACCAGATAACACTCTGAGTGAGAGAGAGACCGTTGTTGTTCTCGCGTCACCTAGATGGTGTGAGTCTTTATCTTAATGTTTATGCCCAATAACCAATGGAATGTTAGCACATCTCCCTTTGGGGGCTCGGTCCACCTTCCTAGTATATGAATCTGAACTTTGCAGCTTGGCCCTCAGAATTGAGGTGGCATCACGCACTCATGTTGTGTCGGTGACTCTTCTGTTCTCCTTGATCGATCAAGTCTATTAAACTTCTTCAGTATAAGACATCCAAGACTCCGGTGCTTCTTCTTCCTGCATCATCACAGAATTTCTCCCTAACAATTGGCGTCACGAACAGGATATCAACAGAACAACGACTCGGTAAGTGCATATGTATAATTTTATATATCATGCCTTACCTTGTCTGAGTTTGACGAGATCATGAACTATAATGTTAAAATGGAAGACTAAACATTTGTCATTCTATTGAAGTGATATATTAATTTTATTATTAATTCTGTGTAAGAGAAATGTTTTAATCTAGAGTGAAATTAGACCAATTTCGCAAGTGCATGTGGGGTGTGAGGAAGAGCGTGAGGTGAGCTATATCACCAGCAGAGCCACTGGATGGTTACTGCGACCGTTTCTGGGTGCGGTTGAAAAACCAGGCCCGACACAGAGGGACCGAGGTGCGATCTCTGGCTATAGAAAAAGAAATTTTTCGGGGTAGAATGAAATAAGGTCTACTTCGCCGAGGTCTAAATCCAGGACCACCCACTCTGTGTCCGACGAGAAACAAAATAGCCCCGGAAGATAAGCCCGGAGGCAAGAGGCGCAAATAAATAGTGTATACACAGGACGGAGAAACCGTCAGTCCCTTCACACCAACATCACTGTAAATTTATGTAAGCCCGGAGACTGTATGCTTCTGAAGTTGTTCTTGTATGTTTATTTGAGTGTATTTGTTTGAAGTCACAATGGGAGGTCATCTGTCCAAAACAGGGAGTGAAACAAATTCTCACACCAAATTGGCACACACCTCTAATAGACAGAATGACACAAATACACCACACTCCAACTCTAATCGAACTGATGTAGAGGCACATGGTGTGGGTAGTATGCAACCAGAACACCTCCAAAGAACAATCCCCTCTTACACCCAGCTTGGTCCACATTTGATTGGAAAACAACTGTTGCTAACTTGATTGGAATGCAGAGGAATGGTGTGTTTGTTATGACGAAGCCTCCCTCAAAGCAGATGGTTCAGCAAACACAGCCGAATGACCAAGGGAGAGGGTTTGTGAAAGGTAACTGCCGGAACTGTGGAAAATCAGGGCATTGGGCCCATGAATGTAGAAACAAACGCCGTAGAAATCGAAACCGATACCAAGCCCAGACCTGGGGTTATCCTCCATATCAAAATCAGAATGGCCAAAGCTGGGGTCCCCCACAAGGAAATAGGCTGGCACTCCCACCCCCTCCTCCCCCTCCACCCCCTCCTCCCCCTTCTTTTCCTCCTGCAGACAGTGCATACGGTGCCCCTTATCAACATGCATAGGGGTGCCAAAGAGGAACAGGATCTGAACAACCTTATCTGTTGCAAGCGGCTACTATTCAAATTTCCACTAATCCACGAGATGACCCGTTTTTGCCTGTCCAGGTTAATGGCAATACTGTTGAAATTCTGATCGATAGTGGTGCAACTATTTCTACCATAAAATCCAATGAACATGTGTGTGTTCCCACAAATAACTTTGTCAAAACTGTTGGTGTTTCAGGTGTTCCACAGAAAGAGCCAATGTCCAAATGTACAAATGTCACAGTTGAAGGTAATGATATGGCACATTCATTTCTCATTTCTGACTCAAGCCCCATAAATCTCATGGGAAGAGATTTGCTCTGTAAGTTGCATGCATCCATCCACTGCACACCTGATGGTTTGTTTCTGAGTCTTCCTGATGAAAAAGCTCCACATGCATTTCAATTTCTAAAAACTGCAGCTGATTGTTTGTATTGTTGGGACCTGCCAAATTTCAATTTGCTCTCTATGTTCACAGTGCCCAGTATCCAAACTATTGCGAAAACCTCTCCTCCGTGTGCTGCTTTAATGTCCGGCATGAAGCCTATGCTACAGTGTCACTGCACAGCAGCCTTCAATCCTTCGGCGCAGTATAAACAGGTAATAAATCAACAACAGGGTTTGTTGCAGTATCCTCTGGCTGTGAACCAAAACATCTTGGAGCCATGGTGGCGCGGTGTCAGGCCTTGAGGCGAGCCGTATCTACTCTGCCAGCCCAAACAATCACATATTTGGGTGACGAATTGTACATGATAACACTGACTGAACACATTGACCTGACACACAGTGTTTTTGTTTTGCATAAACCACCACCTCCACCAATCTATGGCCCTCCCTCAGAGCTCGCTGAGGTTCCATCCATTTTGTGGGCTAAGCATAAAAATCATGTTGGTTTGGTACTTTCTGCCCCACCACATCATGTTACACTCAAACCAAATGCATCATTGCCACGTATCAGACAGTACAAGTTACCACCACAAGCCATTGCAGGTATTGAACATGTCATTCAGTCTCTTTTGGATCAGGATGTGTTAACTCCCACCACCAGTCCATGTAACACACCTATGTTGCCCATCCCAAAACCTAATCGTCCTGGTGAATGGCGTTTTGTGCAAGACCTTCAAGCTATCAATAACATAGTGATTCCTCCTGCTGTTGTAGTTCCTGACACAGTTTCCATTTTGACGTCATTGCCATGCAATTCCACACACTACACAGTCATTGATTTGTGCTCAGCTTTTTTCTCAATTCCTTTGCATCCAGACAGCCAGTATCTGTTTGCATTCACGTTCAAGGACAGGCAGTATACATGGAAACGGTTACCTCAGGGTTTCGTTTCGAGCCCCACAGTTTATGCGGCAGCGGTGAAAAGAGATCTGGATGACCTTACATTGCCAGGGGGCTCAACACTTTTGCAGTATGCTGATGATCTTCTTGTCGCCTCACCATCTGAGGAGGCGTGTCGCACTGACTCCATCTTGCTTTTGAGGAGACTTGCTGAATGTGGACATCGGGCCTCCTTGGCTAAGTTGCAGTTTTGTAAACCTGAGGTCACCTACTTGGGTCATGTTCTGAGAAATGGTGAAAGACTCTTGTCGCCTGAGCGTGTTAAGCTGTTGAGAAACATGCCTCCTCCCACCACAAAGAAGCAAATGCTTTCTTTCCTGGGCATGACGAATTACTGCAGACATTGGATTTTTGAGTATGCATCTTTGGACTCTATTCTGAGAGCCGCTACACTGCAAACTGCACCCACATGCATTCAGTGGACTGATGAAATGCTTCAAGCCTTCAACAGCCTAAAACAGGCCCTCACCACAGCTCCAGCTTTGGGACTGCCTGACTATCAGCAGCCTTTCCATCTCCATGTGAATGAACGTGATGGCTACGCCACAGCCACCCTTGTGCAAAAGCATGGTTCTCATTACCGCCCCGTTGCATATTACTCGTGTCGTTTGGATGCCGTGGTCCGTGGTATGCCTGCCTGCCTTAGATCAGTGGCTGCGGTTGCAGCAATGATTGACAAATCTGCTTCCATTGTTCTGGCTCATGACTGTGTTGTCTATGCATCTCATGCTGTTGTATCAATCTTGACCACTTCTGCAACACAACATTTGTCGGCTGCACGTCGTTCTGGCTATGAAGCTATCATTCTTGCGAGCACAAACATCACTTTGCGACGCTCACCATCCTTAAACCCCGCCACGTTTCTTCCAATGATTGACGACGTTTCTGATCACGATTGCCACGCTGTGATTAGTGAATGCACCTCCCCCAGACCAGATTTGCTGCAAACTCCGATTCCAAATTCTGACATGATTCTTTACACTGATGGCTCTGCTAGCCGACCATCTGATAACGTTCATTTGGCCGGCTATGCTGTTGTCACTGATTTTGATGTTCTGGAAGCTAATGCGTTGCCACAACACACCTCTGCTCAAGCAGCAGAACTGATCGCACTCACGAGAGCATGTGTACTCGCCAGTGGAAAGGTGGCAACTGTTTACACCGATTCCAGATACGCTTTCGGTGTCGCTCATGACTTTGGCCAAATTTGGAAAATGCGTGGTTTTGTCACATCTTCTGGTAAACCGTTACAACATCACATGTTGATCAACGACCTCCTGAACGCGATTTTGCTTCCCTCTAAACTCGCTATTGTGAAATGTGCTGCACACACGAACAGTAATGATCCTGTCTCACAAGGAAATGCGCGGGCTGATGCTTCAGCTAAACAAGCTGCACTTTCCTCTTCCTCTTTGGTTCACCAATGTGTTTCCGCTCAACCTTGCGAACCTATCTCACTGCCTCTCACTAATGACGTTGTGACCCTACAGGGTCAGGCCGATGACAGAGAACGTAGTCTTTGGTTAGCTAAGGGTTGTGCTATTAACAAGGAGTCTGGCTTGTGGCTCCACCCTGATGGACGACCTGTTTGTCCTCGTGCTCTCCTACATGTGCTTGCGCGTGTTGCACACGGCCCATCACATGTAGGAAGAGGGATGATGAATGATGTCATACGCTCGCAGTGGTTTGCTCCAGGTATCACACAGGTATCTCAAACACTTGTAGATGGCTGTATGATATGTCAACAGAACAGAAAAATGAACAGCACTGTAAGACATGACCATTTAGAGCCTCCATCAGGTCCCTTTGTAAATATGCAAATAGACTTTGTACATATGCCAAACTGTCAAGGTTACAAACACTTGCTTGTGATCACTGACCGTTTTTCTAAATGGGTAGAATGCTATCCAACACGAAAAGAAGATGCGCGAACTGTTGTAAAATGTTTGTTGAGGGAACTGATTCCAAGATTTGGAGTGCCACGCGCAATTGACAGTGATAGAGGTCCAGCCTTTGTTTCACAGATCACACAGGCTCTCTCAAAAGCTCTTGGGTTCACTTGGCAGCTACATGTTCCATATCATCCACAAAGTTCAGGTCAAGTGGAAAGAATGAACTCAACCATCAAAGACAGACTGACCAAAACAATGATGGCAACGGGTTTAAAATGGCCTGACGCACTGCCTTTGGTATTGTACTCCATCAGGAGTACACCGAATGCAACAACAGGGCTGAGCCCACATGAAGTGTTGATGGGCAGACCCATGTCCACAGGTCCAAGTCCTCCTTTGACACCAAGCAAAACCACTCTGATTTGGACAGATGAATACATGTCTGACTATGTAAAAAAGCTAACAGAAATTTTGAGAAAATATCACTTACAGGTGGCTGACAGACTCCCGAGACCTTCAGATGAGCCCATTCACCCCTTTAGAGAAGGGGATTTTGTACTAATAAGATCTCTGGAAAAGGTGTCTTTGTCTCCTAGGTGGAAAGGACCATACCAGGTGTTGCTGTGGACGAGAACGGCTCTAAAGGTTGAGGGCAAACCAGAATGGGTGCACGCTACAAGGTGCAGGTTTGCTCCAAGAGCAGAGATCGCAGCAGCAGCGAGCCATGGCTAGTGATCGGGGGAGCACTTCTCTTTGTTGTTGTCTTGTGTGGATCTCTTTTGCTCTGGTTACAGATGGCGAACAATCAGAGTAAGGTGACAGGAAGTCCATACTCCAACGATACTGATTCAGAGCTGACTGAGAGGGGAAGCTCCCAGCTGAGAGATCCTGCAGACGATGCAGGGACCTCTTGTGGTGAGAATGAACTGATGAACCCTCCAGCACTCCGCACTGACATAAATTTGAATAAAGATGTTGCATTTGACACAAATGACTATGCTGAGACGTCCACGGATCACACAGAAAGAAAGACTGTTGTTCATCTTCGATCCAGACGATCTCCAACCACCGTTGTGTTTCAATGCCCGATTGAGAGATGTGTTTTTTGTTAGTTGTTATGTTGCTAAACCTGCAGTTCATCCCACAGGGAAAGCTTTTGGATCTAACAGGAAAGTTATCAAAATTAGTCTAACTGATTTAATACATTCTACACATATCTCATTTAATCACACCATAGTTTAATCATGCATTTGGAGTAATTAAATATTGCCATACATGGTTTGGTTTTTGATGAAGAAAATCTGCAATCACCGAGAGGGATTCCATACCACCATGCATCGTATGTGCTAGTAACCTCTCCATGGTGGTGGCCCTCTACTGTGCGCTTAGCACATGGGTTGAAGATCACTCCTCTGTCGACTGTTACTCTTACATGATGATTTTATCAGTAATTGTATTGTTGTGTTTTCATTTTGAAAGTTTCATTTTCTCTTTAATTAATTTAGTCTGACATTGATTAACTGTAAGTTAAGTTGCATCTTATATAATATTCATACACTTAATTATTATTGTTATTATTGTTGGTTCATGTGTTAAAGTAAGTGATGGATCGCCCCTATGACATCATCTGGATGAGACATGACTTATTTGGGTTTTCCTCCCTGACATTGAGGTTTTTTCCGTAGGTCTGTCTCCATGCTTAGTGTAGTTAGCGCAGGTGTCTTTTTCCCTCCTCTCGCCCATGACAGGGGGGGTTTTTGGCTCCTGTGAGTAGGCCCATGTGACTGTGGTTTCCACCGTGAGCCTTTGAACACTCTAGTGTTTAGGGGTTCTTTATCCCATAGAGGGTTTGCCTCCAGCGGTCCTTGTTGACGGGAAGGTGGGATCCCGGGGTCACATGTTAGATAGGCGGACATGCTATATAAGAGGGGTGACTCACTGTTTGACGCAAATAATTCTGTTTGTTTAAATGTGATTTATTTTACAACACTATCTTGAGTGGTGTTGAAGCATTTACTTGGTATGTTTACATATGTTGTGATTTACATTTTTACGTTTGATCTCTTTGATGCTCTTGTATTGCGTGATGTTCTTTGATTCTGACGGCTTGACTTTAACTCACCCTTAAGGTGCTAAAATGTAGACTATTGATCTTATGATCAATAAGAGGGGATTGTTAGGGAAGAATTTCACTTCTCCGTATAGTTTGTGTAGTTAAAGGTCAATCCCTCTTCATTTATAGGTGAAAGTTGAGAGTTAGATGTTTTCTTTTAGATATATTGCTAGAGACAGTTTATCTGACCTGTACTCTCTCCTAGGGCATGCCAAGGCCAAGTTCATTCCTCTGGCGCCTTCACCAGATAACACTCTGAGTGAGAGAGAGACCGTTGTTGTTCTCGCGTCACCTAGATGGTGTGAGTCTTTATCTTAATGTTTATGCCCAATAACCAATGGAATGTTAGCACATCTCCCTTTGGGGGCTCGGTCCACCTTCCTAGTATATGAATCTGAACTTTGCAGCTTGGCCCTCAGAATTGAGGTGGCATCACGCACTCATGTTGTGTCGGTGACTCTTCTGTTCTCCTTGATCGATCAAGTCTATTAAACTTCTTCAGTATAAGACATCCAAGACTCCGGTGCTTCTTCTTCCTGCATCATCACAGAATTTCTCCCTAACAAAGCCCACTGGGCTCTGTTCCTGAGCCAGTTCAACTTCATCCTCTACTATCGCCCTGGTTCCCGCAACGCCAAGCCGGACGCCCTTTCCCAAGTCTTCAGCTCCTCCTCGGACTCCAGTGAACCAGACTTCGTCCTCCCTCCTGCCTGTGTCGTCAAGTCCACCTCCTGGGAGATCGAGGCCGTCATAGAGGAGGCGCTAAAGAAGCAGCCCAATCCCAAGACAGCACCTCCGGACAAGATGTTCGTGCCGGAGGCCGCCCGCTTCCAGGTGCTGCAGTGGGGACACTCGTCCCGACTCACCTGCCACCCAGGTACGCACAGAACTCTTCTCTTTCTCCAACAGAGATTTTGGTGGCCTGGGATGGCTCAGGACGTCCAGGCTTTTGTGGCGGCCTGTTCCGTCTGCGCCTGGGGAAGGCAAGGCAAGGCAAAGCAATTTTATTTTTTATAGCCCATTTTTACAAACAGTTTGTTTCAAAGGGCTTTACACAGCATTATGACAACATCCTCTGCCCTTAGACCCTCACAATTACTGAGGAAAAACTCCCAAGAAAACCCTTTAACAGGGTTTTCAGGGGTCATGAGCAGGGAGTGCAAGCCGGTTTAACAGCAGGAGAAAGGAGGTGATGGAGGCGGCGGTTGGTTGGTTGGTGCAGGGGGATGGAGCTCTGAAGAGATCTGTGGAAATACAGAGAGAGTGCGAGACACCAAGGCCAGACTACAAAGTGCAACAAATAATGGCAGTTCAAAATGTGAGGGGAGAGGAGAGGAGAGGAGAGGAAGGATAGGGCTCCATGTAACCTGATGTGTCCCCCAGCAGTTTAAGCCTATAGCAGCGTAGCTATAAAATGGATCAGGGCTACCTGAGCCAGCCCTAACTAAAAGCTCTGTCATAGAGGAAGGTCTTAAGCCTGGACTTAAATGTAGAAAGAGTGTGTGCCTCTCTGACCCATGGAGAGAGCTGGTTCCATAATAGAGGAGACTGGTAACTGAAGGTTCTGCCTCCCAGTCTGTTTTTAGAGATACTGGTCACTAACAGACCTGCATTCTGGGAGCAAAGTGCTCTGGTAGGACAGTATGGGATAATGAGGTCTTTCAGATAAGTTGGAGCTTTGTCATTAAGAGCCTTGTAAGTAAGTAGAAGGATCTTGAAGTCTATTCTATATCCTACAGGAAGCCAATGGAGAGAAGCTAGAATGGGAGAGATGTGCTCTCTCTTATTAACTCTTGTCAATACCCTCGCTGCAGCATTCTGGACCAGCTGGAGACTCTTTAGAGAGGTTTTTGGACATCCTAACAGGAGAGAGTTACAGTAGTCTAGCCTAGAAGTAATAAATGCGTGGACCAGTTTCTCAGCATCACTCTGAGAGAGAATATTTCTGATCTTAGCCATATTGCGCAGGTGAAAGAAGGCAGTCCTAGTCACATGCTTTATGTGAGAACTGAAGGAAAGATCCTGGTCAAAAATGACTCCAAGGTTCCTCGCTGTTGGACTGGAGTTCAGGGTGATGCTATCCAGAGTAGCAATCTGATTGGAGAATGTGTCCCTGAGATGCTTAGGTCCAATCACAATAACCTCTGTTTTGTCAGAGTTCAGTAGTAGGAAGTTAGAAGACATCCAGGATTTGATGTCTTTCAAGCAATCTTGCAGATTGATGAGGCGGCTTCTATCATCTGGCTCTATTGATAGGTAGAGCTGAGTATCATCAGCGTAACAATGGAAATCGATGGAGTGCTTCCGGATTATATCCCCTAATGGAAGCATGTAAAGAGAGAAGAGAACTGGCCCTAAAACTGAGCCCTGTGGCACACCATACATAACTCTGCTGTACTTCGAATGGTCATTATTAACATTAACAAATTGAAATCGGTCAGATAAGTATGAAGCAAACCATTTTAGAGCAGATCCTTTAACCCCATTTTCGTGTTCTAGTCTATGCAGCAAGATGCTGTGATCGACGGTATCAAATGCAGCACTGAGGTCCAGAAGTACAAGTACAGAGACAAGACCTCTGTCGGAAGCTATAAGAAGACCGTTGGAAACTTTGACCAGTGCTGTTTCAGTGCTATGGTATTCCCTAAATCCAGATTGGAAAACTTCAAAGAGGACAACCTTCTCAAGGATCTTAGAGACGTAGGGAAGGTTGAATATAGGCCTATATTTGGCTAATACATCTGGATCAAGAGAGGGTTTTTTAAGCAGAGGATTAATGACAGCCACCTTAAAGGCCTGTGGCACGTAGCCTGTAACTAAGGAAAGGTATGGCAGCATTAACTAAGGGGAAGACATCCTTGAGCAGTCTTGTTGGGATTGGGTCAAGCAGACATGTAGCTGATTTGGAGGAGGTGATTACAGAAGTTAAGTCTGACAGGTCGATGGGGGAGAAGCTGTTCAAGTATGCACCAAGTCTGAGAGGTGCTTTCTTAGGGGCTGTAATCTGTGGTCCACTACTGCCGATCCTTGTTCTGATATTTACGATCTTTTCAGTAAAGAAAGTTAGGAAATCGTTGCTGCTGAGAGTTGGAGGGATGCATGGCTCAACAACACTGTGGTTCTTAGTCAGCCTGGCCACAGTGTTAAAAAGGAATTTGGGATTGTTTTTATTCTCTTCGATGTAAGATGAAAAGTATGTACTCCTGGCGCAGCGAAGCTCTTTTTTATATATTAATAAACTATCTTTCCAGGCTCGACGGTCTTCCTCATGTTGGCTGGAGTGTGTTTTCCTTTCCAGCTGTCTGGTCTTCCGCTTCAAGATGTGCAAGTTTGAATTGCACCAGGGAGCTATTGTCTTCTGGTTGATGACTTTCTTTCTTAGAGGGGCTACAGCATCAAGTGCTCCAAGGAGTGTTGCTGCAGTGCTGTCTACAAGATAATCTACCTGCGAGGGAGTAAGATCAGCATAGCTGCCCATCGTATTACCAGAAGGTGTGGCAGCAAGCTCTGCTGGAATGAGCTCTTTAAATCTAGAAACAGCAGTGTCAGATAAACATCTACTGTAGTGGTATTTTTTCCCAGGCAAGGTGTAATTTGATAAAGTAAATCCAAAGGTTATTAGAGAATGGTCAGTGTGTTAAAGTTAATGCCGCGAATAAACGTTCCGACAGTCTTCAGGTCCTTAAACGCACCACCGACGTATCGATCGGTTCAGAGCAAACGTCGGCTGAACATTCACCACAGTGTGTGCGTCCATAGAGCCGTGAGTTATGTTGTTTTTACATGTGTTACACTTTGATTATGTCATGTTCGAGTCAATTGATGACTTATCATTAGTTGTTGCCCTCGAATGTTATAATGTGATGAATAGTTAGCCACTAACGAGGGACACGGAGTTAACCGCTAACTAGCCATAGCCTGAGAGCTTTACGTTACTGTTCACTTGTATCTGTTGTTTACATATTGAATATCTTGATACTCATTCTGTGTTAGCTGATCAATGTCGACCTTGAGTCTCATAACTCATCTGGAGCTGTCATTTCAGTTGTTATCTGTTTAGAGATATATCCAGCTCAGTAGATTTTTATTAGGGATGCACCGATGCATCGGCTGAACATCGGTATCGGCCGATGTTCGCCTCGTTAACTGCCATCGGCCATCGGTAAATAAATATGACATTCACCGATGGCAGGGACCTGATGACTGTATGTTGATTTTTGCGTCTCATGAATTTTTTTTTTTTTTTTTTGCAGATGTAACTCTGCCGAGGCGGAAGAAGATGGCAGTCGAATGGCAATACTTTACAGTCTCGGAGAAAGATCTGTGTCATGCAGTTTGCAATACATGTTCCGTTGATATCTCAAGAGGGGGAACTGTAAAAAAGTCATTTAACACAACAAATCTCATTGGACATTTGAAAAACAGGCACGAGGCGGTGTACAGGGATTACGTGCAAGCTGACCAGAAAAGGAAAAATGAAACCGCCAAAAAAGCGCAAATGGGCACCGGTAAGACTCAGACGTTAATTGACAAGGCGTTTGAGAAAGCCAAACAGCTGCCTGCAGACAGCGCTAAAGCAAAACAAATAACCATAAGGTTGTTTTGTTTAATAAATTTGTCTGATTTAATTTGTGCTCATTCAAGGATAGTATGATGAAGAGCTGAAAAACTTTTAAAATAGTTCTGTAAAGTTTCCGTGGCACAAAAGAGGGACTAAATAACAAAAAAAAAAACATCGGCATCGGCCATCGGCCAAGTTGTTATTTTAAACATCGTTATCGGTATCGGCACAGAATTTCACAATTGGTGCATCCCTAATGTTTATGTTTCAGATGTACCTTTTTTCTAATCAACCTGTATTGTTGTGTTGTATTGTAGCAACCACACACACACACACAAGAGCCTCGATTACAAAGAGCTGAAACTTTATTCCTGGACTCTTTTTTCACTCTATAATTCCCTGCACATCACCCCAAGTGTCCTGACCGACACCCTGAAGTGATTGCTGCCACCTAAGATCCCCATACAGTCACATACAGTCAGACAAGACGGGTTTTGAGGGAAAACTGTGATGTGATCCACTTCTATTCCATAAGTAAGCACCAGATCAAGGATATGATTAAAAGAGTGAGTGGGCTCATATACCCTCTGGGAGAAGCCAATTGAATCTAAAAGCAACTTGCTGAGGCCAGACAGTCATCATCGATGTCCACGTGAACAGTGAAGTCACCCACTATAATGACTTTGTCTGAGTTCATTGCTAAATTTGACAGAAAGTCGGGGAATTCTTCTAAGAACTCAGAGTAAGGAGCAGGAGGACGATACACCACAGCAAGTAAGAGTGGTTTCTCTGCTTTCCAGTCTGGGTGGGAGAAGCTGAGAGTAAGGCTTTCAAATGAATGATATGAAACATTAGGTTGAGGGTTAATAAGCAGATTTGACTGATAAACTGCAGCCACTCCTCCTCCTCTACCAGTGTTACAAGGCACATGGTAGTTAATGTAACTGGGAGGGGTAGATTCATTTAAACTGACATATTCATCGTGCTGCAACCAGGTTTCAGTTAGAGTTAGTAAGTCAATTTGGTGATTAGTGATCAAATCATTTACTAGCAGAGACTTGGATGAGAGATCGAATATTTAGCAAACCACATTTAATAGTTTTATTTGTTTGGTTTGCTGAAGTAGCGGTTTTGATTTTAACTAAGTTGCTATAATTGGCTCCTCCAGCTTTGGGTTTAGGCTTATACAGCCTCAAGGCAGACACAGTTTTTATGGGATATAAGTAGGGTTGGGTGGGTGGCAGCACATAGGAACCTGCAGAGGAGCGTGTAAGACTGCGGCTCTGCTTGCTGGTCTGAACTCTGGGTGATTGTCAGGGGTTAGAATGACTAACACAACGTGCTGTGTTTCTCAATAAGAGAGATGCACCATCCAAAGTAGGATGGACGCCATCTCTCCTAATCAGACCAGGCTTTCCCCAGAAACTCATCCAATTATCTATATAGGCCACGTTGTTTGCTAAGCACCACCTAGACATCCAGCGATGGAACGACCACATGCGGCTAAACATGTCGTCACTTGACAAATTGGGCAGCGGGCCAGAGAAAACTACGGAGTCCGACATTGTTTTTGCGTAGTTACACACCGATTCTATATTAACTTTAGTCAACTCCGACTGGCGAAGTCGGGTGTCATTAGCGCCGACATGGATTACAATTTTACTGTATTTGCGTTTACTTTTTGTCAGCAGCTTCAAATTTGCCTCAACCTCGCCCGCTCTGGCCCCTGGGATGCACCTAACTAGGCTTCCCGGCTGCTTGGGAGCTGCGGGGGAGCTGTTAGCGGCGGCTAGGCTAGCTGGCTCCGCAGTGGCTAAGCGGGCCTACCTGAGCTACAGGGCTAGCTTCCATGGTGTGGAGCTGGGACTCTAGCTCACTAAGCCTCGCCCCTAGCTGGCATGTTGCGTCCACTGCCCATACGTACCCGTCCTTGGTCACACATTGGATTTCGTCACTGGTCTCCCGCCATCTAAAGGTAACACGGTGATACTTACCATCATAGACCGATTTTCTAAATGTGTTCACTACGTGCCATTACCCAAACTCCCCTCTGCTCTTGAGACCTCTGAACTGCTCATCCAGCATGTTTTTAGACTCCATGGACTTCCCAGTGACATTGTTTCGGACCAAGGTCCACAGTTCACGTCCCAGGTTTGGTGGGACTTCTGTAAGGCGGTGGTCACGACAGCCAGCCTCTCCTCTGGCTACCACCCCCAGACTAACGGCCAGACGGAGAGAGCTAACCAGAGCTTGGAGTCAGCCCTGCGGTGTGTTGCGGCTCACCATCCGGTCTCCTGGAGCTCCCACCTCCCTTGGATCGAGCACGCGCACAACTCTCTCACCAGTTCGGCCACAGGTATGTCTCCTTTCATGTGCTGTTTTGGCTATCAACCCCCCCTGTTTCCCAACCAGGAGCAATCTGTGGCCACCCCCTCGGTGAGGGAGCATATCAGGTGCTAAGGGAGGTGTGGAGGACCGCCAGAGCCGCACTCACTCGCACGGCTGAAAGAAATAAGCTCATAGCCAACAAGCACCAGACCCCGGCTCCTGACTACCAACCTGGCCAGATGGTGTGGCTCTCATCCCGCGACCTTCCCTTGCAGACTGAGTCACGTAAGCTGTCACCTCGCTACATTGGTCCATTTCCCATCCTTAAAATCATTAATCCCTCTGCCGTCAAGCTCAAGCTCCAGGATTCCCTCAAGATTCACCCCACCTTCCACGTCTCCCTCCTGAAACCTGTTTTCTCCTGTGACCTGAGTCCTCCTGCCTTCACCCCTCCTCCCCCGGATCATCGATAACCATCCAGCCTTCTCGGAGTCCAGGTCCAGGTCCAGGGAGAGGAGTGGGTCCAACAATGAAACTGTGTTACACAAAAAAAACACTGGGAGGGAAAAAAGGTCACGGGAAAACACCAGAAAGGGCTCACGGAAAAAACACAGTGGATTTGCTAGAAAACTCTGGAGGGCCTGACTAGTTACCGCTGAGGTTACTGCAAAGTTCTGGCAGCGTTGGATGAGAAACCCAGGGTATTTGAGACGGTGACGTTATGAGATGATGAGATGCAGTTGTGTCCCCTGCACACCTGTTGCCTATGCCTGGAGCACTGCCTCTGGGAGAGGGAGAGGGAGAGGGAGAGAGAGAGGGAGACACTGGGAGGCGCGGAGTGGAATGCAACAAAGAAAAAGAAGAACTGGAATTACAGCGCTTAGAAGCAGAAGGTAAGAGGAACATAGCAGAAAGAGGCTGCAGCTCTCAAGCGTTGCTTAGAGCAGGAAGAAGAAAAATCTAAAATTAGAGCTAAATGAGAAGAAGAACATGTTTCTTTACAAAAGACTCTTGATGAGAAGAGGAGAAAGATTCAGCAGTTGGAGGCAATGAAATGTCTTAATGCTGCACAAGCAAGAATACATGTGTATGATCAGATGAAGACTGAGGAAGGGCAGAGACAAAACACTGTAAAAGACATTGTAAAACAAGAGAGAGTAGAAGGTAATCAAGGCTCTGCTCCAACAAGACAATCAATCAATCGACCTTTCAGAGCTTGTTAAGGTGCAAGAAACTTTATTCCAACCAACAGGTCTCACATCCCAACAGATGAAAGGGTGTGGTCTCATCTAGAGCACCTTCAGGGAGAAATTACACCTTTGCAGGACTGTGAAGTCGGGTTGCTTATTGGATACAACTGCTCACAAGCTTTACTTCCAAGAGAAGTCTTGTCTGGAAAAGAGAATCGGCCATATGCATAGTGCACAGACCTCGGATGGAGTATTGTTGGCCATGGCAATCCCTGTCTAGACTGTGGTGACACCATCGGGATTAGTTATCACATTGTAGTGAAACACCAGGGTTTGATCCATCTCTCAATCACAGAACTAAAGTACACTATGTGAACAGAATCAAAGTAAAAGAGAGCCTTCCCTCAGACATCATAAAAATCTTGGAATCTGACTTCTCAGAAAGAGCGGGAGAAAATGATCCGGTGTCTCAAGAGGATTTGAAGTTTCTTGTCAAGCTGAAAGAGAACACTACACAAAAGGACAGTGGTCGCTATGAGATGCCATTACCGTTTAAAGAGGAAAGCCTGAAGCTGCCAAATAACAAGGTGTGTGCAATACACCGGCTCAACTGTCTTGAAAGGAGACTAAAGCATCAAGCATACTACCAAGATTATGTTAAGTTCATGGATGACATCATATCAAGAAATGGCGCAGAAAAGGTCCCGAAAGATGAAATAGACAATAGTCCAGCCTGGTACATTCCACATCATAGAATCTACCATCCACAGAAACCAGGAAAAATACGTGTAGTATTTGACTGCTCTCCTAAGTACCAAGACACCTACTTCAATGATCATTTGCTCACTAGACCTGGCTTAACAAATACATTGGTGGGTGTCCTATGCCATTTCAGAAAAGGTACCATTGCAGTCATGTGCAACGTGGAACGCATAATCCACTAGTTCCACATGAAAAAGTAAGGTAAAGGTTACTTGAGGTTTCTATGGTGGGAGAATGGCGATTTGCAAGCATTCATCTATAGAATGAGGGTCCACTTGTTTGGAGCAGCCTCTTCTCCTGGCTGTGCAAACTTTGGCCTGAAACATCTGGCAGCACAAGGACAAGGTCAGTTCAGTGATGACCCTGTATGCTTCATCCAAAGGAATTTTTATGTAGATGACGGTTTAGTATTCAAACTGAGAAGGAAGCTATTAAAGCTTATCAAAGAATCAAGAGAACTTTGCTATACTGGCAAGTTAAGACTACACAAGTTTGTATGTGAGAGACAGTGAGAATGTGATGGCAACCATCCCCAGGGCCCTCTTAACCTAATGGTAGGCCCTGGGGCTGAGAGGTTTTGTAGGCCCTACATCACAAAATGCATCACTTTCTTTCACGACATACAACTGTGAGTTTTCCTTCTTTAGCCAGAAAACACCAGCATACTTTTATTAATTCACCTACATAAACACAAAAGGCACTTTGTATAACAACAATACATAAGAACTCATGCTGATTATTTAAAACCAAGACGGTCCCATTTTTGCCCAGTAAGCACGCACGCCCAATTTTGTTTCCCCAGCGGCCTGGGTCACTGCTGTAAGGGCCATTGCCAGACTCGTCCCTTCCTCCTCTACGATGATTGATTGTTGTTACCTCCTCCTCCTCCTCCTCCTTCTCCATCTTCTCCTCATCCACTACCTCTTCCTCATCCTCCGCTCCTCTTCTCTTTTCCTCTCCCGTTACACCTGCGTGAGCCCGCCTCGTCTGCTGCCTCTGGTGAGTGAGATACTGAGCATTTTGTGGGTCCACCACCATCCGTGGCAGGTCGTTTAAAGAATCCTGTGAGCTTTGGGATGCTCTTCAGTAATTCTTTTTCCTGAGATTCTTTCTCGCGAACCACTTTTCTTTTGTCAGCACCGCTCTCAAATTTCTTTTTCCTCGTCATTTTACAACTGTCACTCAAGGGGGGAAAGCTTGGTAGACGTAGCAACGGTAACCAAGGGGGGCGGGGCGGGTCTTAGTGAAGGGTTAATTTGGATCAATCAGCAGGCACGAACGTGTGTATAAAGTGATTGACAGAAAACCTGAGAAGTAACAAAACAATGCGACTTTGCCAGCTCATCGATAGGCCCCTTGAACTTGGTAGGCCCCTGGGCTTCAGCCCAGGTAAGGCTGTGCATTAAAGCAGCCTTGACCATCCCGGAGGAGGAACGTGCAGCAGTCAAAGATCTGGACATCGCGTTCACCACACATGGAAAGAGCTCTTGGAGTGGAGTGGTGCATTACATCTGACTCATTCAATTTTAGAGTTCACGTGAAAATGAATCCATTGACAAGGAGGGGTGTACTGTCTACAATTGCTTCTGTGTATGATCCCCTAGGGTTCATGGCACCCTTTGTCCTTTTGGGGAAGCAGATACTTCAGGAAATGTGTAGACAGAAGGTAGGATGGGACGAGGATCTTCCAGAACATTTGAAACCATAGTGGGAGTCCTGGATTAGAGACCTCCACGTTTCAGCAGTGTCAAAGAATATGAATGTTAGGGAAGAATTTCACTGATCTGTATAGTTTGTGTAGTTAAAGGTCAATCCCTCTTTGTTTATAGGTGAAAGTTGAGAATTGGACGTTTTCTTTTAGATACATTGCTAGAGACAGTTTATCTGACCTGTACTCTCTCCTAGGGCATGCCAAGGCCATTTTCATTCCCCTGGCGCCTTCGCCAGATAACACTGAGTGAGTGAGAGAGAGACCACTGTTGTTCTCGCGTCACCTAGATGGTGTGAGTCTTTACCTTAATGTTTATGCCCAATAGCCAATGGAATGTTAGCACATCTCCCTTTGTGGACTCGGTCCACTTTCCTAGTATATGCATCTGAACTTTGCAGTTTGGCCCTCAGAATTGAGGTGACATCACGCACTCATGTTGTGTCGATGACTCTTCTGTTCTCCTTGATCGATCAAGTCTATTAAACTTCTTCAGTATAAGACATCCAAGACTCCGGTGCTTCTTCTCCCTGCATCACCACAGAATTTCTCCCTAACAATGAACTTCACCATTTTGCTGATGGTGTACTTACCTCCAAGCCATCAGTCAATCTGATGAAGTTCACTGCTGTCTGGTGATGGGTAAATCCAGGGTCTCACCAACCAAGATCACAACAATACCAAGATTGGAATTGTCAGCAGCAGGCAGCAGTGTTGCAGTTTGAAGTAGTGACCTGCTTCTCAATGAACTAAAACATGGGAGATCTAAAGGAGTTCTTATGGACAGACTCCACGGTTGTTCTCAGCTACATAAACAATGATGCCAGAAGGTTCCAGGTGTTTGTAGCCAATCACATACAAAGAATTAAAGCAAGTACAAATGTTTGTTTACTTTCCTGACACTGTCTTTAATACTTTGTGTGTATGTTATGTGTATGTGTAGTTTTCACGGTGAATTGGAAGGAAGCTTCAATAAACCCCTCAGAGAAACCCGCTGTGCTGTCGCGAGGGATTTATATCCGATAATGGTCCGCCGATTAGAACAGGAATATGCTGCACAGTGCTCTGGCATCTTGTTCCTTCTGCTGCTCAACTAGGAGTAGAATGACCCGTTCAAGATGGCAGCTGCATTTCTTGCGCCCCACCAGACGATGCAGCATCTACACTTTATATGTTTATGGCTCTGAGACTGACAGTTAAGTTTCAGTCCTACATTTCACTAAAAGTGTGAGTAAGAGAATTGATAACTAACTTTTAAGTGCAGCTTTCAGTGAAGATTTTTTTTTGCTCATAAGTCAACTCTTAGCAGTGATTTTAAAGCTGCTTTGCAGCAATGGTCGGGGCCAGGCAATTTTGGACAAATTTAGGCAATTTTGAGTAGCAAGAGACAAAATAAGGACAAATAGAGACAACAAGAACAGTGGCATTACAACTTCCATTCTGCCTAAGCTAAGGCTTGAACTCACAACCTCTGACACCAAGTACCAGCCTCTAACTCATTAGCTGCCTTTACATGCAGTGTTTTCGTCAATCTGATCAAAAACAATTGGATTAAATGAAACTTATTTGTTCTGTATACATGAATGCTAAATAACGCAATCCACATACAATCCGCACATGCAAGGCCCCAGCTGAAGCCGATTATATAGTTTCATTGACATGCGCAGATGGTCTCACCCCCACTACCTGCAAAGATGCAAGAGAAGAAGAGTTGCACTTCCGTGTTTACACTTAGGGCAAAGGATCCACATTGTGTTTTGTTGGGGACACTTATTTCATTGTTTTTGCATTTATTTGCGGCTCTATGGTCTCAGCAGTTAGTTATCATCAAGAGATATAGTTCTTCTCAATGACTGTCCAATTTTTTTGTTTATTCGCCATGTTTATTATGACTGGCTTTGACTTTCCTATGGACTTCATAATTTGCACTAAGTTTGAATGGAAAGTTGCAAAACTGTAACACATATGGTTGGTTTGTTAGGAATTTTAAAAAATTTTAAATATAGATGCTTATTGTGCCCCCCCATATTGACACGGGCTTAGAGTAGAGTAAACCTGGCATGGGACTGGACCTTTGTGCAAAGTTTGGTGATTTTTCATGTATGGCAAGTAGGATATCCTAGGAAGAAGAAGAAGAAGAAGAAGAAGAATACTGGCAATAACAATAGGTTCCTTGCAGCTTATGCTGCCTGGCCCCTAAGTCTAAGAAGCTTGATAAATACAGGCCCAGATCTCCAACAGTAAATCAATCTTCCCACAGTACACGTTGTGCTCCTTATATATACAAGGATTGTCTGGTTTTATGTTTATTTACATTTCTGATGTACACCATTTGATCTAAAAAATATTGTGTGTGTTTTTTTTAATCGTTAATCAAATTTTTAATAAAAGTGACTCAACTTTAGTCTGTTTTCAACCACAAGCCATGATGGATTCCAATGCATTTTTTTAAAGCTCGCAGTGAGCAATTAAGAGCAGATCTAGCCGCTGTATTCTGTGCAAGTTGTAGTTTTCCAATGTCCTTTGGCTGCTTATGACCAAGTGATGACGAAGTGGGATAAGTCTGGATTACTTATTCAAAGTATCTGGCTTGACACACTTAGAACATTTTCTTGTTAAAGCCATACTTTTATCCATTTTATTTATAATATGATGACATATTCCATGCTGTGAACTGTTTGCTTGTCTGTACACAACATCTACTGCATGTCTGCCTGTCCCAGGTGAGTCATCCCTCCTCTGCTGCTCATCCTGAGGTTTCTCCTGTTTTTTCTTGGGAGTTTTTCCTCAGTCCATGTGAGGGTCTAAGAGCACAAGATGTTATTATGATCCTGTGTAAAGCCCTTTGAGACAAACTGTTTGTAAAAATTGACCATACTAATAAACTTGCCTTACAGCATATCCCTTACAGAGACTGGTCAGCTGGTTCTGGCAGGAATGCTGTCTTTAACATTATTATTACGATTAATTTTATTTGCACATTAATATTAACAAGCAAGCAAAATAACTGAAATACAATAAAGACACTGTGCAGGTGAGATTTTAACCCTTAACCCTTTTAACCAGTTATGATGCAATGCATTAAAAGAGAGGTGGGGTTCTAAGTAAACCAATAGCAGTGTTTAAATTTGTGACATTACTTTCTGGAGGCCATTTTGAAGCCGTTTTCTGTAGATGTCTAGCCTTGCCATTTGACTCCTCAAAAATCATCTAAAAAATTGTTTTAATTACATTTTTCAACTGGGAAAAACATATACTCAATAATAGGTGAGTTAAGTTCATTATTCTGTAGTTTATTGCACTGTACTTGATCATTAAATAACAGAAAATGTTAAAATGTGTATGTTGCCATATGGCAACACAGTACCATTAGGAATTGCTAGCCAGGCCTGTTGATAACATTTTGTATTTAGTTATAAGCCTACCCTTCAAAAGCATATTGTAAACTTTATGGACTCAGGCTCCACAACCATGTAGAATCATTTTGTTATTTTTTCAGGTCCATCAATTTGACAGATACAGATTATTGTCTGGTATTGTCAGAGTGCAGTGCACAAAGTGTTATGTCTACCTGTGCCTCACAACTGAGAAGAACTGCTTCATCAATTTCCACAAGCAGTAAGGCAAAGACGGCCTTTTTCGGTGATTAAAAATGTCTTTTTAAATGGCTTTTACTTTTAAATGAGATGCATTCTTAACTGTTCAGGCTACTGGGGAATGTTGAGACTATAATATGAGTTTTTAAATAAATGTTATCAAAATTTTAAACAAAACTCTCGTTTTCATTACTTTCCAATATCATAGGGTGTTGCCGTATGGCAACGAACCCTAAAAACTACTAAAAAAATACTATTTTTTGAAAATGTCTCGATTATATTTACTTGATCTATTTTAAGACAAAAAGAACACCCAACACATTTTACCAACTGGGATCATAATGTGTACCATAGAGGGTTAAAAACCCAGAAAGGGAACGTCACCTCAGTAAGCATGAAGAACAAAAAGTCCACAGCAGTAAACAGAACAAGCAAACACAGAAACATAAAATCATACAGCAAGAGTAACTCATAGATCACACAGAAAACTAAACTTTGAGTGAGAGCATAAGCATGTGTGTGTGTGAGCGTGTATTTATGTGTGCTCGAGCGAGCATTTCTGTACTCATCCTGAAATGCAGTCATTTCCTGTTTAATTTTGAAAGTGAGTTCCTTTGTTTCATTAGGTGTCTTCACTTCCTCTTTGATTACCTTTCCCAATCCTAATTTGTTTCACCTGTGTCCAATTGTCTCTCCCCTACTGTGTGTGTATATTCCACCTATGTTTGACTAGTGTTCCAGCATCCTGCTCATGAGCCTTTTCCCTGTGTGTTTTTATGTGTGCTTTGACCATTGCCTTGTTTTCTTACCATGTCTTTTGCCTGTTATTCATGGACACTGTTGCCCTGGTTTGTTGCCTAGCTTTGGACCTTTCAAGATTTTTGGATCGTAAATACACCTGTTGGATTTTGGACTCATTGTGCAGATCAAATTATTTATTCATCTTTTTAGGTTTACCTCTTGTGTTCTGCATTACACTCACTTGTGCATTGCTCCAAGAGCTCCTCAGAGGGAGACTTCAGGAAGTCCTTTGCTCCTCCACTGGCTTACAGTAAAACAAAGAACTTACTTTAAAATACTTCTCATCGTTTTTAAATGTTTCACTGTCCTAGCTCCCTCCTACATTTGTGACATACCTACTTTTTATACACCTGAGAGGTCCCTTAGATTGTCAAATAAAGTACTTACAGTACCAAGAAAATGCTACACCTTAGAGCAGACATGTCAAAAAACTAATTCCACAAAGGGCCATGTGACTGCTGTTTTTTGTTCCAACTAATCAAGAGCACACAGTTTGACCAGTCAACTGTCTGAAGACTGAGATCAGTTGATTAAATAAGTCAGGTCTGGTGTCCTGCTGCAGCCACACAGCCCTTTGTGGAAAAGATTTGACATGCCTGCCTTAAAGTAGGCAGTAGAGTAGGCAGGATTTGTTTTAAAAACAAAATATAATAATAATAATAATAATAATAATAATAATAATATATATAATAATTATTATTATTATTATTATTATTATTGATAATAATAATAATAATAATAATAATAATAATAATAATAATATTTGCGTTTTCCCATTCAGCTATCAGGAAGTAAAGGTCCCTGTGTTTGGGTTGATCACAGTGTTTCTCTATGTCTCTGTATGCAGCAGCCTGAAAAGGCTACAGCTCCTTGCATCTTTGAACAATCAAATCCCCCAGACCAGAATAGATTTAATTTGGTCAAAAATACAGGGAACTCATTCATTCATTTTTAAAGCTGGGGTGTGTAATCCTGTTCAGAAACATGTTTTGTTAACTTGTTAACTTTTTCCATAGAGAGAATATTTTTATGCAGTGCATCATGAACCCTCCTCCATAGAACATTTATTAAAGCTGGGGTTGGTATCTTGTTCAGAAACACTTTTTGTTATACTGGGTGAAATGGTCCTTCTACCCTCTGAGTAATCAATACATTGTGTATCAGAAAAAAGAACGAAAATAATCAGTCCTCTGTGGCAGCTGCAGGACTGACAAAACTCCGACCAATCCACGCTCCTCGGTGCGAGGAGCAAAAACCAATCAGATGCCTTCATGTCTAGTTCTGTATCCGCCCCCCTCGATCCCTGTCTCCGACACGTGTGCACAATCTTCACGTGTCGCTGTTGCCGGAAGAAATCAGCGTACAGAGTTACAGCAGAACGAATTTCATGCTCATTTATGAGCAATGGCTGAGAAAATGCAGCCCCAGTTACTACTTCCAGCGTTACTTGTAACGGCTCGCCCCAAGAAAAAGGCAAGGAAGAGAAAGGAGGCTGAAAAGGCTGCTAACAAAAAGGCTCTGGATAAAGCCAGAGGTCAAACCAGAGTAAACATCGGTGTTGCTTTTGTGGAGACAACTGAGGGATTTGAAGTGATGCTGAGGTTGCTCTCTTTCTGTTGGACAGGTAATTATATGTTTTGCTTCGGGGAGGATTTGTTATTTTTATGAAATGTGTAAGTTTTGCTAACGTAGCTACTTTTGTAGCTTGTATTAGCCTAATGCTAACATTAGCTTCTCTGTGGGCTTAAAACGGGTCGGTGACACTAGTATTGAAGAGATTATAGTGTATATATATATATATATATATAGTACTCCTGCCGCTTCTCATTTTCATGCGGTGCGCGTACCAGTTTGTGGGGGCGTGGCTTGGACGTACACACTGACGGAAGGGAGAGGAGGGGGGAGGAACTCAGAGGAGGTGCAATTTTCAAATCTTGCTAGCTCTTTAGGATTACCAACCCCAGCTTTAATGTAATGTAACAAAACTAATCAGGCAATTAGGACTGACTGTATAAGCACTTGCTTAGTGTGACCTACCTGCTACAGCTCAGAAGGGTTAGTCCTGGAGCAGGGGCCTTGGCTCCAGGCTAACATGTGGCCCTCTGATGCATCTCTCTCTCTCTCTCTCTCTCTCACACACACACACACACACACACACACACATTCACACACACACTATACAGGTATGTTTTTAGGGATAACTTAACTGTGTGGGGAAGAATTTGGCAGGAGGTTCTGGATGGCCTTCAGAGCCAGAACAGAGAACCAAGTGCAGAAACGCAGTGTTAAATACAGGTACAGATAATGCCACCTGCTGGACATTGACAGTACTGGACTGAAAGCCATATGTGATAAATCATTCTGTAAACCTATCTGTTTTAGAATCATATTTTAAAATCAGCCACTCATATGAAAATATTAGTTTATTTATTATATAAGATGTAACATGAAGGTTTGATGTTTTATAAAAGAAATAGCTGGACCAACACATTAACTTTTCAGGCAGCAGTTTCACTTCTCCACACTTGTTCTGTTTCATAACAACACTTACCGTTTCTCTACGTCACACATTGCTAAACGTCAGATGATGAAAACTCAGACTGACGTTACTGTGACTCACTGATTTTGAAGATGCACTTTTAAATATCAGTTGTACACTGCTGCCAATAAAGTTGCAATAAAATATGTTTTTTTTTTTTTTACCTCTTCTTATGAAAGGATTGTGACATTATGACTTATATCACTGTGAAAATTAAAGCAATACTAAAGTGTTTTCATTTTTGGTTAAGTTTGGACCGGCTCTTGTGGACCAAAGCAGTAGTGTTTTGCCTAAAGGAAGACCCCATTTCCCATGAGCACCAGCATGTAGGCAAGGCAAGGCAATTTTATTTGTATAGCCCGTTTTTACAGTTTGTTTCAAAGGGCTTTACACAGCATTATGACAACATCCTCTGCCCTTAGACCCTCACATCGACTGAGGAAAAACTCCCAAGAAAACTCTTTAACGGAGGAAAAAAATGGAGAAACCTCAGGGTGAGCAACAGAGGAGGGATCCCTCACCCAGGACGGGCAGACGTGCAATAGATTTTGTATACAGACAAAGACAACAATTTACAACATGGAATATGGAAAACATGGAAATGGAATCAGTCAGTTAACGAAAAATGAAAAATGATGAAGGCAGCTCCTGGTGGGCAGGGAGTGAATGCCAGCTTAATGGGACTACTGGATGGCAGACTGGGTCATGAGCAGGGAGTGCAGACCGGTTTAACAGCAGGAGAAAGGAGGTGATGGAGGCGGCGGTTGGTTGGTTGGTGCAGGGGGATGGAGCTCTGAAGAGATCTGTGGAAATACAGAGAGAGTGCGAGACACCAAGGCCAGACTACAAAGTGCAACAAATAATGGCAGTTCAAAATGTGAGGGGAGAGGAGAGGAAGTATAGGGCTCCATGTAACCTGATGTGTCCCCCAGCAGTTTAAGCCTATAGCAGCGTAGCTATAAAATGGATCAGGGCTACCTGAGCCAGCCCTAACTAAAAGCTCTGTCATAGAGGAAGGTCTTAAGCCTGGACTTAAATGTAGAAAGAGTGTCTGCCTCTCTGACCCATGGAGAGAGCTGGTTCCATAATGGAGGAGACTGGTAACTGAAGGCTCTACCTCCCAGTTTGTTTTTAGAGATACTGGGGGTCACTAACAGACCTGCATTCTGGGAGCGAAGTGCTCTGGTAGGACAGTATGGGATAATGAGGTCTTTCAGATAAGTTGGAGCTTTGTCATTAAGAGCCTTGTAAGTAAGTAGAAGGATCTTGAAGTCTATTCTATATCCTACAGGAAGCCAATGGAGAGAAGCTAGAATGGGAGAGATGTGCTCTCTCTTACTAACTCTTGTCAATACCCTCGCTGCAGCGTTCTGGACCAGCTGGAGACTCTTTAGAGAGGTTTTTGGACATCCTGACAAGAGAGAGTTGCAGTAGTCTAGCCTAGAAGTAATAAATGCGTGGACCAGTTTCTCAGCATCACTCTGAGAGAGGATATTCCTGATCTTAGCTATACTGCGCAGGTGAAAGAAGGCAGTCCTAGTCACATGCTTTATGCGAGAACTGAAGGAAAGATTCTGGTCAAAAATGACTCCAAGGTTCCTCCCTGTTGGACTGGAGTTCAGGGTGATGCCATCCAGAGTAGCAATCTGATTGGAGAATGTGTCCCTGACACATAGTGTCGTAAACCTCCTGATCTCCTGGTCGCGTGCACTTTGATTGGAAATAAACAGAAGACAGATCCAAACTAGGGATGGGGCATTTCAAGCAAAAGCACTATTCGATAATCGCCGGGAACTACTAACTAACTAACTAATGGATTATTTTCAAATATTCGACCCCGCCACACACACACACACACACACACACACACACAATCTGTGTTGCTCCTTCTCCTTCGTCATTTGAAATGAGAAAAGGCACCGGAGAATATTGTAAATATTGTAATTTATGTTTTTTCAGACAAGACGATAGTCTCATAAACTATTTGATTTTTTTTTTTTTTTTTTTAACTGAATGACTATTTGAATATTGGAGCTCATGCCAGCGAGTGAAAGCTGGGCCAATATTAATCCTTGTCTGGGCGTTGACTCTGTTACTCTCCCTCTTTCATTTTTTAGTCTCCTCAGACAAAACTTTTCATTTTTTATTTTTTTTTATTTTGCCTTTATTGGATAGCACAGTGTAGAGTGACAGGAAATGGGGAGGCAGAGAGAGGGGGAATAACATACAGCAAATGGCGCCTGATACAGGATTCGAACCAGGGCTGCAGCGAGGACTATAGCCTCTGCATATGGGGCGCCCGCTTAACCCACTGCCCCATGTGGCGCCCCAAAACTTTTCATTTCTTTGGTTTTATTGCTGCTTCTGCTATGATAGCGGTAATCCCACATAGGCGTTCGCATCGGCTTCCGTCTTTTTAACGAATGGGGAAAGGGGGAAGTGACGTATGCCAAAAAGCAGTCAGCACATTTGTAGTTTTTTGTGTGGAGGGGTTCCTACCATCCACCTCAACGCTGCTTAGTGCCAGTGAAGACCCCCTCAGGCCATGACAGAGGTGTCATTCAACCTGTTGTAAGTCGATGTACCATCACAAAATTTCTAAAAATATTATATGAAGGTTGAAAAGTTACTTAGTGTTGGTTTAACCTTTATAAAAAGAGAAATGTGTCTGAAAACAAAATTATTCCAACTTTATGGGCAGTGTAAGCATATGTAAAACTTAATTCTATAAACATTGTAAGTAAATTTATAAGTAAATTAACTCAAAAATACAACATGGATTTACATTTAAACCAACAACATCAGTAACACAACAGTGATGTTTTCAGGCAAGATGTGAAACAACAATGTTGTTTATCACCAAAACACCAATCTTCCACAGTAAAATGATAACGTGATGTAGGTAAAGCAACTGTGCAACTTTTACTTGAAAAAGCAGTAGTAGTAGATACGAGTTTCCAGAAAAGCATAATAAGCTAACAAGCTGTTCCCAAATAAAGTAGAATATAAACAATTTGTCCACAGGTACAACTCCACAGTGCACCTTTGATTTACCTAATATTTAGAAAAATCTACAAATGATAAAACAATCTCAGCAGCCACAGTCTGACAATGCAAATTAACATTCACATTTGGCAGGTGTACAGATTAATTCAGTTTAGATTCAGACATAACAAGCATTTTGCAATCATGTTGTCAGAGACAGGAAAAAGTGACAACATACAACATCAGCACAGCATTCAGTTCTACAGTCACTATCATGAGTCTTAAAGATATAATCTCCATTGTTATAAAGGGTTAGCCAATGATGCTACACATTTTGCTGTGATAGATGCCTGTTGTGTTTGCAGATCTGTGTCATACATTGACCCAGTAGTGCTTAGTATGGTGATGTGATCACACTGTTTACAATGATTATGATACAATCAGCATTGTGGAGATCGGCTACCCAGCCCTGATCGAACAGCTGAAGGTCAAGAGATGTTTGCAGCAGTACACGGTTTACCCCGAAATGTACTTGAAGAAAAAGTCAGAGCCTAATGTCAGTGGCAGAGTCCAGGGGGTGGAGATGGGCCTGCAGGGGATTCAAGCTGTACTGGCCAGCTCCTTACTGATTCTAATGCTACTGCACTGAGGCCTTCATCAGCAGCAAAGTAAAGAAGCAGCATGGTTCACAGGATGAAAGTGTCAGATGTTTGGTCTAGCACTTTGGACTCAATTGGATTGCCATGAAATGTTGTGGAGACAATGAACACTAAGTTGACATTTTTGTCACAGTAAAATATAATGTGTTTGACAATGCCCCAAGTTTTTCCAGCCCATACCATAGATCAATATATATTTTGGTCCAACCTCTGCTTTATGAACAAATGCCTGCAAATCTGATGATATTCTCACCATCCTCATCCTCAGCTAAAACTGCTAATGCTTGCTAAGTGCTTATATTCTCCCAACACACAAAAGCAAGGTTGACGGTAAACAGTGTGATCACATCACCACACTAAGCAGCTGCTGCCACTGCAGTGCATCCAAACCCCCTGGATTTATCTTGAGGATACAAGATTGCCTGAACTGAGTGGGAAAAGGGAGAGCCATGACCAGCTCCATAGCCCCCATAACCAAAGCTGCCACCGTAGTGAGGACCCAGGAGTTTGTTATTTGCGTTGTGGTTGAGATATCCACCTGGATAACCATAACTTCCGTATCCTCTTTGACCACAGTAACCTCCATATCCTCCTTGACCACCATAACCTCCATGTCCCCCTTGACCACCATAACCTCTATGTCCTTGGTTGAACTGTTGTTTACTTTTAGATTTGGTGTCCACATTTGGTTTGATTTTGGGGTCTTCTGTAAGAGATTCAATTTCTCAGAGAGCCCCGTTCTTTTCTTGGCAAGGGAAAAATCATGTTTAAAAGAAGGGACAGACACAACACAGCTGTTATAGCCAGCTTCACAGCTGCAGTTGCCCTGCAGAGAGGAACCAGGGAAAAACACAAAGAGAATAAAAGGTGGTGAAAATATGAGAGAAAACTAACTCACGAAGTGCTGAGCAAGTACTTTTGTGGGGATCTATTTTGGGACTCACAATCTTATCATTTTCCTCATCAGTAAATCTGCCAGTTATTGTCTTGATCATGTGTGACAGCAGTAAACCATTTTCACTGTAAAAATGAAAGACAAATTGAATCAATCGATCACCAGCTCTAACAAATGTAACTACTACATTATGTGAACATACACCTACAGCCTTGAATGTTTTGCACCACCTGCTTTAGTCCATTAGTTCAACATGAAAGCTGTGGATCCAAAATAGAACAGCAGCCTCCCTTAAAATATCACAGACCCCTCACACTGGTTATGGCGTGCAGTCAAATGTCACTTTTGTTTGTGATTAATGTGGTTTTTATGGATCTGTACAGTTTCCTCGAAGCACCAACAAGACCCTGCATGAAGAAGTATAATATGTAACTGCTGCCAGTGTGTGATCTATTAAAGCTGGGGTTGGTAATCCTAGAGAGCTAGCAAGAGAGCTAGCAAGATTTGAACCTCCTCTGAGTTCCACCCCCCTTCTCCCCCTCCCATCAGTGTGTACGTCTAAGCCACGCCCCACAAACTGGAACGCGCACCGCACGAAAATGAGAAGCGGCAGGAGGGGTAATATGTATATATATATATATATACTATAATCTATTCAATACTAGCGTCACCGACCCGTTTTAAACCCACAGAGAAGCTAATATTAGCATTAGGCTAATACAAGCTACAAAAGTAGCTACGTTAGCAAAACTTACACATTTCATAAAAATAACAAATCCTCCCCGAAGCAAAGCATATAATTACCTGTCCAACAGAAACAGAGCAACCTCAGCATCACTTCAAATCCCTCAGTTGTCTCCACAAAAGCAACACCGATGTTTCCTCTGGTTTGACATCTGGCTTCATCCAGAGCCTTTTTGTTAGCAGCCTTTTCAGCCTCCTTTCTCTTCCTTGCCTTTTTCTCGGGGCGAGCCGTTACAAGTAACGCTGGAAGTAGTAACTGGGGCTGCATTTTCTCAGCCATTGCTCATAAATGAGCATGAAATTTGTTCTGCTGTAACTCTGTACGCTGATTTCTTCCGGCAACAGCGACACGTGAAGATTGTGCACACGCCTCGGAGACAGGGATCGAGGGGGGCGGATACAGAACTAGACATGAAGGCATCTGATTGGTTTTTGCTCCTCGCACCGAGGAGCGTGGATTGGTCAGAGTTTTGTCAGTCCTGCAGCTGCCACAGAGGACTGATTATTTTCATTCCTTTTTCTGAATACATAATGTATTGATTACTCAGAAGGTAGAAGGACCATTTCACCCAGTATAACAAAAAGTGTTTCTGAACAAGATACCAACCCCAGCTTTAATAAACATTCTATGGAGGAGGGTTCATGACGCACTGCATAAAAATATTCTCTCTATGGAAAAAGTTACAAACATGATCTACGTCATACCAAACATTATGACCACACACACACACACACTACTGACTAAAATTGTGGCTGCAAGAAATTTCGATATGAAGATTAAAACTTGTCTTGTTTAATATTAGAATACCAAGAACTCTGGTGAGCTTTTGGTTGATGTTACTTAAGACATCATTACCAGAACAGTGACTATTTAAAAGCTATATAATTCTATATGAATACATTTGCTTTTGCATGGGCCTTTTATGAAGAAGGCGCCACCTGCTGGCCATAGAAAAATATACATGTAAAAACAAATAAGATAGATGAGATGGATCAGACAGATAAGACACGACAGATATGAGGTGTTTAAATGGCTTCCTTACATTAATAATGTTCATGTTTTACTACCACCAATACAATGGTGTCATTTTATATTCTAAACAGAGAGATAGGGGACAACTGTGAAGGGTTTCAGGAATTTCATCATGTGAATCCTTGTTTCATCACCCCAACACTCATATGCCATGGTAAAGTGACATATACACATTAATGCAGGGTAATAACTAACTGAGCAGCAGTGCAATTTTGAGCTAAAGAAACTAGCTTGTAGGTGCAGGACACATCATGATGGCATCGATGCATCAGAAGGTCTGAGACAACAGGAGGTACTGACAGTTTCCACACAGGCACTGTGTTCTTAACACTCAATATGATGCTGAAGAATGAGAAGAAAACAGGCCCAGCAGCTGACAGAAGAAAGGTGATATAGGATGAGGCGGAACAAATGAGGATGCAGAGGAAAGCATCCTGTCCAAGAACTGGGCTGGAAATGTACAGCTTTTTCAATCCAAACGGCAAAGCAAAAACATGTCTGTGCAATCTTTTAATCCTGCAGTACACAGTACCAGTCATCAGATGGGTTCATTAAGGAGATCTTGTAGGAGATTAACTCAACAACACTGAAACAGGTTGTCAAAGAGTAACTTAACACCTGCTCAAAGTCCTGTCCAGGTGCCTGTGACATCACTGTTAGTTTACAGCTAAAAATGACCACACATCTCTCTGTCACACACACTCACACACACACACACAAGCCTCATCTACACCGAAACTCAATAAAAATCTTAAGCAGGAAATGCAAATGAATGCATATCCCTATTGAACATTAGCAATGTTGGAAAAAATAACTACAGTTTTCCAGCTCTGCCAAGCCAAAACATTTTTTTGTTCAATCTCACACTGGTGCGGAACTTTTACAGATGTGTGTTTCAGATCAAAATAATGGCTGAGAAGCTGGAGGACTGAGTGCACATGTGATAATGCAGTTACAGGAGCTAAGTACAGGTTTCATGTTGACAGGGTGAGCAGTGTCAAGTCACTTTTTAAAAAGCACCATTTGTTTCTACAGACAGCTACAATAAATGCTGTGTAAATCAGTTCAAACATTCAGAGGTTTGGGGGAAATCTCATGATTTTTTTTTTTTTTTTTTAATATTGCAGTAGAGCAAAAAAACAAACAAAAAAAACACTGAATCGATAAACCTCTACTTTTTTTTTTTTTAATCAGTTTTTTCTTTGTCTGCTTTACATAACAAATAGAGATCTGACTGAAAATGTGATTTTCCATCAGCATCAACAGTGATGACTGGTGAGGACCATATTTGTTTAGACTTGGATGATACCTGGGTCCAGTGGGAGGGAAAAGGAGACTTCCACTTAAGAGAAATAGGTGCTACTGGGCAATAAACGGAGGTCAATTCTCTCACAAACAAATACAACAACATCTCTTTGATGAAAAATGCAAACAAGAACCCTATCGCCCTTTAACCTTAGGCACGTATGTAAAACCAATCATATAAATCTTCATTAGCAATCAATCTGCTTAAAAAAATATCCTTTCATTTTATGGCATCGAGGTGCCTATGGATAAATAGCAATGAGGAAAACTGGTGAAGTCAAACTTACATCCAGCTGCAATTACATACGTGACAACAATGTTGAGCGTTTGCAGGGGAATGAGAAGGTTCCAAAACACACACAGTACGCAGCTATGCAGTTAACCTTCCAATAACAGCTAGCAGGGTCATATATGGTATATATGGTACTATCATTAGAGCTTAGAGGACAACTGGGCAAATCAGTCATAATGCTACACATTTACCTCTTTTAGTGCCACAATAGCAAAAATAACATTAATCTCATTTGTGGCTTCTCACATTAATAATATATCTATGGATAACAGCCAGAATGTTCTCATTTTAGATCTTAACATCATAGTGTTAAAAACGCAATACAGTGTATATGCAAATAAAGCCTGGGTTGTATTTTATACAGATTGTTAACTCAGGAGTGACCACTCTCTTAATATTACAATCTTCATTTACTCGTCACAGCAGCAGGAGGCTAGACTACGTCACTCTCTTCAGAGGCAGAGCTGCTCCACAGCTGCTGCTCCACCGGCTCACCACGTGACACTCGCTGAGCCTTTTTGCATTTTATTCAAACGCAGGCACAATTTATGCCATGTTTTGATGTTGGTGTCTACTTGGACACATCACTGAGGTCCAGCTTACTGAGCAAAGATGAAAGAGGGACAGAGATGGAACCAAAAGGTTTGGCAGACAAAATTAATAACTTCTCTCTCAGCCTGAATGGGAGTTTAAAAAGGTACGCAAATAAAACAAAAAAGTAAAACTGCTGAGAAACATTAAGCCTTTGCATAGCAAACTGTACAAAGCTGCTGCTGTAATGTAAGAGAGATGAAAATATACAAGATATTTACACATTTACAGGAGGAGGAGGAGGAGACTGTCTAGACTGTAGGGGGACACCATCAAAATGACAGCTGACCAGGGTTGGTCATGGGCGGTTTGGGTGTCACTTCTAGGACATTAGGCCAAAGAAATCACACCATCAATGGGCTGCTGGTCCAGGGAGATGTCTGGTGTTCCCAGCTCTAATGGAAGGTTGTCATAAACGGAGAGCACAAAAGCAACACTAGAGCAGCGAGGGTGCTGCTGCTGCTGAGACAAAGGCAAGGAGGCAGCACCTTTCCTGGATGTAAACAGCATTAGGAGGGAACAGGGCTCTGGGATGACATGTGTCATCCGCTGCTAGCAATGCCAGACACACAGCTTCTTCTCTCAACCCCCTCAGTGTGACTTCTTCTCCTCTTCAGTCCAGAGGCTCCTGCTCCTCTTCACACACCGTTGGCACTCATCTTGCTCTTCTGGCTCACCTCAGTCGCTGCTTTAGCCTGTAGATAAGGTCACACAACTGTGGTTTAAACACACTGTGCACTTTCTCACTGAAAATGAACTACACAGCCAGCGGGGGGGGGGGTTGTTTGAGGTGACATGAACACATACAATATGACAGTATCTCAAAAACACCACAGAATGTAATGAATTCTGAAATTTCACCTACATTTTGTTAATATGGAACCAGGGTATATCAAAGTAAAAGTTACCCACCCCCATCCCTCCTAAAGATACTAAAATGAATCTTTAAAAATACTCACTCAGAATTTGAGTGTGCTTTAATGCTGTGTCCTGTCTTAAATTACCAGTTAGTTTAAAAAACAAAATCACTTGGAAGTGTGCGTGTCTGTGACAGGTTGATGTGACAACTATTTTTAAACCCTCACACAGATTAAATTGCAGGGCATCAGTCTCCACTCTGCCTGGAGGTTTGGAGGTGTGAGTGTTACTGGCAGACTTATTTCTTCTTCATACCAACCACTCTATATACTGGACTGAATGTATCAGAATGTTGTTTATCCCAGAGAGTAGCTGCAGTGTCCACTGTGAGAGATTAACAGGCGAGAAAGATCAAACTGAGACAGCCCTAACTGGATTAAAAACCACAGGTCCAAGTACCAATAGGTGGCTCACCTGAAGGACTTCAGCAGGTGTCAGAGGTTTGTCCAAGACAACAGGAGGCTTGTCTCTCATCTCCTCCACCTACAACAAAGAGTCAAAAAGTTGGAGGGCTCCTATAAGATTTTATAATTCTTCTGAATATCTTCTCTTCGAGGCCATTTAAAAAGAGAACATTCATATAGAAATATTCACCTCTCACCATCCTATAAAAATCATCTGCCATTCAAATAACTAATAAACCAGTTTCCAATGCATGCAAATTTAACATTAAATATTCTGATAATCATTTGACACTTTATTTAGAGCAAAAAGAACCCCAAAAAAATTCTCTGGATCAAGCTTCTTAAAATCGAGCATTTAATAATTTTTTTGTTTAACTCAAAAAACTAACCCTAAACCTTAGATCAAATTAATGGTGAAAATTATCTTTAGTAAATAAATGCATTTCCCTGAAAGTTAAAAAAATTGTTGCAGAGGTTTAGACACAAAATCACTCTGTATCTGCAGGATAAACATGGTGCTACTAGTAGCAACTGGTTAGTGGTGATTGCTTTAAGAATTTTCTAAGCCTAGATGTTACAGTTTAGTTTTGTTTTATGATTTGCTCTGATGCTCAGCAGTGGAAAATTATTCTGCTTTAAAAAAATTGCTTTAATAAACATCTGGACAAAAAGCAGTGAAGATCAGTAAGTAAAAATCTCCTTGCCACTTTTTCTGGCACAGTAGATTTCACATCCTCCTACATGTAGCTTGTATGAGCATCTGAGTCCAGTATGCTGACCCACTTTCCTCTCTGCCATCAATACAGTTCATCTTATCTCATGCAGCTGTGTGTTTTGTTACTGTGTTTCCAGGAGTGGACTGACCGGTCTGTCCTTGATGATGAGAGCAGGGTCTGCCAACATGTCAGTAGTGACCGGGGCTGTCTTTGCTGCTGGATTCTCCACTGGGGAAGGAGGAGCCTTCTGAGACATCAACAAACATCTGGTTAGAAGACTGCGGCCAACACAAGCGTCAATCACAATCAGTGTTTTGTGCTGAGCTGTGTTGACACTGTTCCTCTGGCTGTCTGATGTCTCATAGACCAGACCGTTAATTAATTCCTGAAAATAATCAGCACTAACAAACAGATAGACCCAGACATCATAAATAGTTATGAAACAGCTCTGAATAAGGATAACAAACACTCAGTGTACTAAACACCAGTCACGTGCGTATCAGCTACTTAGCAGCTAGAATGTTAAACTGGGTACAACTTTCACTAATCTGTACATGCGTGACTGTGCAGTAGAGGGCTGACATTTTCTCGGGATTCCCACGGGACACAGGACTCCCATGATTCAGGAGTCAATTTACCTATTCATGTGATTGGGACGTGAAAGAAAAAATGTAAACAGGAGTGAATGGGAGCGGGAGTTTACTTTCTTTTTTCTATCTTTAATCAAAGAAAAATGCGTGTTTTTAATGATAAATAAACTCTTTCTAATTGAAAAATGTAAGTTCTTTGATGCAGCCAACAAGGCCACCGTAAGAAGAGGACATGTTTGTTTACTGAGCTGATTGGTCCTCTTAATTTCACCTAGCCTAACGTTACAAGGTCTAATTCTCCCACTAGCAAGCAGAAGTCAAATCAACTAGTTAGCTAGTAATCAACAAGAAACTTGCTTGACAATTCGTGAAAGGACAGTTCTGTTAACATCAGCGACCTGGGGTATTCCGGACACAAGATCCAATGTGGATTGTGGAATTATGGAATTAGCTACTTGTTGAAAGGCCACACAGCACTTTTGGTCATCATACTGAGAAAAGGAGTTCTAGTAGGCTACAGCTGAGCAAGGTACATAACGTAACGTTAATATGATGTCTGTTGCCAGCTTTAATGCTGAGAATCTTGTGCTGCTGGGGTACAGACATGTTTAATTTGCAAGGGGTCTCAGTTGAGGCTAAACTCGTAGCGATAATTTGACAGCTGGTGGTGTTTTTATCCTTGAATTGAGTGATTGTTGGCATGTGCCTGTATTTTGTTTTGGTAACCAATGACTGCCAATCGCCCAATAGGCAGCTGGCTAACAGTTAGACTGGTTAGCTTATTACAGTAGCCTACGTTATGACGCTTGTTCCAAATTCTGATTCACTTTGCAAAGTAGACCTGAGTGTAGGTTGTGATATTATAAAATCCCACTCTGTCGAGCTGTCATTCAGCCTGCGATGCGCAGGGGGCAGACAGGATCCGTCTGTCATCACAATCGTTTACATGACGACTGTGACGACGACTGTGTGTTCTAAAATAGAAAAAACGGTAATGGGACAGGATCAGGATTGATTTATTCAGGATTGGGACAGGACGGGATTATTTTTTTTGACTTTGTCGCGGGACCAGGACGGGATGTGAATTTTTTTGTGGGAGTAGGAAGGGACAGGATTGAAAAAAACACTCCCGTGTCAGCCTCTACTGTGCAGCGACGTGACCTATAAGATGTTAAGCACAATGTAAAGGTCAAACCTCTAGTTTTGGAACTGGTGGGATGACAGGGGGTTTGGGTTTGAGGTCAGTCAGGTACATGGCTCTGGAGAGAAGCAGCAGTGATGGAGGAACATTCTCCTTCAGGTGAAGGTCCAGCCACTAGACAGAGGAGAATAACATTTATTAATCAACAGGGATCACTGACAAGACAAAAGAGGTTCACCTCTTTCAACCTTTTGCACCACATCTTCTCTATATGATGGTGCAAACACAAAGACTTCTAGATTTATCTTGATTTAATTTTACATTTGCTTATACAACATTTCCTGCAAGTTCAATTTAAGATCATTTTAGCCACACAGAAGGAAATTTAGTACCTGTTCTACAGCTATTATTAAACTATGATGGAAGAACACTGGAACAATATAATCTTATATTTTCAGCACTTTCCTGCTGTATATAATAATAATTCCTCATGGTAAATTACAACTGGACAATGAGCTGCCAGTGAATGAACCTACCAAAAATACTTTATTAACTTAAAGTTGTTTTAGCTACAATTAGTAAGAGAAAAGACTTTCGTAAACTAAATTTAAGATATCTCAATATCTCTTAAAGCTTTTTCATAGGCAATAGAATTCAGTGTTTTTTCCACACTTTAAGATGTGCCTACACTTTTCTGTTAAAAGGAACTTGGGGCAGGATCACGAAATAAGACTCAATACTGACAAGACAGCCGTTGTGCGTATCTGCAGCCATCAGCTAAGCTGGCGTGGGAGCGCGCATGAACTCTTCACCGCAGTGCAGCTGATGCTGTGACACGTTACTTATGTTACTTACGTGATATGTTACTTTACTGGCTGTTCAAGTGATGGGGACGAGAACGAGATGAGAGCCGGTGCTGTGTATATTTCTAACAATTCGGTTTCAGACTAAAGGATGTGGAAAATGCGCAGTCTGTAACGTTGTAATGTTACACAGTGGTGGACTAAGTTATGCCAACTTATGACTAAGTTATGTTTGTTCTTCCCTTTCAGTTTTGCACAGACTTAGGTGTCTGTTTAATAAAAGGAAGCTAATCAAATCCACTGCACTGTGTGAATCTTTTGTGTGAACAGGATTTAATTCGTGTTGAGCAGTGCGCTGTCCTTCAGTGGCTCACCTGCTGCAGCTGTACACGGAGCTGATCTGTGGTAAGACCCAGAGACCTCATCCCTCGACTACGACACGCTGCCTGCAACTCTGACACACTCATCGCGACCACGCCCTCTGCTGCGATCATCTGTGAAAGTGTGAGGAGACGGAAGTTAAAGAGCCCTGCAGAAGAAGATGCTACAGATCAAGAGGGATTTGAAGATGTCAAAATTTAAACTCAGGTATTCTCAATACCATCAACCATTTTTGAGATTTTATGGAGCAGTTAAACAGTCAGTAAGTATGTATTCACTTTGATAATATCAATAACTTCAGTTCATCTTTGAAAAACACACTCCAAAAAGGTTCAAATTGATAAATAAAAACAACAGAAAAAGCGCATTGATTGACAAGCTGATAAATTGATAATTAAGTCAAATTAAGGTGCAGTGACCAATCACATGCTTCAGCAACTTCCTGACTGTAGACTGCCTGGTCACACTAAGGAAGGTGAACGGTCACAGCTAAAAGAAGAGAGAGCTCTGTCTATTGCAGTGAGAGGTTTGACGCATGTCTAGATTCTTATGTGCCATTTATTGCTCGGTAAGGTTTTTTGTATTAGGTGAGTTGGAGATCCCTTGAGATGGCCAAACTGACCACAGAAAAGAGTCATGTGGTCAAGCATTAAACAGCAGGGGCTGCACTGAGTGACGGGACATAAATCACAAAACTAATGTGCCTGGGATAACAGCTGAAAAAAATCATGATACAAAATGGGATCTTGTGATATTTCCTGTGGCCTGTGTCTCACCTCATCATCTGATTTGATGGTCCTAAGCTGCATCATCAGCTGAAAACGCAGCAAGTTGTTGGTGCCAATGGGCTGTAGCTCCAGCAGTTTGCACAGAGCCACCAGCTGGGGGCGCTCCAGGTGTTCCAGCGTCAGTTCGTCCTCAAACAGCTTTGAAAACCGGACAATGTCCTTGGTGGTGGGCTGCTCGCCTGTGCCCCGAACCTGAGAGCAGCACAGAGACATCAAGGATGTGAAGCAACCAAACCATCATCACTCAAGTCCATGTCAGGAGGTCGGAGACTGCTGCTAGAGCTACAGTTCTTTATGAGGAGCACAGCAGGATTAACGTTCTCAGGGGCCCCAGGACAAAAACATGTTCCTGGCCCTATTGACCCCCGCTATACTGGGTAGTGTCACTGTTTCCAAGACAACCAACCAGGACTCAAAAGCTGAAATGCTCAGTGGTTATTCCAGTAGGAGACTGATAGTATGTAAATGTGCAAACTTAGATACTTAGCCAGTAGAGCTTTCTAAAAAAATAACCTATTCTGGTAAATTAGACTCGACATGATGAGCTGAATGAAATGTATAACAGAGCTGCCACTGACTTTTTGGACACACACAATGTTAAGTGTTACTTTTGGTGTAAGTTACCTTTTGAACATATGTGGAGAAGCGCTGCGTCTCATCCTCCGTCTGAGCCTTAGCCTTATTCCTTCGGGCCATCTCAGCAATGGTCTCTTGAAGAAATTTGGCCAATTCTAGTTTTGCAGCCAGACCCTTCTTCTGTTTCTCCTCCTGCATGAAGGAGACAAAGGCTCGTTTAGAAACAACGGAGTGGTTGTACACTGTGTTTATTTTCCCTCTATATTCTCTATATTTCAGAATTACAGAGATGAAACATCTCATTGTAGTGGATGGATATTTTACACAGCTGTTGGCTCAGCGGTCAAGCACAAAAAGCTGTGGACAATATGAGACAGCTGCTACTAATGAAAATCTAAAAACAGCATTGTAATAAAATGTGCTGTTCTTGTGTCTTTCATGTTCATGTTTACTTATGTTTGCTTCATGTTTTTGCTGTTTCTCTCGGCAACAAAATCATATGCAGGGTCCAACATTAACAGTTGCCTGATTGCCCAGGGCAAGTGAAAATAGCCAGCGGGCCAGTAGAACCTGCGCAGACTTGTCCGGTCGGGCAAGCACAGACACGGAATTCTTATTATTATTGTATTTCCTTTACGCTGTGAGAGGAAACTTTGCTCTCATTCAGTGAGGAGGTCTTAACTGAACAGTAATTGAATGGTACTGCTGTGATGAGAAGCGGTGTCGTTACAATATTCTCCGGTATCGATTCTCATTACAGTCCGTGATGTTATTTCTAAATGATGGACGGCCCCGCTGCCCCCCAAGTGGGAAAAAACCTTAATGTCGGACCCTGATATGTTTATTACACTACAATGAGTTACTACCAAATTTTAACAAAAACTCCTTCACCTTCTCGTACAAAACAGCAGATCTATAAGAATCAAAAAATATGAATTATCAAGGAGACAGATTTTCACACTATCACAAATAAGGACTATGTGTATTTCCAGTGAAAAAGCAAACAGATCAAAGCATTGACAGTATTTTTTTGTTTTGTTTGTGTTGGTTTTGTCTGGTATCCTGCCATGTTTTTGCACGGCTCTGTGGTCTGCCCAACATGCTGGGATTTCTTTTCTTCAGTCTTCAGTTACATTTTCAGAGCCCAGACACTACTGTGCTGTCCAGGAGCACAAGAGCATATCTCAGCCGCACTATGGTACAGCCAGAGAACATCAGATTTAACAAGCCAAGTGCACTAACTACAGAAACTGCTGCTTTTCCTCAATGAGATATTCAAAGTTAACAAGAAGAAAGGCCTCTTACTGGTTTTTTACAATCACAGAAACAATGGACCTATCAGAAAGCAGTTTCTAAAAAATTAGGTCCAGTGTTTTTGAAACTTTTTAGAAGCATTTCCTGTATATTATGGCACATCTCCCGAAGTAAATTGCCCAGATTGGATAGTGAGCTGCTTGCACAGCCAGGGGTTCTTGGTACAGCAGCCACAGCCATATCTGACCGGTTACATAATGTCAATGAACCCTGCTGCAGGTCAGCAGATGGCAGAGTGTGTGTGTGTGTGTGTACATGTCCACATGCCTTTTTGGACTCTGTCTCAAAAGTGGAGGGCAACATCTCTGGGAAGAGTTTCAGAAAGACAGGAAGAAGGAACTCCATGAAGGGAACGATGATAAACACCATGAAGGGCACCAGACGAAAGAGGTCAGCACAGGTCCTCATCAACTGGAAACACAAAGGAAAACAATGCTAATGCAACATGGGCCAGTATCATTCACACTACTGCACCACTGTCAAAACCAAAGTCAGTGAGAGTCCATTGCACATGCACTGAAGCTCTGCCAGCCCTGTTCTAAAATAGCTCAAATATAGTTTTGTAATGGCATGTGCACAGCTTGAGCCTAAGAGCCTGCATGCTCTGGCTGGACCACATGCACATCAGTCAGTCAGTAACACATACACCATGTCCTTTTTCAATCATCTACTGGCATCTTCTCTATATGAAGCAAAGAAAAATGTAACTGAAACATGCACAGATGGATTAAGCGAGAACTTGCAGTCTAAAAGTATCCATTTTATTTTTTAACATTTGTGTTTTCTGAACACAACCAAGACCAGCCCAGCTGATCACATCATCTGAGTGTTGTCATAACTTGTTAAAAAGGCTGACTGCTGGCGGTCAGAAAGGGGTTGGGGCTCAGGATGGTTTTACAATTGCAGAGACTAGAACTACTGGAACTTTCAGTTCAGGAGTTTCAATCAATAACAGCTGAGATGTTGGCAGAGCCGGCTTTTTTTTTTTTTAATATACATAAATGTTAAGTTAGAAAAACCAAAAGTATGTGTGCTCTGCTCTGTGCTTATCACAATGTCATTAATTCAGTTTGAGGGTGTGTGTCAGTCAACAATGAGACAACACAGCCATAAAGCTCTATTTTTTTTTTTTGATATACTTACTTAACCAGGGGTCACAGTGACAGCCATAGTTTACAGATGTTTACAGATGTGTTTAACCAACTGAGCAGCTCACAGCTGCATACCTGCTCTCGCACACATTTGGTACGGCCTGGGAAACATCCAGCGCATTTCCTTATTGACATTCAAATGTGTGAACCATTCACAAGGAACCCTTAAGACATAAAAGGTTGACTGATAATAGGAGCAAGATAAGGACAGAAAACAAAAGCTGACAACTGGGAATGAACCAGACAGACATGCTGCAGTGACCTGAGGGTAGTGCATTGCAAAAAAAGACCAGGCAGAAAAAATAAACATATAAAAACACACATCTACTTGTAAAGTGGCTTCAACCAAGAATGCATTTACTTTCAGGTAATTTACCATTCAAGACAAGTAGGTTTATTTGATTCCTCAAAGAAAAGATTTTTTTTGCGTAAATTATCTCAGACTGAACTTTATATATTCTATAGCTTCATATAAGTCGAATTAACAACTACCGTATTTTCCGGACTATAAGGCGCACCGGATTATAAGGCGCACCTTCAATGAATGGCCTATTTTAGAACTTTTTTCATATATAGGGCGCACCGGATTATAAGGCACATAGAATAGAAGATACTGCAGTCAAACGTTTGACTGGGGTTGCGCTATGCATCCACTAGATGGAGCTGTGCTGTGGGTGTGGGACTGTGAGTAAGCACAGTACTGATGTTTACTGACTACGGTAGCCGTAATGCTGCAAGCAGTGCGGCCTTGTAGTTTACCAGTCGTACTTGTTGGTCAGATTAGAGATTCACCAAGTGTGAATGATAAGACTTCGTGTCTTAAATGGGAATATGAGGATCGTTATCCTTTTATAGCTAATCGGGCGGATAGTCTAGCAAAAGGCTTAGAAAAATAAAGGGATTGGTGTTTTGGAAACATTCATTCTTTGTTGAGGTTTAAGATTAAGATTTGAGATTGAGTATTTGATTGAATAAAACAGAGAAAATACTATGACAGAAAAACCCCGCCGTGTATTTCCCAACCGTACTGAAACATTTTATTATTATTAAATTGTTTTTATTGGTTTTTCATACTGAAACATTTTGACAGAGCGCCTTGAGCGCCGTGTACAACCAGTATGGATCAACCAATTAACCAACTGATCCATATATAAGGCACTCCGGATTATAAGGCACACTGTCGTTTGAGAAAATTAAAGGCTTTTAAGTGCGCCTTATAGTGCAGAAAATACGGTACATTGTTGTAGTAAAACATCCTTCACTGAAAAGCTTCTAATGTCACCTAAATATGTCAAAATAACTACCATACAGCTGCAACTGTTTTCATCATCGACTCATGTGTTTATTATTTTTTGATGAATTATTCTTTAAAATATATATAAAATGCTCATAACTGATGTCTACTTGTTGCAGGTATTCTTGACAGGCCAGTGATACTCAGATACTCAGATCAGAGATTGTAACTACACACTGATTTTAGACACAGTGGTGTTAAGCTGGAAGGCATTACGTTGGGTGTTTGGTGAAATGCAGTTGAATTAACATGGCAATGTCAACAAAAACCAAACACGATAATCTGTCTAAAAGAGCAATCTGAAACAGAGCTCTTGAACAGGTGCACCTGAGGAGGTGGACAAGAAGTGTTTCATGTCTGCAACTGTGTTCTGGCGTTTTCTCTATGTCTATATGCACCTCACTCTAATCTGAAGGTTTTCTAGATCCCTCTGTCTGTTATATACATTGAACTGTTCTTACCCTTCTTCTTTCCCTGCGTGTGAGCACTTGTCCGTGCAGCAGTCTCCACACCATTCTGCCAGCAATATTAATGTCGATGCCAAGTAACCGGAAGCCATTGTAATAATGCTTCAACTCATCCACAATCCTGTGATACAGAGACTTTTTCACGACTGCCTTCTCCTGTGCGGGAGGGAAAGAGGCCGCTGCAGAGATGGTGGCTGCTGGAGTGGGCCCTGATGCTGGTTGAGACTGGGTAACAGTGGTCACAGGGTCGTTTTTAACTCCTGTAGGAGCATCCTGGGAAGGAGCCGACGAGGCTTTTGAGTCCTCTTGCTTTATGTCCTGGAGCCAAACACCTGAGCTGTGCAGAGAGCGGGTGAGCAGGACGGAGCAGGGGCAGTGGCTGAGGGCATGGCCCCGGTAACAGTTGGGGTAGCCGTAGCGGGAGTGTCTGAGTGGGAACGAGGACAAGACATGGTGGGGAGGGTCTATGTGGAGATAGGCTTTGGAAGACAGAGAGGAGCAGCTGTGCCTCTTGGACAACAAATAGGATCCCCTGTTGACAGCAACAAGAAAAAATGGTTAGTAATTACATAATATTCCATGAAGGAATGTTCTCACAAAAAGTTATGTGGGACGATGAACCAATTACCTGATCACCAATGCATCTTACATTTTTGATGAGTGGTTCAAAGAAAAAGTTTTGGTTTCAGCATCCCATGTGTCACCAAGTAACTTCAAGCTCTCAGACATTTATCAGAAACAAAACTTAACAGTCAACAATTCTGGTCATTTACTATCTGTTTTAGTCACTTTTTTAAAATAACTGTAAAATATTCTCCCATTGAGGTTTCTCCACTGTTCTAAAATCTTTTAGGCCATAAGGCCATGGTTGGACAAAACAACATAATTCAAGATATCATCTCAGCTTGGATTATTTTTGATAAGGTGTTCCCACCATACATTCATGAACCAATCACAATGAAACATAACTGAATCTGTCTAGCACTCTCCTTGTTATCTGTATGTTTGGCAGCTTTGAGCAAAACTACCTGTTCTTCTGTTGTGTCACATGTTCCTCACGAGTCTCTGCTGCTTTAATGATTATCTAAGGATGTCAAGCACCACAAGACAGGAGGCACATGTAGATGCTTAGTATTAAATACACTGACAAGGATACAAAATATACAAACAACACTGTCCTGATGCTAAATTAAATATATCTGCATTCTTCTACATGTTCCTGCCATGTAGGGTTTTCTGGTCAAACAAATGTTTTCTAACAAACATGTTAAATGCATTTCCATCCCCAAAGAACATTTGCAAAGCCTTTCAAATCCTGCAATGTGTACAACCATGTTAAGTAGCTGGTCTTGTTCTTTCCTTCCTTCCTTTGCATGTGTGACCCCCTAGTTTTAAAAACAACAAAGAATGCCCATAGCTCTGCCTGAGGTCATAAACTCTACCTGTAAACCCTGACGCAATGTAAATATACACCAAGGGTGGGCCACAATATCATTATGTCACAGCATAGTAAAATCAATATATACTTTATTTTAATGCAATGTTAGCACAGACACACGTATGAAAAGTTAATAGCTAATTTGTCTTCTCTGGCTGCTGGTATATTGGCATATATCTTTTCATTAGATATAGACAGATCTGTTCTCCAACCATTAAAATTGTAAACACAGTAATTATTGAAACTGCAGGTGTGGTGGCTGTTACCATGCTGCAAGTTCTGAGGCCACTCAATCAATTTTAGCCTTGATCCTTTTAGCCTTGATTTAGCACTGAAGAAATCTGAAATTGTAAACCCATAGTCCTCACATGTTCTGAAGGCAGAAGAAACAATCAGGGTTTATTTCAAGATCTATTACAGCATCACAACAGGTGAATCTCTACCACAGTTCCATCTCGGCCTGCACCATTACCCTATATGCTCTGTTACTACTTACATAACACCAGCTGCATGTTATTACACTGGATGACTCAATCAGAACCTTGTTTCAGTGCAAAGCTTTACACAGTTCTCCCCAACTTATTAACAAAAACATGTCCACCTGTATTCTGGCATGGAAATACAGAGGAGGGAATTCATCCCTTGCATAGTCTGCCACCATTCACCACCAGCAAAATGTTTAAAGACTGCTGTGTGAATTTACATTTATGATCTAAAAGCTATCCTCCAAATACAAATCAAATCGAAACAGACAACTGCTACTTCAAATGAGCTTCCTATTCCTTTCACTGCACATATGAATTCCAGTCAGGCAGCCCAGTTTTTCTGACTTTGCATCATCGAGGCACAGTTGTGTGTGCACATTGTGTGTGCACCTTGTGTGTGACTCGGGTCATGGGATACACTGAGAATGTTTCCCTGCAACTGACGCTATGTAAACAGAGACAGTGTTTTTGACTCGCCTCCAATAAGCACAGACCGCTCACAAGAGTTTGTAAATACTGTCAGTGAACAATATGAAGAGAACAACTCGTGCATTTTGTGAACTTCAACAGGATCAGTTACAGCGACAGTTGTGTGGACAGAGTTTCTTTTTTTAAGTGGACAAGTGTTACATGTGCTGCTAGCTTACCTTGATCTGGTGACTGCAAAGAGCACCTGGTGACTAAACACCGCCATTGCCGGGGAAGATTACAGTGTTCTGTTAAGGCACACATATGGAGAGAGAGAAGGGGGGGGGGGCATGAAGGTGTCTGATTACAGCTGATAGCTACGGGCCAACTGGAAAAATTCAAAAAGCACAGCTACAAGAGACCATATGCTCAGCAAGTTGGCCCACACTGAATGACATAACATTATAGAGCATTCGAATGATGACAACAAGGCACTGTTTTTGAATATGTAACTAACTAACCCAGGCTGACCATGCTTTTGTCAAGATTTATTAATCTTAAATTAAACTATCTTGGAAAATTACTATTAAAATAAAAAGTAATTCGATGCATTGAGTAAATGTGGTATCAGTGTCATGGTGTGCTCCTCAAAGGACATGTAACAGACGTGAGTACTAATATCTGCACCAAACACTTTTAGTTACACAAACACTTTAATTAAATAAACAGTTTTCAGCATAGATTTTCTGAAGGTTATAATGTCAAATTGAATTATATGACGCAATTTGATTTGATAATAATCTGACGTTGTCGTTCAGTTTTGTGCAAAATATTACAATCTACATTTCAATAAGACCTCTCTGAAGTCTATTTTTAAGAATCCAGTCCTAATAGAAGGGTAATTATCATGGATCATGCATCTACACACTAAAATAATTTCTTAGTAACCTGTATACATTTAATCACATCAAAGTCATAATTACATCAACATTCTTACATGATAAATCTAAAATGGCCTGCTGTTTACATCTGTTATAAGATATTGGTGCGGAATTCAATATATATGTCAGCATGCTGCAGGTCCAGATTTAGGTATCAGGATTTCTAAACCGACAATTAAGGATGGTTTTATAAATTAAAAGAGCTTCAATAACTTCAAAGAATTAAAATATGCAGACATGTCAGTCTGTCACCTACGAGTTATCCACGTGTGGAGTATGCTCATCATTATGTAACAACACAATGGCCATTAATCTAATCTGGTCTGTGTACCGGTTCAACTCCGAACTAAAATAATCAACGCGTACTTCATATCAATAGTAGGAATTTAGGAATGCGTGAGCAAGTTTCACAGAGCTGCTTATTAAAAGAGCAGTGCTACTTTAAATGGACGTAACACGATGCTAAACACGGGACGAAATCCGCATCATTTCGGTAATTTTCCACTAACGAAGGCAAGCCATGTAACCCGAATCTAATATTCAAATAGTCTCACATTAGCCGACAAAACCTGTGGAAATATTGCTGCTGTTCAAAAAAATGACGGTTACTCGGATCAAATTAGCATCAAGCTAGCAGCGCCACTAGTCCAGCAGGTCAGCCTGTTAGCATGGCCGGCTGCTGTCTGAAGCTAGTCAGTGAAATGGCAGCGCACTCACCTCCAGTGTCAAAGACCGAGCTATGGCTGCCGCTGCCGACTGGGCGTTGTAAGGCTTCTCGGGGAAACGTAAATGCTATAATCCATTCACAACAGTCGGTCGATGTAAACGGGAACAACGAAAGAAACGGCCGGTGTGGTGACAAACCCATTTAGTGTGGGTTTACCGTATTTGGCCGGTCCTTGAGACGTTGTCCTGATCGTCCGCTCGATGTGTGTGCAGCCTTCGCAGGCAGCTGCACTATGATGTCGCACTGCGCATGCGCGGGTGTTTTCTATGTGCCCACCAAAGATCGTCTATTTTAATAAGATCAATTACTCGGTGGCTAAACAGGTGCCCACCTTCTGCTAATTAAGAGCGTGCATAAACTCGACGTATTCACCCTCTGAATTTTACTGTTACTTTTGCCTCAGATCATATTGGACCATTATAAATTTCCAGCCACAGCTTCTGTGTAAGGTGACTCGTCATATTTTAAATTTGAATGTCACAGAGGCCCAAAATGACCACAAAATAAACCAGAATAAACATAAAGTCACACAACAATACACATCGGTGCTTTACTCCAAATTATTTGGGTCATATAATTTGATTGCACGTTTGTTATTGAAATAAAATATCACCTAAGTATGCCAGTAGTCTGGTATTATGCAACCAATTCTGTTACATTTAAACTTGAACAAAACCGCTATTAATCATGCTGTTCTTGCCTTGGGGATATTATCATTAGCAGATTATTAACTATTATTACATGTAACAAAGTCATATTTACTAGAATTTCATTTTATGGGGATTGGAGAATGGTGCTGCTATATAAGTTGCGTTATATAGAGATGTTCTTGTTATTTAGCTAGGCCCCGCCAATACATATCGTAAAGATTTTGATACTACCTGTAAAATAAAACCTTCAGCTATCGTAATGGGGGTTAATATTCCACTGGATATTTGGCTCTCAGGGTGCTAATTACCTACCCCTGCTGTATGCTCTTTACAACATCTATGGTATGATAAAATAGAGACGGAGTGAGGGGTTCATTTACTTCTCCCTCCTCTCAGCCAAAGATCAGGCGAGGAGGCGTATTAAACTTAATCAGACTGTGGTGCAGAAGGGTGGGAAAATATTAATACAATTATTTAATTCTGTTCACAACCTAAAACCTACAATACCATAATAGCTATTAAAACAATCACAGGCGGTTTGTGGGAATACATCTCCACCATATGCATTTCCTCTTTCCATTTAGTGTAGGCGTGACTTTTTGTACTGGCCTCTACATTTGATCCCCCCTCCTTTTACAACGCACACTCCATCCTAATAAAGTATGCGTTGTCTGAAGTAAACTACACATCCCGGAGTGCTCCTGATGACCCCTTCAGCCAAGTGTGTGGATCAGTTTGGTTTGGCGCTGAGCTGGATCCAGACCGGGCCTAAAGACTAAGAAAAGCAGGGAGCTTTGTTAAAGCGGAAAAAGAGGGAGCTAGAGATCGTTATGATTACCGTTATTATGAGGACCACAGGCAGGAGGGGGTGCGAGAATTGAACATATCTGTCTCCAGCAGGGTTTCACTAAATGCTCCAGTCCCTACATTGAGGAAGAGCCAAGCTTTGGGATTGGGTAGCGAGCAGATAGCGTAACACCCCCTCCTCCTCTGTGTAGAGAATTGCGTTAAAACGAAAAGGAAAGGCCTGCGCTTTATCAATAGTACAGGATTATTTTTTTTTATTTTTATGTTTTTTTCCCCATATTGATTAAACGAGGAAACGTTGCTGGCTGGTGTATGTGTTTAGAATGGGACACGCTGAAGGTACTGGCATTTTTTGTAATATCCCCTGCATCTCTCGACTCGGCATCAAAATCTGTGCTGCTCCTTTGCCTCTCTCCTCTTTTACCGATAAACGTGTTTGCCATTAGCTGCTGCCGCTGTCGATGCATGTTGATATCACCCCCTCCTTCTGTCTCCACACGGGCCGTTTTTGGTCGCTTATTTTCAGGCACATTTTCCTCACAAACCGCCAGTGATGGAGGTATAATCACGCCAGACAATTTGATTTAAAGGGGCAAAGGCAGCCATATTGGCAAATGAACGTTAGCCTAGCCAACATTAGCTTTCCCTTTCATCTTCTCCCATGTGTGGGGGACATAAATGCATAAACGGTAACGAGAAACGGTGGACCAAAAGACAAACGGTTGGGTCGTCCGTTTGTGTTTGTTGTCTGACGGTTGAACCGGTTTACGTCTTTTCAACACAACCCCCTTTGATGTGAGGTAGCTTTAGGCTAACATCGCAGAAGGCTATAAAATCATTCATGAAATATTTTTTGTCTGCGTAGCCGTTTAAAAACACAACCACTCGGTTTTAACAAGGCGTTGATATCCAGACGACAGGATATCATCTTAAATATAATACCACAAGTCGTTCTAAGTGTCT